>CM021105.1:404572485-404652586 GCA_007115665.2 Sequoiadendron giganteum | reverse complement strand
GTCCAGTTTAATCTTGACAACACTACCAAGTACCAGGCACGGTTGACACATTTTTTGTTCTCAAATCCATCAATCTTTTTGTAGTTTAATCTCTATATCAATTGTATCTACCTAGGCTATAGAAGGCAATTCCAAGGGCTCTTGAACTCTGCCTTGTTTTACTTTGACATAAATGTAATAAAGTCCTAGCAAAAACTAAACTTTCTTGAATACATTTTGAATATACTGGGTGGAATGCGAGACTTTCCATAACTATGGTCTTAATCTCCTCTATCCGTGGTGCCAAATGAGCTTTTTCAGTCTCAGTATCCTCCTTACTAAATGTAGGCAATACTGTCCCTATTGGAATTTAATCATGGGATTAGAATCCTTGCACCAGCTCCTTGACCCCTAGATGCTTCACCAAAGGAAAGAGAATTTACATGAGTAATGATGAATATAGAAATGGCTTACTCGGGTTGTTGTGACATAATAGGTGCAATCATTCAACTATTGTATAAGGTTTTTAAGCCAGTTGAATTTCTCTCTTCATGTGTGCATTTATGATGGTCAGCATGACAACAATAACCCCTTTGTTTCCTTTGCATGTGTGCTGCCATCTTGCATTGAACAGTTTTGCAGCAAACCATACATCTGTATTATTCATATATTGAATTGGAGAACCTCATCTCTTCCTCTAATATCTGTTAAACTTGCTAAGCCCTTCTGATTCTAGTTTGGGCATTGATGGAAACAGATTTCCGCAAATTCAGAATACCCTTACTATAACAATTCACCATCAACTGTATAAAACATGTCAAAGGCCTAAAGTGTTACAACCAAACCAGCCACTCCAACTGTAGTCCCTCTGAGCATTTGGAATATTCATCGCTCACACCTACCAGAAGCTTGTGTACATTTGTTGTGCTATACACTTGACTAAATTATTTCTCAATTTTGAATGTCGTTGCTTCATTGATCTGCATACTTTTCTCATTGTCATGTATCTTATTCTTCAATTTCTTAGCCCATGTCATATTCAGTGTGCCCATCCTAGTCTATACAAAATGTGAAGGGACCTGTTGATGAGTGTTTTTTGCACAACACAACTTAGACAAAATACTAGGTATTCTATCTCTCTTGAAAATAAATCTAACCCTGATAAATCAGACAAAGATTACCCCAAGGCTTCGTTTGTTAGGTCTTGACTTTGCGAAAATAGCTCAGTGGTTTAAACTTTAATGTATTGCTGTTTAACAAGGGGCCTTACTATTGCTCAAACTGACATAAGAATTTTGTATGATTTAGGCTTACTATGAAACCCTAACTATATTCCCAGATCTGAAATCTGAAATAATTTTTAACACCTGATTTTACAATTTATGTGATGCTTTCTTCCTAAAATAACTCAATGTTCAAATAAAATTCAAAAAAATGGGGTAAGAAGAAACTAAGTCAAGAAACTCTAAGGACAATGACAACAATGATAAAATGCTTCAGATAAATGGGTCTTCAACAAACCAATCCTTGTTTAATCAGAGATAAACTCACAATGCCACAAGAACAGTGCAATCTTCAATGGTCATAAAAGATTTTCAGATCATAAACATTCATTTGAGTACCCAATCTTGGCACAACTCAAACAAATCTTCACAATTGAACTGATATGAAATAAGGTTCAAACTAACCATGCAAAGCAACTTACAATCAACAAGCTACAAATGGTATGAACTAGGGATCTATCAAATATCTTATCACTTCATCATTATCATAATTGAACTTTTATCTAACATTGAAGAAAAGGAACCATGCAAATATAAGAAACCACAAGTAAAGACACCAAAATTCAATGCTTGCTTGTATTGATTTCAAAATATCTGGTTTCAACAACCTCTTACAATGAGAGAGCACTGCCTTTTATAGGTAAGGACAGCAAAAACCTAGGGCATAACCAATGGCGGAGATCATCTCTACACCAAGGGTTAAGATTACATTTGCATTTAATAGTTGGAGCACATTAAATATTCATTACATATTCATCACTTATCTCCAACTGAATTCAGTTACAAATTGTCTTGGGAAAGACACATTTACAGCTCATGAATTCTCTACAAAATGTTACAGCTGCCATACAATTGTCATTAAATTTCAATTCTTTCATCGCAAAAAATCTGGGGCACAATTTCCAAAAATATATATACTTAGGCCGACTTGAAGAACAAGTTATCATTAATGTCTTTGTTTACAAATATTTCTCATCAATGATAATTCTCCCTTCTGCTTTATTCTTAACTGCAAATTTTACAAAGGCCGTCAAAGTAGGATAACTCATTTGGTTGTGGACCAGTTTGTAGCACTAAATATCATATTGCTGAATTAAATTATTGTGGGAGGTCATCCAAGCTGCTTTTTTAACAACGAAATTCTGAATCTCTACCAAAACTTTAGCAGCTTTATCTAAATGATCTGGAGATAAATCCTCATTCTATTCTTTGCAAATTTCAAATTTGTAATTTCCATTGCTGCTTTAATTCTTGAATATCCAATTTTATACTTGGATCAACCTCTAACTTTGTTAATTCCTTCAAGAATTGGCCACAAGAATCCATAACTTCCTTTATTTGAGTATTAATTTTATCTACCTCTTTTTCTACAAGGCACACAATCTCTCTTCTGAAATTCATTGCATGTGTCCAGTAGTGAGGTTCCTTGATCTTTTCTCTGCTCAAAACATTCTCTCAACAAAACTTCACTTGATAATCTTTTCGTAGCCTCCAATTTTGGGAACATCATATTATGAAACTTTTAGTTGTCTTTGCAATCTTCGGATAATTTATCAACTTCTTCCTCAAGGACAAGGAAGTTCTTTTGTATCTGAGCAGCAATGTCAATGGCTTTGTTTCCCTTTTAAAAAATACTGTCCATCTAGGCCTGAGTGGTTTGGGCCCAAGACTTTGTCCTTTCCATCTTACTAACATCTTCCTTGGATAACACCATAGGGGAAACAATTGTACCTTGCTCACTTTGAATGGGATTAACTAAATGCTTAATAAATTCAGTTAACTCTGCCACTCGAGCCCTCAATTGAGCCTTGGTGGCTTCATCCTTATTCAGTCTCTGTACTATATTGCTTATCGACCCATGGGGCTCCTCGATTTCTTACACTCTATTAGTGGGCCCCAAATTAATAATAGAGATATTGAAATCTTCAAGAAATATATTTCTACTATCCTTGTGGGTAGTAGGAGTTGCTACATGCAAGATTCTGGATCCAAAAGCATCCCTGGTCATATGAGACCTTATTTTTGCTTTCTTCTTTTCCTTTGGCCTTTCTATTTTGTTGAGACTTTCTAAATTCAGGTCAGGAATCTCTATTACAGGCTGCTTATGTTTCAACTGTTCTTGCAGCCATTCAGGAGCAGTAAATTGTTCTACATTCTGATCATTTGGAGATGTGGGATGAGAAACATTAGTTTGGATGTTTTCTACATTTACATCTATTTCCTCCACTGACACTTGCTCCACTTCTGGTTCTTTGTCATGTGCCTCTTCTAATGACATCTCTTGATTGATGGGCACCTCAGCATCTGGATTCAAGCTGGCCATATCATCCTTTTCTTGGGCCTGCAGCTTCTCAAAAACTTTTTCCACATTATCCATAGCAGGAGGCTCAAGACCCTCTGGGAAAACAGGAGCAGGGTTATCTTGAACAATTTGGCTCAGAAGTGTTTTGTTGACCTCAAATAACACCATAGCAGCAACCTCTTTGGGCATGTGAGATAAGTGAGTGATGAAGGTTTGTGGAAGGTCAAGGGAGAGAAACAAATGAGATGGTGGATGCAATGGTAGACATGGTAAATTGGCGAAGAGACATGGAAGGAGAAGTTTGGGAAGTAGGTGAATCAACGGTTGTAGGTGCAATGGGAGGAGTAATGGTAGATGTAGAAATGTCTATGTAAATCTCTATGGAAGGAGAAGTAGAAATGGTAGGTGAAATAGTGGATATAGGGGAAGATGCAGAAATGGTAGAGGAAGGTGAAGGGATAGAAGCTGAAGGGGTAGGAGATGGAAGGGAATCCTCCAGAGATGGAAGAGGTTGCTCGATTTTGCTGGGTTTAACCTTTTTGGTCCGTTTAGTTTGAGGCCTTGTACCCTCAATAGATTCACTTTTTCACATGTATACTCTAGGCTTGGCCATAGGCTGTCTCTCCTCTTATTTCTTCTTCTTCCCTTTACCCTTAGCCTTAGAGGAAGGCCTTGCCTCGCCTTCGGCTTGCTCATTCTCTTCCTAAGCTTCATCCTATCCTCTCCCCTCTTCTTCATTAGAGGAATCTTGTTCTTCCATTTTGTCAAATGTCAGCTCAATTCCTTGGTCCATAAGGGCATAGGATTGTGTTTCTACCCATCTTTTAGTAAATCTTATTACTGGCCTTGTTATTAATTTGAAGTTAGTGACCTCCTCAGCCTAATCTGACAATGGTATGGGATTGTTAGCCACTTAATTGTATTCCTTTTCTTGCAATAGTTGACCATCATCTTCAATTTGATTTGGGACAACAAAGAGATGAAGCTTTCTAATGTATTCAACAAATAACTTGATTAAGGCCTTTTCTTGACTTCCAATTCATCCTCATAGTTAGCCCAAAAGTCTTCAATGTCTAGTTTATGTCTATATGGCCGGCCTACATTCCTCTTCATTTTACCATAGGGGTCAAAGTGCTTCTTGGTATTGTGGAAAGTCAAATGGAAAAACTGCAACTCTACATCCGATCCCTTTGTTGACCAATGAGCAAGACAAGCATATAGTCCTCTTCCAACCACCATAAGATAAGGCACTCCGACCCTATGCATATCTTTGAGTATCTTTGAGTAACTTGTTGGAAGAACACAATTGCCTTGTAACCTCCAAAAATAACATCTTGTCATTAGGGCACTTGGGCAACCTATACGGAGCATTAGAGAATCCCTCCATTCGGTAATAAGTAAATTTGGGGAATTGAATAAACCAATAACCAAATTTTTGAATAAGGTCCATTGCAAAGGAAGACAACTTTTTGTCAAGATCTCCTTGTAGGGTCCTTACAATATACATAATGAAGGCATCATTTACCCTCTTATAATGTTTCATGGCGTTATGCAATTGCAATTGAGGGTAACAATCATAAACCTTGTATTGGCGAGGACCATTACCAATAGGACCAAGAAATGTTAGTCCTCTATATTTGAAGTTCTTAGCCAATGTATAAACTATATAAGATGTCATGTGGAAGATCTTGGTCTCTCTCACCATAGAAAATTGGTGATGAATATTATCACTTATTGAACCTAATGAATCTTCTTTGTTCCCCTGAGGATCTCCTCTACATAGTATAACATCCAATTTTCAAAGTTCTGAATCAAGGCCCATAACTCTACTCAAAAGAGTTACCAAGTCATTGATTTCAGGAATGAAATCACTCCTGTATAGGTACTTAGGCAGTTTCATAGTAGAAGACTTAGGAGTCTTCATCCAAAGGTCATTATTCACAGTTTTCATACATTGCTTAGGTCCCTCTTCAAATACCTTTTGAGCTTGTTCTCTAGTGGCCGAAGTCATGGTTGGATGCATTGAAATACCAAAAGTCTTTGTGATGGCAGCACTTGATAGGTCAGTTAACACCCTTCCATCTGCAGCCTTATCTTCCTAGAAACTTTGGTAGTAGTGCTCCCTACATTCTGTGATCAAATCTAGACATCGGACCGAGGTAGGAAAGCCAATAGCATGAGCAATTCCATTCTGTACTATCCTCTTGGCATTAGGAGTGGGATTGTTTCCAAACATCCTTTCCTTAAAATCCATCATATCAATATGTCCAAGGTCGTTATCTCCAACAAACTTCCAATCATAGGTGTTCTTGGTCTTTGGATAAACTCCTTTGAATTCGTATTTCATTTTGGCCAACCTTGCCATTTAGCTCTGCATAAAAAACAACCTTAGTAAGTACCTTGCAACAACTTCATATTCAAAACCACCTATACCATTTAAAACAATTCCATTATGCAAAATTAAAAGTCTCTAAATCCATGACTTTTTGCACAAAATACCTAACTTATTGCTAACCAAAAAACTCATACAAGGTTTCTATTTGAAATTTAACATCTTTCATACTTACCACTCCATTATGAAGATTTGGGGTGAGCAAAGCTTGCAGAGAAATCACATGGACACAACCTTGTGGAAAAAACAACATGACAATCCTTTTAAAATCTTTCCTTTACATTTGGATGCCCATTTAATCCAATTGTAGAAAAATGAGGGGGACTCGACCTTGTGGAAAAACGAAGGATGAAAGACCAAATCCAAGTCAAGGTCGAAATCCTGCAACAACAAACACTTTTACGGAAAACAAAGGATGAAGCTCCAATTGTGTGAAAACGTGCTATGGTTAGATGACTATCCAATCTCTACAACAAGCGAAAATCGAACCTAACAAGAGTTGCGGAAAAACTTACTAGACTAGGACATTGTGGAGAAGACTTGGGGTCACCGATAAATCTGCACTACCCCAAAATTCCTGCAATAGCCAAACTTTTCACCAAGCAAACTTCTTACTCTGTAAAGAACTATGAAAAAACTAGGTCATGCCAACCTTTCGTGAACATCCCAGGAATCTGCGCACAAGAAAACCCCGCAACTAAATTTTCAAAGACTAACCACGCAGTGGGAAATGTTAAATAGCGGGATTTACCCACGACCAAGACCAAAGGTGAATGAGACGAAAATCCATGCACAAGAAAAACACCCCACAGATTTTTGCAACATCACCCAAGACACAAATCCGCAAATCCTTCTAACAAATTAATGCATGCGACTATGCCCTAACTGAAATTTTGCCCTTCACACTCAAGGTTAAACCACATTCTCCAAAGATGAAATAGAGTTCCCATACCATGAAAACTCCAAACATTAATTTAGAACCAAGATTGCAATGACTAGGGCGATAATGGTGGCTATGTTGCATAATGTGCCACCTAGCCAACTAGGGTAACTCAATTTCTCACCCCGAGACCCTCAATTTATACCAATTTTAAATTGTGAATCACTAGGGCTGACGTCTTAAAATAATTGTCCTTTTCAAATGTGCCCTAAAATCTTAAAACATGCCCTAGCCAACCATAAACCTATCATTTTTGAAAGAAAATGAGTGGGAACATTAGGAAAACATTTGGATGCACGAAGAAAATCCGAAATGGGAGCTTGGAAGGTATCTAATTTGCAACAACAAGCACCAACAAATCGCCAGGAGTCCTTAACAGCAAGCAAACAATTCAAAATGATCACAAATGACATAAAAATCCCGTTTAAATCCATTTATACTTTCCTCACCAAATGCCATAAATGCATCATTGTCAACAGGGTGGTGAGCACCCAACAATCTTTGCGGAAATACGACCTCTCAACTTAGCTGCAGAGAAACCACCACCATCTGACCCTGGGGAAAAATGATTACCACTCAACCTTGTCTGAATGAAGGCCATATCTGTGCAACGAAAATACAAGGCTGAGTAATTCGCTAGATGTGGAGTTTACATATTGTGGAGAATCAGGGCCCATCTGGATGACCCTCGAATCTTTGCAATCCCAAAAAGGGTTGAATCTTCTCCAAATGGGCCCAAACTTGACGATCAAAGCCTGCAATTATTCGAAAGGGAAACCACCTAAAGCAAACCAAATAGAGCACCTAAGAAACAAAAGGAGGGGGTCCTCGTTTCCAATGGAGTGTGTGCAAGGCGCAACTGGACCAAGTGTTTGCTGGTCGTATCATTTAGATGCTTATACACAAATTTGTGATTTCCTCTTTTTTTGGGTGTTGCCGTGAATCTGTAATGACCCAATAGTTTCAACTCAAAACTCATTTTTATTCACTGCGAAACAACCTTAACAAACTTCAACGCTCCAAACCTATGTTCCACAAGGAAGCATCAGATCCCATGGTGCTCCGTCCCTGTCTAGGATTTTAAGGATACTCTAAGAGTACCTTTCTTGTACTTTCATGTTTCCTGTCTGTGTCCGAGAGGAGACTTGATGAAACACAGCCCTAAACCCTAGCTCATGATGGCAATGGGGGTAATTGTGAAAGAAGATTTTTTTATATATATTGTGTAATAGTCGACAAAGAAAAACAGGCTACACAATATAAGCCTCAGAGGCCAACAGATTTGTCTGCTGGATACAACAGATAAACAACTAAGTCCAAGATTGAACCAGCCAAGGCTTTGACAGCAAACAGCATCTGGAGAATTAACAAAACCACTTAATGGACAGTAGCAGTATTAAATGACAGTCACAACAAATAGATGTTACACCAATTTTGTGTCAAAAAACTGCATACACAGGTCATCAAAATATTCATTATAAGTTCACCAGTAGAGGAGGACCCATGAAGACTTCTCAATTTCAGTATCAGCGTCAGGAACATGAACATTAGAGATCTGAACATTAGCATACATAGGAATAATTGTATTTATTGGATGAGGACAAGCTTGAGATTTGATATAGATATTTCCAGTTGTTTCTGCAATAAGAATTCTACTGTCAAATTCTAAAGCCAGTTCACACTTAACAGGATCATCCAGAATTAATCCTATTCTATTTGCCTGATTTTTTGCAACTGTGACAACATGAAAATAAGAAGAATCTCTCTCTCTACAATCCAATTATCCCTAGACTTTTGTTTCCAAAAAATCTCTTCTCAAGATAAATAGAGATCTTGTTGCTCTAATGACTTAGTTTCCTCCTCCGTGAGCTCATTAGTCAAATCTGAAGTTTGAATGGAAAGAGCCACCTTCTTTAAGGATGCTTCAATCGCTTTTTTCTCTTTAAAAATATTCCCAAACACTTATTTGTTGTAGATCTGAAATTGTTGTTTTATGTTGCAAAGCTTAGAGGCAAACATAACAGAGGGGAACCATGTACTTCTAGACAAGATTTCCACCAAAATTCAAACCAAGATTTTTTTTAGGGTGAGTCAGCCACACAAGTTCAAACTTGAAAGGGGAAAAGAGTAGTGCTACATTGTGGGAAATATGGATAAACAAAGGGGAGTGATCTGATCCTGTCATTGAAAGAATAGAGGTCTCCAAGGTACACCTTTGTTGCAACCATTTGTGAGATACTAAGTGTTAATGATATTGTACAGATTCGTGATGAATACTTTAGGCGAATGAAGAAATAAATTTAAATATAGCACAAATGCTATTTAAATTTATATACTTATTCATATTTGAAATTAAGTCAAAAGACCGACTTCACCTTTTAATAAAGAAGATTTAAATAAAGATTAAAAATATTAATTTAAATGGGGACGACCTTCTAGAAGAAGAGGCGCGAATTTCCACGAGTCATGTCTTTTGTATTGAGGCCGACCTCTTGCTAAGAAAAGACACATCACTTCATTGGCTCATGTATAAATAGAAGATGAAAGTCATTCATTCAACAAGCAAGTAATCATCAAGTTCATCAAGCGATTTATTCAAGGAGAAGTTCGCACCATTGCAGCAGACTGGAGCAGCAGTTCAGAAGTTGATAACAGCAGATCGATTCAAGGAGAGAAATATTATTTATACATCTGCATCTAGAAGAGGTGCTATTATTTATTGTATCAAATTGGCATTGTGTTGTGCCTGAGTTGTAAGCAGATTTCTGCTCTTATTATAATCAATATATAAGAGATATATTGGCTGGGTTTTTTCTCCCTCAGGTTGGAGGGTTTTCCCAGGGTATTGGCTGTGTTATTGTATTGAATCTCAAATTATTTTTGCCTTTTAATCTGATCACTTAAAAATCTACAGTAAGAACCTATCTAGCCTTTTTCCTATATAGCAAAAACCTTTCCTTATATTATTGTAGGTGTAGGACCCTTTTTAAGAATTAAGTCTAAAAGGTTATTCTTTTCCATAAAATCTTTGAAATCAAATTTGGATTGACTAGGATGCTGTGATCCACCTCTTTTATGCATACCCCCTCCAGTTGCATTAAAATCCCCTCCCAACAGAAACTTGCATAGCTTGCAACATCTCAAGCTGACCCAAAATTTCCTTTGACAGCCTTTTTCTTCTTACAATACTAGCTGGGATATAAACATTAACAAACACATCTGATATATTAAACAATAAGATTTGAAGGTGCAACTTACCCAATTTGAAGATTGAGCCAAGAACTTCAAATGAAGAGAGGCAGGGTTGCAGAGGATGCTAGACCTCTTGAAGTTCTTTCAGCTCCAACTGCCAAATTCTTCTAGCTTTTCTAGGAAGACTTGAGGAGCCTAAAAACAATTCTTTAGATAATTTGGTTTCCTACAAAAAAACAAAATCTAAATTGCTCTTTCAAAGCTGGCTCTTGACTAGTTTCTCTTGCTAGGGAAATTAATACCCCGACATTCCAAGATATGCCATTCATTTCTCTTGTGTAGAGAACTACCATCTTTGCTTCTCAACATTTGTATTTTTGAGAAAGCCATCAAGAATCCTCTGCCTACCTTTCTCTACTGATTCCTTTGCCTTCTCCTTCAGCGCCGTTGATTCAAATTTTCTGCCTCTGTTCTTTCTAAGGGAGGAACCTTAGAAGAAACTTGATGAGTTTCTTGAATCTCTCCTAGCTCTTCCAATGTAGATGTATATTCTGGATTCCCAAGGAAACTTTCAAGGTCATCTTGAACTGTAGACTCTGCCCAATAGTCTTTGGAGAAGTATGGACACTTTTTAGAGGCTGCTAAAAACCCTCCCATTTTGGGGGCTCTTTTTGATTTGATATGAGCCAATCTTGGTTGTCTGCTTTAAAGAAAGATATTTTGAGTTCCGAGACATTCATTGGGGCACTAAACCTCTTTCCCCTTTTCCAAAGTAACTGACTTATCTTGAACAATGAATTTACTTTTCTACGAAACTTTGCTTCATGCCCTACCTTATGAGAAACAAAACAGTGAAAAAGTATATCCTTATAATCTATTTTTTGTGTATAGGCCCCATTAGAGAGAGGCAATAATGTGTTTTTGGAAGAGGCAAATCAAGATTTTTAGAATAGCTTCCAAGCAGGCTGTATATCGAAACTCCTATGGGAGACCATATTACCCTACCCATATTATTGAGTTTTAAAATGAGAAAGCTCCTGAAAACTCAGGGGTTCATCTTTGTAAAACCATTGAACAACCTTTGAACTGGGGATGTACTAAAGAAAGAGCTTTCTCATTCTTCTACCTTTGAGAAGACTAAAGCAAAATACCTTTTTGGCAAAAAATATATGATAAGAGGGACTCTAAGAGGAAGAGACCCAATCTTGAACTGACTGCATTGACAACCAATTCTCATAAGTCATAACCATACCCAATGAGTGCATGAGTGATGAGATGATACAAAGACACTCTTTTTCAAGAATTGATGAAGGGATCAAGACCACCAGAGTGAAATTTGCAATTGCAATGCATTTTCATGTTTCTTATCTAAGTTGTCGATTCCAGTACTGGTTTAGGTTCGGGTTTGGGGGTTCGGTTTGCCGGTTTGGCTAATTTTTTTTTTTTTGGGGGGGTGGGTTATGTTCGTTTTGGGTTCGTTAGTACAAAAAACATGTAAAAATAATATATATATATATATATATATGCAGCCTAGAAGCATGAATTAGGATTAGAATATCACATAACATCATATAAACAACAAAACCACCATAAACTTGAATGTCATTTAAAACATGCATGATAAATATTCATCGTTGAAACTTGAATTGTGGTAGCTTGATATACAGAGTCTATTGATGCCAGGGTTCAATTTGTATGATTTTGGAAAAAGAAGCCAACTGAGTTGAGTTATCAGCATTCTTCAGAAATCATAAGAATTTGTTTAGTACACTAGCCATTTTGATGTCTTCTTGCAATCTCAAACATTATTTTGTATCATTGTTACATTGGTCTTGAGAGTGGTAACTTAATATAGCTCCACAATACAAAATCTGGTTTACCTGTGCAGTGTAACAGTGGCATAGGCAGATTTTTCTTTGAAAGAACCAAAGGGTGACTGCACAATTGAAGTGTATAAACACATATCTTTTTGTAATATCAAGGATACCTTTTGAATCTTCCATGCATTGCCAATCTAAAAGGAAAGGTTTTTTGCCTAATCTGTATGCAGCCATGCTTTTGACATTGTCAAAAAGAGCAAAACTTCCCTAATGATACAAAGGCATGACCAAGCAGTTCTAACTCTCCACATGAGAGAAGAGAGATGTAGTATTCCTCTGTTTCTCTACAGATGTGATAAATTCTCAGTTCAATGATGCAGAACAATTTTTGAAAAAAGAAAGTTGTGTCACAGTCTGCTTTCAATCCAACAAGCAAAAATGAAAGCTCAGCCTCTTGGAATGAAAATGCTTGTTTGCAAAACAAATGAATAAGAATGAGGTAGTTAAGGTGTTTAGAGTGATTTAGAGGTCACTTTTAGGGTTCTCTTGGACATGGGTCAAAGTCAAACTCCATAAAACATTAAAAAAATGCTCAAAAAAACACTTTTTGGATGCTTAGGCATGTGGGTTCTGTCTTGGTTCACCTGGGTTCTGTCTAGGTTCTGCCTGGGTTCTCTTGGGGTCTGCATGGGCGAATCAGACCCAAAAATGAAGGATCCTGGTTGAACCCACAGGCGAACCAAACCAGGATCTGAGCTAGGAGCGAACTAGGACCCGAACCAGGGGTAAAATAGAAGAACCCGGTAACTTAGTTTCTTATCAAAAAAATGGGGCCATACAGATTTACCATGCAAAGGTACAATATTTCCTTGAGGCAGGCAAGCAGTACTAGATTCCTGCTCCTTGGGATTTTTAGAAAATGGTATATTGTTTTTTTGAAAACCTTGGTTCCATCTCCCAAACGAAGAAGCACCAAAAAATTGATTATCCTGCTACCATCGTTTCTCTGTAACAATGAGCCATTGGATCTGGCCCAACTAGGGAGGTTGCCATCAATTTTGCCATGCAGCCTGCACTCTTCTTCTCTGCAGCAAACAATTACTATTACTTCCTCTCATGGCTCCGTAGCTTGGATCCCTAATAAATCTAATGCTCAAGTAGATTCTATATTAAATTGGAAATGGAGAACAAAGATGTGCACAAGTTGATGGACTAAATGCCATGCAAATTGTTAATTTTAATCAATTTATTTTTTCATAATTCTTTTAGTTAATTTCACAAGTTGATGGACTCATAAAAGTAAAATGGGATTGTTGAATGAACTCCATACCTATTTTTTTGTAAAATTATTGAAAAACATTTTTAAGTGTTCAGAATGAAGTATAATTTTAAAAATTTGATGAATGGATAAAAAAATGTCTTGAAAAAGCAATGTGTGTATATTTGAGGTATATGAACACATTTTTACATTCAGATAGAGATTAAATCTTTATTAAAGCCGTATTAACCTCAAGGTCTATTTTGAGCACTACGAGTAAAAAAAATAAAATTAGACATGATTTTAATGTTTTTAAAGTGAATTAAATCTGCTCTGTTTAGGCATGAATGCTGTACCCAGCAACGCATATTGTTAGAAGAGTTTGGGTGCTATTTTTAGCAGATTTTTGTGGTGCCTCATTTATTTACCTTTAGGTGCTTTTATCTTATTTTTAGGGCACAAAATTCAGATAGATTTTGGCATAGGGTTTAGGTAAAGTTGTTTTTTAATTTAATTTTATTCTGGGTGGCTAGAAAAGTACACCCATAAATTGGTTGAAATGTAGTTGGGTAATAGACCCATCTTCAACCTTTTGAAAGATCATGCCAAAGTTTGAGTCCTCTTCCTTTGCTAGATTAATTCTTGATCTTATAACCATCCCATCTTGAAAGAGATTTTCATTGGCGAAAAGCAGTCCAATTTTTTATCAATAAAGGTCTAACATTCCATGAATGAATCATTCAGATCCATAATGCTCATGTCTCCAGGTGTAATGTTTGTTAGGATTGCTAGCATAATGAAGCATCTTGTAGTGGGGACTTTGGTAAATGTGTGGTTGTAGTTTTGTTAAACGATGATTTGGGATTATTGTTTGAAAAGGTTAAGGAAGATAATTTTTTTGTTTTCAGTTAAAGTGGTAAGAATGTCAAGACATTTATTGTTTGAAGTGTAGCTTGAATATCTTTGTGGTTTTCATGAACTGTGTTAATATCATTCTGCAAATTGACAGAAGTTGGAGATGCATTTCAGAAAATAAAAACTTATTGCTTTTCAATGGTTGAATGGAATTTTCATAAAAAATAATTTTATTTTTTTACAGTTCGGATTCAAAATCATATTGTATCAAAGTTTCAAGGGCATACACAAGAAGTTTGTGGCCTTAAATGGTCACAATCACATCAGAAACTTGCAAGCGGAGGAAATGATAATATTCTTCATATTTGGGATGCCTCATTAATGTCATCATCAGGAGGCTCTAAGTATCTTCACCGTTTTGACCAGCATCAAGCGGCAGTGAAAGCTCTAGCATGGTGTCCTTATGCAGCTAATATTCTAGCTTCTGGAGGAGGCTCAGCTGATCGATGTATTAAGCTCTGGAACACACAATCTGGCCAATGTATTAGAAGTTTGGACACTGGATCTCAGGCAAGTACCTCTATAAGCACATAATCTATAAGTTCTAGGTCAAGTCAATGAAAGAGACACCTGCACGAGTGCATAATTTTATGGGTTTTGGTTAATGGTGGCTCAATATGAACATTAAATTGTAACCTGCAGTAGGAAAAATGTTTAATCTTGGAACCAATAGAATCTATAACTTTGCTTTAAAGGCCCACTTTTTTTAATTTATGTTTTCCACATCAAAATTCCACCAATTCACTTCAATCTGTCAAACTGATCTGACATGCCAGGTTTGTGCGCTCCAATGGAATAGACACTGCAAGGAGATTCTAAGCAGTCATGGATACAGTAAGAATCAGCTGTGCCTTTGGAAATATCCATCCATGCATAAAATTGCTGAACTTAGTGGGCACACCCAACGTGTTCTCTACCTTGCTCAGGTTTCTCAATACTTATCTCAGTTCACATCCTATTCATGTTCACTTGATAGCTGCTAGATATTTTGTATTCCTTGTTGGGAACAAATGCTTATTTAATTTTCATTCAACGTGATTGCAACATTTCATCAATTTTCTAAATAAAGAGAAATAAGTCCTAGCAGTTGATTAGTTTCAATCTGGAAACAAATTCAAATTTAATACGCTATGGGAAAATTAAGTAGGAAGGTGTAATAATGAGTATTTGTTGCAGAGCTTCTAAGTTCTTATTCTCTAGATGAATTTTCAATGGCAGAATCCAGATGGCACCACTGTTGCATCGGCTGCTGCAGATGAGACGCTTCGTTTCTGGAAGGTGTTTGGTAGTTCAGGAACAAACAGTTCAAAAACTGGGAGAGATGAAGGTCGGTCACTGTCAGTAAGAAATAATATTCGGTAACATAAGGTTGTTCTTGGCATGTAAATGGAAAGTAATAAGTCCCAACAAGCGGGGATTCAAGAAGAAATGCCAATCAAAATTGGCATGATCCATTTTAGGTTTCTATGTCAAGAGTTGACACGAAATTTTGCTATACGAGGGAAGAGGTAGATATTCAGAGCCACGGAAATTTTGGTGTGTTTTCCGAGTCTACCTGCAGATATTGCAGCAGCCATCAAGTCTATGTACATCCTGTCTGTATATACCTTGTATTTGTAACCATAAGAGGCAATACACTTGTGACCATTGAACTACGAGCATATTTATTCTTTTGAGATCAGAGTGGATTTTTTCATTCGGGATCATTGAGCACTTAGCATATTTATTCATTTGCAATTTGAGAAATATTTTCAGAGATATGAACTAGCTTTTAAATTTTTTTAGAAGACATCTAGAAAGGGATAAACAAAAATTTCAGTGCTCAAGTGATGCTTCCGAATCTATTGTTCCTTCTTCTATTACAATAGCACACTACGCGTTCCATTAAAAACAATTTGTTTTTAACTTCACATAAATCAACTCTTTGGCAGATAGGAGAGCACATAAATCAATTTATGCTATATGATAAATGTTAGAAAATGTCTACCTCATATTTCCAACTAGTGTTTTTGCCATGTTCTTAAATACCTTTTATATTTACCTTTTGCAAGCGTAATAGCTTAGTTTACAGTGTTATTTTTAAAACTAAAGGAAAGTAGTAATTTTATAAAAGGAACTATCCTACCTTTCAATTTTAATAGGAACTTGTATGTTCCACTTGAAACATGGCAAACAATAATTTCAGTTTATTATTCCAATAAATGAGGTCAATTTGTTTTTATAATGAATGAATGAAAGATTTTAATGATGTCCACGAGACTAAACAGTCTATGGGACCGAGACACAACAGGCCTAATTTGTCTTCATGCTCTTTTCCAAGTCGGATCTCCTACTATTAATTTTGACTAGAAGGCTAGCCGTCTGATTAATCTTATCATCCTCAAATAGTTGGTGCATATTGTCCACTTTCAAACTATTTTCATACTGAGTACGGATATCCTCGTAAGCAATGCATTCCATGATGAAGTACCATTCCGTTTCCATAGACCCCTTATTGTAGAAAATACAAGTTCTTTCTTCCCAAGTTTCCTTGGGTATCTTCCACCTATCGGTCTCACACCTAAGGTGATGCGATCCCATCCTCAATTGTGCCACTAACATCCTCGCTTTCCCTTTAATAGCTGCACCTAAATAAGTTTTTTCACCATTATCTTTCGTCGGGTTAAACTCTTTGATTTAGTATGCTTTTTTTTGCCCAATCTGATTTGTCCATATGGCAGTTTTAAATTTTTCAGTCACATAGCTTTCTATTTCACTATTGGTACTAGGACACTCTTGCAAAAAGGCTCATAACAATTTTTACATGATATATCCTCAAAGTAGGATTGGTATGCTAAAAGATAGGAAACCCAAGATTCTCATGTCCTAACTCAAATAGAAAAGGCAAGAGAAAGGAACATGGTGGCGGTAAAGCGAGGGTTAGAGGGTAGCAAGATTAACAATGGTTGACAAAGAGTTGATTTGTTGGCCATGATTTTTATGGCAAATCCAATGATGTACATGGTGCTCAAGACTATTCAATTAAAGGCTTATTTTATTTTGAAATCTTCTAGATCCCCAACAATGGTGTTGATGACATTGAGAGTACCAGTGGTTTATCACTGGTCTTTTCAGATTCACTTACTTCCCTAGATGGTAGGGACGACTATTAGTGCTTGCTAAGATATTGTGTAGAGCCTAAAGGATATCCTTGACATGTGTAATTGTTTTGAAATTCTTGGCAAATGCCATTCAAGCTACTATCATTTCCATCAAGAAGTGGAAGGTATTGGTGCGATCAACATGGCATTGGGTATAGTTCTTGGAAGAAGATACATTGTTTTGCAAGGGCTTTCCTTCCCCCCTCTTTCGTAGGAGTATATTTTACTCAATAATGTCCTTGTTCTCCTTTGGCCAAGGACAAGGTTATGTTTGAGAAGAGCATGGTTGAGATTGCTTGTTTTCCTCTCACCTTTAAAGTTGAACTAGTCATTATGGTGGCTCAAAGTCAAATGGAAGGTTAGAAGAATAATAATGTTAATATTGTGAACACTTCATTGTGTTTCATTAATGTTGATGGTACCCTAAATCTTTCATTTGTTGTTAGAATTGGATAAATTGCAACACCTTCTATTGTGATAGCTAGCCAATGAGGACGGTGCCAACTTAACATCAAGATCAAAGATATAACATGGAGTTGCATTAGTGATGCAGGAGCGTCCTTGGTTGTAAAGCAATCTTGTATCAACCAATCTTTTTTTTCTTTACTGTTCAATTTGTAGTTGTCTCAACAATTTCTTCTGTGTTTTACCGCATTATCATTTCTTAGCTTATAGAGCAAGATATAGATTTTACATGAGGCCATCTTCAACATATCTTGATTTTATGTGATTTGCATTCGCTTGTCGAAAGTTATCGCTCTTAGAAGTTCATTGTCAAGTCTTTGTTAGAGCATTCATGGCTTATTTGGTCCAGGTTGAATGTGCGAACCTTTTCCGAAACGTGCGGAACTTAATGAAACATCATACTAGGCATTTTTGATCTAGGGGAACCTTCTTTGAGATCCGCAATACATTTGCATCCTTTGATAAGTTATCTTCTCATGTTCGAAGGCCGACCTGCACATTTGATCTTGCATTGGGGTTTGTAAACCCTTGAGGTTGTCATAGATCATAATTGAAGTTTGAGGCTCATATTTAAGATCATTAATCCATTGGAAGCAAGTTAAGAAGTTCAAGTAGTTAGGAAATAGCTCAAATATTTTAGGATAGTTATAATAAAGCCTTGTGCCAATTGTAATATCTTATAATGCCTCACGGTAGGCCTGTGAGCCCTAGTCATTCTGCACTTATGGCATATGATGCATGTAATATTGCAAGTTATTGAATCAATGATAATTCATTTTTGTTGAGCATTTTTTGTGTTATTTTTGCTATGTTGAACTCAAGGCTGCATGGTTGGATAGTCCTTTCTGGACCCTCCATCCGTGACTGCATCAAGTGGTATAAGAGAAAGATTTCGAGTCCTTTGGGAGAGAAGGCATTCCTTGTGGTGAACAGATTGCCGACTTGAGGCAACCTACAATTGTTTTCAACTGTGTTGACTGTGAGGCAATTGAGACCTTGTAGCCAAATTACCGAATTGAGGTAGTTGCACCGGATCCAAGGGGAAGAGATGTTGTTGAGAAGAGCACCTGCTATGACAAATGTTGTGAGACAAATTGATGAAATGTTGGGGATGATGAGGGCAATGAGAGTTTGGTTGGACGCTATAGAAGAAGACAAAAGGAGAGGTCTAAACCCTAGACATGAGGCTGAAAGCGATGATTAATTAGATCATGCTTCAAATCAAAATGCAAAACACCTAGAAGAAGAAGACTTAGATCAGGTAAAAATGCTAAAAGCTATTTCCAAGATTGGTAAGAGACCTAGAATTGAAATTCAAAATTACATGAGAAATTTAAACCCTGAGGAATTGATTGATTGGATCAATGATATGGAAGAATACTTTGAGTATGAAGAAAGTGAAGATCCAAAAATAGTGAGATTTGCAAAAACTAAGTTAAAAGGACATGCTGCTATATGGTGGAAAAAAGTTCAATTGGATAGGAATAGAAGGGGAAGAAGATAATCACAAAGTGGGACAAGATGGTGACAAAGTTGAAGAATCAATTTATACCCGCTAATTATGAGCTTGAATTATTGAAAAGATTGCAAAATCTTAGGCAAAAGGAGAAATCTATGGACTACAATGAAGAATTTTACAAAATGATCATCAGAGTTGGACATAGTGAAGCAAGCAAGGAGAAGGTTGCGTGGTACATCAATGGACTAAGAACAAATATCCAAGAAGAGTTGAGCCTAGTGAAGATGACAACAATTGAAGACGCATACCAATTTGCGTTGAAGGTAGAGGAAAAGTTGAACAAGAATTTTGAGCAAAGACTGAGAAGTGCCACAGGAAGATCCCAGAGGTGGATCACAATCTAGAGAGAGAAGACCATACATAAAGCAAAACAAGGATGAGAAACCTACCGTAGTGAAGAGAAGGACAATAATTCATACTGTAGAGGAAGAGAGGACCAAAATTTCTACCGCAATGACAAAGGAGGTCATAATTCCTATCAAACTATGTTTGGTAGAAGGAAGGAATTTTCTTGAAGGATTGAGGCATGAGAGCATGTGTTTTGCATTGATTCCAAAGAAGCATAGTAATCAGGAGGCAGAGAATTCTACCGTAAAGGGAGGAGATCCACCGTAGACAAAAGTATCAGAACTATTAGCAAAATATCAGGATATCGTATCAGAGAATGTACCGGATGGATTACTACCGGTCCGGAGCATCAGTCATCATATAGATCTAATACTTAGAGCAAGTTTTCCTAACAAAGCAACACACATGATGACACCTGCAGGAAACATGGATATGGACTGACAAATACATGAATGTTGAAGAAGGGATTGATCAGAGAGAGCTTAAACCCATGTGTAGTACCTATTGTACTGGCACCAAAGAAAGATGGAGAGTGGAGGATGTGTACAGTCTCAAGAGAAATCAACATGATCACAGTCAAGTATAGATTCCAATTGCCAAGGATGGATTCCATTATGGATTGCTTGAGTGGAGAAAAGTATTTTACAAAGATTGACCTAAAGAGTGGATATCATCAAATCAAAATTAGAGGAGATGAATGGAAGACCACATTTAAGACTAATGAAGGGTTGTATGAGTGGCTAGTGATGCCTTTTGGATTGACCAATGCACCTAGCACTTTTATGAGGCTGATGAATGAGGTACTGAAGCAATTCTTAGGTAAGTTTGTTATTGTTTATTTGGATGATATTCTAGTTTTCAGTAAGACTAGAGAAGAACACTTTTGGCACATCAGACAAGTATTATAGAGGCTAAGGGAGGAGAAGTTGGTGATAAACATCAAGAAGTGTAGCTTTATGAAGACAAAGTTGGTGTACTTGGGTTTTATCATTTTTGCTGAAGGATTGAAAATCGACCCTGAGAAGGTTAAATCAATTGTTGAATGACCTACACCAGTGAAACTATGATCATTTCATGGACTAGCAAGTTTCTACTGGAAATTCATTAGGAAATTTAGTAGCATTTGCACACCCATGGCAAAAAAATTGAGAGGAGTCGGGAAAGATTTTAAGTAGACATCTGAAACACAAAGAAGTTTTGAAATGCTAAAACAAAAGGTGACAACAACCAGTGTTAGCATTACTTGATTTTGATAAAATATTTCAAGTTGATTGTGATGCTAGTGGAAATGCAATAGGAGCTATGTTGAGTCAAGAAGGGAGACTAATAGATTATTTCAATGATAAATTGAATGATGCTCGAAGGACATATTTAGTTTACGATAGGAGTTCTATGCCATAATTCAAGCCTTGAAGAAGTGGAGACACTATTAATTTGTTGCCTAAGGAGTTTGTGTTGTACACTGATCATCAAGCCTTGCAATATCTGAACAGTCAAGGTAAGTTGAACCAAAGACATATGAGTTGAGTTGAGTTCTTACAAAGTTATACATTTTTGTCGAAGCATAGGAGTGGTAAGTCAAATAAAGTTGCAGATGCATTGAGTAGGAGAAGGAATTTGTTGACATAAATGAAGATAAAAGTATTGGGTTTCAAAGAACTAAAACATTTGTATGAGGATGATCCATATTTTATTGAAACATGAAAGACATGTAAGGAACTGGTAGTGACAGATAGGAGTCAATGGTTGGATTGTTTCATTTAGGAAGATATGTTGTTCAAGGGAAATCAATTGTTTATTCTAAGGAGTTCAATGAGGGAGAATTTGATTAAGGAAAAACATAGTGGAGGATTAACATGACATTTTAGGACAGATAAGATAGTAGCTTTGGTGAGTGAGCACTATTTTTGGCCACACATATATAAGGATGTCAGTAAGTATGCCCAAAATTGCAGATTTTTTCAATTAGCAAAGGGGAGTAGTCATAATACTAGATTATATAAACCTTTGATAGTATTAGAGAGACCTTGGGAAGATATAAGCATGGATTTTATATTGGGACTACCAAGAACACATAGGATATGATTTTATAATGGTAGTAGTGGACAAATTTTATAAGATGACACATTTCATTCCTTGTAAGAAGACTAATGACACTATACATATTGTTGACTTATTTTTCAAGGAGATTGTGAGATTGCATGGGTTACCAAAGAGCATAGTTTCAGACAAGGACACCAAGTTCATTGGATACTTTTGGAGGACATTGTGGAAGAAGATGAAGACAAACCTGAAGTTTAGTTCAACATATCACCCACAAACAGATCGACAAACAAAGGCAATAAACATGAGTTTGGGTAACTTATTGAGATGTTTGGTTGGAGATAAGGCAAGAAATTGGCACATAGTTCTACCACAAGTAGAGTTTGCATATAATAATTCGGTAAATTGGAGCACATGGAAGACACCATTTGAGATTGTGATAGGGATACATCCTATAGGAGTTGCGAAGCTCAGAGACATCAGTATGGAAAATAAGAGGAGTGCAAAAGCGAAAGAATTTATAGGATTCATGGAGACAATGCATAGTCGGGTTCATAAACACTTGGAGGACATGAACAATAAGTACAAGGAACATACAGATGAGAGGAGGCATAAGGATTTTTCTATTGGGGATGAATTTATGGTATATTTTAGGAAGGGTTTACGATAGAAACAAATAATAAGTTGAAGATGAGGAAGTTCAGACCATGTAATATTCTTAGGAAGTTTGATTCAGGAAATGCATATGAAGTGGAGTTATTGGAGACACTTGGTATATCGCCTATTTTCAATGTTGCAGATATCTATGAATATCATGACGGATAGTCAAGTGGTAGTAACAAAGGATTTGACCTAAATGAGCAATTACCACATCAACCACCGAAATAGATTGAACAGATCTTGGACACCAAAATTGGGAGGAGCACTAGGAACAAGAAGTACAAGGAGTACTTGGTAAAGTGGAAAGGGATACTAGTGGAGGATTCATCATGGATTTCTTAGGCTGAGGTGGACCACTTTGGTTTTCCTCTAGTCCCTGGAAAGTGAGGAACTCAATTTTCTTCCAAACCTAGGTGTTTGATGCAGGAGCATCCCTAGTTGTAAAGTAATAATGTATCAACCAAAAATATTTCTTTCTTTATATTTTAGTCTATATCTGTCTCAGTAGTTTCTTCTGCATTTTACCACATTATTGTTTCTTAGTTCCCAGAGCAAGATATGGATTCTACATGGGGCCACCTTCAACATATCTTGATTTAAGGTGATTTGCATTCACTCACTGAAATTTATCGCTCTCAAAAGTTCATTATCAATTCTTTGTCAGAACATTCATGGCCTATTTGGTCTAGGCTGGATGTGTAGACCTTTTTTGGAATGTGCGAAACTTAATGAAACATCATACAAGGCATTTTTGGTCCAGGGGAATCTTCTTGGAGATCCGTAATATATTTCCATCCTCCGATGGGTTATCTTCTCATGTTCGAAGGCTGACCTACATGTTTGATATTGCATTGGGTTTTGTAAACCCTTGAGGCTGACACAGATCATAATTGAAGTTTGAGGCTCATATTTAAGATCATTTTTAATCCATTGGAAGAAAGTTCAAAAGTATAATAGTTTGAGTAGTTAGGAAATAGCTCAAACATTTTAGGATAGTTATAATAAGGAATTGTTCCAATTCTAATATCTTGTAATGCCCCACGACAGGCCTATGAGCCCTAGTCATTCCACACTTATGGCATATGATGCATGCAATACTACAAGTTATTGAATCAATGATAATTTATGTTTACTGAGCATTTATTGTGTTATTTTCATTGTATTGAACTGAAGACTGCACGGTTGGACAATCCTTTTTGGATCTTGCATCCATGACTGTATCAATTAGAAGGCTCCAATTTAGTGGAGACAAGATTATTAGAGTAGGAGGGTTGATAAAGGAGGGGTAGTTCAAGTTAGCTTTGAAAAGGGGTTATGGTGAGTGAGGGGGTGAGGGGAAGAAGACACACAGGGCCATGCTTGCAGTGAAGCAAATAACATTGGAAATGAACCTAGAAAAAGAACAGTAGGATATGCAACATGAGTGGAGGAGCTTTGGAAAATAGTTATACATTAGTTTCAAAGAAATCAGTGAAAGAAGATGTCATTTGTAGATTGTTGGAATCTAGTAAGAGAAAATATTGAACTTGGAGGAAAACCACAAGAACAAAATGAAGAGGGTTGAGGAAGAATGGTCGTGAGGATATAAAATATACATAGGGCTGTAAGATAAATGGTACCTTAATCCTAGCATTCTCCCACTTGGCATTATTCGTTGCAAGTACATCAAAAGGTAAAATAAATACGATCAAGTACAAGTATCAAGGCCCATAGCCTTCTTACACCAAGAGAAATTCTTTGTGGTCATTGGATTTTGTAAGTGAATCTACAACATTATCTAGAGTGCCAACCTTCTCTAACAAAAACTTATGATTCTTAATCATTTCTTACATAAAGTGATACTATACGTCAACATACATAGTACGAGCATGATACATAAGGTTTTTGATCGAACAAATAGCACTCTAATTATCACACCTAATTCTAACAATCCCACAATCAAAATAAATGCTTATATCAAGTCTCTATAACCAAAATACCTCCTTATAGGAATGTGTAAAACCTGTATACTTTACTTCTATGGTAGACAAATAAATATTGGGATAAATTTTACTCATTGAACTCACTGCACCTCCAAATAGAGAGAAAACATAGCCACTAGTAGGCTTTTGATTATCCAAAACACCTATAAATCAATCTATGTCCAATGAATTTTCCACATAATCACTATCATGATAATATAGATAATAATTAGAAGTTCCATGCAAAGATTTAAATATCCTCTTAACAAAATTATAATTCTTTTTACTAGGGTTAACCATAATATGTAAAAACTCCCACTACTTGGGCAATATTTGGTCTGATACAAATCATTATTTATATCAAACTACCAATAACATTAGCATAAGGTACATTGGATATTCCATAAAAATCATCATATTTAGGACACATATCTAAAATTAGATTAGTACCCATAGAAAACTGAATACTCACAAGGCTATAATCATGCATGTCGAACCATCACAAAATGGTATCCACATACTTATTTTGACTCAACCAAAGATTTTTGTGTAATTGATTCTTCTTGATCTCTGTCCCGAGAATATATTTAATAACCCCAAGTCCTTCATGTTTTATATATCTTGGGTGACTGTTTTAGACCATATAACGAAATTTTCAACCTACAAACCAATAGTTCTTTTTCTTTCACTATGAAACCATCAAGCTATCACATATAAATCTCATCCTCAATATCCCCATGTAAGAAAGTAGTTTAACACCCATTTTCTCAATCTCAAAATCACCATTCATAGTAAAGGATAAAAGTAAAATATTAGAAGATAACTTAGTAACAAGAGAGAAAATTTCATTGGAATGATCACCCTCCCTCTAGGGGTAGCCTTTGGCCACCAATCTAACCTTGTATATTTCTAATAAACTATCTACACTGAATTTATTTTTGTACACCCATTTGCAACAAACGAGCTTTCTTCCATTAGAAAAATTGATAAGATCTAAAATATCACAATTGTTTAAGACCGTCATCTTCTTGTGCATGACCTACATCGAAGACTCACTATCCTCTAATGAGAGCCTCCCTAATATCTAAGTTCATTGTCAATACTTAACAAAGATGTAGTGTAGTAAATTGTCACCCCTAACAATTTCACACTAGGTTTCACACTCTATTTTGCATGTATAATTAATTATATTCATAATATGTTTATTTAGGGGCCATATTGAGAAAATACACTAAATTCCCCAACATCTTGAATTTTCAAAGCAAAAAAGACCCATAAAAGGTGTTGGGCACCCTTGTCCTAGGAATTAGCATTTTAAGAATTTTAAATTCCAATGTTGGTATTTGGTGCCTTGAAAATTGCACCTTGTCAGTTTGAATCCAAGAATTACTTGGGATGCATATATATGTAGTGTAGAAAAATGCATCCCTTTACATTTTCACACTTTGTTTGGGCCCTCCTAATTAAATTGGACTTAATTATGCCTTAATAAGCCCTATTTTACATTTACAAGCCTAATAAATTACATTTTCCAAAGGGGAATCCTGACAATAATTAATGCCAACACATAACACTTTACCTTGAGCAATGTGTGTTCCAGGAATGGGGACCTAGGTAAATGGGTCCTCCCTAGGCCTTTGAACCTAAATTTAAAATATGTTTTTGGCGGTATTTTAAGGTCCCTGAATCCATATTTCAATGTTATCTTGTAATATTTGAATTTTGGGAAATTAGGATACATACTTATAAATACAAGGTTATTTTATAAGTTTCACCTAAGAGATTTCAAGTGCAAGTTTACAAGAGAAAAGTTGATGATCAAGAGCATTCAAGAGCAGAATTATCAATGATTTTTGTAGCATTCAAGATCCAATCATGTCAAAGTCTTCTTGTATCATGCATGTTTTTGGAGCTAACATTGTGATGTAGGTTTCAAGATTTAAGCCAAGCATTCAAAGCATCAATTCAAGCATCAAGATCCACATCCATTGAAGCCATCTCATGCAACTTGTAGATCTCCATTCAAAATATTATCCAAGGGTTTGTTGAGTGGTAACATAGCTTGTTCATTCATCATTACTTTCCTTCTTTCATGCTTTATTTCAACTCAAGGTTTAATTACCCAAACGGGTTTTGACCAAGACAAACCCCCATTCACCAAAAACAAACAATTTTTCTCCTATTGTGTTTGTGTTGCAGATTTAGGTTGAAGAAGGATTGAAGACCTCTTGAAGAGCAAGATTGGAAAAGTTGTCAAAGTTGTCAAATCATAGAATCTCACCTACAGATATGATTTATGACTTTCCGACATTGAAACCTGGATAAATTAGAAGCTATAGATCAATATCAGAGGCTTCCGAAAGTTTATTGAAAACCATGAAAAAATACCCATTCACCAATGGACGAATGAGTCTCAGACAGACTTTAGAAAGCGCCTTTTGGTGATTGGTAAACATCAATCTGCCCTTCTTAGATCCGCAATAAATTTTTTATTTTCATTAATATTGAGATTTATATTGCTGTTACAAGTTTGAATTGGCATAATTAGGTTGATTTTCTATTTTTAGTTTTTCTCCCAAAAGTGTTGTTCATCCTTGTACCCTATCCTCAAACATAAGAAAATCAATAGATTCTCACATTAAGTTGATTCACCTAAGGGTTGTTAGTCAGTTCTTTGCAGGGATTTTCCTAATGAAATAAGGGAACATGTCCATCTATTATCATATTGGTGAACCTCTCCCCTCATGAACCTATTTTTCTTTGTTTCATTCTGGTGAACTTGACTTTTGAGCATCATAATTTTTTTATTTTGGAGTCCATTTCAACCCTAGATCTATGATTTGTATTACTTTGCATTGCATTGATTTCAATCTTATTTAGGGATGTTTACTTGTATTGATTTGCATCTCATTTAGGGTTTTAGGTTTGCATTTTTGCATTCTTTAAAATATGGAAAATTCAAAAAATTTAGTAATTTTGCATAGTGTTTAGATAACATTGCATGATCAGTTATTCATATTAGAAAATTGAATCAAAATTACGTCTCAAATTAGATCATTTTGCTTGTCATTTAACATTATTTTTCACTTGCATTTAGATATGATTTTCTAGAAATCTAAAATCGTAATAACCTGATTGAAACCAAAATCTAAAAGCATAAAAATCAACTCAGAAATCTGTAACTTAAATTTTTAAAACCTTGAAACAAGACCCATTCGCCCATGGGAGAATGAGTCCCTAATAAGGACTTTTTCTATATTTCTAAGCATCAAAAACATTGTTTCTGCATTTTGTATTCCTTCATTTAGTTTCTTGTTTCAGTTTCCAAAATTTTTGTTTTATGAAATCATTTACATTAAGGTTAATTTTTCAAATTCAGTGCATTGTTTGAATTCAAAATTGTATTTAAAAATGAATTCATTTTTCAGGTTTTTGCATAGCATAATAATTTTTTATCTTGTTAAAATCTAGAAATTTCTTTTTACATACTTGCATTACAATTTATATTCTAGGGTGTTTGATTGCATTTTACCTATTCTCCATTTTGGGTGCACCTTGGGTTTGTGAAACTTGTATGAGATTCACAACTTGGTGTCCTATTGCCAATACTATCATGAGACACAATTTGAGACTCATGTCGTCCTAGGATACATCACTCATCATGAATCTTGGGTTTTCTAACTCTTTCACTCATAGTGTTGACACTAGTCAACCCACTATGGACCATAACCTTGATACTTCATTTCCTATGACCCCCTTACCAACGACCAATGTTACTAATGTTGAATCAACGGTTTCTAATGTCCCCCAAGAGAACCTAAGAAGAATGGATGCAAAGTTAGAGAAATTGCAAAACTTTGTGAGTTCCAAATATATTGCTGGTAATGCAGTTCCTATGATAGAAAACATAAGAAAGTTGATTAAAAATGAACAAGGATTAGAAATTTTGCGTTGCCTTGGTTACATCCTTAAAAATCACATGAAAAATAAAGAAAATGATCCTATACATACTACGGTCAACTTCATTGAAGTTCAACCTCATAAGAACCTAACCAAAATACCCCTTGATATTAATTTCTCACAACATGACATAATCAAACATGCACTCGATAGTCCTCTTTACATAGCTGGAAGAATCAATGAAAAGCCTACTAATGGGATATTAATTGTTCTCGTTTGTGTAGAGAATGTGATCACTAACGAATTCTTGTTTATTCATGAGCTTTATCAAAATACTTATGAACAATCGAAAGCATGGATCAAAATACATAATGGTTTTGCTTTCCCTACGATAAGTTCAATAACTCTTCCTCTAAAAGATGAACTGAAACAATTACGTGTCTCATTCTCCATCATCCCATCATCAGATCAATTTCATGTGAAGTTAGGCTATCCATGGATTCACTCCATGAAATTCATTCTGTTGGTAGTGCATAAATGCTTTAAGTTTCCATTTGGCAATGAGATCTTTACTGTGCACCATAGTGGCTTTAATCTTGTGACTTCCTATGGGAATTTCTCATTGGAATTATTTTGGCCCAAACCTATGGAACCTATTAGGCCTCTTGAAGAATTATTTTTGAAATCTTATCAAAATTTTAAGGAAAAGCGCATAGAAGAGTTATCCCTTACCAATATGCCTCAACCCATGATTGAGCCTCCTATCCTTGATGAGATAATGATTGAACCAAAATCCCTTCAAAGTAACCAAGACCAATCCATGACAAATCCTTCACCCATTTTTGATAAGAGACCACAAGATAACCAAATAAGTCCCGTTGTGCCTCCTAAAATCAAACAAGTTTATAAAGTTAAAGAGAAATTGGTTGAACAACCTCCCCTATGTTACTTCTGTTCCTCCCTCGCGGGAAGAAAAGAAACCTATGGTTGATAAACTTGCTCTTACACGGTCACAACTTGAAAATGGAATAAAAAGAAACTAAAATGCTAGAGAGTGTATGCGTAGACGTCGTGTTATTGCTCATCTGATACAAGAAAAACATGAATCAACAAATCAAGATCAAAAAATACCTCAAAGCAATGCATGATGACTCTCCACCTTCATCGCAACAAGAAAATCCTATATCTCGAGCACAACGAGAACAAGAACCTTCCATGGATATTATGATTAGAACTTCTATTGTGATTAGCTTGGATGATGACAATGTGATTGCAAAAAATGATGAGGAAGTGTATAATGAGTTAAATTTATTGTTTTCCTCTTCCATGAGCTTACATGATAACAACCGAGATGATCCTCCTACAAAGGGTGATTCACTACGTGTTGAACTTGGTGATTGTCCTAGTTTGGCACTTGAATTCCCTTTGGCAAGTTGTCCTCCTTCCACATATATTGAACACGATTGGGATGCAAACAACCTACTATAGGCTGACTCATATGTGTCTTACTAGTCTTTCCTTTGTTCTGTTTCAATATATATATTTTTTTGTGATTGCATTTGCATAATGTGATCCCTCGTATTGTTCTGTTTGACATGTCTTTATGTTTATTCCTCTATTTGTACCCACATTCTTCTATATGTCATAAGCCTTTATATTTTCTCTTGTCTTATGTTTTCCTTTTGGAGATGATGCAAGGCGTCAAGACATTTAGGTCTCTTCTATGTTGACCCAAAAGATTTTATTTATTTTCACTCTCTATGTGTCATTCTTCTAGTTCCATGAATTATTTAGGAAATGATGACATTTTCGAGCTCTATAATATCATTGTAGCAAAGACATACATTGAACCTAAATCTATGGATCCCTTATGTGTTTGGGATTTTATTTGGGGGAAACCCCTTTTTCATGATGTAGCTTCATTTGGAAACATATTCTTGACATAGGGATTTCCAAGTAAGCTCTCATGTCTTATTTATTGTTTAGCATTTATCATTTGCTACTTTAAATTAATTTCTCACAACATGATGTTTAGCAATTTACTTAAAGTGGGGGCATACATTGGCATTATCATCTTTAACTATATATTATGTTTCATAGTGCGATCTTCTTACTTCTTGTGAGTGTCTTCTTCTTGGTGGTGTCATTGGGTTTGATGTCCTCCAAGAGTGTGATATTTCTTGGCATATGACATTCCTCGTAGTGGTGATGCTACGCATTGCATTCCCTAAGTGGTGAATCTTTTATCCTAGACTTGTCCTCTCTTGGAAGCATTAGGCACAATGTTCCCTAAGATGAGACCTTACATGAACTAAGAAAAACCCCTTTGAACATGTCTTATCCTATTTGAATTTTGTTCATAAGTGTTTAACATAACACAACTTGCTAACCTTGTGAAACTTGAAGTTACAACCCCTTTTTACAGCCACTAAGCATAACACACCTTGCTTAGTGGAGTCATTTTTGTTCATAAGTGCTTAGCATAACACAACTTGCTAAGATTTATGAAGCTCAAAGTTCATATTGTGTGGCACCTTATCAAAGTTATCAAGAGGTATAACTTTGGTATGGTTATGTGAGCCTAATAAGATTCTCTCATTGGCCACTTTTGAGGGCTCACCTAGTGGACAACGAATTTCACTACCCCGTGTAAGCACATTGTTGTTTGCATAGTGGACAGTGAGTTCCACTTGTAAAAATTTTTGGACAAAAAACTAAGGCTTGATCCACATCAAGTTGGACAAACAATCGAGGCTTGATCCACTCTTTTTTATTTTCTTTATTTTTATTTTAGTCTTTGGCATTGTATGATTGAGTATCTTGCCATTGCTGCATATATATGTTTAACATAGGCATGTTTCTCTTTGTGCCTTTGTTGGTTTTTCCATGAGGTCTTAGATCTTGGGGGCTTGATCCTCATCCTTGACCTTTTCCATCTTATCTTTCCAACAATTGTACAATTAGAACTCTCTTGATTGTCTACTTTAGTGTGAGTTTGACGCAAGGTCATCCTCTCACTAAAGTGGGGGCTAAATGTAGTGTAGAAAAATGTATCCCTTTACATTTTCACACTTTATTTGGGCCCTCCTAATTAAATTGGACTTAAATAATGCCTTAATAAGCCCTATTTTATATTTACAAGCCTAATAAATTACATTTTTTGAAGGGGAATCTCGACAATATTTAATTCCAACACATAACACTTCACCTTGAGAAATGTGTGCTCCAAGAATGGGTCCTCCCTAGGCCTTTGAACCCAAATTTAGAATATTTTTTTGGTGGTATTTTAAGGTCCCCGGATCCATATTTCAATGTCGGCTTGTAATATTTGAATTTTGAGAAATTAAGGATACATACCTATAAATACAAGGCTATTTTCTAGGTTTCACCTAGAACTTTTATACGATTTCAAGTACAAGTTTACAAGAGAAAAGCTGATGATCAAGAGTATTCAAGAGAAAAATTATCAGTGATTTATTGCAGCATTCAAGATCCAATCATGTCAAAGTCCTCTTGCATCATGCATGTTTTTGGAGCTAACATTGGGATGTAGGTTTCAAGATTCAAGCCAAGCATTCAAACATCAATTCAAGCATCAAGATCCACATCCATTGAAGCCATCTCATGCAAGTTGCAGATATCTATTCAAAGGTTTATCCAAGGGTTTGTTGAGTGGTAACAAATCTTGTTCATTCATCATTCCTTTCCTTCTTTATTTCAATTCAAGGTTTAATTAGTCAAACAGGGTTTGATCAAGGCAAACCCCCATTTACCAAAAAACCCAATTTTTCTCCTCTTGTGTTTGTGTTGCAGATTTAGGCCAAAGAAGGATTGAAGACATCTTGAAGAGAAAGATTGGAAAAGTTGTCAAAGTTGTCAAATCACAAAATCTCACCTACAGATTTGATTTTTGACTTTTTGACACTGAAACCTGAACAAATCAAAAGCTACAAATCAGTATCAAAGGCTCCCTAAAGTCAATTTAAAACCTTGACAAAAGATCCATTCGCCCATGAGTGAATGAGTCTTAGAAAAACTTCAAAAAGTTCCTTTCGGTGACTAGTAAACATCAATCTTCCCTTCTCAGATCTGTAATAAGTTTTCTATTTTTGTTAATATTGAGATTTATATTGTTGTTGCAAGTTTGAATTGGCATAATTAGGTTGATTTTTTATTTTTATTTTTTCTCCCAAAAGTGGTGTTTAGCCTTGTACCCCCATCATCAAGCATAAGGAAATCAACAAATTCTCACATAGAGTTGATTCACCCAAGGGTTGTTAGTCAATTATTTATGGGGATCTCATTTCCGAATGAAATAAGGGAAAATAGGTCCATCTCTTATCGTATTGGTGAACCTCTCCCCTCATTAACCTATTTTTAGTTGTTTCAATATAAATAAGTCTTTTCCTCTCATTTGGACAACTATTATGAACTATGATGAATTATGAATGATTATGCACTAATTGCGAACATGCAACTACTCTTTATTCTTCTTTACATGCTTTCTACACTCTATTTTATTATGTGGACTAACCCTTGTAGATATTCAAGGAAATTTGTTCCTTCTTCATCAACTCCTTGTGGTAACTTGTGGTATAACATCACTCCAACAAGGGTTTCATACCTAAAGTAAATCTATTTTATTACATTTATTACAATATTTATCATTTAATTTTCATTTTATCCCTTAAGAGTATACAATATTTACCATAATCATCATTGCTATTGTGGAGGTGAGAACACCAACACAAGGTTTCACTAAGGAAAATTCCTATACAACACAACCATTTTCCCTCTTTTCATGTGTGTAGATTTTGTTGAGAAGTTGTTGAGATGTTTTAGCATTGTTGTCATTGATGTCAAAACCTTGGATCCTGAAGGTTGTGCTCCAGATGATGTACAAACTTGATCCATCCTATCGTATGCTATGATGTTGCGTTGTGTGGATATTATCCTTGATTCGGATATGTCAGTATTCCTTTTTGGGTCTTCTGTTGAATTCAGTTGATGCAATATAATGAAGACTAATCCTTTGATGATGGTTGCTATACTCAAAGCTTACTCCTGGTAACCTTGCTATATCCAGAACTTCATATAGCATGTTACAAGTTTTTGTATGTCAAATTGTGTTTGTCCAGTTTACACTAAAATTAATGATAATCAAGATTTGGTCTTGGTTGTGGCGCTCTCATCGGCTCTAGAAGATACTTCATGTAATTCAGATTATTCTATTTTTTGTATAACCTATTTTTGGTCCCCTGGTAACGTGGTAAGAAGATCTTTATGTGCGAACTATCTTTTGGGTCTAGTGTTAGCATGCAAGGTCTTATTGAATATTTCAAGCTTGTTCTTCATGCCAACATGCTTTGTGGTGATCTAAATTCAAAGGGTATTTGGTTGACTTAGAAGACTATGAAGATATTATGTGTTTGACTTAATTTTGTTCTACGGGTATACATGCATATATATAAATAACATATTTTTGATTGAAAATATAGATGCACAAAATTAGTATGACGTGTGCAAATAGATAGAAGAGTGTGAAGGGAGGAGTAATTTTCTCTGGAAAAAAATTATGTGAAGGTTATGGAAGGAAGGTGTGCAAAAGATTCTTAATCGGATCTACTGTGGACATAAATTTTTCTCTTAATTGGAACTAAATTCATGCATATGTAGATGCAACTTCATTAGTTCACTTTTGTTAGTGAGACTATTTTGTAATCTGTTGTTTTTTATTTGATCAGTGAGCCACCTTGTAGTGAGAAACTTGGTAGTGAGCCTTTGTAAAAATCACCTTAACCGGTGCTTTATAATTGAGAATTAGCATTCTCCATGGTTTTTCCCTTCTTGGGTTTCCACGTAAATTCCGGTGTTCATTGTGCTTGGTGTTGATATGTGCATTCATGTTCTTATCTGTTTGATTATTTTATGATTGGTATAAGTCTCTTCCAGATTAAATAAAGAAAAGAAAATTATTTTAAGATAATTGATTCACCCCCCCTCTCAGTTATCCAGACTGTTCAACAATTGGTATCAGAGATTGGTGCCTTGCAGATAGAGCTTAATCGCTTGAGGGAGATCTTGGAAGTTTGAACAAATGGTAGGAGACTATTACTTTGAGGAAGAACTAACGATAATATTGAGTGATATGGAAAGTACAAAATCTGAGAATGAAGAGTTGAAAGAAAATCTTATGGAAGCAAATGATTGTATCTCAAAGCTAAGGGAGCAAATACAGAAATTCAAAGCAAGACACAAAGAGGTCATCTGGGAATTAAAGGAGTTAAAGGAGAGCGTTGTGGATTTGAAGAAGAAACTGAATGAATGCAAAAAGATTAAAGAAAATCTCAAAAATACCATCAAACAAAAATCAAAAGAAAATGAGAAGTTAGATCAAGAGTTAAGAAGGTTGAAATCAAAAGCAAGAGTATGTGAAATTAGCATGATTTTGGATCAAATCTTGTCCCTAAAAAAATGTCACAAGGATAAAGGAGGACTTGGATTCACCAGTGAAAACTCAAATTAGAACACCAAGGATGAAGACAAAGCAATTGAAGCTGAAGCAAGATCTGGTGTAACAAGTAAAGTTCAGAAGTCTAGAAGATCTACAAAAATACCTCTAGTGAGACAACCAAATGATCAAAGGTACTTATATTTCAATGGTCACTATTTTCTATGCAAGAAGTTTGGACACAAGGCTATATAATGTAGAAGCAGGAAGGAACCAGATATTCAATGCTTTAATTGTCATAAGTTTGGTCACAAAGCAAGTCATTGCAGAAGTGAATTATCTAATATGGCTAAAAGGAATGGAATGGACAATCTCTTTCATGGTTATTTATATTTGTGCTATGGTTATGGTCACAAAGCTAATCGGTGCAGACCTAGGATTCACTCAACAAAGTCAGAGCAAAGATGTTATAAGTGCATTCAACTCAAACATTATGCTAAAACATGCAGATATGCTGCTATGGAAAGGGCTGAAGACAAAAAGAAGGTTGCAGAACCAAATGAATCTAAGAAGAAGGCGACCACAATGTGGAAGAAAAAGGAAACGAGTGCAGAGAGCCCTTCTATGGTACCGGATCCCAGTACGTTCCCTACTGATAATTGAGCCAAGCTGCCTTAGCTTAGGGGGAGTTTTGCAATGCATATCCTGTCGGTTCCCCCTCTCTGAAGAAAGATCGATATGTTTTTGGCATGATTAAGCTAGATCCGAGTGATGTTAAATTATGGAGGTTAATCCAACTGATTGAAAAGTGAAGTACAATTGTTGGCATCATTGATACACATTTTGGCAGTGAAATCATCATGAGAAATTAAGGATAAAATGTGGAGTTTTCAAATAATTTCTCATAGTTTGAAAAGAAGGAGAAGAAGAAGTTTTCATAGAGTGATAAAAGTTTGAAGAAGGTAAGTGTGACGATGGAATCCATGTTGATTGGTAGTGAATCCAGTGGTAGTATTCCGATGAAGCTGAAGGGAGTTGAATTGGATGAGTTTGATCATCGAAAGATGAAAGAAATGGAACTATGGTTGAAGACGAATGAGTTGTAGAATGTAAGTACTATGGGTATGGATTTGTGGGCATATTTTCCCTAGTTTTTTGATAGAGAGTCTATCTTGTTCCTATTGATTTGATTCAAGGATAGAATCATTGTGTTGGAAAAACCCTATTTGATCATGAAGGAGGCCATAAAAGCTATTACTGGTTTGTGCAGTGTTGGTGACCTCCCTGGGAAGAAAACGGTGAAATACAGAGATGTGGAGGAAATTAATGGTATCAAAAAAGACCCCTGATACTGATAAATACTATTGTTGATCCTGTAGTAAGGTATGTTGCTTACGACATCACTTATAAAATATATTTAAGAAATCGTGAAGGTTCTACTTCGACTATTGTTGTATATCTTGAACACATGATGGTGAATGAAAAAAAACAATTTGATTTGTGTAGCCTAGTAATGGAAAACCTAATTGAGAATGCCAAAATGTCTTTGGTTGAGAGTTATCCTTTCTGGTTTGCATCTCTGCTCATATGTTTAGTATTTTACTTTATGAGTTTGTTACCGACAAAAGAGAATGTTAAGTGGAAGTCCGACATCCCTGTCAGAAAGAAATTTTATAGGTATTTGGAATGTATGGAGGATAAAGAAAGTGCATGCAAAGTCTATTTATCATCCCTACAGATAAATCTATGCTCCGGTGTGATAGTATCCAGTTAGTTTGAGAAGGGTTTCACCTCCGATAAGGAGTTCGAAGTTGTTATTGGTGGTTCCCCTCCAAAACCTAAAAGGAGGAAAGTTAACACAAAATATTTCATCACTATCTCAGAAGAGAAGGAGAAGGAAGAATAATCTCTGCCTGGATCTGAATCTTTTGATCCAGATGAAATTCAGTTGATGTTAGATAAAGGTGATATGAATAAGGTTGGTGAAATGTGGCATGCTCATTCTTCAATCAAAAGGCTTAAAATTGATGATGCTTTGGTTGATTATCTTCTCAAGAAGGGTATTACTACTTCAAATGTTTTCTGAATCGTTACCAGATGATTTAGTAGAATCTGTTGAAGAAAGAATGTTGTTGGAAGGAATTGAAAGAAATAAGTTTGAAGCTATGATTGAGAGAAGATGTGTCAAAGCTAAACAAGAGTTATCCAAACACATTGGTGAGACAAGAGAATGTTGTTGGAGTGAAAATACACTAAGAGGGGGGGGGGGTGAATAAGTGTTTATAACTTCTTTGACAAATTTAACTAAAACTGAAAAGATACATTCATATGTTCTCATTTATCAATGATAGTATCATTCATGAATTCAAATGCAATCATATAAACTGAAATGAGTAGTGTAACATTGCATTATAAAGTAGTAAAGTACCAAAGAAAATGAATCATAGAGACACAAATAGACACAAGATATGCCGAGTGGAAAACCCTCCTGGGGTAGAAAAACCACTCCTGAACTTGCTGCCTTTTTCAGGCTTTCATTTCAATAAATATTTTGACAAAGCCTTAATGGTTGATTTTTGAGCACCGAATCAAGGAGCACCAACCCCTTTGTTTAGAGACGCCAATCTCAAGGAGCACCAACCCATTTCCTGATATTCAATAGAACGTACAATAGTACAGAGGATCTCTCTGTTTCACTCATTTCTGTCAAGTGCCTCTTGACAGACAAATCATATAATTTTCAAGATTCAAAAATTGACTCTTTAGAATTCCATACATTATCTAATCTCGATACAACTTGAGGAAAATAAAATAGTTTCAGTGATAATAAAATTTTTCATCACAGACTGTATTACATTGATATATCTTTTCTTTCTTTTCTCTCTATTTGATTTTCAACCTTTTCCCATGCAAAAACTACACAAATTGACTATACACTGTGTTTTCCAAATTTTCAACATCAAAAAATAGAATAGACTTTCACATGTCTTAATAGTAATGCCCTTGTTTCAAGTTTTGTTTTCTTGTCATGATTGAACCCTAATCTCTCTATTTTTGACTTTTTTACAGAAAAAACATCATTACATTTTGAAAGTATTACAACTATATCTCGAATTTCACTTTTCAGAAATTATACAAGGTTGTTTCCAGGTTACAGAACAACTGTCAAGTAACAGTCTTGATGTTGCAGTGATCATAAGAGAAGGATTCTTTCTTTCTGTCAAGGATAGAACAACAGTGTCCAAAAATAGAAGTGTGACAAAACTTATCTTTACTAGAGGCCTGCACATGCAGTGCTTACTCAAAAAAAGGTGAGAACACATCCTTTTAAAAAATAGAATAATAACCATTTTACCCTGGCAGAAAAACAACAATGTAACTTAAACAAGCAATCATCCTTTTTATAACTAGTTACCAACTAATCCAGGTAAGAAACCTAAGAATTTCGAAGCTTTCAAGCTGACCCATAAACTCAAACATTAATTTCACCAAAAGGATGAGATAACCTTCAAACAATAAATGCTGTCAAGAACCGTTATTTGAGGAACCCAGTATAGTAACTGCAATTTTTAAGAGACTAAAACAACAATGCCCAAAAAATTGAAACCATTATGATGTCAAGCTGAAACAGTAAGTTGAATCAAATAAGAATGGTTACCAACGACTTCAAGAGTGAAACATATAAGATTCTTGAGGTATCACTTATACCCACTATCCAAAACAAAACGAAGCACAAAACCTTATGATAACCTTTCGAAAATGCTATCAAAGAATGGAGTAAACGTTTCAGATTTTACATGAGAAGAAAAAATGTTTTTCTTTTTTCTATTTGCAAAAGAGAGAAAGATTTAGCACGTACTAATCTTGACTGTCCATAAATGGATCTGCAAACTAGACACAAGAAGAATACCTGATAGAGTAATGAGGTTGTCGTCACAAGAAGTTTACCAGTCCTGCAGAGGAGAAAAACGGCCACAAGATCATCCAGAAACGTGCCTTCACCCAGTGGCTGGAAGAAAACAAATGGAACAACCATGGTGCTGATCCTCTCATCTCCCTCACACGTTGTCAAAGAGTAGGAGCCCTGCAAATGTAGCAGAGAAATGACTGAGATACAAACTCAATGATGGTGGCCAAGAGGGTTCCAAGAAAAAAATGCGAATAGTGTGAATTGAAATAAAAATGTTTGCCCTAATCTTCCAAAGCAAGTATACACGAATTCCTTTGCTGAGATGAATAAAATTTTGGAGTCCGAGAGGGCAGTTATGATTAAACAAAATCTCATTATTCCATGTCAAGTCCGTAGACTATCCAAAAAGGCTAGCAACCAACAAGCATTATTACCTTTGAATCAAAGACAAACCATTTGAACTGTCGACTAAATAATGCCTTGCATTATTTGCACATAAAATGGTGAATACTAAGTCACATCCAATGTGACATAAAATAATCAATACCTTTATATCAGCGGTCAACCTTGAGGCCCAATTTGTTGAATAGACTGAAATCAAATACAAATAATTGTTGATTTATATACCTTTGACCAAAGCCGGATTGCCACCTTAATAAAGTCCAATGCTATATAATTTTCAATGTAACATACATTCCAATTCCTTGTGAAGGTTAATGAAGGCTAACTTCATGTAAAGTTTAGAATGCCATTAACACAATAATGATCAACCCCTTATAATATGCCAAAACCTGAATATTGTATGCAAAAGAATGAACTTAGTGATTTTATTTTTCAAAGTCCAATTACAATATAATATCCAATGCCTTAAGAAGTAATAAAGGCTAGATATTATACAAAATTTAGAATGCCATTTTCCCATACCAAATATCATAACTGAATTCATTAAAGCCAAATTTTCCAAGAGATGAAAAATGAGTGCTCAAAACATTAACAAGATTGTTCCTCAAACCCATGCCACTAATTGAAGAAAGAGAAGTATACCTTGACGAAAATCAAGATGCTTGTACTGATCAAGCATAAGTAAACAACCTGTAAAAGAACTGATCATGCCAATCACTTGTAAATCAAGTGAAGTACTGAAACACAAATGTTAAACCAAAAATATATCACCTGATCAATGGAGCAAATAACCTGTAATCAGAATACCTCAACGGAGATCTGCACATGGACCCAAGATATCAGAGCCACCAAGATAATATAAATAATGAAGTAAATGTGCTAGTCAGAAAAGTAGATCAACTGAGAAGATAACCATCAAGATGCCAGAGAATCACAAAGTGACATCAAGGACAAAAAACACAAGAGGGATTCAACAAATGCATTAAGCAGATGTCTGAAATCTACAAGTATTTAATCCGATGGCCTGCAACAGTTGATAACTTTAGAAGAAAAAATGAAGCTATTGAATCTGAGATGAATGATAATTGGAAAGTGTTTCGATTTCTTAAAAGATAAAGATGGAAAACAAAGAATATGAGTTGGAGAGTTGCAAGATGAGTTATTTCCTGTTCAGAGATAGTGGGAAGATGTGGTTAGAAATTTCTAGTTGGTCAAAGAAATTGTCAAGGTTTGATTGGATCATCTCTTTGGGATACTCTCTGACACAAAAGATTGTGAATGATAGTGCCTATCTTTGGACTAGTCATCCTCATTTACGCTATTGAATTCGTTGGATATCATGTGTAGTAGAATGGATTTTGTTGTGCTAGCTTGGAAGAAGATTCTTGAAACTGTGAGAGAAAGGTAAAATAATTTTTTTCAGGTGAAAAGTGTTATTTTTACTTGAGTTTCTGAATGTTCAAATTTTGGCCCTTTCCCTTTGATGAAAAAAAGGGGAGAAAAATGAAAAGAAAAACAAAAATGAAAAGAAGAATTGAATTGCTCGACAAAGAGGGAGTTTTGGAGTTCACAACTTTGGAGTTGGAGTTTTTGGAGTTTTGTGTTTCTGAGTTTTTTGTTGTTTTTCCATCAATGCCAAAGGGGGAGATTGTTTAGAAGTCGTTGAGATGGTTTAGCATTGTTGTCAAAACCTTGGATCCATAAGGTTGTGCTCTGGATGTATGTATAGACTTGATCCATCCTATCATATGCTATTATGTTGCATTGTGTGGAGATTATCCTTGATCCAGATATGTAAGTATATTCCTTTTTGGGACTTCTATTGAATTCAGTTGATGCATTATAATGAAGACTAATCCTTTGATGATGGCTATTGTACTCAAAGCTTACTCTGGGTAACCTTGCTATCTGAAACTTTATATAGCATGTTACAAGTTTTTGTATGTCAAATTGTGTTTCTCTGGTTGACACTAAAATTAATGATAATCAAGATTTGGTCTTGATTGTGGTGTTCGCATCGGCTCTGAAATATACTTCATGTAATTCAGATTATGCTATCTTTTGTATGACCTATTTCTGCTCCCTGGTAACGTGGTAAGAAGATCTTTATATGGACATATCTTTTGGGTCCAGTGTTAGCGTGTAAGGTCTTATTGAATATTTCAATCTTGTTCTTCATGCCGACATGATTTGTGGTGATTTAATTCAAATGGTGTTTGGCCGAATTAGAAGACTATATATGAAGACATTATGTGGGTGTTAGCGTGCAAGGTCTTATTGAATATTTCAAGATTTTTCTTCATGCCGACATGATTTGTGGTGATATAAATTCAAATGGTGTTTGAATGACTTAGAAGACTATGAAGATATTATGTGGCCGACTTAATTTTGTTCTATTACGTGCAGATATAAAGAGAACACATTTTTGATTGAAAATATATATGTACGAAAGTAGTATGATGTGTGTGAAAAAATAGAAGAGTGTGAAGGAAGGAGTAATCTAATTTGGAAAAAAATTGTGCGAAGGTTGTGGAAGGAAGGTGTGCAAAATATTCTTAACTGGATCGGCACTGCAGACATAAATTGTGCTCTTAACTGGAACTGAATTCATGCATATGTAGATGCAACTTCATCAATTCACTTTTGTTAGTAAGACTATTTTGTAATCTATTGTTTTGTATTTGGGTAGTGATCCCACCGAAAGTGATCCACCTTGCAATGAGTATCACCTTAACCAATGCTTTATAATTGAGAATTAGCGTTCTTCATGGTTTTTCCATTCTTGGGTTTCCACGTAAATTCTGGTGTTCATTGTGCTTGGTGTTGATATGTGCATTCATGTTCTTATCTGTTTGATTATTTTATGATTGGTATAAGTTTTCTCTAATTAAATAAAGAAAATAAATTTGGTTTAAGATAATTGATTCACCCCCCTCTTAGTTATCTGGATTGTTCAACAGATTTGAATCATAAATTTTTGATAGTGACAGAATGTAGGGAGACAATAGATTGTGATAGGTTGAATTGACTTCCGACCAACTTAAAACCCTAACAATAGGGCACCTAGCACCCTTCTCCCTCTAATTCAACTCCTATCTTTGCTGACAGGTACCTATCTATCTGCAAATTTTAAATCTATTTCTATAATTTTATATTTTGTTTTTGCAATTATTCACATTTTTAGATTAGGGCTTATATCAATTAGGTTAATTAAATCACTCATCAAATATACCCTATTTGCAAAAAACTAATAGAAACTAGACAAACCAACACTCCTTTGAGGTAGTTAGCCAATCATAAAACCCTGAATGGTTTGTGTTCCAATGTTAAGCAAAGGTTGACTTAGGTTAATCTACTAGTTAGATCTAGGATCTCTTTTCATACTTAACATTTTGGTGAACCCGACATATCCTAAAATAACAATTTTTCTAATTTACCAACATATATTCTTTAATTTGATTAAAACATTAGGTTATTTGAATATCTTATTGCTCATATGCAATCATTATATGTTTAGTTTTGAGAATAAATATTTGCACTTCTTGTTCGTCAAACACTTAATATTTTGGTGAACCTGACTTCTCTTACTCTTCTTAAATATTTTGATTTTAATTGCATAATTTTAGTTTTGATTTCCTTTTTAAGGAATTATATTTGAATATCTTATTTACATTTGAAAATATTGTATGTTTACTTTAGAAAATTAAAGCCTTTAAATTCTTTGTTCTTTGCAAAAACACAAACTTAAAACACGTTCTTCTAGCATTTCATCAACATATATGTCTTATTAGCACTTCCTTCTATATTCTTCTATCTTTTGCTTCTTAATAAAATTCATGTGTGAAGTTGGTTGTACCTATCAACTCCCTTGAAGGATTCAAAACCATAATTCATGCTTTCATGTGGTCCTCATCAACAAATTAGGGCATATTGATTTCCTGAGAAATGTCAAAATTTAGATCCAGATTTCTATAGTCACAGACCTACAAACATTAATACACCTATACAGGCTCTAAAACCCTAAATTTTGTACTTATGAACCAGGGCATCCAACACCCTTGTCTTGCCAGTTTTTCTCTCGTTATCTACACTAGCTTCTTTGTAGTCTTTGTCTAGATTTGAAGGGAAAAATGGGGTGGATCTATTGACCCAATAGTGCAGAAATTTTCCCTTAACACTAATACAACAAAGGAGTGGACCTGTAAACTAGGTTCTAATAGCTTCTAAAACTATTGAGATGAAATACATACAACATAAAAAGGGATTACACAAATTTAGCAATCACAGATTGACACAAGATATACATGGGAAAACCTTTTCACGTAAAAAAACCCACCACCAAAAGTTGAGACAATTGTATTACAGTGATAAAACAATTATATACAATGTTCAATCTTCTCTCTGATCAACTCACAACAACTTTGTGTTCTACTCTAACTATTACAATGTTATTTCTAACATACAGTTGAAAAAATTACTCAATTCTCTTCCACTCAACTATGTACACATATATGGTTGATATATACAATCATGTACTCGACTCAATCATTCATACACTGCATTCAATTCTATCAGCCAAACACTGGCCATCAGGTTCATGAATCTCAAATCCAAACACGCAATCGATCTTTCCAAACCGATCTCTCTAGATTGAGCCACCCAGGCATTAATGCCATCACCCAAATCGGGTCCAGATGGCCAGCCTAAGTCAACCTACAATTACTGCTATTGCCACAAAATCCTTTGGCCAACCAAATTGCAGTCAAATTGCCAAGTGTCCACCTTGCATTTGCTGTCGCTCTCTGACTTCGAGTCCAACTCGGTCAAAACTGGCCCCGAGCTCATTCAAGCTCTCTATGTCCTTATCGAGCTCTATCCAAGACTCCGCTATATTACTGCTGCCAGGTTTGAGTTGTCCTACGGTATAGCAGTGAGCTCATCCAAGCTCACCGATGACTTCAGCGAGCTCACCTGTCTCGCCTCTGAAAACATCACCGCACTATCGCTGTAGTTATCAGACATGACTGCGGTGTGGTAGTGACCAGTCAATGGGACTGCTGACGGTCAAAACCGCGCTACCACAGGGGCCGATAGGCCACCCCATGGTAGTGCGGTGATAGTCAGCCAGACCGCTGGCGGTCTTACTGTGGCCACCGCGGTGAGCGGATTCACCGTCTATGGTATGGCGGTAATCGCTAAGGCCACCACAAGCGGCTTCACTGCGGCCACCGCGGTCAAGGACTTAACTACCTGCGGTATGGCGGTAAGTGCCGGACCTGACCGCAGGTGGTCTCACCATGGTGAGTGGACCCACCGCCCACGATATGGCGGTAGCCGCAGGCGGCTTCACCACGGCCACCGCGGTCAAGGACTTAACCACCCACAATATGGCAGTGACCAACAAGACAGGCCGAACGATGCCAACCATGACCACTACGACAAAGGAAGAGACTACGAGCAGTAAAGTGGTAATCGCCAAAACTGTCACCACGGTACTGCCAGGGGCAGAAAAGAGTCAGGCGCGGTAAGGTGGTAAACTGCAGAAACAATAAATTTTCACCAAGGCATGAAAACAGGGGCATTAAGCTAGAAGTAGAGATATATTTTATCAAAAATATCCCACTTGGCGAACACTTCCAGCTCCCTCGTGACTTCGAAAACACCTGTCTGTCAATAGGCCCCAAGGCCCATCGATTCTGTGCACCATCTGAACTTGTTTGTGCTAACCGGCTTTGTCAAAGTGTTTGCAACATTCTTCAAGGTGTCAACCTTTTCCAGACTTACCTTGCCATCTTCAACCATATCCCTTACGAAGTGATATTGCACATCAATATGCTTGGTTTTGGCATGAAAGGTCGGATTCTTTGCCAAACAAATGACACTTTGATTGTCACAACAGATTGAAATTTTCCCAACATTAAATCCAATGTCTGAGCGCAAACGGCTTAACCAAATAGCTTCCTTGCAGGCATGAGTTTATGCTATGTATTCATCCTCTGTCGTGAATAAAGAAACTACAACTTGTCGCTTGCTCATCCAATTGATTGCTCCACCATTAAGCATGAAGGTGTATCCACTGGTGGATCGCCTATTGTCAATGTCCCCTACCCAATTTGAATCAACATACCCATGAATGTTGAGAGTCCTCTATGATGCAACCAAATTGTCATAGTAACACAATACATAATCTGAAGTCCCCTTCAAATACCTAAATACTCTCTTCATAGCATCCCAATGTGATCTTCCTGGATTTTCCATAAAACGACTTAGAACGCCCACTGCTTGGGCAATGTGTGGTCTTGTACATACCATAACATACATCAAACTGCCAACAACACTTGCATACGACACACTAGTAATGTTCTCCATCTCAGTAGGAGACTTTGGACAGTCTTCAACAGATAGCTTCGTTCCCTGCATGATTGGAACAACTAGCTGCTTGCAGTCATCAAAGCTAAACCTCTCCAAAACTGTTTTCACATACTTACTCTGATTAACCCAAAGCTTTTTGCTTGTTCTATACCTAGTTATCTCCATTCCAAGAATGTACCTAGCTACACCAAGATCTTTCATTTCGAACTTTGCAGACAATTGAGATTTAAGATAAGAAATCATAGACTTGCTATTCCCAATGAATAACATATCATCCACGTACAGGGTAATAACAAGCACATGATCATTCTTAGATTTATAATAAATGCAATGATCATATTTTGATCTCACAAATCTAATTGACAACACAAACATGCCAAATTTTTGGTACCACATTCTAGGAGATTGCTTTAAACCATAGAGAGATTTATTTAACTTACAAACCAGATTTTGTTTACCTCTTTCAAGAAAATGCTTAGGTTGGGACATGTAGATTTCTTCTTTCAGTTCACCATGGAGAAATGCTTTCTTCACATCCTTCTGTTCAATTTCAAAATCATACACAACTGCCAATGACAATAAAAATATGATGGATGACAACCTTGCTACAGGGGAGAAAATCTCTCCATAATCAATTCCCTCAATTTGAGAAAAACCCTTTGCAACCAACCTTGCCTTATACTTCTCAACACTGCTATCAAGGCCTGTTTTCTTTTTGAATATCCACTTACAACCAATAGGATTTCACCCCTTAGGCAGTGGTACCAAATTCCAGGTTTCATTCTTTTTCAAAAAATCCATCTCTTCATTCATGGCATCCAACCAAGAATTTGAATCAGCCATGTCAATTTCTTTTTTAATAGTCCTAGGCTCATCAGTGCTAGTAATTAAAGAATAGGCACAGTTTGAATCTAACATAGAGAAACCATACCTTTCAAGTTGCCTTTTTTATCGTGTAGATCTTCTTACAGGCTGAGGTTGTGGTTCTTCATCATCATAACTCTTAGAGCTACTTGAACTCTCTTCAGTCTCAGGTACATCATGCAACTCTTCCCTTTTTGGAGTTTGGGGAATCTCAACTGTATCCTTTTTCTTCTTGTCTCTCTGATCTGTCTCAAGCTTCTGATCACTTACTGAAGGTTTTAGCTCTCAAAATATTACACTTCTGTTGTATATAACCTTCTCAGTAATAGGGTTCCAAAGCTTGTATCCCTTTACACCAATTTCGTAGCCGATGAGAATACATTTGACAGCCTTGTTGTCCAGCTTAGATCTTTTTTCATTTGGCACATAAACATATGCCTCACAGCCAAACACACAGACATGCCTCAGAGAGGGCTTCTTAACAAACCATGCTTCCAAAAGCGTCTTGTCAATAAGAGAAAAGCAAGGAGATCTTTTTATTAGATAACATGCTGTAACCACAACCTCAGACTAGAACTTCTACTCCAGACCAACACTACTTAACATACTCCTTGCCTTTTCCATCATCGTCCTGTTCAACCTTTCAACAAATCCATTCTACTATGGAGTGTAAGGCGTTGTCTTATGCCTTTTAATTCCATGATCAGTGCAATACCTTTCAAAATTTGCAGAAAAAAATTCACCGCCATTGTCTGTCCTCAAAAATTTAATTTTCCTTCCAGTTTGATTCTCTACCAAAAATTTAAATTCTTTAAACCGACTAAACACTTCTAATTTACTTTTAAGAAAGTATACAAATACCCTTCTCGAATAGTCATCAATAAAAGAAACATAATATCTAGACTTTGATAACGAAGGAACATTAACTGGACCAAACACATCAAAATGAACATAATCCAGTATACCAGAAGATTTGTGAGGAATAGAATAAAATGAAACATGATGTTGTTTTTCATAGATACAATGTTTGCAAAATTCAAACTCAAGGTTATAATCATCAAGCCCTTCTACAAGATTTTTATTCTTCAAGGTTTTTAAACTGTTCTCACCAATGTGACCAAGTTTATGATTCCATAGCATAGTCTTCTCAGCTGGGAGTTTTACCTCCAAAGAATTTGCTAACAGAGAAGTGTCTTCATCTTTCTCTACAGGAGCAACATTGCTAGACTTTATAGAGGCACTATTACAAAGAACAGGACGTGCATCTAGCTTGTACAGAGTGCCGGTACGAACAACCTTAGCCAAAACCATTTCACCTCTAGCCATTTTACATCCCTTACTTGAATAAGAAACTTCTACACTAGCATCATTTAACTTACTGACAGAAAGAAGATTTTGAGCTAGACCTGGTATGTGAAGTATGCCACCAATACCTTTGACTCTCCTGTTAGGAAACTAAATTCTGACTCTTCCTCTTCCAACAATCTCCAGCGTTGAATCACTTGCCGGGTACACCTTTCCATCGTCATACTCCTCTTATTTAGAGAACCATTCTCTATTGGATGTCATGTGAAAAGATGCACCTGAGTCAACCAACTAGACATCATCTGATGCCTAAGTTTTCAAGGCTGCTGCAATGAAAGCATCTGCATCACTTTGAGAAGATTCATTTTCAAAAGCATTCTTCTTCTTCTCCTTGCAGTCCTTCCGAATATGGCTAGGTTGCCCACAATTCCAACACTTTACCAAAATCTTTTTACCAGGAGACTTTGATCTCCCTACAGATTTGGATTTTGACTTCTTGTCCTTCTTCTTTCCTTTCTCCTATGATCTACCTCGAACAACAAGAGCCTCTTTGGCCATCTCTGAAGACTTCCTCCGCATCTCTTCAGATAAAAATGAGGCAACAACGTCTTCCATCTTGAAAGAAGTGGTAGTGCTTCCAATGGCCATCACAAGATGATCCCAACTGTCAGGTAATGAACACAACAGGAGCATGCAACGATCCTCATCCTCTATCTTTACACCTATAGAATCCAACTGAGTAACACTCATGTTAAACGAGTTCAGATGGTCTGCAATAGATGCACCTTCTTCCATCTTCAAGGAGTACAACTTCTTCCTTAGGAATAACATATTTACCAAGGACTTTCCCTAATAAATATCTCCAAGCTTCTTCCATAATAAAGCTGGAGACTTCTCCTCATGGACGTTCAAGAGTATAGAATCGGCTAGACTCAGTCTTATAAGACCTCTTGCTTTTATATCAGCAAGGTCCCAATTCTCTTGCTTCATACTTTGTGGCATAGTTCCAAACACTGCTAACCAGAGGTCTCTATCCACAAGCAAGTATTCTATCTTGAGTTTCCATAACTCTAAGATGCTACCATTAAACTTTTCAATCTCTACTCTACCTGATGTACTCACCATCTTAGACATAAACAAATTTTAACACAACAATACTCCCACTGAAATAGTATTAGTACACAAAACTGACTTTCCTAATAAGGATAACACAACTGGCCAAGCTCTGATACCACTTGAAGGAAAAAATGGGGTGGATCTATTGACCCAACAGTGCATAAATTTTCCCTTAACACTAATACAACAGAGGAGTGGAGCTATAAACTAGGTTCTAATAGCTTCTAAAACTATTGAGATGAAATACATACAACATAAAAAGGGATTACACAAATTTAGCAATCATAGATTGACACAAGATATACGTGGGAAAATCTTTTTAGGTAAAAAAAATCCACCACCCAAAGTCGAGACAATTGTATTACAGTGATAAAACAATTACATACAATGTTCAGTCTTCTCTCTGATCAACTCACAGAAACTTCGTGTTCTACTCTAACTGTTACAATGTTATTTCTAACATACAGTTCAAATAATTACTCAATTCTCTTCCACTCAACTATGTACATATATTTGGCTGATGTATACAATCATGTACTCGACTCAATCAATCATACACTGCATTCAATTCTATTAGCCAAACGCCGACCATTAGGTTCATGAATCTTATATCCAAACACGCAATCGATCTTCCCATACCGATCTCTCTACATCGAGCCACCCAGGCATTAATTCCATCACCCAAATCGGGTCTTGATCACCAGCCTAAGTTAGCCTGCAATTACTGTTGTTGCCACAAACGCCTTTGGCCAACCAAATTGCAGTCAAACTGCCACGTGTCTGCCTTGCATTCGCTGTCACTTTTTGACTCTGAGTCCAACTCGGTCAAAATTGGCCTCGAACTCATTGGAGATCTCTACGTCCTTATCGAGCTCTGTCCAAGACTCCACCGCGCTACCGCTGCCAGGTTTGAGTCATCCTGCGATATAGCGGGAAGCTCATTCGAGCTCACCAACGACTTCACCACGCTCACCCGTCTCACCTCTGAAAACACCACTATGCTATCACTGCAGTTATCGGATAGGACGACGGTTTGGAAATGATCGATCAGTGGGACCGCTGACAGTCAAAACCGCGCTACTGCGGGGGCTGATAGGCCACCCCACGGTAGTGCGGTGACAGTTAGCTAGACCGTTGGCAGTCTTACCGCGGCCACCGCGGTGAGTGGATTCACCATCCACGGTATGGCGGTAACCACCAAGGCCACCGTAGGCGGCTTCACCGCGGCCACCGCAGTTAAGGACTTAACTTCCCGCGGTATGGTGGTAACCACTGGACCCGACCGCAGGCAGTCTCATCGTGGCCACCGCAGGTAGGTTCACCGTGGCCACCGCGGTCAAGGACTTAACCACCCACGGTATGGCAGTGACCAACAAGACAAGATGAACGATGCCAACCGTGACCACCATGACAAAGGAAGAGACTGTGAGCAGTAACTGCCAAAATTGTCACCGCGATACTGCCAGGGGTAGAAACGAGCTAGGCGTGGTAAGGTGGTAAACTGCAGAAACAATAAATTTTTGCCAAGGCATGAAAATAGGGGCATTAAGTTGGAAGTAGAGACATATTTTCTCAACAAGATTTGCTTTATGTTTCTCTCATTTTTTTCTATAATTCCCAAATTCTATTACATAGTCAATTTGATAACAATTTACCTAATTCATTGTATTACCCTATCAATCCTTGAACCACACAACAAAAAGAGACCAAAACCCTAACCGAATTTCTTGGCTCTCCCTTGAGGATAACAACCAAATAACATCTCTTTATTATTTTTTTGTCATCACCTTATTTTCATTTCCAAATTACTTTCTACACCACTTTAGCCTCTCCCAAACTTGTAAAACCAAAAATTATTGTGCACCTTTGTTCTAATGTTTCTCAACCACAAATAAAACATGTTAATATTTGAGGTATTCCAAACCCATCTCGACCTCCTAGTTACATTTTCAACTTTGTAAAAAAACTTAATCAAAACAAGCATCCTATTCAAAATGTGTCCCAACAACCTCATTACCATACAATTTCTCACACATACAATACTCAAAACAAAAATAAACCTAAACAAACACCAACTATTCCCACTTCCATTCCATTTCCTCAACCTTTTTTTCCTCTTGCACCTTTCCTCCCTCAACATGTGCGTAAATAGTATGATCTTTTCGAGTAGCTTTGTGTTACTCTTGCTAAGATCTCACTTTAGGTTTTGATACAAACTTTGGCTACATACCATGGGATGCTCCAAGAGGCCTTACAAAAGATAATTGTACCAATCTTGTTAGATTGAATTATGTAGCAACCCTATTTAACGGTATGCATTCAAGAAACTTGCATATTGTATTTCACCAACATGAATTACCTCCTCTTGAAATTTAAAAATAACACGATCTCTTCATGATTTTAGCTATCATTAATAGAAATGGAATAAAGTTTACCTTAAATCAATAATGGACCAGTCCTTAATGTTTGTAGCATTGAGCTTGTATGAAAGATCGATGTAGATACATCTCTCATCAAACCCGATACTCTTTCTATGACCGATGATGTAGTATAGGTTAACTACACTTGATCCATGAGGATTCAAAGTGTAATTAAGCCATCACACATCAATCCCAATAAGATCATTCAATGCAAACTAAAATAAGAAGACATTAAAACTAACATATTAAGATACGAAAGCTTCACAAACATCTATTCTAATCCATTGAAACTTATCCTATTAGGGGAGTGGTGTCACATTGATGTGGAATGGTGACCCTTTCCCAATCCCTTGGATAATGAGCTTGTTTGAATTGATTCTATTGAAGAGAATCGATGAAACCAATGAATGATGTGCTATAAAAAATGATGAAAGCTATTTTAGCACAATAAAATCTATAATGATTGATGTGAGTGTATGCAAAGCTCTTCTAAATGTATGCATGATTTAAAAGATTAAAACCCTAATTTCAAAATATGGTAAATGGATGCACCTAAGCTACCATGGAAGCCACTAATGGATGATTTTAAGCTAATAATACATGTAAATTAATCTAAAATGCCTTTAAAACATAAAACATGGATACAAGATGAGAGTGATTTTCAACATCATAAGTTTGCTCTGAAAAGGTGGATCCATATTCAATAGATGCAAAGTTTATTTATAGAATAGGAAATGAGACAAAAATGGTCAAGATTGAAAGAATCAATCAATGGTTAGGATGGAAAGAAGAGTGAAACATGGATCAAGGATTCTCATCAATGGATGAGAATCGAAGATCACATGGATCAAGCAAAGCATCAAGGGTTGAAAATGATTTCAACAAACACACTTTGTAACAACTTTGCAAGTTTGTTACAAAGTTTTTTTGAAAAGAATCATTCCTTTTTGGAGCCAGATAAGAGAATATTCCTTTGGAATATTCCCTATGCAAGTGGATGGAAGGAAATTAGCAAATTTAGTAATTAAAGCTAAATTTTAATGTGCAAGATGGAGAATAATATGATATTCATTAATTTATTGATTATTAATTAAATTATTGATTTGTTTAATGAAAAAGGAGTTCAAAATGATATTTAATTAAATAATAAAGATTATTTAATAAAATGAGAGGAAATAAGGATCAATTTAAATAAAATGATTTATTCAATTAAACAAGGTGAAATGTTAGTACAAGAGGGGGTGAATTAACCCAATTAGGTCAATTAGATTAATAGATGAAAATGATGCATTTAATTAAATAACTAGGTTAATTTAATCAAATAGGTGAAAAGAGTATGAAATTAAGGACAAAATGATGTTAGTGATCAAATTCAAGTGTGTATATCATTCAAGACATTTTTAAGCATTTACATTTTTTCCCTCTTTGGAGCGAGGTACCTATTGCATTGGTTCAAATACTAACGCTTTTTCGGATTAAAATACTGTTCAAATCAAAAAATAAAAAAAATTCTAATTTTTTGGATGCCCCACTATTGCCCCAATGGAAGGAATAAGCTGGTTCCTTGCCCCCTTGAGAAATCGAGCAATTTTTTTGAATTTTGGATTAATTTCATGACAAAGATTGAACATAGGTTTAGCTCAAAGAGGATTAGAAAGTTTAGATGTCTAATGTAGACAAATTTGATGATGTATAGATAGTCGTCAGCCATGGGTAGCCTCATGTATATTTTGATATATCACACATATTTGATACTTGGATAGAATTTTTAGTAAAAATAGAAGAATAAGAAGAATAAGATGAATGAATTGATCATTGATTTCAAGATTGATTCAGAAGTCCAACAAGTCCATGATTCATCGAGACTTTATTAGATATGGTGATGAGATGGATGATGATTTTCTCATATCTTGGGATTGGGATTTTTCGTCATTACTTATATTTGATATAACACATAAACACGATGAATCAAGGTATTGATAACCAGGATGGTGTTATATCTAGTGTGATGAACTTTGACTCTGCAAATAGATAGGATAATCCTTGTTCACACCTTGACATACAAAAACCTCATTGGAATGTAGTTTAGAAGTTTATAATATCTCGGACCAAAGCATACACAATAGTCAACAATCTACTCCAAATGAGCTCCCTACACACAACTAAGCAAGTATGTGGGAATATTATTTTACAAGAATACCCACAAGCACATAAAACAAAAGATAATGATCGATGCCACATTCCTTTCTCTCTAAATTGTTTTGATAGACATCATCAAGAGGTCCTCGAAATGGGTCAATAAGATAAATCATAAGACAAGATCAAAACAAATAGTCAATGCTATCTATATCTCTTGCCAACTTTAAAACAGCTAAGGTGATTTCTAATGTTGATGTCCATTGTAAGAAGGATGCATCCTAGGACAGTTTATCAAATGTTTTGATTAGGATGAGGTGTGTGATAAGTTGTTGATACAAACTTCACTGACTCGATTACCTATGATCTAGACTTTAGATTTTGACACTTAGGTTCTCGCTTTACGACTTGTGACACTTATTTTCTATTTGATTTATCAAAGCTTGAAGATGCTGATTGATTTATTATGAATGAAGTTTATTTCGGGTGAAAGTGAAATGAGATGGATGGTTTTGGATTTTCTGGAATATTTTGATGTTTTTGATGTTTTTGAAAATGTTTTGAGGCTATTTTGGTCTTTTGAGAGTTTATGTGAATATTTTTGGTTTTCAATTATTCGAGGTTGTTTAGGGTTTTTTATTTTTCCAATGTTTTTGTATTTTTTTGAGATTTCAAATGTTTAGGGTTTTTCAAGTTTCAAATTTTTAGGATTTTTTTTTGAATTTTACGAATGCTTAGGGGTTTTTCAAGAGTTTGACCAAGAACCTAACCTAAAAGACTATCCTAGGGGCCTCGGGGGTTGATCAAAGACGAGCCTTGCCTACGTTATACATGCAAAAACCACATAGTTTGACTAACTTGACTTATTGCCGTTGAAAAATGAACAGTTGATGGATTGGTAGTTTATTATGACGGACTCCTAAAGGACTCACCTAGGGTGTCTTGGGGGCACATCAATGATGGCCTTGCCTATGTTCAAGCTCAGAGACTTGTAGTTCGAAAAGGTGCTATTTTGGATTTTCGATGTTTTGACATGCTTAGGGATTTTTGATATGATTTTGATGTTTTGAATTTTGTATTTACAATTTTTTGAATGTTTTTTCGGATTTTAGGTGTACAGGATTTTGATGTTTTTGGATTTTTTGGATTTTACAAGTGTTTTTAGATTTTTGATCATATTTTATGAATGTTTTTGGGATTTTTGATGATATTTTGAGGTAAAAAATACCTAGACCATGATGTCAATGTCACATTGTGAGATATAAGACATGGATCAAGAGTTATTTGAAAACTAGAGTGCAATAACCTGCCCCCAATGTCTAGCAATGCTTCATATCTCAGTGGAAAAACCAAGATAGGTAATGTAGATGCAAAGAGTTCAATCATGCTTAGATATGGGATATGAGACTTCATGAGATAAAATGGTAAAGAGCTTGTCAAAAAATTTCCATGAGTAGAGTTGAAGTATATGTTGAACCTTTGCCAAGATCAAGATAAATGGGAATATCTGGATGAATCTGGATTGGATGGATGAAAGGATTATTGGATTTATCATGACAAGGATTATATGCTTCTATCTGAGAAGGATCATAAATATGCTTGATTCTACTCATGATGCCTATTTTCCAAGTTTTCATCATAGTACTTGCCCAAAGTGCCATTGTAGTGGTTTTCATTTGAGGACAATTTTTTATTTTTATTATTTTTTTGATTTTTTAATTATTTTTTGGATGTTTTACCCTCATGTTGAACCACATGGTGGTATTGATGTAGAGGCCATTGTCATAATGTGCCAATGATATACTACTTGAAGAAGCTACTTTGCTAAGATATGAGCATTTGGGTGCAACCTTGAAGAACTCTGATTTGCCTTGTGAATACCAGAAAAAACCTTGTCTATGTGTGCTTATCGCGATATGGTACCTTCAGAATCCTTATGATGAAGGGTAGCTGCCAACACATGGTCAATGCGAGAATTGGATATCATGAATGGAGTGGATGGTGACATGTATGAAGGAATATGAGATGGATTGGTCGATAATTTGCAACCTTTGACTCTCCAAAATTGGGAATATGAGTGATGATGGGTGGGAATGAAGGTTTTCGTGAATTAGGAACAACCTTTGGATATACTTTGTTCCTTACTTGAGAAGCTTGCTTTTGTATTTGAGGACACTTTTGACGGATACCTTTCCCTTTTTGATTTTTCCCCATAGTTTCTTTAACTAATGGAGTATCATTGGGATGATTTTCTTTATTTTTCTTTGGTACCCATTTGTACTTGATTTTTCTTGTTTGCTTTACTGCTTCATTTTCTTTGATAATCTTCTCCTTGCTTTGATAGGAATCTTTCCTTTGTTGGTCCCAATTTGAGTATGAGATGATGGGTGGATGACAATTCATGATATGACTATTTAAAGTGTTGATAGTATTTTCCCCATAAGGATCCTTTGTGCACCCTATGTTGATGTTTTATTAGACAAGATTACCCTTGAAATTGTGAAGGTATTAACGATACCTAATCCTTTTCCTTGATAATGTATCCTCTGATCCATAACCACTGAATATGACTTGTCATGAACACATGATATTGCAATGGGTTCATGTTGTTCAAGAATATGAGCTATTTTCTTTGATTCTATGACATCATTATCTATTGATACTACTTCAAAATATGTTGGTGTTGATTCAAAAGATATCGATGATGCACAATCACCGTAAGAATCAAGAATCTCGACTGCTGCTTGCTCTTGTGTGGGAATACCAAGAGTGAGAGACTCTTGTTTTGGATGAAGAACGTCTATATGTCTATCGAAAAGAATCATCTCAGGGGTGATATCGAGGACATATTTGTAGTTTAAAATGGTTTGGAAGAAGTCCCTCAACTCTTGGTGAAACTCTGGGGATAGGGGTTCTTGATCCTAACTTGATTCGAAGAAAATTTTGTTATCCTCAAGAGCCTCTCTTGACATGATCCTTGGGTGGATGATATATCATTGGTAAAATATTCTTCACAATAGTTAGTGGATATGGGTGCAATGATGGATATTTATTGCTCATTTGTAACTTCTTCAACATGCCCAATCATGATGTCATATGTGGGATAAATATTACAATCTGAGACCCACTTAATGTCATTATGGTATGAAATATTGATAAACACTGTTGATGGGTTTGGAATTTATTTTAAAATAGTCTCTTGATGTGTATTTGGTTCCTCATGTTGTGATAAATAAATATGTCCCACTGTGGTATCATGGGTATGGTTTATATTTTTTGAGGTTTATGCCTTTCTTGAATATTTTGCTTTTGTATGATTAGGCATATGGTTTGTGTAAATTTTTAGATTTTCATTCCTAGATTTTTGATCGACATCAATGTCTCCTTATTTAATAAGATCCTCTATTAGATTTTTAAGTCTAAAACAATTTTGTGTGTTATGACCTTTTTATCAGTGAAATTCACAAAAAAATTGTCTCTATAGCTACAAGGTTTGACTTGTGGCTCTTGATAGTTTGAGAAATCTGGGAGTGTGATAAAGTTAGACTGTATCAATATTTTCAACACATCCTCCATAGGTTCCCCTAAGGGGGTGAATTGTCATTTAGGAGCACTGTTTGTTCTTTGGGGCACATGTTGAGTGTTTATGGATTGGGTGTTTGCTTGCCTAGGAGCAGTTAAAACCACCTTTGCATCAAGAGCACCATCACTAGTAAATTTTTTATTCTTGACCCAAAATTGAGGTTTATCATTATAACTAGTGGATGGCGGTTGTCTCTATACACTTGTGTGTTTCCATGTGAGATTAGAGCTCACTCGATGTTGAGGGCCCTAGGGACAAGTTCATCATAAGTGGTGATGCATTACATCTTTAAGTGGAAGGATAGATCTGGATCAATATTTTCTATGATAATCCCCACTTTTTGCTCGTTGGGAATGGGCCACTTGCTCTTACTAGCTCTTTGCCTACTGTGTTTGGATTAATGATGTTTTGTTGAGGATTATAGTATAGATCTTGTTGTTGTTGTGCAAGTGTTTGTTGTTGTTGGGCATATTGTTGAGCTAGTAATGCTTGTTGTTGTTGTTGGGCCACTAGGGCTACTTGTTGTGCGACTAAGGTGGCTTGTTGGGATTTTTGTTGTTGTTGAGATGCTAAGGTTTCTTGTTGGGCTTGTTGTTGTTGTTGTTGTTGAGCTGTTAAGGCTGCTTTCTAGGCTTGCTATTGTTGTTGAGCTACTAAGGTTGGTTCTTGTTGTTGTTGTGCTGCTAAGTCTGCTTGTTGTTGTTGTTGTGTTGCTAAGGTTGCTTATTGAGATTACTATTGTTGCACTAATTTTTGGTAGGCATCTTGTGCTTGTTGAAAATCTAGAGCATGAGCTTGTTGTTGTTGTAAGGCTTGATAATAGGCTTGTTTCTATTGCAAAGCTTGATCTTGAGCTTTTTGTTCTTGCAATGCTTGTTGATAAGCTTTTTGTGCTTGTTGCAAAGCTAGAGCATGTGCTTGCAATATATAATCATTTGGTTGTTGGGACATTTGCGATGGTTTTTTGGGTGTTTATGGTTTGAGTGGGTTGTGGGTTGCTGATGAGAGGTTGGGAGTTGCCTTGGTTTAACATTACTTGTAAAATGGTGGGTTGGGATGGAGGAATGTAAGTTTGAGATCCCATTTTATTTTGCACGATGTGGGGGACTAACGGTAAGGATGAGGATGCTGCCATTTAGTATTGTGATGGAAATGGCACACTGAGACCTTGAGTCAATTGATTGAAATAGTTCCCTTAACCGTTGTGTTGGGGATTCCCTTGTTGTGTTTGATGTGGGACAAAAGTATTACCTTGATTGATGGGGTTTGTGATAAATGTGTTTGTTTGATTTTGATTGATGATAGATGGGGTTTGATGTGGATGGTGGATTGAATTGAGTAGTTTTGGTAACCACTTATTTCTATGTGTTGATGGGGTTGTTGGGGTTGTTGGAACCACTTGCTAACAGTTTCCCTTGCATGATGGTGTTATCTTGCCCTTGTTGTCCCATTTGAGGAACTTGGTTCACATTACTTTGTGCAACATTGGGCACACTTGGGGTACTTGTGGTGATGGATGAAGATGGTTGCACTCGAAGTGTCGAGGTCGTTGTGGCATCATGGAATGTAAGTGGTTTACCAAATGTTGGTTTCCAATTTGTGTTTTGGGGAAGGTTCATGGTAAATGGAATGTTTGTGTTCTAAATACACAAAGTTGTGTTTTTCTTAGACATGAAGTGAGACCAAGGTTGGTTCTTAGTGTAGTTGCAAGACTAGATGTTAAGGGTTGAATTTCCACAAGGGATGGATTTGGTTGAATCGTAGAGTGGGTTAACCCTTGTGCTAAGGTTTGTGTGATAAAAGGGGAGAATTGAATCCACTTTCTCTAAGGCTTGGCATTCTTGTTTATACTCAAGTATTTATTATTTAGTGAGCTCAAATGGGTCATTTGTAACATATTCTACCTCATATGGCCCTAATGGAGTCTGGGGTTGTTATGAGGGGTTAGAATAACTTATTGGATCAAATTCTTGGGGATTTAGATCACTTGTGGTAGATATGACTTTGGTTTGTTCCATGATTCTCTTGTGTTGTGATCTTGTTGTGACCATAGATTGTGGGTCACCAATGGGAGAGTTATGTTGAGATTTATAGTGTTGAAACTCTCTAGTTGACTCAAATTTTGGTAAAAGGGTCTCTTTAAGTTGTTTTGGACCAATGGTGTGAATGGAGGATGAAAAGGTGAATGATATGGGGAGTGATCTTTGTAATATTTTGGGACAACACTTTTAGACAAATATATTTGATGTTTTGATATTATGGATAATGAATTTGTAAATCTTTAAGGTAGACTTATGATCTTCAATATAAACTAGTCCAAAAATGTGGTAACTAACTTAACTAAATGCATGGAAAATGATTCATTTCACGCACAAAGTAGCTAAGTTAGGGTTTGGATTAATAGATGTGTAAGTAAAAGTTTTGGTGTATCTAAAAGTTTATAAATTTTGGTGAAGTGGGATGTGAAAATATGGTAGAGGGTGGATGAAGTGTTTGACCCAAAATGTTAATCGAAAATGAACCTTTGTTTTGTAAGACCAAGGTAGTGAGAAAAATGCTATACCTCTAAAGTGATCAAACACTAAGGACTCAATGATTTTGGTAAAATAGAGCTCAAATAATTTTGGAAATAGGACCCAATTATTTTGATAATAGAACTCAATGAATTTGGATAATGGAATTCAATGATTTGGATAATAGAATTTGGACTCAATATTTTGCAACGTTTTCCTTGTCTCAATTTTCTTGTTTTAGGGAGTCAAAGTTTGAACATACATTAATGTGGGGTGTTCATTTGATTTAATCTTGGATTAATGAAGTTATTTTTACCACATACAATGTCTTGTTTAAATTTCAAACTAAAATGTCTATGTCAAAAACGTCATTCATTTAACAAAGTCCATTATGTGAGAATCATGAAGTTAGGGACATAGTTACCTATGTTAACTTTGGGAAGTATGGATTGAAATATAAGCCAAGATATTTATAAGTCTTTAAGGATAGAACCCTTAGGACAAGCATCAATATCAAGACTCTTCAAAGGGTATCCATGCTTAAACCAAAGGGTTTGAAATTTTGAGAAAACTTGTTGATGTTTGTTTGTAATGTTTTAGAACCAAGCAAGTGTTTAACTGACTCACAATCATTTATAATCCTAGTTCGAGCGGGTACGGATTTCTTAGTAGGATTACCATCATCCCCTAAGAGATGATTAATCTGTGAAGATGAAATGGACAAATAGGCTATGTCAAGGAAATGTAACATCTTGACATGTCGAGAAAAATAGTCCCTTCCCTATTTATTTATTACCTCAACCAAAAACCTGACATGGTAAGTAACTTCTTGGAATAGTGCTATTCCAATGCACTACCTTAAAATACGTTTCAAAATTAGACTTGGTTAGCCACAATGTTTTTAATGACCATATTCAGGATAAATTGGTGCTATACACACGGTGATTCACTCAATTAAGAGGTCTCCTAGCCCTTAGAAATATCTAAGGGATTTAATGCATCACAAGGATACTAAGGGAGACATTCGTCAATATAGAACAACAAAACCAGTTGGTTAATGACTTTAGTCACAACCAATTATTTGTATAGCAGATCAAAATTAAAGAACTGCTTGGGTTGTTCCCTCTCACAAGTTGGGAGGTAGGATATCTAAAGGTAACACATGTTTGAAGCTAAAAATGCTTTTCATCACCCAAGATTGCCAAAAGGTGCAAGGGGAGAGGATAGGCGCTTCCAAGAAGAAAAGGTATACTTGTGTGTTTCTCTTCATCCAAGATAACATCAAGTGCAAGGGGAGAGGATACACATAATAAGAATACACAAGAAAATCAGACACATGTTCATTTTAACCTTGACAAGCACAATGAATTCGTTTTAAGCACCAAATGAAGTGTGTAGATTGTTTTGTTCAATTTTAAACCAACATTGCAAAATGAGGATGTGAGGGTTCAATTTTAACCAATTTGAATGTTCATTTTAAACCTAAAGGAAATATAGTTTTCCTAAAACGTAAATAAAAGGAACATGATGGTTTATAATTGTCCCATAAGTATCAAAACACTTTTACAATAGCTAAAACTAAGAAAAACCAAAAATCAAACTGTTTTTAATTTTTTAATTTTTTCTATGTTCTAGTAAATTGCATTTTTGGAAGCCTTCAAGTGAATTTTGGGATTGAAACTTGTGTCAGTCCCTAAAAATTAGTACTCTTGGAGACCTTTCCAATGGTGAAAACATATTCGAATTCTGAGCACTGAGTAGAAAGTTATGACCCCAACAAGTTGGGGTAAATAATTTCCTAGTTTTTCCCCAAATCTGCAAAACCAGTTAGCCTAAAAAAATAAAAACCAGAAGTCAGTGACATGTTAGAAACTAGATGAAATAAAAAATTTAAAGCACATGTCAAAATTTAGTCTCTGTTTTGTTTACCAGTAAAAAGCGACCTTGAAATCAATTGTGTCACTGAATTTCATCAAATGCATCGTTATGTTGCAAGTACACCGCTATAATAAAAAACAAATTGCATTGCCAAATCAAATGCATTGCTAAATAAAAATTCATGTTGCGATATTTTTTTTTTAGGATTGCTATTTTAATATACGGTGACGAAATTAATTATGTTGCTGATTTTAACCCAAAGTGCATCACTGTATAGTGACACATTCTAAGGTCCGTCGTTGAATCTTCAATAATGTTGTTGAACCTAAAAACACAAGAAAACCAGAATCTAAAGATAAATTCATTAGATTCGATTGGTAAAGCCCTCCTTCTAGTGCCAAAATGTGACCGATGACGTAGTATAGGTTAACTACACTTGATCCATGAGGATTCAAAGTGTAATTTTATGCATCAGTCCCAATAAGATCATTCAATGTAAAATAAACTAAGAAGCCATTAAAACTAACATATTAAGATACAAAAGCTTCACAAACATCTATTCTAAGCCATTAAAACTTATCCTATTGGGGGAGTGGTGTCACATTGATGTGGAATGTCGACCCTTTCCCAATCCCTTGGATAATGAGTTTGTTTCAATCGATTCTATTGAAAAGAATCAATGAAATGAATGAAGGATGTGCTGAAAAACATGATGAAATTTATTTTAACATGATAAAAGCTATAATGATTGATGTGAGTGTATGAAAATCTCTTCTAAATGTATGTAAGATTTGAAAGATTAAAACCCTAATTTTGAAATATGCTAAATGGATGCACCTAAGTTACCATGGAAGCCATTAATGGATTCTTTTAAGCTAATAATGCATGTAAATTAATCTAAAATTCCTTTAAAACATAAAACATGGATGCAAGATGAGAGTTATTTTCAACAACATAAGTTTTCTCTAAAAAGGAAGATCCATATTTAATAGATGCAAAGTCTATTTATAGAATAGGCAATGAGAAACCGATGGTCAAGATTGAAAAAATCAATCAATGGTCAGGATGGAAAGAAGAGTGAAAAAGGGATCAAGGATTCTCATCAACGGATGAGAATCAAAGATCACATGGATTAAGAAAATCATCAAGGGTTGAAAATGATTTCAACAAACACACTTTGTAACAAATTTGAAAGTTTGTTACAAAGTTTGTTTGAAAAAAATAATTCCTTTTTGGAGCCAAATAGGAGAATATTCATTTGGAATATTCCCTATGCAAGTGGATGGAGGGAAATTAGAAAATTTAATAATTAAAGCTAAATTTTAATGTGCAAGATGGAGAATAATATGATATTCATTAAATTATTGATTTATTTAATGAAAAAAGAGTTCAAAATGATATTTAGTTATATAATAAAGATTATTTAATAAAATGAGAGGAAATAAGGCTTAACTTAAATAAAATGATTTATTCAATTAAACAAGGTGAAATATTAGTATGAGATGGGGTGAATTAACCAAATTAGATCAATTAGATTAATAGATGAAAATGATTGATTTAATTAAATAACTAGGTTAATTTAATCAAATAGGTGAAAAGAGTATGAAATTAAGGACGAAATGATGTTAGTGATCAAATTCAAAGTGTGTATACCATTCATGACATTTTTTAAGTGTCTACACTTTCTATTCGTGGCTTTGATAATGGTAGACGATCATTAGGTACAATAACACTACCAGTTGAGGTGGGACCTGCAACTTTTCCTACCCTTATCCTTTTCATGCCTGATTCTCTTTCATACAATCTTCTTCTTGGTAGTCCATGGATTCATGTCATGGGGGTTTTCCCATCTACTCTTCACCGCATAAGGAATTTTGTATATATTAACAAGATCTATATGGTTGAAGTGGATCCAAATCCAAAAAAATGCTTACAGGAAAAAGCCATACATTGACCTCATATTTTCAAATCTCTTAATACTTTGATTCCATATTCAAAACTAGAACCATTGTCTTCTAATGATAATATATTGTTGATCCTAAATCACCTACGACTGTGCTCTTTGGCATTAATTGGTATTAATTATATTTTATGCCTTCCCTTATTGGGGGGAGTATAAAATATTACCATCAAAGCCTAAGGATCCGAAGGTTGTTTCGATGGTGTCCACACAATATTTCCCTTCTTCTCAAACATCTAATCTCAACTCTACAACTCCTTCTAACAACATTAATTTTCCAAATGATGCTTCATCTTTGAGTGCATATTTTAGTGATGAATATTGAGGTTCGTTATATTTTACACTCTCCTTTGTTGAAGAGTATAAAATCTCACAATCTAAACCTAAGATCCTAAAATGAATTATGTTTCATTTGTACAATCTATTTCTTCTAAGCAACTCAAATATACTATCCTAAATTTTTCTACCTCAATAAATTCCCAAACACCATCATTCCATGATAATGTGTCTTATTCTTCTAACACATGTCAGCGATGATGGGGGCTCTTTAGATTCCACTCCTCATGGATTGGTTGAATCTAAGATTGAACCTCCTCATCTTGACATCCCAACACTTAACAAGGACTTGCATTCTTTAAAAATAATCAATTCTGCTTCTCATGCCAATGTTGTTGCTGCTTCTTCAAAAATTTATCATACTTTAACTTTGAATAGTGTTCTTGCCCTTGTCTAAAATCATTCAAGTCAATTTTTTTTTTTAAAGCGGTGAAGGAAGTGTGGGTGGGATCCCTGAGGCAGCTAAGGGTTTACAGGTGGAGGGGACTAAGCCCTCCTCCACAAGGGTAGTGTAGTGTGTAAGTTCCCCTCTCGCATCCCTTAATGCATGCTCACTAATTGCCTTCTAGTACTACCTTCTCCCGTGTGTGGTAATTAGTTGTTTTCTTGATTTCATTTTTGTGAATGTGCTTTGTGGTTTTGATAGAGGGAAAAATTAATGGAGGGGGTTAATACCCCCTTGTGTCAACTGTAAATGGGAAAAAAGATGGGGATGTCTTAAATTTGAATGATAAATCATTTCACAATTTTGTCATTGAAAAGAAGTCGCTCGTCTCGCTTGGTGCCAAGTTTCTAGTGTTGTCCAATGATGAAATAAATTTAGGAGATGAGGATGGAGGGGGAAAAGGTAAGCCCCCTTCAGGTTTCCATAAAAGGCATACCCTCACTCCTAATCCTAAAATGTGTGTAGTTATTAGAAATGAACGTGAAAGGCTTAAAGATACTATAATTTTCTTCTTAGTCATGGATCTTGCAAAGCTTTTGAACCCCAAATATATGGATGAATTTCTAATCAATGTTTGGAATAAAAAATAGGGATTCATTTTTTATTATGAAAAATGATTCAAAAAGGATTATTTTAATTTTTTTAAGAGATAAAAATATGCAAAATGTGGTAGTTAGAAAGAAATTTTGGAATGTTGGTAAGTGTATTTTTTTGCCCTAAAGTGGTCTTGCAAAGCCATAGGAGATGAGGTGCTTTCTCTTTCTTTTCCAAGGTGGATAATGGTGAAATATGTCCCTCCATTCCTTTGTAATATTTTAGGACAAATATTGGCACCTTATGTAAATGTTGTGTAGATTGAGGAAACCAAATCCTCCCTCCCACACATGGACGCTAGGGCACTGGTGGCCCTAGATTCTGAGGTTCAGATCTTGGAGTCTCTCAAACTCATCTTAGATAATTTAGTTCTTTATTGCAAAGTTGAAATGTTAGGTGGAATTAATGATTGTTACCTATGTAGGAAAGAAGCGCATGTAAGGAAAAATTGCCCCATTATCTTGAGAAAAAGCACTAACCCTAACCATAACCCTAACAAAAAAAATTTCAATAATGAAAGGGATGATACCATTTTATCTATTAATTTGGAGAATAAATAAAAAGAAGGTAAAGATTCACCTCTATCTAGGAATTTAGAAGAAGGGAATGAGGCTTTGTCTAGGAAATTAAACCTAGAAAGGCCCTTGGATCTTGGTTTGAATCCAAAAATCCACCAAGAAAATGAGGAGGGTAATGAAGCTCATCCTCTATCACAATATTGGTAGGATGCAAACTCCAACAAGAATAATCAGTCTAAAAAACAAAACCATATTAAAATAACTAACTAATTTGATGTCTTAAGCAGAGAGGTAGACAACTATGTGTTTGGAATTGTTAGTAAAAATTCTTAGATAGACTCTGAGACAATAGAGATAAACCTTACCAAAGTCTATTCTGGCCCAAATAAATAATAAGAACTATCTTTAACAAACAAAAAAGTTCAGGAAATAGTAATGCAAAAAATCAGGAAAAATATTAAGGATAAAGAAAAAGAAAAAAATGTCTCTAACTTGGAAGAACCTGCTGAAACCAAGGACTTCTTTATTAAATCTAATTTTAAAAATGGCAACTTAAATAATGAGACTTTTGAAACTTCTGACACAAACAAAAATGGGGTAGTTTAATCCGGATATGACAAGGAAAATTCCATTTTCAAAAATATATTGTTTGAAATTGAACTTAAGAACCTACATGATATTTTCCCACAAGGAAATAGTAGTAGATTGGGACCTACAATGCAATAGGATACCTTGAACACAAAGGAAATGAAAAGAATAAAGAAGTAGGGGGACACATTCTTACTATTATATTGGGGGAAAATACCATGGTCACATGTGAATGTAATAACTTGAGAACTGAAGGTCTTAACAAAGATAACTCAAGAAGGGATGAGATTGACCATAGTCCTGACCGAAGCAACACCCCAAAAACACTACAGGAAAAGTGTATTATAATCTCCAAGATCAAGGAAAATATCTTATCTGAAGGACAAGGAAATAGGGAAAGCCCAGAGAGGGTGTGTGACAAGAAGGGGGTTTGCTCTGTCAGGTCAAGGTCAATAGCCACAACCCTTGTTGTCAACCAAATGAAGCTATTAACAATAAAATAGGAAAATTGAGTCCACCTAATTTAATATCTCGTATACAAAACAAGGAGGCCTTATGAAATAAGCAAGTCATAGAAGAGCATCTAGAATCAAAACATGAATCATCCATGCGCTCAAAAGATGTAAAAATGAAAAGAAAAGAAAAAATGGTGCCAATTGGAAGGGGGAGTTTCCATATCACCAAACAAAAAAGGAAAAAAAAACAAGTGTGGTGATCCCCACTCCCAATCCCAAAAGAATTGAAACCGATGGCAACATCCCAAAGTGTCACAAGTTTTAGAAATGAAAAGGATATCTCTCACAATTTTATTTTCCATGAAGATTAATTGTGAATATTGGAATATAAGGGGATTGGAATTCCCAGATAGAAATTACATTGTGAGAAGGATTTTGAACCTGAAAAAAGACAAAGATTTTGTCCTCCTTCAGGACATAAAATCAAATGGGTTTACACTAGAAAAAAATTTGTAAATTCACTTGGAACAACTTTGATCATTTTGTAACCGACTATGATAAAGGGAGAGAAGGTACAACTATTTTAGTTTCTAAAACATGGGAACAATTTGTAAAAGACAAAGGAACATCCCCCTTGCAATAGGGTAGTATGGGTCACAATTGAAAAAGGGGACACCATATTTGGGGTATTCTCTATATATTCCCCCAATGAATATAGGGACAAAATTGAACTCTAGAAATGGATGTGTAACCTACAAGATATCCCCTTGAAAATTGGTGAGGGAATTTAATATGGTGGAGTAGTTGGAAGATAAAAAGGGGGGCATTGACATGGGATGGAAAGGTATCATGAGAAGTACTTAAGGAAAACGTGAAGGGAAAAATAAGGATCAACTAGTGACCCAATAGTGTGGAATCCATTCCCTTAACACTAATACAACAGAGGAGGAGAGCTTAAAACAAGTTTCAATAGCTTTATAAACTTACTTGAGAAGAATACAACCAATAAAATAGATAACAAAAATTAAACAATCACAGTTGACACAAGATATACGTGGGAAAACCTTTATAGGTAAAAAACCCACCACACAAAGTCAAGACAATTGTATTAAAGTAACAAAAACGGTTACATAAAATATACAGTCTTCTCTAATTAGCTCACTGCAGCACACCAGAACTATCTCACTGTTACAATATTATCTCTAACATACAGTTCAAACAAACTCTACACATGCAATATTGTACTGGACTAACTTAAGACATAAGTTGCATTCAATTCTATCAACCAAGCACCGACCATCAGGTTCATGAATCTTTCATCCAATCACGTAATCGATCTTCCCATGTCGATATTCCTGCACCGAGCCACTCAAGCATTAACTTCTTTACCCAAATCGGGTCCTGTCCGCCACCTTGAGTTGACCTGCAATAACTGTTGTTACGACTCTAGCCTTCAGCCAAAAATCACACTAACACTGAGCCACGTGTCATTCCTGCATTCATCATCGCTCATGACTTTCTGGTCCAACCGGTCAAGCTTGGTTGACCGAGTTCCAAGTTCATCTGAGCTCGTACCGCGCTATCGCAACCCTGCCGAGTTTGACTCGCGATATGGTGATGAGCTCAACCGAGCTCACCTCAAGTCATCACCGAGCTCTACCCTTCTCTCTAATGTGCTACCGCAACACTGACAAGGTCTAGCTGCGGTATGGTGGTAACCATCTTGGTAGACCGCTGGCGGTCTTACCGTGCTACCGCGGAGCTCACCAGGCCACCCCACGGTAGGGTGGTAACTGTCAACCTTGCCGCTGGTAGTCTTACCGCGGCCAGCATGATCAGTCACTTAACTGACCATGGTGCGACAGTAACCGCTGGACCCAACCATAGGCGGTCTCACCGTGGCCACCGCGATGAGTGGACCCACCGCTTGTGGTATGGAGGTAACTGCCAAGACCACTGTTGGTGGTCTCACCATGGCCACCGCGATGAGTGGACCCACCACCTGCAGTATGGCGGTAACTACCAAGACCACTGTTGGCGGTCTCACCACGCTACCACGGTGAGTGAACTCACCGCATGTGGTAAGGCGGTAACCGCTAGGACTGTCATCGCGGTACCACCAAAGCCAGTCTTAGCCGCTGCGGTAAAGCGGTAAAGGCATAAATGAAACATTTTTTGCCAAGTCATGAAAGATTGGGCTTCAAGCGAGAAGTTGAGACACATTTTCTCAACAAAAGGATGAAGAATAAATTGAATCTATTTGACCCCTTGGAGGGAATGAAGAAAGAAAATTCCAGTATATGGTATACATAGTGCAATTCCCAACAAGGGTGCAAAATAATCTACTACAAGCTAGATAGGTTATATGTCAATTGGGACCACTTAAACTTTAGCTCAAGAGATAAAGGTTGTAAGGTGATAGTCTATCCATACACACTGTCAGACCACCATATAATAAAGGAAAAAATCTTGTTGAACAATGACATGGATAAAGAGAAAATTAAAAAAGATCAATTCTTACTAAAAGCAAGTCTGTTAAAGGATGAAGATTCTAGAGCTGCAATCATCACACTAAGGGAGGTTAATAAGTGTTTGCAAAAAAGAGTGCAATTGAAAGGTGGAATCATAATGTGAAAGGTTGGAGAAAGCTTTTCTAAACCATTGGAAAGAAGAGGGCAATGGATAGAAGGAAGGTATTGAACTTCCTACAAGAAAACCTACTTAAATCTGAAATATATTTGCAAAATGACCCTTGCAATGAAGCTTTGGGTGTGGAAATTTTGTAAGAAAACAATTCTCTAAGGAGAATCCAAACAAACCACATTCAAGGATTAAAAAAAGAGAAAAGTTAAATTAGCTTAACAATGGAGACAAAGGAACACAATTTTTCTTTAGGTATATTAAAGGAAAAAGGAATTAAAGAGCATATAGAATAGATATGGTAGGATAGAGCCCCACTCACTAGATGGGAGGATATCAAAGAACAATTCCTCTAATTTTACAAAGAATTATTTAAAGAAAAAGGTGAAAATATGAAAAGAAAAAATGCCAGGGCTTATCTAAAAAGTATAATACCAAAGAAAATCTCAATTGAAGCATAAAAATTAAGTGGGGAGATTGTCAAAGAAGAAATAGAAAAGCTAGAAGAACCTTAAGTAATGAAAAGTCCCTAGGTGAGGATGGGCTGCCAATTGAGCTCTACAAAACATTCATAGACTAAATTTGTGATGATTTATTTCTTTTCTATAAGGAAGCACGTGGGGAAGGATCACTAGGAAAAACATAAACAAAGGTATCATAAATTTTCTCATGAAAGAGGGAGACAAAACATTAATCAAGAACTGGAGACCCATAAAACTGATAAATGTGACATAAAATTCTTGCAAAAATCATAGCCATGAGATTGGTGGAAATCCTTCCCACATTTATCAACAAAACCCAACTTGGGTTCATAAAAGGAAGGTCTATACTCAAGAATCTCATCACAAGTTGGGAAGCCACAAAATGGGCAAGACATTCCAGAAAAAATTCTGCTATGCTCCTCCTTAATTTTGAAAAAAACATATGATAGGGTGGAATGATTGTTCATAAGAATGACTCTAGAATCTTTTGGATTCCCCAATGCCTTTTTCAAAATGGTAAACACTCTATTAAAATATGCAATGGCACAGGTGGACGTCAATAGCTCCCTAACTGAGGAATTCACATTGGAAAGGTCAATTAGGTAAGGTTAGTCATTAGCCCTTGCTCTCTTTGTAATTTCCTCAAATGTTGTCTACTAACTACTAAGAGAGGCTATTGTCTCACCAAAAATAAAGGGTTTGACACTTCTTGATCACAACAACCTCTTGAATATTCAATTTGTAGATGATATTGCAGATTTTTGGAATTAGAATAAAACAACATGGATAGTCTAATCAATAAAATCAATTTATTTTGCAAGGCCTTAGGTGCTAATGTATCTAATTTTAAATATATAGTCCTAGGGTGGACACAAGACCCCCTTGATTGGTTTGGTAAATACGGTCTTCAATGGGGAGGTCCCCACAAATAGGTAAGATACCTAGGCATCCATTTTTCAATTAGTCCCTGGAATATGCAATACTTGTCACTGGTAGGAAGATTGCAAGTGTGCCAGAAGATATTATCCTCATATAGCTTCTAGTTTGCCTCAGTTTGGCTATTTAGTGGTTAGAAAAAATTAAGAAATTTCTTATGATCATTTGGAAAGAACAAAAATAAAAAATCACTTAGTCGAATGGGACTGGTGTTCTATAGAAAAAAAACCATGGAGGAATTGGGCTAAAAGACCTAAGGATTCATGAAACATTGGAAACAAAGCGTGTAATAAAAGTCCTAGATGACAAGGAGCCATGGAAGGTCCTAGTGAGAAACAATATTCAAATGGGGGTCCCAAGGCAAGCCAAATCTTGGAAAATTCTACCCTTTTGTGACCTACTTATTGGAAAGAACCTAGTGTCTCCTGCTGGATCCAATGTCTTTGAGATCTTATGGAAAGGTTGTGAATTATTTAAAAGAAAAGTTACTAATTTTCACTTCTCCAAAGACAACAATAATACAATTTTTACTCACAGATCCATTTGGTGGAATTTGGAGCATAAGGGCATGCCCCTTACCCTTCTGCAAGGATGCTCAACCAAATTTTTTGCTAAAAAAGGTATCAAGTCCTTCAATAATATAATTAAAAATGGGAAAATGAAAGATTAGATGTCCCCAAGCACTGAATACGACCTGCCTAAGACTAATTGGAGGACATATTCAATCATAAGGGAAGCATGCAAAAAAATAAAATTCCCTGTTGTTTACATCCAGAATGATGAACAATACTATGAGCTTAAGTGGATTGGTAACTCACCCTTGATTAACATTAAAATAAAAATTATTTACAACATAATAATAAAATCTAACTCCATCAGAGAACATGGTAACAAATGTTGGGGTGTTAATATCTCAGAGAAGAAATGAGAATGTATTTTCCAAAGTATTTGGTCTAATGTAAATGAGCCTAAGAAGTCCTATTTCAGATGGTTACTCACAATACAAAGGTTACCATACAAATGTAAGAATTATGACATTGAATTATGTAGCATATGCAGGGTGCCTAAAAGTATCAAAAATATTTTATTTATTGTCTATATGCAAAAGAAATATGGAATTTTTTTTGTGATAAGCTAAAAATTTGGGGTAATTATGGGGATGTCAATTGGAAAATAATTTTAATGGGGCTTGATAAAAAATTGGATAAGGCTTGCAATATGTTTTGGATGTGTTTTTCTAATGAGATTATATGACACATTTGGAAGGCAAAGAATGAGGATAAGTATAAAGGGACCAGGAGGGCACTTACTGAGTATGCAAAAGGACTTATTTCATAATGTTGTCTTGTAGGTCACGGTTACAATGGAGATCTCCAAAGGAAAATTCTTGAAGCTATTGAATGATGGTACTATGTAGGTCAACCAAAATGAAGTCAAATATGGCCATACCTGGCAACAAGGTCAACCTAATGCTTCCATATTCATGAAGGACGTAGAAGAATTTAAAAAATAATTCAATGAAAAGGCTAGGGAAAAGAAGGAAAAAAAAGAACAGGGGGACCCAAAATTTACACCAATGAGGACTAAATGGTTGAAGAAGGTAGGTCAAATGATGAAATAGTGGCTACTAAAACTTCACTTAGCTGGAGGGACTTGAAATCATGCAATGAGAGAAAAAAATTCTAAAGTGGACAACAGGAGGTGGAAATGATTACAACATGCAATGAATCTAATAGTTATTTTGTATATTTGTAGTAGAAAATGTGGATATAATGTAATAGTTCATATGTATAACTATAAACCCAATAAAACATAGGTATCTCTATAATGTCCAAAGTACATATGTATATTTGTAGGTATAAATTTGTAGCTTTGTAAAGAAAACAATGGAAATTTGCGAGTAGGATAACAATAGAAAATCCAAAAATATAAGAAGTAGATAATGTAGATACAATATATATTACTATGAAGGTCCTATTTTGTAACTGTGAAGGTCCATTTTGTGACTAAACTATCATTCATACAAAAAAATTGATCATACTTCTCATTTAGACAATATTAGTAAGGTGGCTTCTCCTTCTCCATTTGATTTGTAGACATATTATCGACTTGGTTTCAAAATTATATCTCAACTTGGATACAATGGAAATAATATAGGGTGCATGGAACAAGGAGTTAAGGTTCTTATGATTCCTACACCACACTTGTCTAAAGATGGTTTAGGTTTTTGACCTTCTCTGATTGGATTAAACTATGGTTTAAGTTTGGGTTAAAACTATCCTTGTAATTCTATCTTAAATTGGTGAATGGATTGAGATAAATCTTCGAGAATTTTGCAAGTTCCTCAGTTTACTCCTCAATGTCAATCTGAGAGTGTAGGCTTGTGAAATATATTGGGTCTGTTTGACTAAGGGCTGAACCTAGAAAGCCAAGTGGGGATGGATGCAACTACATACAAATTGCATTTGTTCAAAAATCTGGTTTTTTGACCTCCTGTCACCTGTGTGAGAGGAACCTGGGCTGAATAGTTCACAATAACAACAGATTAAGATAGAAATATTAATTCTTACTGACACTAAAATACCTGAAGCATATGAATGATGGAATGTAAAGCATTGAATAAAGTTCACACATATTAATAAGCAATCTAATTAACACTTGTATGAAACAATATGTTGAACTGAATTTATGCAGAATAGTAAACACATTAACTAAGTCTAATTGCAAAGTAGTATGCTAAATTGAATGTATCTATAGCATGATATCAAAACATAACACATCAATCACCAATACATCGAATAATAATTAACAACACATTTAAATACTAACATAATGATTAAAGATCAAAACTGATTTAAAACTAAGAAAGTCTCATTACCACACAACACACGGATGCTACGACTAGTCATTGGTAAATCGAGGAAGTGGGCACTACCTTCTCTGATTTCTAGTGAAGAAAAGAAAGCCTACTTTACTCTACTCAATACGTATGCAAAAAAATATTTCAAACTCCAATCTTTCTTTTATAAAAACAAAAAATTTCAGATATATATTACCAATTACTAACTCAAGTCTTAGCATACATATATAGAGATCATATGTCGCTGAGTTTATAATAGAATAATAAAAAATATATATGATTAATTGGGTTGTTATGGCCTACAATCAACAACCTTTACAAGCTTCTTAAGAATAGATTTATAGATTTAGCATTGTTCCAAAAACAAAACAACTTCTAAGACCAAACTTAATCAAAAGAGACGCATGACTCATCAGACGGTTCTTGTCCTCATTCCATCAATGCTCCCATCCCACACATCATCCACCTAATCATCTCCTATTTTTCATAATCACAAGGATAATTAGTAAATAATTAAAGGTTTTGATATATTCACAAGTTCCTATCATTTCTTTGCATTTTATTAAATATATCTACCTCATTAAAAAATAGTGATAGGAACTACAAGGGATTCTATAGGAACAAAGAGGTAAAAAGGCAAACAAAGGGGTAAAAATAAAGACACATTTATCCCTCATCATTCCCCCCAGATTAGAGTTTTACATGTCCTCATGCAAAAATACATAGGATACACACTAGCTAGCCTTTGCATTACACTAGAGATCTCTTTAACCCATAGCTGCTTGAGTGCATGCATTTGATCTTCATGCTTCTGGATAGGTATAAGAGAAGCATCAACAATCTTTGCCCGCTTAAGGGTTGCTTTAAGCTGATCTATTTTTGTTGCCTGTGAAGAACTGAGGATCTCTACATCTCAGACCTACTTTTGGAGGGCTTCATTCTCATCGATTAATTTGGTCACCAGATTTTGCATGTCTTGAATTTCATCATTGGTTAACAAAGGATGCTCCTCAAATTCCATCTCTGCCTTTGATTCCTATTCTTCTTCTTGTTCACTGTGGGGAATCTCAACATTTTCTTGGTCTTGGTCAACCAACTTATTTGCCTCTTCCTTCCTCCCCTCTTCAGGTTCTTGCTCCGACTCCAAATTTTTAGTATGAGGGGTCTCAAATCCACTAATTTCCTGTTTAAAATTCCTTAGGTTGTCATTATCTGCTTGCTCAGTTGACATAGTTTCAACCTAAATGGTGTTCTCCTCATGAATACATTCTCTGGCACTTGAGATTTCTTCTGAATATGGAGAGTTTTGTGGAGGTATTCCAAGGTCTTGCTCGAGCTCCTTTTGCATTGATAGAGTGGTGATAGATTCTTCCTATGTCTTCCTTCTTTTACTCCTCCTCAGTTCCCTAGAAACTACCTCAGTTCTCTTATTCTTTCAAAATACTATGGCCAAAATTGTTAAATCACCAACTTCATCAGTTTTCCTAGGGCTCAAAACATCACTAGCTACATCGACTAAATTTTCTAACTTATCCATTTGAACGGTTGGTGATTGTTTTTCTAAGAAAACAACTGAAATTGAACCACTATGTAATTTATTCTTACCACTAGAGTCAGGTGTTGTAGTCTTGACATTTTCTTTTTTAGCACTTGAACTCTTGACCCGCTTACCACTCGACCCTAGGGTTTGTTTAACCTTTTTCTTTGAGCTACTAGGGGAATCCCCTGATTTAGAACCCTCATTAGGTGTATCAAAAGGATTTTCATTTTCACTTCCTTCAGTTGAACTTACATGACCATACCCTTCTTCCTCATAATTATGAAGAGATTTTTCCACATTTGGGGAGCCCTCTTCCATAGAGCATTCTGAGGGGTTAGGGAGGTCCTCCTCCACAATTTTTTTTGGGGTATCAACTACAATAAATTAATCCTAATCCCTTGGAGGAGAGAATTTCTTTAACACCCTCACAATTAATAATTTGATAAGTCCATGATGGGCTAATGAATTTTTGCTACCCTTTTGAACTACTTTTCTCATTTGCATTATAGAAGAATACAAAAAGAAAGGAAGATTCACGAACAAACCCCACTGCAAATGTATCATGAGCCAAATTTTTTTAGCATAGACATACACATACCTTCCTTTGCAAGTTACATACTGGATTATAAATCTCGCCACATCATTCCAGGGTGGCAGAAGTGAAGCTAACTTTGTGCCTTGTCTAGTGACGACTTCAACTGACTGCCCACGTTGCATGAATTTATTGCGAAGGTGCTTAATATCTTTCACCTGCGTTGAGTTATCAAGAAAATAATTTTCCCCTGATAAAGGAAATCCAATGACCTTTTCTATAGCTTCAATCGAAATAAGCATTTACAAACCACGAACCCGTGCTCATTTGCTGTTACATTTCATTAAAATTTTATGTGCCAACTTCTCATCATACCCTCACAGTCTTTTGGAGTATGCATCCCACCCTACTTGCCTAAATATTTTATTCGCTTTTTCCATTGTTGGAGCCCTTAATTCATCTATATTTAGAGGTTCAAAATGGTGCCTGTGTTCTCCTGCCATAATGTTACTAGGAGGTTCGTTTCAAACCAAACTAAGGCACTTTTTGTCAACTTGGAAGTGTGCAGAAAAAGTCTATTATCTGATGGAGTAAACTATCGTTGGTAAGAGAAAGATGCTGGGAATAGTTTAGAGCAATTTTCAGATAACATGTAAAAATGGCAAGTCGTTAACTAAATTTGGATGGTTGTTTAAAACAATAATAATGGCAAGTTAAGATTTACACCAGGGATGGTAGTGGTAATAATGTTATAAAATGACCGAGGCTGATTAATAAATATTTTCGACATGCCAAATAAATACGGCTTCTCAGAAATTGAGGATAGAATGGGTGGAAAAGAAAGGTGAAATAAGTGTGGAAACATCCAATACGGTTACGAGTTGACAATTCCCAGATATACGATAGGTATGATTGGATAGTTTCCTCCCCCAACTTAGCATGTGGTTCGCCCATGGGACACTTCACCATTTATTAAAAAAAATAGAAAATAGAAAATAAAACAAAAAATAAAAAGAGAAACTTGAAATATATCATTACCAAACCATCATATGTATGGAAGATGACGTGGAGGTAGAGGCACAAGGAACCAACGAAGCAAAAGAGAGAACCGATCAAATCACATGGTGCAAACGGAAGGATGCCAGTGGAACCGTGACAGAGCCGAGAGGAAGGTGACACACAGTGATGATGATGTGTGAATAAAGCACGTAATCAAAGTTGTAGCCCAAGTAGATGTGTACGAAGAATAATATTTTTTGGACAACAAGAAAATGAACGATAGAAATGAGCAAGGTCAGGCAAGTAGATACACCGTGAGATCAACGTTGGAGGAAGTACAACCAAAAATGATGGAGCGACCAGATGGAAACATGAAAAAAAACCTCGAAATGTGTAAGTTAGTAGCAACACCAGGAAGGAGATGAAAGAGCCACAAAAAAATCTGACAACCTGGAAAGAGCGTCATGCTGCAAGAAGAATTGACATGGAGATCCTGTCCATAAAATGATAGGATACGAGTTTTGAAATGACCAGGCTGAATGAAGCTCATAGGAAGATGATATACCTGCGAGAAATAGAAACCATATGCCCAAAAGTGGCCTTGAAGTAGTGGAGAATGAAAATCCATCCCCGTGCATACAAAAAATAAAAGTATAGAAGGGAGATGAAAGTCTACAACCACATTCTCACGAATAGGCTTATCAAGTATAGTAATGTAAAATTATTGGAGTAAAAGTAACCATATAATAACTCTATTGGTCACAATAGGTTTATTCATTAGAAATCAAATTGCAGAATGATCAGTATGAACAAACACTTTACATCCGGTAATATAATGATGAAACTTATTAATTGCATAAACAACAGCTAAAAACTCCTTTTCAATTACCCTATAATTTACCTCAACCCCTGTGAAATTCTTGTTAATGTAGTAAATGGAGTAGAAGAGAGTATCTCATTTCTATCCAAGGACAACCCCCATGGAGCAATCTAAGCCACTAGTGTGAATATGAAAAGGCAGTTCCCATTTTGGACCTCTAAGTACTAGTGTGGTGACAAGCTTGTCCTTAATGGTGTCAAAAGCCTCTTGACACTCTGGTGTCTAGGAGAAAATGACATCTTTTGCTAGCAAAGCAAACAAGGGGAGGCAATCTTACTAAAAATTTGGATAAACCTCCTATAGTACCTTGCATGGCCTAGAAAGCTACACAAATCATTTTGGCTAGTGGGTTTAGGAAAGTCCAGAATAATCTATATATTTTTGGGATCGACTTGAATACCCTTAGAAGAAATATAATGACCAAGTACTATCCCTTCTGTCATAAGCATATGGCACTTTTCACGACTTAATGATAAATTAGTGTCTATAAAACATCTAAGTACCTTTTATAAATTTGTCTTAGCGTCTTCATAAGTATTACCATGGAAAATAAAGTCATCCATATATACCTCAACACAATCATTTACAAGATCTGCAAAAATGCTTAAGATTTCCCTTTGAAAGGTGGCATGGGCATTACATAAACCAAATGACAAAAAATTATAGGAAAAAGTGCCCCAAGGGAAAGTGAAAGTAGTCTTGTCCTGGTCTTCAAGTGCTATGGAAATTTGGTTGTAGCCATTGAACCCATCCAAAAAAGAGAAGAACTATTTACCTGCAAGAGTGTCCAACACTTGATCAATAAATGGCAATGGGAAGTGATCCTTTTTAGTAGGTTTATTTAGTGCTCTGTAATCAACACAAATTCTCCACTTACCATTTTTCTTGGGAAGCACGACTAGAGGAGAGACCCATTGAATACTTGAAATAGGATATATAAACCCAAAATTTAACAATTTTTGTAACTCCTCTTTAACTATTTCATGCAAGACATGGTTGAGTCATCGTTGTGGTTTCCTAACTAGATGACTGCCTTCTTTAATATAAATACGGTGGGTTTAGGTATCAAGATGAATGCCACACATATCTTGGTATTCCCAATCAAATTTATCTTTAGTAGATTTAAGCATGGCAATGAGATCTTGGATTTGTTTAGTGGTTAATTGTGGATTAATATTAAGTGTGTGATTAGGAAAAAATTCCATAGCTTCTGATTGTGTAGGTCAATTTATGGCTAGTGCTTGGGAGCTGGATGTCATATCACTATAATTTATAGAAGATAAAAATGAATTGTACAAAAAATTACGAGGTAGCAACTGATGCAATGTGACAAAGTGTTGAACAGATCATGAGCTACCTACCAATGGAAAGTTCCCAAAAGGACAAGGAGTATTTATACCTAAATGGAGAACCATGATTTCAAAAGATTCATTAGATGCATATATATTCTTCAAAGAAAATTATCAAGAATACTATCCTCGACAAGTTTTTCCATATCTATGGCTTGATAAATTGTCAAGATGGGCAATGAATCATCTGAGTCACTATCAACCCATACTAGATTTTCCATCTCCAATAAGGGTTGCACTGGCAGATATAAAGTCAACTATAAATCTTGTGCTCACCATTAGAAATGACCATATTTCCTGACTGAAAATTGATGAATGCATCCGCAACTGCTAACCAAGATAATCTCAAAATCAAGGGGTATCCCCCCAGCTTAATCTTTGGCTGCAAAACCATAAAGTCAGTTGGGTATTCCCATAAATCAATAGAAAGGATTACATCTTTGATCATACCCTCTAGTTTGACCAAAGATCGATCTACCATTTGAAGAGCTAGGGGAGTAGGCCTAAGTCCCTCTAGTGACAATCTTTCCTTCATTTCATTTGTCATAAAATTAATTGCAGCACCCAAATCAACAAGGGTATTAGGAATAATTACTTTACCAATAGATACCTTGATCACTGGACTCCCTGGATATGATTACTTCAGAATAGTTATATTCTCGAGCATAAGATCTGCCAATTATCCAATAACTTGGATGGTCTTCGGGTCTTGCTTCTTCTTTTGATTTCGAGTACATAGATCCCAAACTATTTTTGTATAGACGAGAATGTCCTTGATAGCCTACAACAAAGGAATTTTGATGTCAACATTACATAACTCATTAACAAAATCAAATTCAGGTTGAGAGACTTCCCTGTGTATTGGTTCAGATTGAATTTGGTTGAGAAAGGGAGGTTCTTTGACTGGATTTGCCTTAGGTTATTCATTGATCTCTGTAATGGTGGGCCCCTAAAGAGCCTTTCCTGATCTTAATCAAACTCCATCTAATTCGACTATATTTATAGGATAAGTGGAGTACCCTATTGCCTCATTATTATACATGGGTTGTGTTGCCTTATTATTGGGATTTGGATTTGGTTGGGCTGGCATTGGTGTAGGTTTAGGTGGTTGTGTGGGATTGGTTGGCTGAGTAGATGATGGTGGTATGGGTAGAAGAAATTGTTGTGGTGGCTGATATTGGTTGATATTGGGAGGAGGTGGAAATTGTGGTTGTGATGGATATGGTTGTTGGTATGGTCCAGGTTGTGGTGATTACAGACTCCATGTCTGTTGCTATGACTGTGAAGCATACTGATATTGTGGCATCCATTGAGGGTATGATGAGGGTTGTTTCCAACCCCCAAAGCAATCGGGTTGATTGGGTCTAGGAGCATGATAATCATTTATCATGCCAGGGTGCATTACTCGAGGTGGAAAAGGTCACCTAAGGGGCCATGTAGTAGACAGGTTCCTCAAAATATTCCATATTAGGCACACCTAGAGGAAGAGGCCTTAAGGTAGAAATTCTACTGACTTCTCCTAAGGATGCTATATTGGTCCTATTGTAAGAGAAATCCTCACTACCATGTTTCTTGCGACAATTCAGACATAACACAACCAAGGCCTTTTCGGCTTCCTCTTTCTTCCTATGGGTATAAAGAGTATCTATTTGTTTACCCATATGATTTAACAAATCCGTTTTAAGATCCCGAAGTAAATTACCTATCTCACAATTTGTTATACCTGTTGCATTACTCGGGGTATAAGGCTTACTTGGATAGTTTCGTACCAAATGTTGAGACCTTGAATAATTCCTACAAATGTCACATATATCATCAAATTATATTTTAGAGATATTCCCTTTACCTATTAAATTTAATGCTTCCATAGTATTACCTCTTATTCCTCTAAGAAACAACATTTTAATAACATCCTCATTT
>CM021105.1:404156091-404569311 GCA_007115665.2 Sequoiadendron giganteum | reverse complement strand
TTTTAAGCTATTTTTTTCTCCCATCATCTATCTGTATCAATTGGTTGTGTTTTGTAGCATGCATTTCATTAAATCTAGCCTCAATTAGCTCATTTCATGCATTGTACATTTTCACTTTTGCATTTTCAAATCATTGCATAGTGTAATAAGTAATCTACCTTCTTTACAATTTGAAAATTGCATTTAATTCTATGTACTTACATTGCATTCTAAGTTTACATATCTTTTGTTACATTTCCAATAGAATTCATGGTACTTGTGGATAGCATTATACTTTTGCAATCTTCATTTTTTGCATTTGTTCCTAGATCATTTAAATCAAATTCTTTAGAAAACACAACATTAACAACATCACATGCACCCACTCATGATAGCAAGCCCTTTAGTAGTGATGAATTAGACATGTTAGATGAAGCCCTTTATGGATTCATCTCTTCTAGCTCACCCACTAAAGCTTTGTGCCAAGAGGATACATACATTGATAATCATGATAATCATAATTGTTCTTCTCATGATATCTATCCCATTAGTGACGAAGGTTATCCTACTGAAAGAAGACACAACCATTGAAGATCATGATGGTATTTATTGTCTTCCTCATCCCCCTCCCCCTTTTCCAAACAATAAACAAGAAGAAGAAGATATCATAAACACATTTCTCAACATTACCTTACCTAGTCTTCCTAACCATGACGATCAAAATTTCCCTTCTTCTAATATCCCTCCTCGATGCAAAGAGGATAGGTTGGTGTTAGAAGATGTACCTATTACAAGTCATGAAAATATTGACCCTACCTTCGGGCTCATGCTCCTACCATTTGGGACAATCTATTTGAAAATCATGATGGTCCTTCTCTTGATGCCTCCCCTCCTTGTGATGAAGCTATTGGTGAACCTCTTCCAAGCTCCTACTAGGGTATATAGTATGGAACAAGAGAATGAGACCTTTGCACAACAAGACAATCACATATACCCCTCTCCTAATCCTCCCACCATAGCTAATCACATCGTTGATCCTTCTCCTACAAGGATAACATTGACTCTCCTTCCCAAGGGGACATTAATATTATTGAACCTCAACCCATCCTCTCTCCTCCTTCAAACAAACCTAAACCTGAACTTATCCTTTAACTACCTTTGCATAATGTGTTGCAGCAACTGAGTCATGATATCATTGCTCATAGACATTACACTCAAAATGCTCCGCTACCCCAACAACCAACCTCCACACCTTTACCTAATCCTCTCTTACCCGTTGCCCCTTGCCTCAATTCCCACCTTAGGGAGTATAACCTTGTTGACCAACTAAGGAATACCCCTGCTATAATATCTTTATGGGACCTTATTCAAGTATCTCCTCACTATCATAACATGATGCAGAATGACTTGCAAAAAATTCCTATCCATTCCAATGCGCAAACACATGACATTGTAGCTATGATTCATGACTTGAATGCTGACATTGTTTTCCACCAAAGTGAGCTCCCTCCTTTGGATGTGCAAAAACAATTTGAAGCCTTGGTGATCACATCTCAATACAAATGCATAGGGATCAAGAAAACCCTTGTTGACAATGGCTTTGTTGTTAATGTGTGTAGTGTCAATCTCTTAGAGAGGCTCCATATTGATAAATCATCCATTAAACCTACCTCCTTATCTATCAGTGGATTTGATAGTGTAGGACAAAAACTGCTTGGTGTGAACACTTTGCCTCTTATAGTTGGAATGGCCACATTAGAATATATTTGAAGTGTTTTCTTATTTTAAAAAATTTAAAGCTCTGGTAGAGAATCATAAGTCTAAGACTATAAAATATCTAAGAATAGATAACAAAGAAGATTTTTTTTTAGGAGAGTTTAACCAATTTTGTAGTGAGTATGGCATTGCAAGGTAATTCACAGTTGCTAGGACACCACAAAAAAATGGTTTTGTTGAATACATGAATCGTACAATTATGGAGTGATCTAGATGTATGCTTAGCACTACTATTTTAGAGCAAATTTTTCGGGTTGAGGCTATTTCTACAACCTAGTTTTTGATCAATAGATCACCCACTATAACTCTTGATAATAAAATCTTTGAAGAAGTATGGATAGGTAAACCTATTGATTATTCCTTTCTTCATGTATTTGGTTATGATTCTTATGCTCATATTCCTAAAGAGAATAGAAATAATTTGGATGTGAAGTCCACACAATATATTTTTCTTGGCTATGTAGAAGGTACAAAGGGGTAAAAATTGTGGATACTGCTGCCCACAATGTTATAGTTAGCCCATATATTTAATTTAATGAAAAATCGATGCAAAGAGGTATAGAAAATTTAAGTGAAAATGTTATTCTAGTTGAGGTGGAAAGTTATGATGATAATATACAAGTACCAGATGAAAATCAACAATATGAACATCAACCAAATGAGCCATAGGGTGATACATTATCCCTTGTAAGGAGATCCACTAGAGTATCCAAATCACCTGAAAGGTACTCTCATACTTGATGTAGAGAAAGGCTGGATTAGCTTGTCCTAAGTCAACACAACACAATTTAATCACTACTTTACCCTCAAGACTCTTACGATGGTGTTTTTAACTAACTAGCTAGTCTTTCCAAGTAGGTCTCCAAAATGGTATTTTGGGACATATATTTTAGATAATGTCATCTCACCATGAAACCCATACCTTTTTAGATATAAATTAGGCCCTATTCTAACATATCTTCCTAGGGACATAGGTTGATTTGGAAAAAATCACACAAATCTGGTCCGCTACGCTTGAAACAAGGCCAATTAGGCCACCTTTACAAAGAAACTACTAAGAAACCACTTCCCAAACACCTAAAAACTTCACCAATATCATAAAACAATCACATAGGGTCACAATCACAAGAATTTTACAACAAAACACTCTTCCAAATTGTTGTCCCACTATTTCACTATCCTACCTAGCCTAACACATGAGAATGTTAGGTTAGGGCTTTGAAAAAATATCCTCAAGTTCCATACCTTGCTCCAAAAACAAGTAAAACACTATGAAAACATATAAAACTACCATTTCATAGATTTTGGCTAAACCAAAACGGTGGAATGGTCCGAAACTTACATTTTTGCTCTCAAAACCCTTGAAATGGAGGGTTTCTAAGTGGTTTATCAAGAAATGCTTCAAAAAAGATTTATTTCCAATTGAAATTCACCACACTAAGCCCAAATGAAATCTAAAACTTTGTATACACCTTTCACATAAGCCTCAACTCGTGAAAATACAGTACGAGGCCATGTAGAGCTTGCAAACACAAAAAATTGCACAAAAATAGAAAAATAGAGCTTCTTCACTTATTTTTGTCACCAAAAGTTACAATCCTCATGCCATGAATTTTGTGAGGCTAAAAAAATTCCATGCAACTATCAAACATCAGTTACAAAGCAATAACACTCAAGTGACCATTCACCTTCTTCAAACATGCAATTTTGCTAAGTTGTAAAAGCAACTTTTACACTCTTGCAAAAAAATTTAACCAACGCCTAGAAATGACCCTACATGACACTACAAATGAAATAATGGTATTATTTCAACCTTATTACATCCATAAAATGAAAAAACACTCAAAATGCTAACTTAAACACCTAAATGCATCATAAGAACTAACATGACCATGGTGCCCCTGCACCATACACCTGGGGTGAAAAGGGTTTCATTCTTCTGATGAAATGAGCTCATGAATAGAGACTCAATGCTATTTTATATCCTCCTCTGACATCTAGGTATCATCTTCATTTGGTAAGCCATGCCACTTAACCAATTATTCATTATACACCTTGTGTCTAGTCCTCTTGGCCTCTCTTGTATCCAATATGCTCTCAAGTTTCATTCTTTGGTTGGGTGGTAGGTATTTAACCCACTCATAATATTCAAATCCTGTTGTACTTGCTTCTTCACATGCAACCACAATACTCTTAAAAGGATAAATATTAGAAACATTAAATATAGGTGAGATATCCACTCGAGGAGGGAGTTTTATCTCATAAGCATTTTTCCCAAACTTGTGGACCACCTTGTAAGGTCCAATATTCTTCATCAACAAATTAGTGTATCTGACTTTAGGTAACCTCTCCTTTCTAATTTTTCCAAGTACCATGTCTCCAACCTTGAATTTTACATCCTTCTTCTTCGAATCTGCATGCCTTTTATACTTTTCCACACTCTTTTACAGTTTCTCCCTTGCTGGTGAATGTCTCTCATTGCCACTACAAATTATTCACCTCATCCACTCCTCTTCTCCATACCCTTCATATCTCTAAGTTCATGTATTCCCCTTGGAATCACACCATATACTACTTCAAATGGAATCCTTCCTATGCTCTAGTTGATGGATCATTATTTGCATACTCTGCTTGAGGGAGTATCAAGTCCCATTATTGACCATGTCTTTGGTAAGACATCTTAGCAAGTTCCCAAGTGACATATAGACCACTTCAATATGCCCATCCATTTGTGGATGATAAGAAGAACTAAATGTCAAGGTTGTGCCCAATTTCCTCCACAAGGTCCTCCAAAAGTGAGCTATGAACTTAGTATCTCTATCAGACATAATGGTTAAAGAAAGTCCATGAATTCTTACAATCTCTTTGAAAAACAAACCAACAATATGAGATGCATCATTATTACTTCTACAAGGAACAAAATGATCCGTTTTACTAAACCTATCCGCAACAACAAAAATGCTATCATACCCCCTTTGTGTCTTGGGTAGGCTTAATACAAAGTCCATGCTTATTGACTCCCATGGCCGGTCTGGTATTGGTAAGGGTTGATAAAGTCTTGCATTGGAACTAGAGCCTTTATGTGTTTGACATATCCCACAACTCTCCACAAACTTCATGACATCCACATGCATCTTTGGCCAATGATAGAACCTCTTGACCTGCTCCAAGGTCTTATCATACCCAAAATGTCCACTCAAACTACCACAATTCTTCTCTCTGATCAAATTTTCCCTCAGAGAATTTTGGAACACACAACTAAGCACCCTTAAATAACAAACCATCTTGTAACACAAAATCAAAACACTCACTGTGAAAAGATTCTAGAGATTGACTACAAACAATAATTTCATTTTTGAAATCATCATCATCTTTGTACATACCTTTTAGTGTATCCATCCCCACACTTTGGAGTTGTCTTTCTTGCACCATCATAAGTATCCTACTCAAGGAATCAGCTACCTTATTTTATTGTCCCTTCTTGTGCTTGATTTTAAAGGTTTAGGCCTGAAAATACTCCATCCACTTCATGTGCCTTTGACTTAATTTATCTTGATTGTTCAAAAATATTAAAGAATGATTATCTGCGAAGACTATGAATTCCTTTGGCAAGAGGTAGTGTCTCCATTTCTTGAGGGACTGTACCATTGCATAGAGTTCAAGGTCATATGAGGAATACTTCCTTTTGGATTCATTGAGCTTCTCACTAAAGAATGCTATCGATATCCCTTCTTGACTCAAAACTACACCTATGGCATACCCGCTTGCACCACACTCAATGGTGAACACCTTGCTAAAGTCAGGTAATGTGAGTATGGGTTGTTGAGCCACTCTTGTCTTCAAGTATTCAAAACTACTCTCAACTTCATCTGTCCATTGAAAATTATTCTTCTTATCTCCTTTGATGGTATCAATGATAGGTGAAAAAATATGACTAAAGTTCTTAATGAAATTCCTATAGAGACTAGCTACGCCATGAAATATCCTTACCTCTGCTACTATCTTAGGAGTTGGAAAACTGAGTATGGCTTCTACCTTTTTGGGATCAATCTTCAAGGAACCTTTCAATACCACAAAACCAAGGTAAACAAGTTCTTGTTTCATGAACTCACATTTCTTGATGTTGATCATCAACTTATCCTCATTCAACTTCCTCAACACCATATCCAAGTACTGCAATTGATCCTCCTTAGTCTTGTTGTATACAAGTATTTCATCCAAGTATACCACCACAAATTTGCACATGAATTTCTTTAGAACCTCATTCATCAGCCTCATGAATGTGCATGGGATATTTGACAACCCAAATGGAATCACTATCCACTCATATAAACCCTCATTGGTCTTGAAAGAGATCTTCCACTCATCTCCTTGCCTTATTCTGATATGATGGTATCCACTTTTAAAATCAATTTTTGAAAAGTAACATGCACCTGCTAAACTATCCATTAAGTCCTCCATCCAGGGTATAGGGAATCTATATTTGATTGTGATCTTATTAATTGCCCTTGAATCAATACATAACCTCCAATTTCCATCCTTCTTAGGTGCCAAGACAGTAGGCACAACACAAGGGCTCAAGCTTTCCCTTATAAGACCCTTATCTAACAATTCTTGAATCTGATTTTTGATCTCTTCATTCTGCTTAGGTGCCATCTTGTATGCTGCTTTGTTTGGCAAGATTGCACCCGATATGAGATCAATATGATGACTCACATCCCTTACACGAGGCAAAGAACTTAGAAGCTCATTCTCCACTATATTTTCAAATCTATCCAATAGGGTCTGTACCTCTTTAGGTATCTCTTCTCCATTTGTTGTTTTCATAACTGATCTAGGCTTCCCAATGATGGCATAACCAATATCTTCCTCATTCAAAGTCTTAAAAAACTCTTTCTCCTTGACCACCAACACACTTGGTCCTTCATGAACTGCACTATCTTCTTCTTGTATGGGTGAAAGAGAATGTGAATTCACATCCTTCTCTATCACATATATATTCTTCTCCCCATCATGTTTGGCCTTCCTATTGAACTACCATGGCCTTCCTAGGAGTACTTGGCATACATCCATAGGGATGATGTCGCAAAGTATTTTATCCTTGTAGGGACCAATGTTAAATTCAACCCAAGTCTGCTCATTTACTAAAACTTGTTGAACCTTATTGATCCATGAAACTTTGTAGGGTGTTGGATGAGGATTCCTCTTCATTTTCAAATTTTATATCATCTCAAAAGACACAAGATCATTTGTAGAACCTTAATCTATTGCTACTTTACATACCTTCCCTTGTGCTTTGCAAGTTGTCTTGAATATTGCCTTCCTTTGTGGGGGATCTTTAGTAGTTGGCACCTTGATTAGTGCCCTTCTTAGCATCAAAGATTCACCTACCTCTGGAACAACATGTAGAGAAGTTGAGTAAACACTTCCATTGTCCTCCTCATGCATTGTTTGAGTCCCCCTCTCACCACATTGAGAACTAGATGCTTGTTTATCTAGGCATTTCCAAGATGAGTGTCCAAATTGATTGCAGCTATAACATCTACCTAAAAATTTATTAGATCCTCTCCCTTGTCCACCAAACCTTCCTCTACCACCAAATCTCCTTCCTCTAAAATTACCTCTACCATTTGACTCTCCACTTTGTTCTTGTTAGCTGCTTGGTTCACCTTTTGGCTTTTGTGACTGCCCTCTTGCACCAAAGTTTCCTCTACCTTTGAAATTTTTCCCTCTTCCTCTTCCTTGCTTCTCTTTCTTTCCTTGAATCCTTTCCTCAACTTTAATTTCCAATTGGAAACACTCCTCAACTGTCCTAGGAGTTGTAACACCAATCTCATATTGTATGTTGAATCTAAGGCCATTCAAGTACCTTGCCGCTTTCTCTACCTCATTTTCAGTATGTCCTACTCTTATGCTTAATTTATGAAATTCCTTAGTATATTCCATTACATCTAACTCCTTTTGCGTCAAATTTTTCTGCTTTCTAAAGGTTTGTATTGCATAGTCTGCGGGGAGGAATCATATCTTCACTTTGGATACCATCCGGTCCCATGAGCTTATATTTAACTTGCCCTTCTTAAATCTTTCATCTTGAATGTACTTCCACCATGTCAGGGAAGGGTCTTTCAACTTAGTCTTTTCAAATTTCACCTTCTTGTTGTCTTATGTCTCCTCAAACTCAAAGAAGTTGTCCAAAGCATCTATCCAAGCCAAGACTTCTTCACTATCCAATTTTCCACCATACATTGGCACCTCCACTTTCACTTTTGGAATATTTTCACCCTTGGCATCCTTTAACATCTTGACCATTCTATTTTCTTCAAGGTCCAACTCTTCATCCTCTTCTTGGACTCTTGTTGGAGGGTTCTCACTCTCACCCTCTTCTTCCTTATCACTTTTGTCTCCATTGACCATTCATATCCTCTGATTATTTTCCAAGGTTTCTATTCTTGTAAGGGTTACTTATTGTGACTCCTTGTAGAGTGTTTCCTTTTGAAGTAACCACTCTTTCAATTCTTTTACCTCTTTGGCCATTAGATTACCCTTTGGAGGCATTTTTCTTATGCCCACTCTCTTTCACTTTCCCAATTCCAATCAAAAATTTTGCTCGGATACCACCTGATGCAGATCAGGGGTGGATTAGTTTGTACTAACTCAACACAACACAATTCAATCACTACTTTATCCTCAAGACTCCTGCAATGGTGTTTTTCACTAACTAGCTAGTCTTTCCAACTAGGTCTCCAAAATGGTCTTTTTTGACATATCATTTAGAGAAGGAAATATCACCATCTAGACCTTTTTAGATACCCATTAGGCCCTATTCTAACATATATTCCTAGGGACATAGTTTTCTTTGGAAAAAAATCACACAAATATAGTTTGTTACGCCTAAAACAAGGCTAATTAGGCCACCTTTACAAAGCAACTACTAAGAAACCACTTCTCAAACACCTAAAAAAATCACCAATATCATAAATCGGTCACATAGGGTCACGATCACAATAATTTTACAAAAAAAAAAACTTCCAAATTGTTTGCCCACTATTTCACTATCCTACCTAGCTTAACACATGAGAATGTTAGGTTAGGGATTTGAAAAAATCTCCTCCAAGCTCCATCCCCTAATCCAAAAACAAGTAAAACACTATGAACACATCTAAAACTATCATTCCACCGAGTTTGGCTAAACTAAAATGGTGAAATGGTCTGAAACTTACATTTTTGCTCTCAAAACCCTTGAAATGGAGGGTTTCTAAGTGACCTATCAAGAAATGCTTCAAAAAAGATTTATTTCTAATGAAAAAGCACCAAACTGAGCCAAAATGAAAGCTAAAACTCTATAGACACCTTTCAAATAAGCCTCAACTCATGACAGTATAGTAGGGGGCCGTACAAAGCTTGCAAACATAGAAAATTATACAAAAAAATAGAAAAATAGAGCTTCTTCACTTCTTTTTGTCACCAAAAGTTACAATCCTCATGCCTCAAAGTTTTTGATGCTAAAAACATAACATGCAACTATCAAACATGCAATTTTTCCAAGTTGCAAAAGCAACTTTTACATTCCTACAATAACTTTTAACCAATGCCTAGAAATGACCCTACATGACACTACACATGCAAGAATGGTCTTATGTCGACCTTATTACATCCATAAAATGAAAAAAATCTCAAAATCCTAACTTAAACACCTAAATGCATCATAAGAACTAACATGACCATGGTGCCCCTACACCAGTACTTGTAATTATTCTTATGTATTACTAATTGATATTAGTGAACCTAGTTCATATTAGGAGGCTTGTGAAGCTAAAAGTACAAACAAGTGGATAGTTTCCATGGAAGAGGAGATGGAATCTCTTCATAAGAACACAACATGGGAGATTGTACCATTGTGTAAAGGGCGAAAAGATATTGGGAACAAGTGAGTCTTCAAACTAAAAAGGGACATAAATGATAATTTGGAGAGGTATAAAGCTCGGTTGGTGGCCAAGGGGTATGCACAAAAGTTTGGTATTGATTTTGATAAAAAAATTCCCCTTGCTGTACACTTAAGTACTATTAGATTTGTTTTAAATCTTGTTGCTAGTCTTGATTTGGAGTTAGAACAATTAGATGTAAAAATATTCTTCCTACATGGTGATCTCATAGAGGAGATTTATATGCTAGAACCAAAAGGTTTTGAGGAATGAGACAAGGAGAATCTTATTTTTAGGTTGAGAAAATCATTGTATGGCTTGAAATAGGTGCCAAGATGTTGGTACAAGTGCAAGTTTATTCCTTCATGATGAGTTTGGGTTTAACATATGTGATGCTTATCATTATGCTTACTTTCAAAGGTATGATGATGACAATTTTATTATTTTTCTTTTGTATGTTGATGATAGTTTGGTAGTAGGTCCCAACATGTATAAAATAATCCATTTGAAAGCTCAAATTGCTAGGGAGTTTGAGATAAAGTACATAAATAGAGAAAATTAGATTCTTGGTATGAGGATACATAGAGACAAAAATAATAGGAAAATATGGTTCTTACAAAAAACTTATGTGGAGAAGGTTTTACAATGCTTCAATATGCATAATGCACAACTAGTTAGTACTCCATTTCCTATTTAAATTAAATTTTCTTCAGAATAGTTCCCCAACACATAAGCAAAGAAGATACAAATGTCTTGTGTATCGTACCATCAACAGTTGGAAGTCTTATGTTTACCATGGTGTGCACAGATCAGACATTGAACAAGTAGCGGGAGTAGTCAGTCATTACATGGAAAATCTAGGTACTGAGCATTGGATGAATGGGAAGTGGATTCTTAGGTATTTGAGAGGCACTTCTAATGCTACTATATGTTATATTGGGATTGGTCTTCATGTTAATGGGTATGTGGATGCATATTTTGGTGGAGATAGAGGTAAGAGAAAGTATACTACAAGTTTTTTTTTCTTCTTAGTTGGAGGTGGAGTTAGCTAGGTATCAAAGTTGCAGACAATGGTGGCATTATCTACTACTAAATTTGAATATATGGAAACAACATAGGCTAGCAAGGAGAAAATATGGATTCATATAATTTTGGGTGAATTATAGGTTAGAAGGACATGGTGTTTCATTTTGACAACCAAAGTTCTTTACACTTATCACGAAACTCACCATATCATGTTGGAAAATTTACAGATAATGTGTTGTCATTGATGTCAACCTTTGTTGATACCATATGAAATTATGTTGAAGGACAGTTCATGGTTTGATGTCAAAGTGATGTAATATTGTTTTATCATTTTAAGTTCATGGTTTCACTAGTACACTATTGTACACCATAATTTGAAGTTAACGATTGGAGGTCAAAATACCTTGGTTGAAAAGGTTCAAATCTGTCTAAGGCACATGATTGGCTTCATAGGAGATTTTCTAAATTCTCTACATTCCTCAATAGATGAAGATATGATCTTGCAGTTTGAAGATTAACTCTACACAATGGTAAGGTATGTATATTCCATGTATCCATGCATAAGTTTTATCGCAAAGTGTTATGGAGTTATCAGAGTATGTACATGTTAAGTTTCAGTGAATGTATGATAAGGAAGAAATGAATGTCTCTGCAATTCATTGCATCACATTTTTTTGCCTTGAAATTTTGGAGTTATATTTTTAAAGGTGGTATGTCTCCTTAGTCCAAATTTCAAATAATTTGGTTCACCACTGGTGGTTCTGTAGATGACAGTGTGTTGTCTATGTTTTAGTAACTTGGTAGGTTGGTCTGTTGGTGTCTAATCGATCTGTGACAACATATATTGGATCAAATATGTGTACAAAGGCTATGTAATATATGATGAAATCTCTTTGGGATCTCTTGTTGCTTCACAAGTTGGTATGTGATCTTTTCTTGTACAATAGTGTGTCCAAAATCATTATTTTTGAGTATGAAGTGTTTGTACTAGCATTAATTGATCTGAAATGTCAAAAGGAGTGCATAGAAGTTTTGTTACATACCATTTCATTTTGTTGAAGTGATCCACACAAAGTTTATTGGTCTCTTTGGTACTGCTTTGGACTAGAATTGATGTTTGACAATTTGCTTGCTTGTCAGGCTGACTTGTCCTATTGAGTTGTAGCCGACATGGTGGAACCTTTTGAAAATTGTAGATGGTATAAATAGAAGATCAAACTTTTTGAGAAGATGTGTCATTGTGTTGTGAATTTTTTGAGCAGAAAATGTGTGAATAGATTTTCACATAATATCTTTTGATAATGAAATGTGCCAAAGATCACTTTTGATAGATCAACAATGAATGTATGTGAGACTACGAAGAATATGTGTCAATAAATGAGATAGTTTTTTGAAGGTAGTGATCTATAAGAAATACAACTTATTGAAGCAGATGTATGTACTAAAGGCAGTGAGCTAGAGGTAACAAATGCACTCAAATAATCCAATTGTAAGTTGAGGTTTGTGAAACTTCTTTTGTAAAATTTGTATTGAGCAGGGAGTGGTGAACTTACTTTGGTTAAATACCATAAATACATGTAAAATTTGTTTCATTTGTGAGGCTAGATTTGGACAGTAGATCCAAGTAGCTTTGTCATTGTGGTTTTTCCCTTGTAGGGTTTTCCACATAAATCTGGTGTTATGGTTGCATGTTTTTTGTGTTCTCCTTGTCATGGTTTAGTTGGTTAATTGTTGATGAATAGAAAGAATTTGATTTATTACCGATTCACCCCTCTCTTAGTACTTCTGTGTGTTCAAGATGGTGTTGCATTGTGACATACAAAGTGCTTCACACTTATCATGGAACTCACCATATCATGCCAAAACAAAGCATATTGATATTCAATATCACTTTGTATGTGAGGTGGTGGAAGGACACATATCTTTAGCCAAGATACACACTGATATAAACCTAACAAATATTTTGACGAAGCCCATTGGTAGAGAGAAGTTCATCTAATATAGAACTTCTCTAGGCTTTCATATTACTTGATAATTGGAAGCATTAGCATTGGTATTTTAGTATGAGGGTTTATTTGTACTTGAGAGAAATTTGACTTCAAGTGGGAGATTGTTGGAATATGAAGTCATTTTTTATTATTATTCTAGCAGTGACTCTACAACTTGGATTTATTATACTCTTTCAAAGTCAAGTTTTTTGTAACTTTTGAAGGTTGTTGTAATTGCAAATTTCTTGATTGAAAGATCTTTTCATATGGTTTGTTTTTGTAGTATAATTTTACCAAGTTTTCCATGTAAATACCATGTTAAATTTGTAATTTATTTTCTTTTTTTATTCAACACTATATTTTTTCTTCTAGTTTTGTGTCATTGATTTTTGCCCAATGAGTATTTATATTCGTATTCATCATGTAATGTTGATTAAGTGATTCTTGTATTATGTGTGTGTTGTGTGCATGCTCCACATATGGTGTGTGTGTAAGTCTTCTCCCATGTGTTGAGTGTGAGTATTCTTGTTATCCATGTTACTATCTCCTAGCATAGAGAGATTGGACCTAAGGGTGTTGTTATCACTTTGTGCCTCCCATTTCATTTCCCATCAATTATAATCGGTCCAAAAAATCTTAATGGGTTCATCATGATCAAATATACCTCTGATAGTTGTTTTATCCCTTTTCCAAGATTCAGTCAAATACCTAGTTGAAAATATCAAAGGCATCTAACCTTTCCCCTTTTTCTTCAAAACTTTCCTATCAAAGTTTTTAGTTCCTTAGGGATATTTTGGTCCTTTTCGGATTGCAGGCTCCCTTTGAGATTTTGTACAAAGTCCAAAAGTCCAAATTCGTTCCCAATTCCCCTTTCCCCTTTTTCTTCAAAAATGGTCTATCAAGGTTTGTAGTTCCCTAGGGACATTTTGGTCCTTTTCGGGTTTTGGGTTCCCTTCAAACTTTTGGACAAAGTTCCCCTTTCCCCTTTTTCTTCAAAAATATCTCGTCAAGGTTTTTAGTTCACTAGGGAAATTTTGGTCCTTTTTAGGTTTCAGGTTCCCTCTGGACTTTTGGACAAAGCCCAAAATCCCAAATCTATTCTTGGTTCCCCTTTCCCCCTTTTCATCAAAAATGTCATGTCAGGGTTTTTAGTTCCCTAGAGAAATTTTGGTCCTTTGGGGTTTTGGGTTCCCTCCCAACTTTTTGAAAAAGTACAAAATTCCAAATATGTTCTTGGTTCTCCTTTGCCCTTTTTCTTCAAAAATGTCTTGTCAGGGTTGTTAGTTCCCTAGGGACATTTTGGTCATTTTCAGGTTTTGGGTTCCTTATGGACAACAAAGTCCAAAAGTGCAAATTCATTAGCAAATCCCCTTCCCCTTTTTCTTCAAAAAATTCTTGTAGGGGTTTTCTTCAAAAAATTCTTATTAGGATTTTTAGTTCCCTAGAGACATTTTGGTCCTTTTTGGGTTTTGGGTCCCCTCTAGACTTTTGGACAAACCAAAAGTAAATATCCATTCTTGGTTCCCCTTTCCCATTTTTCTTCAAAAATGTCTTGTTAGGGTTTTTAGTTCCTTGGGGACATTTTCGTCTTTTCCGGGTTTCAAGTTCCCTCCAGACCCTTGGACAAAGTCCAAAAGTCCAAATCCGTTCCTGGTTCCCCTTTCCCCTTTTTTTTCAAAAATATCCTCTTAGGATTTTTAGTTCCCTAGGGGAATTTAGGTCCTTTTCAAGTTTTAGGTTCCCTCTAGACTTTTGGAAAAACCAAAAGGATAAATTCATTCTCGGTTCCCCTTCCCCCTTTTTCTTCAAAAATGTCTTGTCAATGTTTTTAGTTCCATGGGGATATTTTGGTCCTTTTTGGTTTTCAAGTTCCCTCTAAACTTTTGGACAAAGTCCAAAAGTCCAAATTTGTTCTCTGTTCCCCTTCCCCTTCTTCAAAAATTTCTTGTAGGGGGTTTTAGTTCCCTAGGGACATTTTGGTCTTTTTTGGGTTTTAGGTTCCCTATGGACAAAGTCCAAAAGTCCAAATTTGTTTCACGTTCTCCACTCCCATCGGTCAATGAATTTTCACGTTTTGACCCAAAAATCATGATTAATATTGCAACAACTTCCCCGATTACCAAATATAATTCTTGGAGCTACATGAATGATTTTTAATGGATTTTCTACTAGCTTCAAGTGGAAAAAGTGATGCCCATGCTTCATTTATTATTTGCAGACTACTTTTTGTTAGAGGGCCATCCCTAGTTATGATTTTGCTATGGATTTTGTGGGAGTTTATGTACTTTATCCATGGATTCATCATTATGGAAGTATGGATATGATGTCAGGGCCATTTTAGAGGACTTTCCACTCGATATTTTGAAGTACACATGTCTTCACATGATTTATAGGGATTTTGGCTAGGGTTTCTTGCCTAGTCACATGCCCTATCTCTATCCTATGTCTTGTAGATGATATAAGACACTTTTTTCTCATTGTAAGGGTTCTTCCCTAGATTTTCTCTAGAAAACAGTCAACTTTTGTATTCTACATCTGTATTATTGGCTTTCATGCCTATGTGTTAATAAAATCCCTATTTTTACCTCTTCTCAATGTTTGTATCCTATGTAAAATTTGATACCTCTATGGATGCATGAACATTCATCATTTTTAGAAGTTGTATCATTGTGATAATTTTCTTAAAGTGTTAATTATGGGCAATCTAAACCCCTTGGATTTTCCAGACCCTAGCCTTCATGCTCTCTTATAAATCTAGTGAAATAGAGAATTGTGTGAGTTTCTTCAGTGGTTTTGTTGATACCCGGTGCAATCACAAGTAGGAAGAAACAATTTAAATCTTGGTGCATCACCATTTTTTTCTAAATTTCAACATTCTCTTCTCCCTTTTCCTTCTACAATTTGATAGATTAGGATTAGTGTAGAGTTATCCTGTGTTGGGTTGGACCAGTATTGTTGCATCTAGTTTTGAGAGGAAAATGACCTTATCCAGAGATATAACCTCATTTGCAAGGTCCCACAGCTTGAGGTCAATTACATTGTGTCATTGGAATAACGAACCCCATGTTCAACAGGGTGCAATTTCATGTGACAACAGTTTTTGGCATGCCTGGTGGGACTCCATTGAATTGCCTTAGCTCAAAGTTTATCATTTCCTTTGTTGATATTTGTTGTGTGTATCGGTATTTTTTTCCTTCAGAGGTAAGATATTCACACTTGGTGAATTTTCATTCAAGTGGGAAACTTTGCAATAAAAGTCGGTGACCCTACTACAACTCAAAATTTTTGGTTTCGGATTAGACTTACGAATTCATGGATAAAATTCAAACAAGAGCATCTTCTAGAGGTAATTTTTAATACATTGAACTACCATTTTTTGCTTCTAGAAGAAGAAATAGTCATTCTTTATCATCAGTAAGGTGAAGTATGGGTTTTGTAACTTCATCTCCTAAAGCTTTGTCCACACCTCCATTCAGTAAATTGCATCAGTCTAGGACTCCTACCACCCAAATAAATAGACCATTATTCCATATGGTTGCCCCTAGAAATCAAGAATTTGTCACTTTTAATGGTGGTAGCCCTCTTTTGTTCATAATTTTTCACTAGTGAGACAAATACTACTCTAATAAAACACATTTAGGATGTGGCCAATATATGCTCTATTCATAATATCATAAAAGATAATATGTTTGTTAGACTCCTAGCCACATCCTTGAAAGGAAAAGCATTGCAATGATACAGGGGTTTACAACCTAACTCCATTCACAATTGAGATGAGTTAGGTGAAATTTTATGTGAGTAATTTGAGGACAAGAGTGATCACTTGTCTCTAGTGGAGAAGTTGACAATAATTAAGAGGGTGACCCATTATGGGAGATTTTAACTTCAAATTTTAGAAGACTTGAAATAAAATCCTTGCCTTGGTGAGGCCTTCTCCCAATCATGCCTTCATATACTATTGAAGGGCTCTGAATTATGATGTGGTTGTTATGATACAACCTATGGGTGATGTGACTCTGCCAAATGCATCTGGCATAGCCAACAGGGCAAAAAATTATCTAATACAAGTTGAGAAAATAGATCCAAGGTCTCCAATGCCTCTCTTCCCAAAGTTTCTTCCTCAACAACCCACATTGGCTCCTATTCCATTTGCATCTACTAGTTAGCAATCTAATTTTGTTGCACCTTAAAATGAATTACATGAGGTTAAATATTTATTATAGAATTTTGGTAATGAGTTAGTGATAATAAAGAGGCAACAGGATTAAAAAAGTACACCTTACTAGCCTCAAAATCAAAATTATCAACAAAATAGACAACCATATCAAGGGAAAAATCAATATAATTATGCCAAGCCCTTGAATAGTATAAATCCAACCATTACTAACACTTCAAAGGCTCTTGTTCCAGTTCAGAATAAGTTAGCTCAAGAACATGATTTGTGTTACCTTTGCAATCAACCACATAATAAAAATGCATGTCAAAATGGAGAGTTTGTGCAAGCTCTAATGGTTCAAAATGAACCCTCAGCTTTAGGATAATAATTTGATGCAAACAAAACAACTTCCAGTAGGCAAGATCACATGTTAGGAGACTCTACCTTGGTCAATTGGAATGAGGTGAATTTTTATGGTCTAAACCAATTAAGTGCTAATGTAGTAGCTCAGAATACAAGATCAAAGAAAAGAGCAATGGATAGTGGTATATCTCCCATAATTGGTTAGGCATCAAAATCCCAACTGTCTCAAAATACTACAATTATTGAAACTATAGATAGGAAAACTATTCTACAACCAATTAGGGTGTTGGTAAAAGTAACAAAGCACAAGAACAACCACCAGTCATCCAATTAGAAAAATTAGACCTTGCTCTTTGAAAGGTTTCATCTAAGGTTGTTTACCCTTATTTCAATATAGTTGATCAAATGAACAAGGCTAACCTGAATGTCACCATGTGGGAGGCTTTTTCCATTCCATCTTAAAGGGATTTGTTGCAACAAGATTTGGAAGGGCTCAAGAAGTTAAATGATATGGGCCAACAAAAGAAGGAACTACTCTGCCAACCAACCTAGTGCAACCTAAGGAAGAGGGGAATTCAAGTAAAACCAATAAGCCACCTCCTTTATGTTTATCCTTAATTATTGGAGATCATATAGTACATAATTATATGATTAATTCAGGGGCTAGTAGGTATGTTATGCCAAAAAGGTAGCTAATCTCCTTGGCAGTAAGTATGACCTTGTGGCTAAGGGAGTTGTGCAATTGGATGACATTGATGTCAAGATAGTGGGGGTCATTAAGGATTTAAAATTGACATTGTATGCATGCCTTGGTTGCACTATTTTGTAAGACATTTTAATAATAGACTTACCTGCCTTCTTTGACATATGTCTATCTAGAGATTTCATAGCTAAGATAGGTGGATCCCTATCTTCTGATTGGTCCCATATTCAATTTAGGACCAGGTATGGTACCAAAGTGACCATCAAATCTAAACCCATTGTAAAAGATCATATTGAACCTTATTGTCCTACCCCATAAATATGAATTACACATTGTACAATCAAAAGGATGAGTGTGCTATTCATCAGCCTACTACTCTTTTGGAGGAGTTTCTTGATTATTTGCTAGATGAATGGGGTAATGCATTTCAATTTGACCCACTCATTAAAGCAAAGGAGATTGGTCTTAGCACTCACTGTATTCATGAAGAGGATACTCCTATCCCCAATCTCATAAAAAATCAAGAAGATCTAGAGGGATTATGGAAGCTATTTTTTGATGGATCCATAAACAAGAATGGTGCAAGTGCAGGTGTAATGTTGGTGCCCCCAAATAGGGATAAGCATTATTTATCTTTTAGACTTCAATTTAGTTGTACTAACAATGTGACTAAGTATGAATCCCTCATCCAAGATCTCCAACCTGCACAAAAAAGGAAAATCAAATTTTTGCAAGCCTTTAGGGATAATGAATTAGTTGTCAATTAGATCAAAACTCAGAGCATAACCAAGAATAATATTCTCAAATCCTACAAACACAAGGTTTCAGATTTGATTGAGGGTTTTGATGGCTTTGGTATCCAAACTATCCCTAGAGTCAAAATAATAATGTTGATAGACTTATAGTAGTTGGTGCTCAATTGACATACCAACACATATTGCAAGCAAGAAGGAGTATCAAATGAAGCTCATTGTAAGGCCTGTTGTCCCAGAAAACCAACTAAATTGGAAAATCTTTGAAAATGATAAGAATTTTTTTGAATGCACAAGACAACTGAGAGGGGGGGTGAATCAGTTGTACATGAAAACATTAAAACAATATTTAACATTTAGATCTGCATTAGTACTTAAAACCTTAACAACCATTAAACCCTTATCATGCATTAGCAAAATGTAAACATGATAAATGGTAATCCAAACATATCTGAAAAAATGAGAACACCAAATTTATGTGGAAAATCTAAGAATGGAAAAACCACATTGAGGATTAGATCACAATATAAAGTAATTGCAACACTGAATACAATAGGCTCACTGTCGAAGGGCTCACTACGAGATTACATAAAAGAAGAAAGAAGAATGTTACAATGATAAATCCATCTCAAAGCAATTAAAAAATCCAGCACAACATCACCAGTACATTCACAACCTCTCTAAAGAATGTAGACACCTTCTTCTCACTACTTCTAGTAGTCTTAACACATCAAAGATCACACTACATTTCACACTTTCTTTCTTATTGTTATTTCATTAAACTCCTTCTAGAATTCTTGCAATGCCTTTAAGAATACTTCTATGTTGGGATGACCCCCTGCCATGTGTGACCATATTTGACTTCGTATAAATTGACCCTTATTGTGCCATCCTCTAAGAGTTTCTAGAACTTACAATTGGAGATCTCCATTGTGATGACTACATGCATGGTAACATTGTGTAATGTGGGTCTTTTCTGACTCAATAAGTGCCCTTCTAATCCCATTATATTTGTCTTCATTCCCTGCCTTCCAAATAGAACAAAGTATTTAAGAGGAGAGACATATCCAAAAGAAAGAGATATTTATTAGTTTTATTGTCCTTCCCAAGTAAATTTTTTTCCAAATTGGGCTCATTATTCCTTCCCCATATATTTTGGTTTTCACAAAATAATTTCCAAATTTCTTTTGCATAAAGATAGTAAAAAATGTTTGCTTGATTGATTTAGGTACCCTACAAATGCTACAAATTTCAATATCAAAAGAATCAATTTTATAAGGTAGCCTTTGAATTAGAAGAAACCATTTGAAACAAGCTTTTTTAAGCTCTAACACATAAGACCAATTATTTTTGAAAATCTTATTCCATTCATTTTTAACTAAATCGATGCCCCAACTTTTATTAGCATGTTCTGAAATATCACATTGTTTAAAAAAGAAATTATAGATTGTTTTAGTGCTTAGTTTTAGGAGTGGATTCTCATCAATCAATTGGAATTCCAAATATTGAGTTCATCATGTTTCAATTCAAAAAGGAAGTGAATATCCTTGTGAGCTTCCTTTATCAATGTGTACGTTCTCTAGTTGGTTTGAGGCAGGTTATATTCTATGCACAAATCATTCCAATTTTTTAAGGACCCATCCTTTAAGATGTCATTGAAGCATTTAATACCCTTATGAGCCTAGATTTTAGCTAAGAAACCTTAAAGTAAGGAAACGGGCTTGCCCTTGTTCTCAAGGTTCCACCATATGGACCTATGAGTGAAAAAAATGTTATTATTGTTCTTGGTGTAGTGGCAATTTATGACATTTTTATTTAAGTATTCCCAGGCCTTCTAGATGCTTTTGAAAATATTTGAGTTTGAAAGAGATATAGGGAGTTTACTACTAAGGATATCATAGAAGGGGAGAGATTTCCAAGAATTTTCCTATTTGGGGATGATATTTTTAATGTTGTTTCTTATGAGAACCTTCTAGGGTTCATCACCTTCCATTGCCTTGATTATCCATTTGGATGCCAAGGCCATACCATGTAACTTTAATTCTTTTAAGCCAAGACCACCTTCTATTTTATCAACACAACACCATTCCCACTTGACTGCATGCTTCTTCCTTTTTCCCTTACCATATGGCCAAATGAATTTCTTAATCCTTTTTTGGATTTCACTAACCTGGTAGCTGTTGAATAGCCAAATCGAGGCAAAGTACAGGCTATAGGATGATAATATATTTTGGAAAAATTGCATCCTTCCGACTAAGGAAAGATTTTTTTTTTTTATCTCTCAATTTTTTACTTTAATCCACAATCACATTTCCTTTAGGTTGGGACTGACAACAAGTGGGATACCCAGATATCTAACCTGCTTTTGAGGGCCTCCCCACTATAGGTTGTATTTCTTTAACCAGTTAGGAGGGCCTTCTTCCCAATCCAAAATGATGGATTTGGAAAGATAATTCTTAGCACCCGAAGCTTTACAAAATATGCCAAGCTTATCCATTAAGTTATCCATATTATCTTCATCTAACTTGACAAAAAATTCAGTGTCATCTACAAATTGAATGTTAATAAGTTCCTTGTTATCAAGTAGGGTTATGCCTTTGACATTTGGAGAAGTGGCATTATATATTAAGAGATAGTGAAGAGCATCAAAGGCAATCACAAATAATGCTAGGGCCTAGGGACACCGTTTCCTTATTAATCTTTCCAATCCAAACTCTTTTGTGATGGAGCCATTTATATCAAAATTGTGCTATTGCATCTTTAAATAATGTATTGACCATATTGTAAAATGCTTCTAGAAATCCAAAAGCTTCAAGGGTCAATATTATGAAGGTCCATTCCACCCTATCATCGTATTTTTCAAAGTCTAAGAGAAGCATTGCAGAGCCTTGGTTGGAATGCCTTGCCCATTCCATCGCCTCCCAACTAATGATTAGGTTTTCCAATACATATCTCCCTTTGAAAAATCTAGTTTGGGTGCTATTAATGAAAGATGGTAGGATGTATACCAAGCTTATTTCTAGGATATATACCACTATCGTGTATGATAAATTTAGGAGTGTGATTGGTCTCCAATTCTTAATCAAAGTTTTGTCTCCCTCCTTTAGGAGCAATTTGATGATTCATTTATTGATTTTTCTACCTAGTGAACCCCTCTCAAGGGCCTCGTTGTAGACTATATATAGGTCACCACAAACCAAATCTATGATTTTTTTTTATAGAATTCTACTGGCAGACCATCCACTCAAGGGGTTTTATCATTATGTAGGGACATTATTGCCTTCCTTCGAGATTTCATTGCTAAGTTTAGTTGCTTTTTTTTCCAAAATTTTCTTGGGTATGAGTTGTTTGATATAGTTCCTAACATTAATGTTGGCTTCATTGTCTCCCTCTGAAGTGAAAAGGTCCTTATGAAACTAGTATAATTGCCTCTTTATATCGTCTTGCTTGGTTAGGGGTGCTCCTTCAACCCATATTTGATCAATTTTATCTTTTATTTTTTTTTCCCTAAGGTATCTGAAAAATAATTTAGTACCTTTATCTCCATTATTTAGCCAATTAATTTTGTCCCTTATTTTAGTCCTTGTATCCTATATTCTTGAAGCCTCCTTAAGGAATTTTTAGCAAGTGAGAGTTCATTGTACAAACCTTCATTTCTTGGATCATCTTGCATATGCTTTTAACATGTTTTCTTGAAGGAATAATTCCTCTCCCCTTCTATCCATGGTTCTTTTTTCTAATTATTTGGAATAGAGTCCTCTATCCCCTCACATTGAGATCCCATTTATCAATTTCCCCTTTTTCTATGTGCATCCATTTGTTAATCCACCTCAAGGTAATTATGGCAACTCTACATTCTTCATCTTTTTAGAGCTTTGTGTTGAGGAGAAAGATCTCCCCTTTTTTTCTTTCCTTTACCAAGTCATTTTTTATGATGATCCTTATCTTAATGGGATGATGGTTAGACAAGGTGTAGGGGTGGACTTCCACCTTACATCCCTCCTTTATAGGCTCAACGATGAAGTGATCCTTGTTCACATAGAACCTGTAAAGCCGACAATAGATCCTCCTTCCCCCCTTTTGTGTATTATACCATGTGTACCAGATGTTGGTACAATATTCTTTCACCCCTTCAATAGGGTCCACCATGTTTAGCTTTTCTTTCATATTTTGCTAGAAATGTCTTTCATTTCCTTTTCATTCCATATTAGTACTCCCGTATTTTTCTTCAACTTTATCTATCATGCATTAAAATCACCTCCAAAGATCCATGGTATAGCTTGTAGGTTGAGTAACTGGCTCCAAAAATTGATTCTATCATTGTACTCATTTGGAGCATAAATGGAAAAAATTCCAAAGATGGAGTCCTTTTTTATGGTAAACCAAATTTCCCTATTGCAAGGGGAGACACCAAATCTAGTGACATATTGATCCCATTCTCTAGACATTAAGATAGCAACACCACCTCTTCCTTTTTCATGTTCGGTGACATATTGTGTCACATTATTCCAAATGAATTTCAAATTGGTTTTAAGGGTGAAGCCTACTTCCTTTACCTCCTACATATAAGAACCACATCCTTAGTTGTCTTTAGGTTGAGAAACCTTCTTGCTACATGTTTCATATCAGGGGATTCCAACCCCCTAACATTCCAAGACACACAGTTGAGATTCATCAAATCCAAATTTTGCGAAGGTCTCCTGTTCATTTCTTAAATTGTTAAAACATTTTGGCAATCTGACCTCGGCTTCTACCCTTTTAGCAGAGGGAATAGGTATGATCCCACTATTCTTTTTCATTTTTTTCCTTGATAATATGAAACCTCCCCCTCCTAATAGGGATAACAATTCCTTTTTATTTCTTCTTGGAATTTTTAGGTTTTTTCAGAGTCTTGTGCTTAGAGCCAACCTCCTCTTATGTGGTTTTCCTGGAAGCTACAGTCCCTATATCTCTTGGAGTCTCTCGGTTTGAATGTGTGGCTAATTCATGAAGGCTTTCCATATTTTTGAGATTGTTGCTTAGGTCAAATGACTGTTTTTTTGGTACTGATTCATTTATCTCTTTATTTGTATGAATTCCTTTGCCAACTTCCATTGTTTTTTCATATTCAATTCATTGCAATTCCTCAGGTTATCAACAAAAGATTTCTCTAATCATTTTTCACAAACAATTTTCCTGCAAGAACTTCCAATCATTCTAGATTGATGCACATCCAATTTTCTATTGGTATCCTGCAAAATGGTAGTATTCTAATTTTTTATTTCAATTTCATTTACCATTTTCTTCACCACAAATGGTGATTTATTTTCAAAATTTTGAGGGTTATCCCCTTTTTCCTCTTATCGATTTGCAAGACTCCCAATAGAACATTCCTTGGGTTCTTGGTTTTTATATTTAATTACATAATCTTCAGCTTCAGTAGATTATTTTTTTGTGTCATTTCTTTTTTCTTGCATTGATTTTTTAATATTTTACTTTATTTTATCCATTACCAATTATGGGGCATTCTTCCCCTAACAACTTTATTTTTGACCACTTCCTCTGAAGGATAGTGGTTATTATTTTCTTCTTATGCAAGGTTATCCATATTAGGAATTCCACCCATGTCAGGTGTAGGTTCTAATTTTTTTGTTCCATTTCTTTTAATAGATTTTCAAACTGATTTGAAATTTTAATTGAAGCGACATCTAGGGTTACAATGTCGGTCACCAAGGGTGGTTCTCGAGGAATTGAATCACTTTTTTTTTAGGGTTTGGTTGCACCACCTCCATGCTAACAACCTTCCTATGATCCCCAATTCTTTGCTATCTTGAAAACATACTACTGCTAACAAAGTCAAGTTTTTTATTTTCCAATTTCTTGGTTTTTAGGAGTCATTTTTGAAGAATCGGTTTCTACCAACCCATTGGCCATGCCAAGATTAATTTTTTTTTTTCTAGATTAGGGGGCAATTCCTTCTCAGATGCCCCTCCCTTCTACAGAGGTAGCATGTGTTAATGCCACCTAGTAATTCAATTTTACAATTGGTGTTTCCTATGTCTAACTCAACCTCTAGCCATTCCAGGACATCTACACCAGGAAATAAGGACACCAAAACCCTAACATCTAAATGTGGGAGAGAGGTTTTTGTATCCTCCACCCTAATGATGTTTTCATATGGTTCCATTAACAGAGGAATAAATTTCCAAAATTGCAGTGACACATCCTTTATCACCACCTATCTAGGGCTCAACAAAGCCAATACTTCATCATTTAAAGCCCCAAGCAACCACGCTAGGATACGAAAGATCATTTTACCAATGTTCTAGAATTCTTTCTTAGTCACCATTTCTTGCATTTTCTAATCTCTTAGAAAGATCACAAATAGCCCGTGTTGGACCATTTTGCAATAAAAATATTGAATCCCTAATTTTCCCCCAAACATTAATCAACCACTCATCTATGTATTCTCTATTTGAGACCTTGGAAATGTCCATGAGTGCAAGAAAAAATGCGGTATTTTTTAATCTATTATCTTCCTCTAAAATATCTTTTATTCAACTCAAGGTTTGAAACCAATACATCTTTTTTATGGGAGGTTGAAGGACACTTACCTTGTCTTTCGCTTCCCCCATCTTCGATATTTACACAAGCTTGTACTATAAATTTTGCTCCAAGTGGGATGTTATTCCTTTCCTCAGTTACTATGTCTCTAAAAGCCCTGGTTTGAAAATTTCCCATATTATCCTCACTCGACCCTTGTGACAAGCCATCGGTGGGATTTGTATCCCTTTCCATTTTTATGCTTCCACTCTTCGCATGTAGAAAGATTAAAATCCAGAGAGAACATACAACCCACACATGCAAAGAAATATACTTCGAGGGAAAAATGAAGAAAAGTTAAGGGTATTGATGGGCATGTGCTACAAGAATCAGACTTGGGTGGAGGAGGGTCGAGCCTCCTCCACAACCCAGTGTGAAACCCTCACCAAGATGCCTCTGCTATCCTTTCTACATGCTCTCCCCTTTTTACTATAATTTTTAATTGACCTTTGAGAGTGTCCGATACATTTTGAAATCTAATTTCTAAAAGGGGTTATATTGATAAACATCATTTATAAAAAATTTAAGCAAAGGATAGTCTTCTTTGGTCAAATCCTTGTTGTCAATTCAATGGTTTAGCAGAAATGATAAAAAAATGTAAAGTAAACATGTAATGATGCAAGTGGAGGAGGAGGTTTTTGTTGACAAGGTTGTTGGGTCGCATAATGTTTTGATTAGTGAGGTAAATATGGTTGGGCCCAGTGGTAGAATGCACAATAAGACCAAAATGCAAACTGGGGTCCTTGCTAAAGATATGTCTGAAGTCAAGAATGATTATCAGAAGACTATGGAGAGTGACATGGAAGTTGCAGATATCTTGAAGAATATGAAGTGCTGCTATTTTTTGTCCTTCCTTTTTGGTTGTTGTTGTGTTGATGGTTTGTTGTGTTTTTGCTGTTATATGCTCTATTTAGTCATCTTTCGCTTCAACTATTCTTTTTTGTAAAGGGTTTCAGGGCCCCTTCAAAACCTATTTACCTCTAATAAAAAACATGTAATGATGCCTAGAATACTAATGCTAGTTAATGATACTCTAGTGAATTCTTTGTGATGTTCTTTATATTTTCAATAGATATTCAATGGTTCCAATATTGGTGTAAATGAATTAAGGTTTACCCTTAAATACAACACCCTTGTATGTAAGTTAATAAATTTCAAGCTTAAGTCAGTAAGTAATGACTAGTTGGATTTAGCCAATTTGAACCCAAAATATACAATCAAATTCAAACATTTTGAAATCATTTTCATATAAAGTTAACTTAGTCTAATTATCCTAAATAATAAATAGATAAATTGAAAGTTTAGATTAATCCCTAAAAAAAAATACAAATGAAATATAATTAAATTCAAATTATTTATCAATATTTAGTCGATAGACTACATATAGTGTGAGATTTGAGCCTAAAACAAGTTTCAACTGTCATTAAATGGTAAATCAATTGTCGTTTAACGGTAAAAACCTCCAGAATATCAAGTGAAAGCCTCCAAAATCTCACTTATTATGTACAAGATAGATAAATATTGATTTTCCAATTGGATGGGAACATTATATTTCTATTTAGAGTGTTTTTTGCCAACTTGATGGTAAATTTCCTTTTTCATTGATATTGTTTTATGTTTTAGTTTGCATGCAAATATTTCAAAATCAGATAATGCCTAATTTCTTTAAGGAAAAAAATCTAGATTTATCTAATTGAAAAAAAACTAGATTTGTCTAAGTTTATTTCATTCCATTATTTATTACTTCTTATTAATTATTTAATCCAAACACATGCAACTAAAATTTACAATACATTGCATCCATACACACCCATGCACAAACACATACTCTCTAACATATTAACATATATAATTTTCTATAATATAATCTTTAAACCTTCTTTAAATACAAGTGCTAATTATATTAAAATACATCATTTATATACTAATCACAATGAAAAAAATGAAAAACGAAAAAAATAAAAAATACAAATATACACTTTTCATTATAGAAACATAATTAAATAGATTGATAAAAATATCTTATATGATACCTAGTGAATTGTTATGTGCAAAAACAAGACATACCCTTAGGAAACAAAGATTGCCAAATCGTAACATCTTATCCTAACAAGGAATTTATAAAAAAGAAAAGAGGCGTATACATGTTGACAAGGAATAAAGTACCTTTGCTTTCGGAACTTACTTTTAAAAAATCATTTTTTATTTTATTTTTGTCAAACATCGCAACCTTACCAAAAACGTGGGACATTTGTTGAGCTCTGATAAGACAGAGCTGGCGTTCACGTTAACCAATCAAAAAACTATATGACGACGCACAATCAAGTATCTACTGATTACCTTCTCCCTTCACTCGATAGCCCACCAATCAAATAGTCATGGCTTGCATTCGGCAGAGCTTGGCCCTCATCTTTCTCCTCTTGTGTTTTCTGCAACCCATATCAGCCCAAAATTCTGAAAGATCTATAGACTGGGTCTCTGAGGAATCCACGGCCCAGCAATCATGGCAACTCAAGCCCAGACAAGATACCCGATTTTGTGAGGCCTGGAGATTTGGAGTTGAAACCAGCAATGTGCGCAATTGGAAAAAGATTCCTTCGGAATGCATGGAATTCGTGGGGAATTACATGATGGGTAGTCAGTATGCCCTCGATTCCAGTATTGTGGCCAATGAATCCATCGCCTATGCAAGCTCTCTTGACCTGTCAAACGATGGGAAAGACGCCTGGGTTTTCGATGTGGACGAGACACTACTCAGCAATTTGCCCTATTACCAGGACGTTCAATTTGGGTAAGTAAAGGAAAAAAAATTGTGTTTACTTCTACTGGACTTGAAATTTGGAATATGTTTGATATCAATGACTTCAGGGTCTGCAATCAATATTATTTTTATACAAAAAGCGTACTTTGCTTTTAAGTGTAAATGCTTCCATTATATGTCCTATTGGAAGGATTTGAACATCCTTCTGGTAGTGAGAGAAGAAATAGTTCATAGATAAATACTGTTGAAAAAGAATTAGGTACTAACGCTGAGGGTCCCATCATGAGGATTAGTGATACGGGTCATTTATAGAATTAGGAGGAGGAGTAGTTATGGATTAAAAAATCTGTAGACAGAAGTGATACCAATGTTTTTGGGTACCCTTAGCAACCGATTGTCATGATAAGTTATGGGTAATCTATAATATTAAGAGAAGAAATAGATTTTGAATGAAATTGCATAGAAAGAGTGGGCTTTGAGTTGTATAGGATCATTCTTAACGACCTGTAATTAGACAGAAAAATATGTTTTGCTGTGCTTATTTGTTTTTCATTGGGCTTCAACAATCCATGGTATAACGAGAAGAATAGTTTCTGATAAAAAGAAGTTTACAAGGAATGGGATTACCTCATCAGAATGAGTGATGGGCTGGATTACAGATTCAAGCTCCTAAAACAGATAACTCTGCATGGGTACAAGAGGTAGGGAAATCGTACTAATACAAACCCAAACGCAACAAAAATTAATTATGAAATATCCATGTAACTAAGATCATAAATATATGGCTGTTCATGGCACAATATGATGGTTAAATCATGGCATTCCTGTCCTTGCCACCAAGGTTCAAACTCCCGTTGGGCTGTCATGCTTGTGGGTTTTGAGCTCCTGCTGGGCTGTTATTCTCGTGGGTTTTGAATCATTCACCCTTCTAGGTTCAAACCCTCACTGGGCTGCTGAGCTGGTGGGCTTTTTCCCTCTGCTAGGCCACTGTGCTCGCATGTTTGGACCTTTGTATTAATGCTAAGCATTCATGTCAGAATTGAGGTCCCCCATTTGTGATCTCACCTAGTTCGGACCAGACAAAAATTCCTGAATCACCAGCAAAAAAGACAAAATCATAAATACACGATTCAAGAAAAGTCATACCGCTTCCATGAGCAGAAAATGCTATATCAATTTGCTAAGGAGGGTACATGAGAGGACTTTTTCTATAAGTGTCAGCTCAGCTGCATATCTACCTTTGTCCCTAACAGGGTTTGAATCAACATCTTTGTCGATACCCTTGGATATTCCTTAAATAAGCAATGCTAATTCTTGCATAAAGTTAAACATCTTCAACACCCCTGCACTCAGAGAAGAGGGGTCTGAAATATTGCCTTTTTAAATTTTTTAGTGTGTTTTTCTTTTCACGTTTCCAGTTTTGGGGCTTTGATTGAATGTGGCTGTTTTGCAGAGCACTGGATTTTGATGAGAATTCTTTTGATAACTGGGTCATTGAGGCAGAGGCTCCAGCATTGGGTTCGAGTTACAGGTTATATACCCATTTGCTTCAATTGGGGGTCAAAGTGTTCTTATTGACTGGTAGAGATGAAACCCAGAGAAATGCCACTGCAAAAAATCTGATCCAGGCTGGTTACCATACGTGGGAGGAGCTTTATTTGAGGTAATCCTTAGCACCCATGTGGGTTTTTTTATGTTTATCGTGTCTGCATTTTTGTGGCTAACTCATGGTAGTGGCTACAATCATAATTACTCAGAGAATCACTATTTTTTATTGATGATTTTGTGAGTGAAGTTTTATTAATAGAGTTTGTATTTGAGCTCTACTTTCAGTCGGGCTGGAGACCTTTTTCCATAGTTTCTCTACCCATAAAACTTCCAAAAACTATTAAAGGCTTAAAGCTTCTGTAATCCGTAATTGTTGAAAAAAAGGGATAAAAACTGCATATAATGTTTAAGAAAAACAATGTTTGTGGTTAAGCTTCTTGACCTATCATGAGTGGAAACGTCGATTTTCTTGAATCCTTGTGCTATTCATATCTGAACACCCTCTTCTCAACTTCCAAAAAACCATAATTCAATTTAAGACATGCTTTTGACAATTTGAAAATGTTTCCAGCATTTTCCAGCTGTTCTTAAGGATTTTTAGGAAGTTTCCTGCACCAAAACACATTTCCAAAATAGTTGTTAACTGTTCAATATTGTCCACAAGGGTTTTAAAACCTTTCTGATACTGTTTACAAGGATTGTTCAAAACTTCAAAGTTTATCTCATCTCCAAACCATTGCGTGCCTATTCTGTATTTTCAAATGACTGAAATGTTTATCATTAAACATGAAACACAAGGGTCTATAAGACCACAAATGGTACAACTGTCTTAACTACCAAAAGGGACTGAAATTTTCGACAACATTGCTTTGTAACGAAGGTAGGAACTTCCTACGATTGAGTTGGATCGGAAATCTTTCAAGATTCTATATCATACCTCTTCAGAGTGTTCTACAATAGAGTCCATGCATATACCTCTCACAAGTTTCACTGTGAAATGAGCATGTCCTTGTAGACTGGACATTTCTTGTTTGATGTTTTGAGGGAGCAAATTTTGATTGTGAAAATTTGGGAAGAGCTGGAGTTCAAATAGTCAATGTACTTTCTTTGCCTCTAATGGTTTTGTGAGTGAATGCTTATGGACAATGCTTGGAAAGAGCAGTTGTTGAGTACAAGACAACCTACATTTTTCATTTGATGTCTCCGTGATTGAATTTATTTGGATGTGTCACAGGGGCCCAAATGATCATGGAACGAGTGCTGTCGTTTATAAATCGGACAGGAGATCCAAAATTGAGCAGGCTGGCTTTCAGATCCGAGGAAACTCTGGTGATCAATGGAGTGATTTAATTGGATATTCTGTTGGGGATAGGACCTTCAAGCTTCCCAATCCAATGTATTATATTGCCTAATTTCAGTGCCTTACTTTGTTGACTTGGGCAACTAAAAATCAATTCTGGAAATATCTAGTTAACTAATAAAACATCTTCATATTATTTTCTCAGGGATTTCAATATTGGCAACAATGAATTCTCTAACCTCTGTTAAATTCTTTTTTAGAGAACCATTTCTTTTTAATGTCTGATTTTCACAACCTCGTTGTGTGGTCTGTGGATAGACTAAAGTAAATTGCACATCCACAAGTACCGAGCCTCTTATTAGCTAAGATGGCTGCCACTTGGATAAAACATTCAGATTTCAGTATCCAATCATTAAAGAAGATTTTCATAATAGCTTGCAGTCTTACTACCTAATACGGTAGCAATTGTGACATTGTAAAATCTTTGTCTTACATATTGCTTAACAATACGAAATCTGTTGACCTCTGATACTTTGTGAACAGTAGATTTGATATTGTAGAGGAAGATGAAGTCTGAATAGAAATCTGATTATCCGGTAAAGATAGGAGGGCTTTCTCTTTTTTTTTTCATGAATTCTATAGTATTTAAGATTTTAACAAGTAGTGTTGAAGGTGAAGGTTTTCTTGGTCAAGGTCAGGCCAGACTTGAATTTGGTGTAGAAGAAATCCCTTGTGGAAGTCCACAAAACTAGACAGGACAAACACCTTCTCAAGGAGACAACCCAACCTGCCAAATTTTTAGATTTTAAAATGGCTTTAATCCTATGTTAGAGAGTGAATTCACTTTACTACTATAGTACATTTGTTGGACAATTTCCAGTGTTCCTTTCTTATTTCATCAACTTCAACTGTTGAGATCTTGAGTGTAGCATCCAACATAAGATTCAGAGATTTATCAAAGAAGTCTAATGATTGTAGATGGTTCCTCAGTGATTAATATAATGTTTACATAAATTATAGACAGATTTGAAAAGCAAGCTTAAAGATGTAAACATGTTATAAATACAAAGCATCCCCTCTTAAGATAAAAAATAAAGATACAGATTGGAAAAAGTTACATTGTGTACCAGGCAGCGGACATCTTTGCGTGCGTTTCTGTGTGTGGATCCATTACCCAGCCCAAGTGCTGTTCAATTGATGTTTTTTCATGAATACGGAACATTGTTTCTCATTTTTCTTACTTGGGACCAAATTTGCCTCATCAATCTATCACTGAGAATATTTCCTTAGCTCTCACCATTATTGTCTATAATCAGCTCCAATTTTTCAACTAAGATTTGATATGCATAATGTTCCCTACAATCTACATCAACTATTCCTTATTTCTTCATTAGGTGTTTATTACTCTCTTTTATTGATCTTAAGTGCTTTGGGAACTCTGAAACTTTTCATGATTCAGATTCTAAGAAATATTTAGTAAGCATCTCTTCTAATTGTGAAAAAAATAGATTTGTTATAGACACAAATAATAATAATAAATTGCCACTGTTTATGGGTTGTATGGAGGTTAAGTCTACTCTAAATACCAGGATGGAAATAAGATGGTCTGCCTCATCTCCTGGCTGTTTCAAATTAAATTTTGATGGAGCCTCTTAGGTAACGCTGGCCCATTTAATTTTGGTAGCCTTCATGAAGCAGAAGCACAGGCCCTCCTCTTAAGGTTGAACTAAATTGTATTACTTGTATTGATTGAATTTCACACATATGGGTGCTTCTGCCTCTTTTAGAGGAGAGCAGCAATACTGTGGTCACTTGGTAGTACTGTATGTTTGTGTTTGGAACCGAATGTTTTGGTTTATAAGTGTTTGGAACCTTGACAAAACCAATGATGAAGACAACATGAGAACTAAAGCACATTTGATGGTGCTATGCCAGATTGACCTAAAAATCCCATGTTAATGAAATCATGTGCCTCATCTGATTGAGGTAAATGCATGATCTTTAAAATATTATATTTGAAAATTTTGTTTGCATCATTTAAATATTAATAACCTTGGATATTAAATTAATGGTTTTTAATTTCTTCTAGTTATTTTAGAGAATTTTTAAATTGAATTAATATAAAAGAAGTAATTGAAGGGTTCTAATATAAAATTGTCAAGCAATATTTAAGATTGTGGTTCTTCATTAATCAAGGTCTATATTGATTTTTTAACATATTTTGTTATATGGTGGACTATTGTAATTTTTTAGTGTTAAAAATTAAAGTTGTTTGTGTAGTCTATGTTATACATCTACAATGATGAAATTTGCATTTCCATTACAATTTCTATTTAGTTTTAGGTTCATTTTGATGAAATAGCTTATTATAATTACTTATTGATAGATGGCCCACTCTTGTGCAAAGAAAGGTTTATTCTTGGATCTATCTCTCTTTTTCATTTGCACTCATTTCTACATATTTTATCTTATTTTTATCCATATTTGCACATAATCCTATTTTTAAGGTATAATATCTCCACCCCACTTTAATTTTAGTGCTTTCATGTTCTATGTCAATATTGTGACATGCAAGATTGATCTCACACTACACAAAATCGACCCCAAATTAGAAAACTTAAAATTCAAATTTATGTTGAATCTCACATATTTTGCTAGTTGTTATGAGTTGATTTGGTACACTTTGCACAATTACTTGCTATGCTTTAGATCAATTTGGAAACATCCAAGTATTATATAATTACCATTTGCATTTCATTCTATAAAGCATTTGATTTCAAGTAAAACAACAAATTTAATCCTACATAATCATTCTAAATAATTGTGACCAAGTACAATAAAGGGAATCAAAGGGTTCACAGTTCACCACACACTTTAGTATAAATGATTTATCCTCATATTTTTGGAATGAGATACCCAACTTCTCTTTTGTCAAATCTATAAATTTTACTTTAACACTCTTAAGAATAATGTCTATTTCTTTTATTTTGTATACATGAAACATAATGATGGAAGCCATCTTATATAATATAATACAAAATGGAGACCATCAATTACCATTTTACAAGTATCATCTATTCCAACAACCATCAAAGATTAGTCTTCCATTCAAGCACCACTTTTCCAACTAATAATTTAACTCACACAAGGAGAAATAACCAGCATATATATCTTAAATATTAATATGTATAATATACATCGAGGTATATCATTTTCAAGGCTTTTTTTTTAATAATAATAGTATTTCTAAGAAAAGAAAAAAATACTCCTTGAAAATGATATATCTCGACGTATATTATATAGATTAATATTTAAGATATATATGCTAGTTTACAGTCACAACATTATAGTCAATCTTATTATATTACATATTAAAAAGGGTTTAATAAATTAGATTTAATATTATATTTTAATTGATTATATTGAATAATAATATTATATTATTAATAATATTATCATTATATTGTTTTATATTAGTATTATATTATTAAATATAATATTATCAATATGTTATTATTAAGGTTAATATATTTAAGCTTATAAGGTTAATATACTATTGAGGTTTATCTTAGAAACCTTAAAGTACCTTAAGGCTAACCCTAGTTTTACCCTAACCCTAACAATTTTACCTACCATAGTCATAATTGCAATCATAACCCAAAGCTTTATCATAACCCTAACCAAAGTCTAACCTTAATTGAATTGTAGTCGTAATTAACCCTAATTGAACCCTTACCCTAACCTAACCATAACCTAAATTAAATACTAACCCTAATGCTATTCCCAAGCTTTATTGTAGAACCCTAACTCTAACTTTAATCTAATGCTTTATCTTAGAACCCTAACCCTAGTCCTTATTGAACACCAACCCTAACTTTAACCTTCATTGAATCCTAATTGAACCCTAACCATAATTAAATAATAATTGTAACCCTAACCCCAATTAAATCTTAATCATAATCTAACCCTAACTATAATCGTAACCCTAATCTTAACCCCAATGTTTATCCTAAAACACCTTTGACTCTAACCTTAACCCTAAAATACTATTAACCCTAATCATAACCCCAATCTTTATCCTAAAACACTAACCCTAATTGTAACCTTGAATGTAATTGTAATCCTAAAATACTATTTACCCTAACCATAACCCTAATTGAACCCTAACCCTAACCCTAACTCTAATTGAATAGTATTAGGGTGAAATTTGAATAGCGTGAATTTGGGTATGGATTTAACTATGGTTAAATTTTGTGTTCAATTAAGGTTACTATCCAATTATGAAATTATGATTAGGATTAGGGTTTAACTAGGGTATGGGTTATATAAGGGGTAGGGTAATGGTTAGGGTTAGGGTTGAATTAGGGTTAGGATTCAAATAGTGTTAGTTTTAGCATTAGGGTTAGTGTTAGGGTTAACGTTACAAATAATATTAAAGTTAGGTTTAAGTAAGTTTTCAATTATAGTTATGGTTAGGGTTTAATGTAGATTAGGATTTAATAAGAGTTAGGGATAGGAGTAGGGTTAGATTTGGCTTAGTGTTAGGGTTAAATTTTGAATTCAATTAATGTTACTATTCAATTATGAAATTATGGTTAGGGTTAGGTTTTAATAAGGGTAAGTTTCATATAAGGGGTAGGCTAATGGTTAGGGTTAAGTTTCAGTTAGTGTTAGTTTTAGAATTAGGGTTAGCATTGGGGTTAACTTTACAAACAATGTTAAAGTTAAGTTTAGGTTATTTTTCAATTACTGGTATGGTTAGGGTTAAGATTGGGGATCAAATAGGGACAAGTTCAAGGTTAGGATTATAGTTAGAATTACGACTAAATTAAGGGTGGGATTCAATAAGGGTTCAATTAGGTTTATGACTTATTTAAGGTTCAAAGTTAGCATTAGAGTCCCAAACCCTTACCATAATCATAACCTTATCACTAACCCTAACCCTAACCCTAACCCTAACCTTATTTGAGATCATAATCCTAACCATAAATCTCGTCCTAAATTTAATGCCAACCTTAACCCTAATCTTAACCATGTTCCTAACTCTAGCCCTAATCGTAAACTTATTTCTCATAACCATAAACCTAACACTAAACCCCCTAATTGTAATTGAATCATAGGTCAAATTAAATCCTAGTTGAACCTTAACCATAACATAACCATAACCTTAACCCTAACCTTAATCCTAACCTCAAGCTTTATCATAGAATTATAATCCTAACCATTTTTCCAAGCCTAACTGTAAACCTTAACCCTAATAGTTACAATTATGGTTTATGGTTAGGGATATGATTAGGTAAGGGTTACAATTATGGTTTATAGTTTAGGGATTAAGATTAGGTTTAGTTTTACAATTGGGGTTACAGTTAGGTTTAGTTTTACAATTGGGATTACGATTAGGTTTATGTCTAGGGTTAGGTTTATGTTAGGGTTAGGGTTTAATGTTAGTGTTTGGGTTAAGGTTAGGAAGTCTATTTTTCAACCCTAACTCTATTCCTAGTCATTATTTAACCCTAACCTAAACCTTATTTAACCTAAACCCTAACACTATATAAACACTAATTCTCATCCTAACCCTAATCCTAATCCTAACCATAACCCTAATTGAACTCTAATAATAATTCTAACCCTAATTGAACCAAAACACTATCTTTAACCCCAAGCTTTATTAGAATCCTAACCATAACCCTAACCCTAATCGAATCATAGGCCTAATTAAACCCTAATTGAACCCTAACCTTGACCTAATTGTAACCTTAACCCTAACTTGAATTAAACCCTTACTCTAATCCTAACCCTAAGCTTTATCGTAGAACCCTAACCCTTATCCCTATATCATAAACCATAATCGTAACCCAATTTCAAAAACAACCCCTAACCCTAACACTAACCCTAAAATCTAAGCCTACATCTAACCTTAGCCCTAAACCATAATATCATAAATTCAACTTAATCCTAACCCTATCCCTAGTTGATACCCTAATCCTATCCCTAACCCAAACACTAAATATAAACCATTATCCTAACCCTAAACCTATCTCTAATGAACCTTAATCCCAACTCTATTCCAACACTAATCTTATTCCTACCATAATTGTAAACCTAAATCTATCCCTAACCATAACCATAACTATAACATGAGCCATAATTGTAAACCTAATAGTAAACTGTAATGGTAACCCTAACCTCGCCCTAACCCTAACCATAAAGCATAATCCTAACCCTAACCTAACCCTAACCAAATCCCTAATTGTAACCCTAAAGCATAACCTAACCCAACTCTAATCTTAATCATAACTATAACACTAACTATAAGTCTAAAACTAATCCTAAAACCCTAAACCCTAAACCCTAATTACCCTAAACTAACCCTAACCAAATATCATAATCATAACCCTAACCTAACCCTATTTCTCATATTCCTAACCCTTTTCTATTTTGAGTAAATAAATTAGTTTTATTTCTATACAAAAACATTAAAATAATCAGCCCTAACCCTAACCATAAACCATAATCCTAACTGTACCCCTAAACCCTAACCCTAATATCATCTCTAATACCAACCATAATTGTAACTCTAAACCTAACCCTAAATTCTAAACCATAAAAATTAATCTAAGCCTAATCCTAACTCTATTTCTCATAACCCTAACCCTAACCCTAACTCGAACAATAAAATCTAAACTATAATCATAACCCTAACTCAAATTGTAAGCATAACCCTAACTCTAACCCTATCCCTATCCCTATCCCTAATTCTATTTTTTGTAACCATAACCCTAACCGTAATTCTATTTCGCATAACCCTAACCCTAATCGTAATTTTATTTCTCATAACTCTAACCTTAATTTAACCTTAACCCTAACCCTAAACCGTAACCTAACCCAACTCTAATCCCAATCATAATTGTAACACTAATTGTAACTCTAAACCTAACCCCAAACCCTAAAACACAAACCCTAATTGTAACCCTAAACTAACCCTAACCTTAACCAAATATCATAATCTTAACCCTAATCTAACCCTAATCCTAACTTTATTTCTCATAACCTTAACCCTTTTCTATTTTGAGCTAATAAATTAGTTTTATTTCTATACAAAAATATTAAAATAATTTATATGCATTGTAGATTTTTTATCCAAATAATATAATATAATGATAACAAATATAAAATAATAATAATAATATTATATTATATATATTAATGATAACATAGTAATAATAAAATATATTAATATTAATAATAATATAAAAATATAATATAATAATAATAATAATAACAATAATATAATAACAATAATAATTTAATAAGAACAATAATTAAATGATAATATAATAGTAATATTATATATTAATAATATAATACTAATATTTTTTATTTTATAATGGTAAGAGATTTGTATTGATATAGAAAAAGATTTACAGAGCTTGCCCATTGACATAGGGGCAAAAGTTTCACAGCATATAACTAATTCTAACTCCTAAACATCCTAGCAAAACTAACCCCACCCAAAACTACCCATACAGGGCACAAACAAGCAACACTTCAAAATTGACCATGCAGGGTCGTGAAGCATATGCAACAATATCAAAGAACTACTACAAACAAACCCTAGAAAATCATCGACAACACCATAGCTACCAAGGAAACTAACTTTACCAAAGATTTTGTTGGGCAGACTTGGAACTCATACAACCAATTGGCACTCCTCGTTGGGGAAAGATGGTACTTCTTGAGGAATTCAGTCCCAGTTGAGGCCAACCTTCGATGCGCTAGTAGCTCCACGCCCTGTAGGTCCAACAAAAATGGATAATATTTTATTGTCTCCCCATAGACTAAGAAGACCCAAATCCTATGGACGAGGGATGCCAACACCCATTGTAGCCACAACTAAAGCCTCCTCCATCCCAACCAAAAGATCTTTTCTGAAAAGCTCCTATGCCACAATCTTAGCCTCTTGCTTGGACACACCTACATCCAAAAGACTGGCCAAAACCCTAGAAATGATACTCATGTTGAGTCGGTACCCTTCACCATCCTCCATGAAGCCTCTCCCAGTGAGAAATTTCACCGCCACAAAGGTTATATAGTTAGGATGATGAATGATGTGCTTTAGCCCGAGTAAAGTCACAAGACCCAAAAAGGCCATTTTCCTTTTGTTGCTCAACAATTGCATAGGTGTATTTATACCTTTGCAAGCCATTTCACTCGTAGAGACATGGATAATGAACATCGCCATGAGAGAGATAACCAATTTTCCCGATTTAACCTTGCCAAAACCCATGGGCCTCCCAAGGCGTAGTCAAATTGCCACCACACACAAATCCACGATATGAGTCTTTGGGCATCATGATAAATTATGCCAACAAGAATAGAATAGAAGACTTTTAACATCCACAAGACCAAAAAGAAGGCCTATGGGACAGTGACCCCAACAATTTTAGCATTGTGAAGTGACGTTCTCCTGCCGTTTAATTTGATAATGAGCTCTCCCATTCTGCCCACCCATTCCATGCTGAATAGACCTTGAAAATTTCCTGTTGTTAGCCCCCTTATGTAGCTTCCTTCGATGTCACTGTAAGCTTCGCAATCTAGGATAAAATGCTTTTTTGTTTCCACCTGCCTTGCTACACAAAAGATACAGACCCTTTCTTCCCAAACTTCTTTTGGCCTTTGCCATCTCCCCGTTTCACAAACACGAGAGAGCCAAGTCAAGACTCAAGCATGCAAATTAACCATTTGACAAGACCCCTTGGTAGTTACACTTAAATTCGTAATGATGAAAGAAGGTAATAGGGAATCGAACTTGAAGATTGTAGAGTCTATCAAGGCAAGCACGTGACAAAGGATGCACGTTGCAAGAGGCTTAGGTGTAAAAAACTTGCCAACGTGCCCCCATCACCACTCATGAAATAATCCGGACACCATGACAAGATACTCTCCACGACTGTGTTTGTGGAGAGTCGTCCACCTTACCACCCTCATAATACTAATATTAATAATATAATAAATAATAATAATATTTTAATAACTATAATAATATAATAATAATTGAAAATGGTTTGTGTGCGAGTGAGGGAAGCCAGGCCTGTGGTCTGGTAAGGGTGGTTGCGATTTGTATTTTTATGCTTCTCGGCTTCTGCATGTGGCTTGATTGGGTGGGGTTAGGCTGGGAGTTGTGCATGGGGGTTTTTTTTTGCAGATTGGGTGTTGGCTTTGGTGTGGGAGAGGCTCGGTTGCACAGGGGTGTCTGCGGACCTCTCTTCTCTTTATCTCTTTTCTTGTGTTGCCTTCTGGGTTTCAACTAAAGTTTGTGGGGTTTTGTTGCCAATTGGTGCTAGGACCGATTTTTTTTCTTTCGTTTATTGCTAGGGTTTTGTTTTCTCCGTAATGGCTCTAGGGGAGACTTCGGGGGTTAGATCTCCAATGGATTATCATGATGCTTTTGGGGTTTCATCTTCTAATCACCCATTGAAGGTTTTTAATAATAATTTGATTTCAAATGAATCGGGCAATGGAGGATTTGTGTTGCCTAGTGGTTCTCGTATCCTGAAGATAAATGGTTTCTTGGAGCGTACCAAAGATAGGCTAGTGTTGGTCATTCAACCTGAATCAATTGTGGAGGATGTAGAGTATTTCTCAAAGCATGCTCTACTCTACAATTTTTTGGGAATGAGGGTTTCACTTCAATTCTTGGAATCATGGGCTCATTGTACCTGGTCACCAGAGAGTGAGATGTAAATAATGTTGTTAGCGAACAGTTACTTCATGGTGACATTTAATTGCATGGCAGATTGCAATAGAGTGTTTGAAGGTGGGCCTTATTTCCACAACCAAGTGGGTTTATTTATTAAACCCTGGCATGCAAGTTTTGATCCTTCAGAGGAGCTTCTGAATCGAGTTCTAGTGTGGGTTTGTCTCCCTAGATTTCCAGTTGAATATTGGTGCAATGACATCTTTTCATCGGGTTGCTTCGTTGCTAGGGAAACAGGTGGGTCCTTCTCAGCAAACTCAAGATAGAGAGGTAATGACATTTGCCCGCATTTGTGTTGAAATAGATTTAAATAACCCTCTTCCAAATTCTTTGGAAATTCGTGCGGGTTCATGCTCTTGGGTGCAACAACTTGATTATGAGTTGTTACCCTTTTATTGTCGTTTGTGTCATGAATATGGCCAGTTATAAAGAAGATGCCTGAAGTCTAAACCTTTTGGGACTCAGGCAATCAACCTTCTCGCAATCCTCCTAGGGTTGACAAGGGCAAGGACCCCGTGCGTGGTGAGACTAGGGGTGCAGAGGGTTTTATTCCTGCTAAGGTCCGTAATAGGAACCGGGGTCAAAAGAGGACTTTTAAGGAGCACCAGGCAGGAGATTTGGTTAACAGGTTTGAGGTGCTAGTTGATCTTGGACAATAGGAGGTGAATTTGAGAATGTTATTGTTGGATAAGGGTGGTTCAGATGGGGTTCAGGAAGGAATTATTCCAGGTTATAACTAGACTTCTCGAGAGACTGGGGTTGTGCAATTGGAAACGGATATGAGTTCGATGGTTCATGGAGGGTTAGAGTCTATTGTGGATACAAAGACGGGGGAGGGAGAGATCTCCACTCCATTGGAGAAAGTGGGGGCAGGCTCGACAAAAAGCGGTAAGGCTTCCCCTTCGTTGGGAATTCTTCAGAAGGACCTAAAGAAAGGGGTTGTTGAGAAGTCCTCCAAAGTTGGGAGAAAGAAAGATTTGGAGAAAATAAAGTTGATGGGAGAGTCTTTGGTGGAGTCTGGGTCTGTTAAGACCCTGTATTCTCATTTCTCTAACCCTCCAAAATGATTGTCCTCAACTAGAATGTAAGGGGCTTGAACAGTGGCCCTCGACAAAAAGTTTGTTCAGGATTTGTTGAGAGCTCATTCTCTTGATGTTCTTTTCTTACAAGAGACTAAGCTATTTGTTGAAGGTATGATGGGTTTGTTGCCTAAGTTGTGGACGCGGGGCAGTTTTCAGTGCATCAGGGCTCATGGTAATGCAGGGGGTGGCTTGCCTGTGGAATCTGGAATCCATTAAAGATTTGTCCTCTTTGGTGGGTGTCTGCCAAGTCTTCTATCTGTGTGGTTGTTTCAAGTCTGGAATTGGGGAAAACCTTTCTTCTCTCATACATCTATGTGCCTATTGATCTTCCTAGTAAGCAGCTATTATGGTCTCATATTAGTTTTGTTTGAAGCCTAGCTCCTTTGTTCCCTTGGATTATTGTTGGCGATTTCAATGCTATTATTGAATTGGATGAGAAGATGGGTGGTACTATGAGATTGGAACCCTTTGCTTTCCTTCTTCATGATAGCATCTTTGCATTGAATCTGGTTGACATTAAGCCTCAGAATGGGCAGTTTACTTGGAACAATAGGAGAGTGGGGGAGAGTTGTATTGTTGAGAGACTTGACTGTTTCTTGGTGTCTTTGTTTTGGGTTGGTGGAGGGATGTTTGCTTGCTTTGAGATTTTGGACTGGAGGGATTCAGATCACTGGCCTATTAAGTTTTTGGCTACTTCGGCTCATGTTGCTCGATCCCCATCTTTCAAATTTCAAGTTATGTGGTTAAGAGATTCTTCTTTGTAGGTGCATATGGTTGAATGGTGGAGGAGGGGGAGACCTGCTTTTGGCACTGCTATGTACTCCTTTTCTAAACTATTGTAATATGTAAAATATCAACTTAAAAGGTGGAATAGGCAATGCTTTGGCAATATTTTTCATGCTAAGGTTTCTGCTCAAGCTAACTTGGATGTTATCACTTGGGAGATAAGGGAATTTGGTCTTTTTGAGGACTTAATCGGGGAGGAGGCCTGGGCCCATAAAGCTTTGGAAGAATGTGAACTACGCGAGGAATTTTTTTGGAAACAGAAGGCTCGAGTTGAGAGGTTACAAGAGTGGGACAGAAACACCGCCTTCTTCTTCAACTTAGTGAAGGCTAGGAGGCACGATAATTCTATGTCGATTCTGGTAAATGACATGGATGAGCATTTATCTTCTTTGCAGGATATGTCTAGAGAAGCTTCATAATTCTTTGCTTCTTTATTTCGTGAGGACTCCCAGGGGGGCTCTGTGGAAGAGAACCAAGTTCTTTCTTGTATACCCTCGTTGGTAACTAGGGAGATGAATGAGCATCTTTTAAGTAACATCTCACTGGAGGAAATAGAGGCTATTGTTTTCTAGATGAAGAAAGGGAAAGCCTCGGGTCCTGATGGCTTCCCGGTTGAATTTTATCAAGAATTTTGGGATATCATTAAGTTGGACCTGTTGAAGGTGGTTTGTGAGTCTATGAGAGACAAGCAGATGTTGCGAACTTTAAACTCTACATTCCTTTCTCTCATTCCCAAATGTGAAGGGGCAGACCGTCTAAGTCAATTTTGTCCCATTTCTCTTTGTAATGTGGTGTATAAAATGATTTCCAAGTTGATTGCTGAGAGGCTGAAGCGATGGCTTGGGGGGCTTATCTCTGAAGAAAAAAGTGGTTTTGTGGAGGATCGGCAAATCTTGGATGGGGTGGTCAATGCTTCTGAGACCATTCACTCTATGGAATCCTCGAAAGAAAATGTTGTGTTCATCAAGCTTGATATGGTGAAGGCTTATGATAGAGTGAGGTGGTCCTTTTTGCGGAAAATTCTTAGTGCTTTTGGTTTTGCTGAGGAGTGGATCCAGTGGGTTATGTGTTGTGTTACCTCCTCTTCATTCTCAGTTTTGATTAATGGTGAGCCCTCCTCTCTTTTTAGTGCTTCTAGGGACCTTCGTCAAGGGGATCCTCTTTTTCCTTATTTATTTATTCTTCTTGTAGAAGGTCTAGGTAGACTGGTGAAACGTAATGTGGAGTTGGGTTTTATCTAGGGATGGAGGTGGAGAAATGGTTTTCCCCCTCCGTCTCACCTATAGTTTGTGGATGACACGACTTTAATGGGTCTGGCCAAGATCATAGAAGCTTCAAATTTGTGCAAGGTCTTGGATACCTACCTTATTGCTTCTGATCAAAGGATTAATGAAGACAAATCATCCATTTTCTTCTTTAATACTCTGAGGATTATTCAACAAAGGATTGCTTGCATCATGAGGTTCCAGATTTGTTCCCTCCCTTTCACCTATCTTGGTATTCCTATCTCTGTTGGAAGACTTCCCAGGGAATCATGACAGATTATTTTGGACAAGTTTCATATGAAGGTTAATCATTGGACTCATCGATGGTTATCTTTTGTTGGTCATGTTCAACTGCTTAAGTCTGTGGTGCAGGATCTTCCTATCTATAGATGCATGCTACAGGTGGCTCCACTTGGGTTTGTGAAGGATTTGGATTCTCTGGCTAGGAAATTCTTATGGGTAGGTAGCTTGTCCTCATCCAAGTGGAGTCTGGTTAAGTGGGAGGTTGTGTGTAGCCCGAGGCAATTCGGGGGACTTGGATTGTTGCAGGCGGCTTGGTCAAGGTTGGCATTGGCTACTAAGCTTTACTGGAGGTGGTGTATGGAGCAGGATCATATTTGGGCCAGGATTTTATCTCAAAAGTATCTTCCAAGGGTCCTGACAAAGGAGCTTCCCAAGTATCCTTTGGTGGGGAAAGGTTCAGTGATTTGGGAAACGTTGAAGAAAGGAGCTAAGCTGATCAAGGAAGGCCTATTTTGGATATTTAACAGGGGGTTGAGGCTCTCTTTTGGTCTGATTCTTGGGATTTTTTTACCCCCATTCTTCATCATTAACGTTGAAGAAAGGAGCTAAGCTGATCAAGGAAGGCCTATTTTGGATATTTAATGGGGGGTTGAGGCTCTCTTTTGGTCTGATTCTTGGGATGTTTTTACCTCCATTCTTCATCATTTCCCATTCTTGGGATGTTTTGGTGACTCTGTCGCATTGCTTTTTGGAGGCTGGTTGGTCAAGGGTGAGTGATTTTATGATTTTGTATCCATGTGGATAGGTGGAGGTGGCTAGGTGGAAGGATCCACACGATTGGCCTATTCATGGGTTGGAGGAGGATTGTGTTGTGCTTCATAATATTTTGGTTGTTAGACAATGCAGTTCCCTTAGGGATAAGGATATTATGGCTTGGAGCTTGAATCCTAAGGGTACGTTCACTGTGGCTAGTGGTTATCAGGAGTTGTTGTCTCGTAAGTTGGGGGGGTGGAGGTTCCTTGGTGGAAGCATGTGTGGAACAAGTTTTCTTGGCCAAAGTGTAATTGTTTTGTGTGGACTCTAGCTTGGAATAGATGTTTGACATGGGATAATTTGCATAAGCGAGGATTCCAAGGTCCATCTATGTGTGCTCTATGTGGTTGCAGTGAGGAGGATTCCTCCCATTTGTTTTTTAGGTGTTCTTATTCTATGCAGCTCTGGCATTGGTGGTGGGGTGTTTGGAAACATCCTTGTGTTCATGCTTCTTCACTTGTTGAATTTCATAGTAGTCTAGGAAGACCTCCTGCACAAGCCTCCTTTCTCTAGATTGTGTGGAGTATTGGTCCTATGTTCATCCTTTGGAAAACTTGGTTGGAAAGGAATCGTAGGATTTTTTGTGGGGATAGGATGATGGCTCAACAGGTTTGGCACAAAGTTGTGGGTATGATCTATGAGACAGTGGAAGCCAAATGTGAAGTGGCATTTCCGTTGGACAGAAGTGATGATGAGATTGTGAATAGACTGGGCTTGCAGGGGTTGACTTTATTCTCTACGTGTGTCAAAAGAGGTACGAGGGCTAAAAAGAGGGTTCAAAGGGTTGGATGATGGTTGCCTCCTCCGACGGATTTTTTGAAGATTAATACTGACGGTTCCTCTAGAGGGAACCTTGGGCCTGTTGGGATTGGTGGAGTTGGCAGAGATTGTTCTGGTTTGGTCATTTTCCTTTTCTCCATCCATAAGGGGCGATTTTCTAATAACCTTATGGAAGGGCTGGCAATTCTCTGGGCTATTGAGTGTGCTTGTGCTTTGGGTTGGCGTAAGATTATGTGTGAATCTGATTCACAAATCATTGTTAATATGTTGCTCAAGCAAAGGGTGATTGAGGCTAATTGGCAGATTGCGTTGGTGGTTTGACAGATTTTGCAGAGGTGCTCTACATTGGAAGTGGTGTCTTTTGCCCACATTCTGAGAGAATGGAATAGGGTGGTTGACTGTTTGGCTAAGTGGGCTTCAGAGCATGAGGATGATTGGAGGATTGAGGGGTGGAAACAACTATCCCTTGAGTATGTCCAGGAGTTAGAGAGGGTCATTGTTGATGATATGGAGGGATGAGTTATTGGTAGTTTTTTGGAAGATGGTTTTGTTTTTGATGGATGTTTTGGGGTTTTCCTTTGTGGGAGCTTATGGGGTTCCCTAATTCTTATGTATGGTTAATTTCTTGATTTCAATAAAGTTTTTACCCCCTTTTAAATATATATATATAATAATATAATAATTATTTAATAGTATTATAATAATAATATAATATTATTATTTAATAATAATATAATAATATTATTTAATAATAATATAATAATATAACCAATATTAAATTTAATATATTAAACCTTATTTGATATTATATTATATTATTATTAATATTAGTATTATTTTGGGCAGGGGGTCCTAGCTCAATTGGCAAAATCATCCTATTGTAGGCAAGAGATCATGAGGCTCGATCTCCCCTCATCCCTATGGTATCGAAGGGCCTGAAGGGCCTGGAGGGCATGTCATGCCAGCATCATCGGTCATGTGAAAAATGTTTACTAGGCACACTGCAATTTATAGGGGGCTCCCTCATTCGTGCAATCTAAAAAAATAGTATTTGTTTTTATAGGTGAACGCTTTTGACTGGAGCTATGAACTAGTGAGACCACATTTGGCAAACCTCATCCCCAAAATTTTGTCTTCATCCTCACCAATCTCCTTCTTACTTCTCCACCTTTTTCCTACTCTATTCCTCTTCATCCTTCTCCACTTCCTTCTTCTCTCATCTCCTTCTAACCTTATCCCCTGCTCCAATCCTTCTCCTTCTCTCCTTCCTTCATTGGTCCTCCTTACTCTACTCCTACTCCTTGTCAGCCTCCCCTCCTTTCCTCCTTTCTCTATGCTTCTCCCAGTTTTCTCCTACTTCTCTCTTTCTCCTCACTTTTTCTTCTTTGAATCCTACCCCCCTCAACTCCTACTCCTCCTGCTCCACCTACGTCCCCGCACCTTAGCTCCTGCAACACCTCCTTCTCTATCCTCTCCTTCAACTCCTTCTCTTTTGTCACCTCCCTACATCCCTACACCTCATGTCGTTGCCTACCATGACACCTTCTAATACCATTCATAGCCTCCCTATAGTCGTCATTCCTCCATCGACCAGACTCCTGCTAACACCCACAACATTTGCTTCCACCAAACTCTGATCACTGCAACCACTGAATGCTTCTTGGTGCCGCAATACCATCATTCGTCCATTGTTTGTCCTCCTACACAACACCTCCATCAAGCACATCACAAATTGCTAAAGCTTGCTAACATATCTATTTGACCACCCCCCACACAATTGTGGGACTCAAACCTGTATGGCAATGTAACAACTACCGTGCAACTTGTCATTGCACTGCGGGGTCAACCCCTAAAAAACTAGTATTATTTTATATATGATTTTTTAAAATATATTTTTAATTAATATATTTATATTATTAATTTTAGAAATATTATATTATTAATATTACTTTTATATTTACAATAATATTTTAATATTAAATTATTGTTATTATTTTAATATTGTAATTAATTTGATTTTGTGTTCATATTCAAATAATAATTTAATTACTAATTTTTAAATAAATTATATATTTAATAAATGTTATATTACTAATTTTAATATATTAAATAAATTTTATTAATAAATTAAATATAAGATATATTAAAAAAATATATTATTATTAATACATAAAAAGCCCACGAGCACTATGGGAGCTAACAATCGAATTCTTGCGGCAACCAAGTTCTCTCCTAGCTTGGGCTTTGAGGGAAGGGTTATGTAGGACATGGTCTATGATCTTCAGAAAAATGGAGGTAACACCAAAGAAAACGAGAGGTGGGGAAGCACATAAAATGACTCGAGGAGTTCACGAAAAACAGAGGAAAAAATCCCTAAATGTGACGGCCCTAATGCGGGTGGAGGAGATTCTTCCTCTCATTGAAGCCAGAAGGGAAAAATTCATGTTGCTCGCATCTCAGGTGGCTATGGTTGTGATAAGGGGTTCAAAGCGAACCAAACTAAGGGAGCTCAAGCGGGACCATCACAGTCTGTGAAGCCATCAAATAAAATCATGAAAGAAAGGAATGGAGGGGATTCATGCTTACTTCTGACATCTAGTTTAATCACACTAGAGCTAGATGAAGAGCTCGAGCAAGAAGTATTTTTTAATGAATTTTTTTTTCTAGGCTAGGTTTGATAGGAAGATTCAGGGGTTTTAGGCCAAGCTTGATGGACCTGCATCAATGGATTACTCATCAGTGGACAAATGTTCTAGAAGGGTATGTCCAATTACCCCATGGCTAAAGGCTTCTTCATTGTTATTTTTGAAAAGGAGCAGGATAGAAAGAAGGTTCTTTGTGACTACCACTGCGAATGGGAAGAAAAATACCCACTAATTTTAAATCCATAAAATCTGGCTTTTAATCCAGCTACTGAAGTGTTTGAGAAGGTTCCTATCTGGGTGAGACTTCCCTACTTTCCCTTACACTTCTGGTTTGATTCTTGTTTAGAGGTTGTAGGGAACTCTTTAGGAAAAAATTTAATGGTGGATGAAGGGTTTTTTAATGGTGGATGAAGGGTCTTCAAACCTTATGCACTCAACCTTTGCTAGGATTTTAGTGGAAATGGACATATCAAAGGCACCCCCGAAGGAGATACGTTTAAATACTTCGAAAGGTTGTTGGGTGCAACCCATGGATTATGAAGGGATACCCTTTAGGTGCAGAGTTTTATTTAAAACTGGACATTTGATTGCTCAATGTGCCAAACACAAAGCAACTAAATCAGCCTCCCAGTGGAAAGATATTGGTCCTCACCACTATATGGTGGAGAAAAAGGTTGTGAATCAAATGAGCTCTCAAGAGAAAAGCAAAAAGGAAGGGGATCAGGATGGGAATGCATTGATAGAGGAAGATAGAAGGGAGGTTCAACAACAAAAGGATGATGCCCTGGTCTAGGAGGGGTATCCAACTCAGAATAGAGATAATGTTATTTTTAATGGAGGCAATAAGGAGTTGAATCCCAAAAATGGGCAGGGACACCCGAATGCCGAGAGAAAAAAGGATTGGCGAGATCGCTAGAGAAAGAAATAGGGAATCAAAAATTCGATGAACAAAGACAACAAACAATTGGAAGTTTGGATGGATGATTGAAGAGCCCTTATGACAAACCATTGGACTGGCAGAAGGTAGCTGCAAGGGTAGAAGAGGGTTGGAAAATGATTAAAGGGAAAAAATCAAAGAGAGATAGGAAGGAAACTTTTGCAATGGTTCTTAGATCCCAAGTGAAGAGAAGAACAATTTGAGCTCCAAACTTGACCTGTTAACAAGTCCCTTATAGGGATTTTTGGTTTTACTCTTGCTTTCTTGTGATGCCTGTAAAGTTATTGTTTGTTTGGTAACGTCTCATGGTTTGTAATTTTGGAATTTGAGTATACTATGAAGAATTGTTTGGGTTAGGGAGATTATAAAAGGAGTCTAGAGGGGCTGGAAATGGTTTTTGAAAATTGACTTGCAGGAAGATACACAATGTAATATGTTTTTATTATTAATAAAATCATCTCTTTTACAGATGAAAAAAATAAAAATATTATTATTATTTTGGTTTTTTCTAAAATGTATTTGTTTTTGTGTTTTTTTTTTGTGACAAATTGTGCTGACCTGCTATAGACATCGTGTTGCCATAATAGGGTTACGCCTCTTGTCGTAAATATTTAACATTTATTTTTTCATCTAATATATTTTTTACAAACTTTTGCTTCCCCTTGTTTTCTAAGATCTATCCCTCTTTGTCAAAACCTAACAATCTTGGTTTTCTTGTTTAAATTAAATATAACAATGCAATCTAATTTTAGAATTCTAATTCTTCTTATCTTTATTCAAAGCTTAGGTGACTAATTTGTTTAAATTATTCCATTACAAAATATAAAATCATATTAGATCATTCAACTCAATACCATGAAACTATTAATTTGATAAGGTAATATATAAAAATATATAGAGATTTCAACTTAATCTCACAATTAATTCCAATTCTAAGTAGACATACATATTGATAAATCAACTAGTTATATAATCCTTAACTCTACTAATGAATTTTTGTTGCCTATCATGGACTCAAATTGGCTCAAAATAAAGGTTTCAAGAAAGTTTGGCTTGAGGGTGACTCTCAATATCATTAACAATTTGAAAAAGTGTGCTACCTCCTCTTGGACTATTGAAAACTTGATTAGAGACTCCATTGAGATCCTTAAATATTTTGATGATTATTATATCTCTCATATTTTGAGAGAGGGAAACGGTCTTGCCGATATTTTTGCTAATATGGGTGTTAGAGGTGCTAAGGAGTGGGGGTTGATTGATCCTCTACCTATAGAAGCTATTGCTACTATTAATCATGATGCTCAAATCTAAGGTGATTAATGATTTATTAAGGCTTTGGGTGTGCATGTTTTTCTTCATGTGGAAGGTTATGATATGGAGGAGTGGTAATCAGGATTTGGCTCAATTTGATGGTACTAAGGGTGATATCCGTAGGGAGCGGATTACAAGGATAATCAATCACCTTTGCCACATCTCTTTCCTCACATGGATTGTGGGAATTCTTAGCAATTTTTTCTTGAGAATTCTCTTCATTGTTTCTAAAGTTTTGAAAGTTCTCGACTCTGTTAGTTTGGCAGCCATGGGCGGAGACAAAAATCGTGTGGAGTCATTCTCATGTGATGTAGTTAAGAAGAAACTAGAGGTCTGGAAAATTCTTGAGAAGGGAGGGTTGACGCCTTATCTTGAGAGGCTTCATGGTAATAACCCTCAGACGACTACTCTGTTTGCCGAAAATTGGAATAATAGGGTTCTAAAACTTGGAGGTACGGAGTTTGATGTAAACAAAGACCTCATAGCTCAAATTACTGGTTTGTTTATGGAAGGTATGAAGTTCTTTAGAGATAAAAAGGAAGCTTAGAATGCCATGAAAATCTTCTTTAAAGGAGATGAAGCCCAGGAACTTCGCGCGGCGAGGAGTGGGGGATATAAGAGGAAATCTATTAAGGCATTGTGGGGGGATGTGGTCGAGGATATTATGCAGTTCATTTCCCTTGAAGGTCGATATTCTATGGTAAATGCTTATCACTTTGTTTTACTTAACCACTTTCGACATAAGAAAAGGATTTCCTTTCCCTTTTACCTTTTGGCCTCTTTAGATGTCGGCATTACGGATCACAAGAGAAACTCGGATCACAAGAGAAACTCGAAGAACCTTGTTCTTCGTGTGGGGCTGATTCTCCTAGTTTCTTACTATGCCAAAGCTTTTGAAGTGGTTAAGTCGCTTGCCACCCCTAAGGGTGTGCAGAAAAAGCAGGAGGAGGGTTATGAGACGGTCTCTGAGGAGGAGTTGGCCAACAAAAAAAGGAAAAAGAGGAAGCTCATTCTACAAAAAGAGTCGGCGTCGGAGGATGATGTGGATTTTGTGTCAGAGTCTCTGGCAACCATGGACGTGGATAATTTTTCCCCTGCTCTAGGGAAGTTTAAGAAAGAGGAGTTGAGCCCAAATCAGGGTTATGACACTTGGTTGATGAAATGTTGAGTCATAGCAAAAAGGAGAACAAGGATACAACTGGTGAGGTGTCTTCACCTCCCTTACTCTGTAAAAAAGGGAGTTGAGCATGGGATGTAGTAAGAAGAAGGTGGCGAGGTTTGCAAGTAAAATGGAGTTAGATTCTCCACTTAAAATTGGTGGCAGACAAGATGTGGTTTCTCCGGGTGGGGCTAGGTATTTGCAGAAGGATAAGAAGGATGTGGATGAGGTGAGGCAAGATGTTGGGGATTCTCTTGTGGTGGACTACGTTAGGCAAATGAAAAGGAAGGAGGTTGTTGTTGAGATTGTGGAGTCCATTCATAAAATCAAGATGTCGATTGTTGCTAATAAGGGAAAGGGTGTTGCTATGGGTGTGGACAAGGTTAGCTCCTCGCATGAGGAGGATGATGTTAGTAAGGCTATTTTTAATATTGATAAAGAGAATATTGTTGATGTTTTTGGGAGTTGCCAAAGAGGGCTCCATTATTTTTTATAAGCTTTTTAAATGGATTTTCCATGAACTCAATATGACAAATGTGAAAGTGTGTGGTTTAATGAGCAAGGCGGATGATTCCCCTATTCAAGATTAGATTGATGATATGATAAATTCCTTGAAAATTGTGGTGGAGGAAATGCTTCTGATGAAGCAAAATCTTGAAGGAAGAGTCCTTACCTTGGAAAATCACATTTAAAGGATTTATGCTAATATGGATAAAGGTAGGGAGGGGAAAAAATCTGGGTTTAATGTTGAATTTGTTGGTGTTACTTCTCCTATGGATACTGTCAAAATCGATAAGTGTTAGTTTTTATGATCAAATATTTAAAATTAGAAATACAACACTTAAGACAATGAACACAACAAGATACCCTTGGAAAACCCTCCAACTTGAGGGAGAAAAACCCAACAAATATATCTCTTATATATTGAAGTAATAAGAGCAAAAAAATTCTTATAACTCAGGCACAACACAATGCTGATTTTGATACAAAGAATAATTGCACCTCTCCTAGATGTAGATACAAATGAATATGTTTCTACCAGAAATCGATCTGTTGTTACAGAATAATGATTTGTTGCTCAGGCGCGAACTTCTTCTTGAAATGTGAATTATGATGAATGAACTTGATGATCAAATGAGTGATCGTCACTCATATAAATACCCACTGGAAGAGAAGGGTGTGCCTCCTCAAAGAATGAAGTTGACCTCCAAAAATGACGTGTCTCTCCAAGAGTAGCGAATGAGACAAAGTCGGCCTAGATTTAGATATTAATTAATATACAAGGTGAAGCGCCTCTTCACCAATAGTTATCTCCATAAATTAAATATTATAAATGAAGCTCCTCTTCATGTTTAAATTGACTTCAATAAATTGAACAACTGAAAGGCTATATGAGATTTATTTTTGCAAGTCATGGCTAGAAATGATGCCCGATGCTGCAACATCAACAGTAAGGAGGTTGAGGATATTGGTGTTGATGGCATGCTAATGGAAGGGGAGGTGCTTGGTGACAAGGGTGGGGAGAAGGGAAATGTTTTGATTAGTGAGGTTAGATCGAGTGGGCCTGGGGCTAGGACCCGTAACAAGACCAAAGCTTAGGTAGGTGCTCCTACTAAATATTTGTTTGTTGTTGGTGATGAGGGCCTGAAGAATGCGGCATGTGATGTGCAGGCTGCTGATAGCCTGAAGAATATGTAATGTTGTTGGGTGGGGTCCTCCTTTTTTGTTGACTTTTCGTTGTTGTTTTGTTGTGGTTTGGTTGATATGTTCTAGTTGATTGTATCTTTTGGTTTAGTTGCTTTTTGTGTAAAGGGTTTTGGGCCCCTTCAAAACCCATTTTTACCTCTAATCAAAACTCTACTAATGAATTGGGATTCCTAGAGAGATAATGATGGAACCAATTTATTGAGTGGGAGATGACAAATTTTCAAGTCACTTTTGAATGTAATAGAGATATGCAATATCTTCACTTCCTAATCATCTTATAATGACAGTACGAATCAACATAATATTAAAACTAATATTGCAAATTAATCTATTACCAATTTAAATACACAATCTATTAAAATTGACATATTCAAGATTTACGTTTGACACATTACACATAACTATAACTTTGTATGAAATACACATATTCAAAAACCTATCATATGCATTTCATATAACATTATGAAATATTTATAAATACTATGTTAATATAAATAAACATATCCAAAGCAAAGATTTTAAATAAAATATTTGTAATTTATTACAATAATATATAATACATATATTTGTAATGGTAATTTGTGTACCCACATTAAATCCTCTTAGATTCTTAATTCTTTTTGTTTATTTCAATTCATTGTTTTAATACAATTACATGATGAGAAATAGCTATAGTCCTAACATTTATATATCTCTATGTTTGTTTAATTAATTTTATTCAAATAATTTTATACATATAAACACTAAATTATCAAATATATATTCAATTTACAAAGATACTTAAGTTATAATTATTACAATCCAAATAATATATTTAATATATCAAGCAAACATATATATATATATATATATATATATATATATATATATAAGAGAAATCTATTGAAATTAAAAATAAAATAAAATAATTTGGCTACTATATTATTTAATCTTAAATGTTAGAAATCTGATTATCTAAAATATTATAATTGTAATATGCATTTAGATTTTTAATAATTTATATAATAGTAAATATTAAATTTATTTTCTTTTTTCTAATTTATTAGTGGTTACAATATTTAATATAAAAATGTTGAAAATGAATTATATTAAATATTATAATTATGATAATTATAATATTTAATCATTTATATAATAAAAAATAATCCAGATAGAGAATGTTGCAATAGAAATAATCAGCAAATAGTTAGCAGCCTAAACAACATCAACCATCTAAAATAAACAATATAACTTGGGTTGCAACAAACAAGCAGGTTTTGAAGGGACCTTTAACCCTTACAACCAAGTTTTAATAGGGACTTTGAACCCTAATTGATCGAAATAATAGCCTACATCAGCTAGGATACAACTAACCAGACACTCAAAAAATCCAATACTAAGCCAAGGAAGACAACCAGCTAATTGGTGTAGGAAACCCATACACCCCTGTTATCCAAAGATTCCAACACAAACACATACCTCTCATTAATGAAGGGGTAGGAGAACAAGAAAAAAGGGCAGCAATAGCTCCCAAACAACAAAACCATAGAAACAAGATGAGAATCCCATCCACATTCTCCAACTCCACCTCAATAGGAGACAAAAGAATGAAACCAAAAGAAAGGTGGTACCAACACCAATAAACCTATCCAACACGCCAAGACTCTCCATCTCCATAGCAGAGTAAGAAGACAAAGCAAAAAAATGAGAAGCAAGAACTATTTTACCACTATACCATGCCCCTCCGGCCAAATCAGTCTCCACCTCCATAGGAGAAAGCTCCACCTCTAAAGGAGTAGTTGGAAAGGGCTCCAACTGCAAATGAATAGATCTCTCAATCACATCCACCATCTCCGCCTCTAAAGGAGATAACCCCACCTCAATAGGAGTCAAAATTTGAAGAATCTGAAAGAGAGAAAACATGATAGCAAAAAGGGTAGCATTAGTACCCTTTGGCCATAAAACCACTTGGGTTGTCAACAAAAATAATATTTTCAATATGGATCTCAAGACAACCCCCAACCAACCCTTTTGGAATAAAACATCACTAGACTAAAGCCCAGCTAGCCCCAAACCATCAGCAAAAAGCCATCTCCCCTCCACAAAATAGAGCTTCAACGAAATGAAGCTGCCAAGTTTCTCCAAACAAGAGGAAAAGAGGTTCACTCTCACCCTTTCCAACAAAACTTCCACAAACCCGGTGAAAGCCATAAAAGCAGCCTAAAAATCCACACAAACCCACAACACCAAGGCTGAGAGAGATACAACAACACGACAACAAAGAATGTTGCCAAAAAGATAACCATCAAGCATAAACCTTCCAAAAAGAAGGGTACAAAGATATAGCACCCACATCAATAAGCTAGTAGAGAGCACCAACAACGAACCACCAGCAAACACGACCTGCGAAGAGACTAAGAATTGGGAAGCAAAATATAGAGAAACCATATATGTATAAGTAATTTATAATTTCCACATTCTTATATATCATAATATAGTGGCATTCACTAATGAGACTTAAATAATAGAATAGGGTGTAATTATTTTAAATAATTTGAAGTATGTTCTTAATATTTTTGAAGTGGATAAACACTATCCATGTAATAATAATTTGATTTTTCTTAGATAATTTTATATTAATATTTTTTTGATTTGTGAATATGAGGAATTTTTAGTTTGGTCTAAGTCAAGTGATTCCACAAACAAGGGACCTCATCTTCAATATGAACACTTTGTAAATCACAAAATCAATGACTCAACAAGAATTAAAATTCAACCACCTCAATAACCCAATGAGGGTTTGAAACTAGAAGGGTGAATGATTCAAACCTATGAGTTCAACAACACAAGGTTTCAAAGCCCACAAGTTCAATGATCCAATAGGGGTTTGAAACTTGGTGACAAGGACAACATTATGATTTAACCATCGTATTATGCCATGAATGACTACTCTATGTACAAATATTTGTATTGCTTATACATCTCAAATTAAAATTATATTCTTAGTATAAATCTAATATATTATTTTAGTAATTAATATCATGACTAAGTTTGACCATTCAATATAATCTATCATAATTGCTCACATGCTTATTGGATTTAGCTAAAAACAATATACTTGTAGATTAATTATTGATAAGTTAGTTGATTAATAACATAAATGGGGCATTGCATATATCATAAAAATTGGAAAATATGAATAGGGTAGTAGCTTTAGATATTATCAGAGGATGTTACGAACTCACATGTTATGATTTAATTATACTATCCATTATTGAACTTGGGGTTGTGACATTCTAACAGATTGATAAATGACTTATGTTATGTTCAAATTTAATCCCACATTTACAATTCTAATTTGTACACCTTCAATTTGAGACCTTTTCTACATTTCTAAATGTAATATATAACTTTTATCCTTACACTTTTGATCTTTAATAATTTTTTTATCTTTGCTACTTGAAAAAGGTGGTGCTTAGAATCACCATTAGAGCTTGTTGTGCTAGGAGAGGAAGGTGACTAGCTTCCCAACTTTTTCCTTAGTTGAGAACTTGGCTCAATTTAATGATTTTGATCAAATTCAAAGACATGCCAAGAAAAAAATGTAAATTCTTATGTTTGTCCTTATAACCTTAGATGTTTGTGTATTGCTCATAGATGCTCAAATGTGTTATTAAATTGATAAGTGTATCTAGTTGACTGATGTCTAAAATGAATTAATGCTTGTCCTTTTACAACCTAGAGCCATAATTTTAGTATTTAATACTTGATTGATTGGTCAATTGCTAGTTGGAAGTGAGTCAACCTAGGTCCATTACTAAATTTGAATTTGGAAGCTTGTACATGTCAAAACCACACATGCAATTCTAAAAGTTAGGTTTAGAATAAAATATCTAGTTATGAAGTAGGATAGGTAACAACATATATGAAGGTTGGGTTCAAACCATTAGGGGATTAATATTGAGAAATAGATAGGGTGTCGGTTGTATGCCAACTCTTGAACAAAAATATGTCACTTAGGCACCAGTATATTATTTTTTAGATAAAGGGTCAAAGTGAGACCAAAATGAATGATGAAAAATACTAGGGATATAGTTATCACCCTTACATATTGTCCCCACTTTGACTTACATGTGAGTTGCTATGATTATGAATGTCAAATAAACAAGTAGTCGACATGAAAGTAAATGAAAATCACATTTTAAAAGGATATGGATAAGGATGATGATCTTCATGTGCTCCTCATAGTGGTGACTACACCTTCAATTCTAAGCACAAAATTGTATCAATGATGTCTTATAGAAATATAAAATAATCTCATGAAAACTACATACATTTCAACAACAATGCATAATAGGAAAAAGAGAGATTGTTAGCAAGGTGGTTTTTGGGAATTACAATTTGGATATTTGTACCCTAGTATCCCTTATGTCATTTATTTATACCCCAAAGGATACAATGAGAGAAAAGAGTAATTATGGAAGGGAAAACTATATCCAAATGCATTCCATACCTGACTTAAATAATAATCACATTCATTCATAACATATATGTATTGATCAATCCTTATATCTTCATATATGTATATATATTGTCATATAATAGTAACATTCACAGGTCTTAGTCTTTGATTTGTTCTACGACGCTTTCTTATCACTTATCTATATACATCTCTCTCTCTTTACTCTACTATCTATTACATACATATATTAACGCCTGGTATCTTATAGAGATGTGACCCTTATAGGTCACTCCTTACCCTTTCTTCCTTGTCAACCTGAGGCTTCACAAGTCCTCTATAGTAGGTTGTGGTAGGTTTCACTCTCTTCCCTATACCTTGCTAACATCATCCCCATTTTCAAAATTATGTCTTGTCCACAAGACATGTTGTTTATTTTCCTAGAGAATATGCTTGTATATGATCTTCAACTATACTAGTGAATTATTCCATTGTTGTTTTGCTTGTTAGAGTACCGTAATCTATCCTTGTGTGTTTTTATGTGTAGCTTCTACCTTTGTAAGACTCTTAGGTATTTGAATTTTTGGTACTATAATTTTGGCCTCTCCTATGTAAGGATGCTAAGGTAGTAGAACAACTTCCTACACTAATCTTGAGAGGAGTATAATGCAAAAATTTATAGATATTTTCAACAATTACAAAATCTTAAACATAATATTCAATCATGCATACCATAGCATAATTTATTACATGGGGAAAACCATTTCGAGAGAGAAACCTCACACTCCAAAACCTACCTAATATATTATTCAAAACTCATGAAGATTACAATATACATGCAGAGCAAGATTCTCACAGGAGTATCACCAACCAGAGATCCAAAGGCAACACAACCACTATCAAACTTTCAGAATCCATCACAATACATAGCTATAATAAAATGTCCTCATAAAATAGGGTTGGCTTCTAGGGAAATTCAAGCCAACAAAATATCTATTGTCAGATTTGAGATCTAATGATGAATGGTCTAGATTTACAATAATAAAATATACATAAAATTTAGCTTTCGGGGGCACTACCCTCAAGCCCCCGTCAGGGGGATGATCCCCTTGAACCCCTTGTAGGGGGGTACCTCCTATGACCCCCTGTGCTTACATATCAATAGTAAACCTTATGTAATTGCAAGGTTGAGACACATTTTTGTAAAAAAATCTCTTTTTGAACACCTTGCAAGAGCAACAAGAGGGAGTATAAAAATCATCTCTTAATTTCTAGGGGCCAAAAGGCCCATAGACTCTAAACACAATTTGAACTTCTTTGTGCTCACAAGCTTAGATAAGTAATCAATAACATTCATCAAAATATTAACCTTAACCAACTTCACCCTACCATCTCCGACCATATCTCAAACAAAATGATACTGTACATATATGTGCTCGGTCTTGGCATGAAATGTTGGGTTCTTAGGTTGAAAAATCACACTTTGATTGTTGCAATAAATTGTCATTACACCTTATTTTATTCCAATATCTAAACACAGTCTCTTAAGCCAAATGGATTCTTTACAAGCATGAGTAGTTGTCATATACTCAGCTTCAATAGTGGACAAAGTAACCACAACCTGTCACTTAATCATCCACTTAATTGCACCACCAAACAAATTAAATACATAAGCATTGGTGGATCGTCTACTATCAACATCACCTACCCAGTCTAAATCCACATAACCATAAATATTAAGGGAAATTTCATCTTCAGTCAAATTACTATGATAGCACAAGGAATACTCTGAGGTATCTGATGCAAGAGAATCCTTGGTTTGGAAATCTTGCATCAACCAAAAATATCTTCATTTAGTTTTGTTCTTGTTTTGGTTCAAGTTAGTAGATCTGGTGTTTCTTCATGTTTTCTCTCCAGATTGTGTGTACCTAGGATTTCATTGTATACATGTTCAATTGCCTTATTCCAATTTTTTAGCTCATTTGGATCTTTTTCCGGAAACTTATCACTTATGGAGTATGTGACAGTTTTGGGACTGGCCCCAGAATAATTTCAAACCCTAACAGCTAGCTGGATCGATCATGGATTTCGCTCATTGCTTGTAGATCCTCATGGTGTGTTTAGATTTGTTCCATGGAGTGTCCCCAACCTTACACTTAGGTCCACACTTCATCATACGAATGTACTGTGGATGAATTTTAGATTTGAGGCCGACCTGTTCTTGCACACATTACACATTTTCTTCATTGGAGATTGTAATGATCTTTGGTTGACGTGGATGTTTCTAGACTCGTGGATATGATATAAAGCTAGTATTGAATCATTAGAAGAGACATAGATTGATGATTAAGAAGTATATGTTGTATATTAGGTTTGATCTATAGGATTTCGCTTGCATGGATGAGCATTGTATTTTGAGCATGTTGTAATCAGGCTTGTGTGCCAAATTTGTAAGCCCGGATGTGGCCGACTATATATAATCAATATTTTTGATAATGAGAATGTTTTCACCTGCATTTGCCTCCATAATTTGTGTTGATTTTTTTGTGTTACTCTTGTTGCATGGTTCAGACTGTTCTCTTTGAGGACCCTCCTTACTGTGACTACACCAATTGGTATCAGAGAGAGGTTCGTTCATTGTGAGATCATCAGAAGTTGTGCAGTCCTGTTGAAGATTTGTTGTAGGGTGGTGGATTAAGGATCCGGCCTGCACTTGTAGAGGACTTGTGTAAAGATGGAGGGAAGAAGAAATGGTAGAGGAAATGAAGCACATGGAAATGCAGACCCTGTTGTAATGGAAACGTTGAGAGGAATTTCTACTAGATTAGAAGCGGTTGAAATGACCCAGAGAAGGGGTTGACCAATTGATGATGTAAGTGATGAAGAAGTAGAAGAACAAGAAAAAATTGTAAGAGAAGAGCAACCTAGCCTTGATCAAGGAGAACAAAGGTTCATAAGATCCCTAACCAGAGTAAACACTAAGCCACATTTCAATCCATCAGACTATAATGGTAAGTTGGATTCAAACGAATTGTTGGATTAGATGACAAAAATGGAGAAATACTTTGATTTTGAAGGTACCCCAAATTATAAGAAGGTGAAATTTTCCTGTACAAAATTGAGAGGACATGCATCCCTTTGGTGGTAACATTTGCAGACAGATAGACAAAGAAAAGGAAAGGAGAAGATAAGATCATGGGATCGGATGGTGAATAAATTGAAGATAAATTTTATGCCTGCAGATAATCAGATTAGTTTGTTCAAGAAATTGTAGAACCTAAAGCAAAAAGAATCAAGTGTGACAGAGTATACTGAGGAATTCTATAAGTTGAATATCAGATCTGGACATTCAAAAGATGAGATTGAAAAAGTAGCCAGATATGTGAATGGTTTGAGGTCATCTATTCAAGATGAGATCAATTTGATTAAGTTTTTGAGTGTGGAAGAGGCATATTAGTGTGCCCTAAAAGTAGAGGAGAAGCTGAATAAAAGACATGAACAGAGATAGAGAGGAAGAGGTGGAAGATTTCAGAGAGGAAGAATATTTACTGGAGGAAGATGAACCTTTGCATATCAGAATAAGGAAGTCAATAAGAATGAAAATTCATATCGAAGAGATGATGTAAACTCTTACAGAAGAGGAGGATATGGTGGTTACAGAAACAAAGGGTATAGAAAAGATGACAGAGGACAAGAGAAAAGAGTATTCAGGGGAACTTGTTTTAAATGTGGTGGAGAAGGACATAGATAATTTGAATGCAAAAAAAGAGAGTCAAGCAGAAAGACTGAGAACAATAGGATAAAAACATTTGTTGAGGAGGATCATGTTGGATCATCTAATCAATTGGAAGAAGGAGATGTATTGGTGAATAGGAGAGTATTGTGTCAAAATGAATTGGAGAAAGAACCATTGCAGAAAAATAATTTGTTCAGGACTGGATGTAAGGTAGCTGGTAAATGTTGCAAAGTGATGATTGATAGTGGAAATTCAGAGAACCTAGCTTTTGAAGAAATGGTAACCAAATTGAATTTGGAAAGGTTGAAATTCCCTAAACCCTATCAGATAGCATGGATTCAAGATGAGCATAAAATATTGGTAAGTGAACAATCTTTGGTGAAATTGAAGATAGGAAACTACCATGATGAAGTTTTGTGTGATACTATGCCTATGGATATATGCCATATCGTGTTGGGAAGGCCTTGGCAGTATGATCGAAAAGCTATTCATGATGGAAAGAAGAACATATACACCATTTTTGCTAATGGGATGAAGCAAACTTTGTTACCCTTGGAAGATGTTCCTAAGGCTAAGATTTGCATGACTGCTAGAATTTATTTGGTTGATGGAAGAAGATTTCTAGATGGACAGAGACATGAGAACTTGTGCTATGCATTGGTTCCTAATAAAGTTGAAGACTTGAAGCATGTAGAAGGACAAATGGAAGAGATAAGAGAGTTGCTGACAGAATATGAGGCTATCATTTCAGATAGTGTACCTGATGGATTACCACCTGTAAGGAGTATTAGTCATTGCATGGATCTGATTCCTAGAGCTATTTTTCCTAATAAAGTAGCGCACTAGATGACACTGGTAGAGAATGAATAATTGAATAGAAAAGTGCAAGAGTTGTTGAGGAAATGTTTGATCAAATAAATCTTAAGTCCTTGTGCAGTACCTGTTGTGCTTACACCTAAGAAATATGGAGAAGGGAGAATGTGTACTAACTCTAGAGCCATAAACAAGATCAAGGTGAAGTATAGATTTCCTTTGCCTTGGATGGATGACATTATGAATTGTTTGAGTGGAGCTAAGTACTTTACAAAGATAGACTTGAAGAGTGCATATCATCGTATCAGAATCAGAGAAGGAGATGAGGAAAACAAAATTCAAGACAAATGAAGGATTGTATGAGTGGTTGGTGATGCCTTTTGGGTTAAGAAATGCACCGAGTACTTTCATGAGGTTGATGAATTAGGTATTGAAAAAATTATTGGGTAAATTTGTGATTGTATATTTGGATGACATTTTGATTTTCAGTAAGACTAGAGAGGAACATTTTTTGCACATAAGACAAGTTTTACAGAGGTTGAAAGAAGAACAGTTGTTGATAAACCTAAAGAAGTGTAGTTTCATGAAGGAGGAATTGGTATATCTAGGATTTGTGATATCATTGCATGGATTGAAGATGGATCCTGAGAAAATGAGAGCTATTTTTGAATGGCCTACACCTGAAAGCATTGGAGAGGTAAGATCATTTCATGGATTGGTTATTTTCTACCGGAAGTTCATTAGGAATTTTAGTTCTATTTGTAACCCCATGACAGAGACAATGAGAGGAGACAGGAAGGATTTTAGATGGACATCTGGAGCAGACATAATTTTTGAATTTTTGAAGCAAAAGGTGACTAAGCATCCTGTGTTGGCTTTACCAAATTTTGATAATGTATTTCAAGTAGACTGTGATGTAAGTGGAAATGCAATTGAAGCAGTGTTAAGTCAAGAAGGAAGACCAATAGCCTATTTCAGTGAGAAGTTGAATGATGCAAGGAGAAGGTATTCAATATATGACCAGGAGTTCTATGCCATAGTTCAAGCTTTGAAAAAATGGAGACATTACTTTTTATCTAAGGAGTTTGTGTTGTATACGGATCATCAAGCTTTACAATATTGAACAGTCAAGGTAAGTTGAATCAGAAACACATGTAATGGGTAGAGTTCTTGCAGAGTTATAATTTTGTCTTGAAACATAGGAATGGGAAGTCGAATAAATTTGTTGATGCCTTGAGTAGGAGAAGGAACTTGTTGACATAGATGAAAGTGGAAGTATTAGGATTTGATGAGTTGAAGAACTTGTATGAAGAAGACCCAAATTTTTTAGAACCTTGGAAAGCATGTAAAGAACCGGTTTTTGAGAATAGAAGTCAATGGTTGGATTATTTCATTCAAAAGGATGTGTTGTTCAGGGGGAATTAGTTGCGTGTACCTTGAAGTTCAATGAGGGATAACTTGGTGAAAGAGAAACATAGTGGAGGTTTGGCAGGACATTTTGGGATTGACAAGACAATAGCATTGGTGAGTGAGAACTACTTTTGGCCACAAATTCATAAGGATGTAAGGAGATTTGTGCAAATTTGTCAAGTTTGTCAAGTTGAAAAAGGGAGTAGTCAGAATGTTGGATTGTATAAACCTTTGACCATACCAAGAAGACCTTGGGAGGATATCAGTATGGATTTCATACTTGGTTTGCCTAAGACACAAAGAGGTAATGATTCAGTATTTATGGTAGTGGACAAATTTTCTCACATGGCACATTTCATACCTTGTAAGAAGACAATGGATGCAATACATGTATCAGATTTTTTCTTCAGAGAAGTGGTCAGATTGCATGGATTACCTAGGAGTATTGTTTCAAACAAAGATACGAAGTTTGTTGGCTATTTTTGGAGGACACTTTGGAAGAAGTTGAAAACAGATTTGAAGTTCAGTTCTACTTTTCACCTATAGACAGATGGACAGATAGAGGTAGTGAACTGGAGTTTGGGAAATTTGTTGAGATTTTTGGTGGGAGAGAAGACCAGAAGTTGGGATCCAGCCTTGGCACAAACAGATTTTGCCTACAATAATTCAGTGAACAGGAGTACTGGAAAGACCCCTTTTGAGATTGTTATAGGATTTCATCCTAGAGGTATATCAGAGTTGAGAGACATTAGTAGGGAAGATAAAAGGAGTGCAGAAGCAGTAGAATTTGTAGAACATATGAAGACAGTGCATACTCAAGTGAAACAACATTTGGAGAACATGACCCAGAATTACAAGGAAAAAGTAGATGAAAAGAGGAGACATAAGGAATTTGAAGTTGGAGATGAAGTTATGGTGTACTTGAGGAAAGAAAGATTTCCAGTTGGAACATATAGTAAATTGAAGATGAGGAAGTTTGGACCTTGTAGAATTTTAAAGAGGTTTGATTCAAGGAATGCTTATGAAGTGAAGTTACCAGATGACATGGGTATATCACCTATATTCAACATTGCAGACCTACATCAGTACCATGAAACAAAATTCATTGAAGACAACAAAGTGAAGTTGGAAGAACAACTTCCTAAACATCAATCAGATGAGATAGAAGATATTTTGGTTGTCAGGGATGGAAGGAGGGCTCGTGGAAGATAATACATGAAATATTTGGTGAAATGGAAGGGTAGACCAGTGGAGGATTATTCTTAGACTTCTCGGGTTGAGGTAGACAGTATTGGTTTTCCTTTGGCCCCTATAAAGTGAGAGGCTCACTTTTCATTAACCCCAGATGTCAGATGCAGGAGCATCCTTGGTTCTTGGCAATCTTGCATCAACCAAAAATATCTTCATTTATTTTTGTTCGTGTTTTTGTTTTTGTTCTGGTTCGAGTTGATAGATCTAGTTTTTCTTCATGTTTTCTCACCAGATCTTGTGTACCTAGGATTTCATTGTGGAAATGTTCAATTATCTTCTTCCAATTTTTCATCTCATTTGGATCTTTCTACGACAAGTTATCACTTTTGGAGTGCGTGGCAGTTTTGGGACTGGCCCCGAAATAATTTCAAACCCTAATGGCTAGTTGGATCGATTGCGGATCTTGCTCGTTGCTTGAGAGTCCTCATGGTGTGTTTAGATTTTTTCCATGGAGTGTCCCCAAGCTTACACTTAGGTCCACACTTCATCATACACATCTACCATGGATGAATTTCATATTTGAGGTCAGCCTGTTCTTGCACACGTTACACATTTTCTTCATTGGAGATTGTAATGATCTTTGGCCGACGCGGATGTTTCTAGACTCATGGATATAATATAAAGCTATTATTGAATCATTAGAAGAGACAAAGATTAATGATTAAGAAGGATATGTTGTATATTAGGTCTGATCTATAGGATTTCGCTCGCATGTATGAGCACTATATTTTGAGCATGTTGTAATCAGGCCCGTGTGTCGAATCTGTAAGCCCGAATGTGGCCGACTATATGTTATCAATATTTCAGATAATGGGAATTTTTGCACCTACATATGCCTCCATAATTTGTGCTGCTTCTGTTGTGTTACCCTTGCTGCATGGTTCAAACTGTTCTCTTTGAGGACCCTCCTTACCATGACCGCACCAGTATCGCATAAATATTTGAAGACTCTTATAATTTCATCCCAATGAACTCTACCAAGATTAGACATATATCTAGAAATAACTCTTATTGCTTAGGTAATTTCTGGTCTAGTACAAACCATAACATACATCAAAATTCCAATTGCACTCTGGCAAGGCACTCTACTCATATCTTCTATCTTTGATGGGGATGTTAGATAATCTGAAATAGATAACATTGTTCCAGTTGAAAAAGGAACACACAATGGTCTACAATCCTACATGTCAAACCTCTGTAAAATTGAATTGACATACTTACTTTGGCCAAGCTACATATTTCTATTCACTCTATTTCTTCTAATTTCCATCCCAAGAATGTGTCTAGCTATACCAATATCTTTCATTTCAAATTTAGCTACAAGTTGAGATTTTAGCTCTGAAATCATACCTTTCCCTTTTCCAATAAATAACATATTATCAACATATAATGTAATAAATAGGAAATGATTACCATCAATTTTATAATAAACATAATGATATGATTTAGAATTCTCAAATCCCAAAATCAACACATATGTATCAAATTTTTGGTACCACAACCTAGAACTTTATTTTAGGCCATACAAATATTTCTTCAATTTGCAAACCAAATTACTTTTACCTTTCACCATGTAGTGCTCTAGTTGTGTCATATAAATATCCTCCTCCAAGTCATCATGAAGGAAAGTAGTTTTCACATCCATTTTCAACCTCTAAATCGTAAGCAGTAGCATAGAAAGCACAAATCTAATGGATATCATATTTGCAACAAGAGAAAATATCTCACCGTAATCAACACCCTTAACTTGAGAGTAACCTTTCGTAACCAGCCTTTGTTTTTATTTCTCAATACCTCCATATGAACCAATATTTTTCTTGAACACCCATTTACAACCAATAGGTTTTCTTCCTTCAAGAAATGGTACAAGATCCCATGTATCATTATTTTTCAAAGTTTTCATTTCTTCATCCATAGAAATCTTTCAAGATTCTACATCATTGATACCTAATTCCTCTTCTATAGATTTGGGTTCATCCATGTTAGTAGTCAAAGAAAAAATACATCTCCAATCATCAGGTGAATACCTTTCAGGTGGTTGTTTATGCCTTGTAGACCTACAAACAAGCTGAGTTGGAGGTTCTTCATCCTCTTTTGAATATTCTATGCTAGATGAGCTCTCCTCAACTTTTTGTTTATCCATGGGCCTTGATTCAACTTTCTTAGCTGTAGAAGGAAATTGAATCACATCTTCCTATTTACTGTGCTCTAGCTACAATGTAACAAAAGAAGATCAATTTATTTTGGTGGACCGCCTGTCACAACAGGATCCTTACTTGAGATAATTTGAGGAAAAGAGGATTTTATATCCCCAATAGATGTTTGTTATGTAAATGCTATGAGGAAACGGTAGACCACTTACTGTTACTCTGCCTGTTTTTTGCTGAAGTTTGGGGACTGGATTTTGAAAGATTGGGTATTCTTTGGACCATTTGTAAGAACATTAAATCCTTTATTTTGGGTTGGTGGGGTCCTTATATTCACCCCTTGCCTGGTGAAATTTGGAACCAGGTCCCTCCCATTATATGTTGGTGTTTATGGAAGGAAAGGAACAAAAGGATCTTCATGAATACTGAGATGAGCCCTAAATAGGTATTTGGTATAGGTGTCTTCCTTATTGAAGAAAACATCTCCCTCTTCAATGGGAAAATTTTAGAAATGGGACCCACTAAATGTGAAATTAAAATGGCTAGAGCTTGGCATCAGAAATTGGATGCAAGCTCCTTTGACAACTCCAAATCCCTTGCTAGGAATAACACCATTTGGGAACCTCCAGATAGAGGATGGTTTAAACTCAATTTTGATGGGGCAAGTAAAGGCAACTCGGGTAGAACTAGAATAGGAGGTGTGATCAGAGATTACAGAGGTGATCTTGTGGTAGGTTATGTTGGGGGAATTGGTTTCCAATATTTTATGATTGTAGAATCACGTGTGTTGCTCAAGGGCCTTCAAATTGTTTTTTCACTTGGGATTGAGAACCTTCACATTGAAGGTGACTCTAAGTCTATTATTGATGCTATGAACTTTGACAAATTTCTTGGATGGAGTACGAAGGATATTATTTTAGATATAAGGCTCCTAATATCTAATCTAAGGTTAAGGAAAATTACCCACATTTATCAGGAGAGTAATCAAGTGGTTGATGCCTTAGCTAACTTTGGCACCCTTTGGAATTGTTCTAAATGTTGGCAAAATCTAGGGAACTTACCGCCAAGAATTCAAGATCTAATCTTGAAAGAACAAAACCCTCATTTGTTATGATGACTTCAAATTTTAGGATTTTGGGGGTCGTTTGGGGTGTCCACATGATTGTACTTTGGGCTTGGTGGATGGGCATAAAAGCTGAGGTGGCCTACAAGTGGAAAAATTCAAATTTTCGGGCTAATCCCGTGCTAAATGAAGATGGCTTTACAAGGAAGTATGACGCGTACTTCGTAATTATGACTCGTCAAGGTCATACCATGCGCTATCTCCTTATGGGGATTGTGTCAATTTATCATTTCATCCTTAAGCCCATGGATTTAAAACTTGATATGATGGCTCATTATAAGGGAAATCTCCCTTTTGGCTATTTTGTATCCACTATTTTATCTTTGTGTCCCAAACCTGTTTACTTTGTTATTACTAATTTTGGGCCCGCGGCCATTCTACCTAGCTTTTTGTGCAAGGACAACGTAGCTAATAAACATCGCTCTTCCATCATATCTTGCTTACCTAGCTGCAATCGCTCCAAGATCCCCATTTATGATATTGCTAAACTTATGTTAAGTGATTTTCCTATTCACGTGTGTTTCTTGCACACTGCCTTGATTAACCAACGCAACTTTATTCACCCAAATATCCATTATGTGAGGAAATCTTGTTGCTTAGCATGTATCTCTAGCATTTTACTTTTACAAGTTCTCTGGTTTTTTCCTTTACAGATTGACATCATGGGTGGTGATCGTGTGTGGACGGAGCCTGATAACTATGATGAATTTTGCAAAAATTTGTTGGTTCGGCACATTTTTGTTGAAGGTGGCTTAGCTCCCCTAATGGAGAATCTTGTGGGTCATGACCCTAATTTGTCTACGCATTTTTCCAATTCTTGGAAGGACCGGAGAGTGACTCTAGGAGGGATATCATTTGAATTTAATGAATATGTGTTTACACAGGCTACCAGGTTGCAGAGCACGGGGAAAAAGTATCTGAAACACACTAGGACTCAGGATAATGACAACATGAAAGTGTGTTTTGTGGGGAGTGAGGAGCCGAGTCGAGTTTCGAAAGGGAGGCCCTGTCGTAGCCTTGGGACCAAGTTTGTTTGGCCCTCATAAAATATGTGACGCTCGAAGGTAGATAAAAAACCTAATTTTTCTACCATTTCCCTTTGTTGAATCACCTTAGGCACAAATTTTTGTTAAGTTTTTTCGTTCTTTCTGCTTATGGATTTGGAAATTTCTATCAAAAAATGCAAGGAAACTACTAGCCTTAACTTGGAAGATACCCCCCCTCTTTGTCTCCACCAAGGGCTCATCATGAGGCTCTATCATTTCCACCTTTCTTTATGCCCACCTAAACCCATCTTTATTGTTTGTGCGGAGGAAGTCGAACCCCTTGTCATTGCTAACATCTCCCTGGCCGAGTCCAAAATTCCCATTTGGAAACCCCACATGGATGCTATTGATAATCCTAAGGCCAAGCTTGCAGCTAAAAAACTCAAAGGAAAAACGGGAAATGCTCAGACGAGTGTTGCGGCCATTATGTGTGAGCTCAAGGCTACACAAGCCAAAACTTCTTACAAAGCCACTCTAAAGAGAAAGGGCAAAGAGGATAGGAAACGCTTAATGGAGCCTTTGGCGAAAGAGGGCAAAGGAAAAAAATGTTGTGGGGAAGGATTATAAGGGCGGCATAGTGCTAGAGGTGACGGTTATGACTGGTGGAGAGACCACAATTCGGAGGTCTTCGAGATTGGAAAAAAAAATAAAAAAAGGCAGGTGGTGGTGGACTCGGAGGAGGAGCAGTCGGACAAGTAAATACTATAAGGAGGATGAGAAGTATGAGGAGAAAGAGGAGGAGAATGTGAAAGGACCCCACACCATTCCGAACAACAACAAAGAGCCGAAAGAGAACTCGGCCTCTCAGTCCTTGTACCTGTAAGATGTTGATCATGTTGAGGACTTGAAGGTCACTGTCGAGGGTGAGGAGAGTCGTGTGCTAAAAGAGAGAATGGATAAACTAGACAAGAGATTTAGGGGCCTGACCCACTTCACTGTGAAGTTGGTTCACTTTGTCACCAACACTCTGTCTGCGGTGATTAAAGATGAGCTGGAAGGGAAGAATGTTGACAAGAATCAAGAGTGGGTTGGGGATGATGTCGTGGACCTCCTGTCAAAAAACTAGGATAATGCCAGTTAGTTGTTATTTGGTATGTGTGTTGGTGCTTTTATTGTTAGTTCATGGTCGGTGTACTGCTTTTGGTTGTTTTTGTTTTATTGGATAGCTTTTTTTGATACTTGGACTTAATCTTTTTGGCCCATGAGGCTCGATGTGTAAGGGGTACAACACCCTATAAATGCTACTTACTTTATAAAAAATCAAAAGAAGGTGTAGTTTCTCTAAAAATAACACTTCTACTATATATTACCTTTTGTGCAATAGGATCCCAAAGCTTGTATCCTTTCACACCATAATTGTATCCAATGAAGATACATTTCACTGCCTTATTCTCCAACTTTGTTCACTTCTCCTTTGGCACATGTACATAGCCTCACAACCAAAAACTCTAAGATGTCTTAATGAAGGATTATGACTTGACCATGCCTCTATAGGCATCTTATCAATAAGGGATGATGTAGGAGACCTATTAATCAGGTAATAAGCAGTGGCAACAGCTTCAGCCCAAAACCTTTCTTCCAAACCAGCACCACTCAACATACTCCTAGCCTTCCCCATCAATGTCTTTTGTTGATTCTTTCTATAACTCCATTCTATTGTGGAGAATATAGATTTGTCTTTTTTCTATGAATAACATAATATTTACAAAATCTATCAAAATCGTTAGAGAAAAATTCACCACCATTATCAGTCCTCAAACATTTTATTTTCTTTCTAGTCTACAACTCAACCATTTCTTTAAATTCTTTAAATCAACTGAAATCTTTAGATTTACTCTTTAGAAAGTATACCCATGTCCTTTTACTATAATCATCAATAAATAAAACATAATATGCGGATTTTCCAATTGAAGGAACATCTATAAGACTAAACACGTTAAAATGAATAAGATCCAATACCCCATAAGATTTATGAGAACTTGAGTAAAACTGAATGTGGTTTTGTTTTTCATAAATGCAATGTTCACAAAAATCAAATTCAAGATTACAATCAGACAACCCTTCAACAATATTTTTATTTTTCAAGGTCCTTAGACCCTTTTCTTCAATGTGGCTAAGTCTTTGGTGCCATAACATAGTTTTCTCTGCAGGTAACTTTTATTCAAAAGAAAGAGTGTACCCTTGGGTACCCAGAAGCCATGACCATTTGTTGAAGATGAAACCCTCACTTGTTCTACAAAATTGTTTTTCAAAAAATTAATATTGCACTCAATTGTGTATACATCAAGCTTATACAATGTGCCATATTTTATGCCTCTAGAAATCACTATAGCACCTCTAACCATCTTGCATCCTACATCAAAAAAATACTGCATGCACGCCTGCATCTATTAGTTTTCTCACAGATAACAAATTATGTACTAATCCCCTTAGGGATATGCAACACACCATTAATCCTTTTTTATTCTACCATTAGGAAACCTGATTCTAAGTTCACAACAACCAAAAATATTTAAACAAGAATAATCACCCAAGTACACCTTACCTCCATCAAATTCTTCATATTCAAAAAACCAATCTCTATTAGAAGTCATATGGAAAGATGCATCTGATTCAATTAACCATGCATCATTACCTACAGGAGTTACAAAAGCTACAATAAATGCATCACCATCTTCCTTCTCAGACTCAAAATCGTAATCAAAACTCTTCCTTTTCTTCTTCTTTTCTTCTTTTTTCTTTTCTTCTTTTCTTCTTCGTAGTCCTTATGAATATGTCCAAGCTTGCCGCAATTCCAGCAAATAAATTTGGACTTTTCAAGAGATTTGGATCTCACCTTGGACTTGGATTTGTCACGGTTCTCATTCTTCTTGAATTTTTCCTTAGGTCTTCCACAAACATTTAGGGCCTCCTTGGCACTAATGGATACCTTCCTCCTCATCTCTTCAGAAAGAAAAGAACCCACCACATCTTCAGACTTCAAGATAACAAAAGTACTCCCAATAGCCATAACAAGAGAATCCCACGAATCAGACAAAGAACAAAGAAAGATCTAACATTTCTCCTCATCCATTTTGACACCAACTGATGCCAATTGAGCCACCAACATATTGAATTATTTCATGTGGTCTATAATTCATCCACCCTCATTCTCAAGGAATAAAATTTCTTCCTCGAGAAAATTTTGTTCACTAAATATTTGGCTTGATACATCTCACCATGCTTCTTCCATAGTTTTTGTTTAGAGGTCTCTTCATGGACATTGATTAAAGTAGAGTCTTCCAAGCACAATCTGATTAGACCCTTGGCTTTATGGTCCATAACATCATATTGAGTAGCCAAAGTAGGATCCTCAGGCCTTGAAACATTCTCATCAAAAACATCCCACAAAGCTTGATCTATCAACAAATCCTCCATCTTCAGCTTCCACATTTAAAAATTATTTCCAAAAATTTATCCACCTCTATTCTCCCTGATGAACTTGCCATTTAAAAATTCCTGCAACAAGATCACAAATTATCTTTTCACAAGCTCTCACTCAAATATGGATTAGTTCAAAAAACCCAACAACCCACAATTGAAACCAAAGGTGATCAAGCTCTGATACCACTTGTAAGGAAGCTAACACAACAAAACAACTTCCTACACTAATCTTGAGAGGAGGATAATGCAAAATTTTACAAATATTTTCAATAGTTATAGAAACTTAAACATAAATATCATGCATACCACAACACAGTGATTTATGTGGGGAAAATCCTTCGAGATAAAAACCCCACACTCTAAAGGTCGTCAATAAATTATTCAAAAATCATGAAAATTACAAAATACTTGCAGAGTAAGCTTCTCACAAGAGTATCACCAACTAGAGATCCAAAGACAAAACGATCGCTATCAGACTCTTAGAATACATCACAATACACAATTGTAATACAACACCCTCATAAAATAGGGTTGCTTTCTAGGGTAATTCAAGCCAACAAAATATCTACAATCAGATCTGAGACCTAATGATTAATGGTCTAGATTTATTATAATAAAATATATATAATTTAGCTTTTGGGGTTTTGTCCTCGAGCCCCCACTAAGGCGTGTAGCCCTCGAACCCCTCACAAGGGGGTACCCCCTGCAACCCCCTCGTGCTTACCTATCAATAGTAAACCTTATGTAATTGCAAGGTTGAGACACATTTTTCCAACATCCTAGCACTCCGCATAAGTGAGCTAGATTGATATTGATGGTTTCTCTTAATTGTTGCACTTGCATCTTTATATTCTCTTTTTTTCTTGGATTTGTTGTAGATGGGTGTGTATATTCTCTATTTTTACTTTGATTGCTCCATCCATTTCTTTTAATGGATCCTGAGAGGATGCAACTCACACTATTTGGGCCTCAAGTTGTATGATCTAATGTTTCAAATTATTGGTGAGGTTAGGCTATTGGATACAAAATTGGTATAATATATTAGCTTTTTCTATGCTTACATCTACATTCTTGATCTATTTCTCCAGTTGTGAATGTGTTTCTACACATCTTTTTGTGGCCTCTATATTTTTCTTCAAAAAAAATTGTTGGCCTTCTTGTCATATTTTCCCTTTTGTGCTTCTATATTTGATTGTAGACCCTCTACCAATTGTTTAAGTTATTGTGGTAGGGGAAGGGAAGTGTCCCTTTGTAGGTGTAGAATTGAATTTTATAATGTTTGTATCACATATTCTAGTTGCTCTGTGTTATCCATATATTGTTCAAGTATTTCTTCTCTGGTACTAGCATGAAAGTATCTCCCAGTTGAAGTTTTTGGAGTGGGGAGATGTTTGCTAAATTCACCTGGGATCCCATCATTTGTAGTTGGTTAGCTATGGTTTAGGTGTTTTTTGTAAAAAAATTTGTTGCACCAAAGTCCTTGATTGACTAGATTGGAGAAACCGATGTAGATATTTATCCAATATTTTTTTCTTTCTCTTCATCCCTTTTTTGCTCAGTTGACTATTTTTTGGTGAAGATGTTGGTTGTTTATTTTTATTTTCCTCTTCTATGATGGAATCCAGGAGTTTCTTTGTGATTTATGTGGTTTCCTCATGTAGTTTAGTAATCTCCTCCTATTATTCCCCCATTAGGGTATCTACTATTTGCTTTGTGTGGAACTCTATACTATTTTCTTTGTGTGGAACTCTTGTGCTTGAGCTCATCTAAGTTTCTCTTTTTGATCTACAGTAAGGTCAACCCCTATTTCTATGATAGCTTTTTTTCCTTATTTCCTCCTCTTTTAGGTCTTTCTCCCTTTTCTCTCAAATTGTAGTGATTATTGGTTGTGGGAAGTCCTTGATTACTTCCTCTAAAATTTTATCAAATTTTCTTATATACAATATTAGACTTTGTATCATCCTATCCTTATTATCTATGTTTTCATCTTCATATATGGATAAGACTTGTGAAATCATATCATGATGGATTATCACGTTTGTAGTTTCCATAATGTCGATTGGTGATTGTGGTTTCTTTGTTACCTCTAGTTGTTGTATTTAAATTGTATGTTGTTTATTTGTATTCTTATTTGAAGGATTTTGTACCTCTTCTTCTTCCTTCTCTTCTCTGAAATTGTGAATTATCTTCATTTTCACTACCTACTTGATCCTTTCTTTGTGGCCCTTTTTCTCTGCACCCATTTGTACTAGGTTTTTTGAGATCTCATATTTTTTTAAGGTAAAGGGGTTAGAAACTTACTCAACGCTTCCTTAATTAATATGTTCAAATAGACATCACATATTAAAGAATCTAGGAGTCAGTGGCACATTTAACAAATACCTCTATGGAATATCCCCATAATATATCAACATGTTTTAGCTAACTGATCAACTTGAACATCTAAGTAACAAATCATTGAATAAAAATATCATCACACATTAATTTTCCAAGGCATCTTCCTAAATAACATAAAACCTCATAGAGATTCCTAGAAATAGAACCAAATATTGATTAGTTTTCACTCTTATTTGTATAATGACCTTTTTTTAAAGTAAAAGGCATGGAAGCCTGTATATTAATATATTATATAATAAAGGGTTACATCTATGTCTACATCAGATTGGAAAAAATTTCCCAAGAATCTGTACAACTTATCTGCATCTTTAGAAATACAACTTTGAGGATTGCAGATAAAAACAAAATTTCAAAATTTTGTATATATTCATCAATTGTAAACTATTACTGAATACCCAAAACATCATTTTCCATGACTATTTCACCAAAGGCAAGAGAAACTTCCTTCATACAAACACATCGACATCCATTGCTACTTAAACAAAGTTGAAGAAAAACTTGGCACTATGTCAAAACATTAGCAAAATTTATTTGATGACTAAGACATTGAGCTACTACTCTTCCATACACTTGAATTGTACCGAATTCTCATCTTGGCCTTCAAAAACCTCCTAAATTTGTATATCTTGAGCAAAGAAATCAAAGCTAATTATTTCCTCCTCTTTCTGCAAAGTTTGAGTGATGTGATCCCGTGCTATGAAACCCTGATGCCCACCATTGGAACTTTAAGCAATATTTTTCCCTAGCATCACCTCCACATTTTCTTCAACGGGTGCAAATGATAGCACTCTTTCTTTCAAACAAAATGGGAATTAAGGGGAGGATGAGGAGTATGATCATGAAGAAATGAAACTGCATAGTATTTCTCCTTGATATCAATATCCATTGACACATAAACCCTCCTAAAATTCTTCCTTAGTTCCTTCATAAGTATGTTATCGTTCTTATACTGCAAGGCTAATCTAATTGCTTCATAAATATCTTCAAAACCAAGATGTTGTTTGACAAACTCTCTAGGAAACAAACCTCCTAAATACCCATCACCACTAAAAACATCATACCCTTGAACAACAGATAAAAGAGAATCATTTTGAAGAAACTGAGGGTTAACAAATTTTCCTACAATTGTTTCCAATTCCCCTAAAGATTGAAGAATATCCATGATATTTGACAAGAAAATAGATAAAACCTGGGAAGGAAAGATTAAGTGCCTAGCTTTGGGGCATGTGACCTCAACTCCAAGCACCGACCACACATAGTCTTCCACCCTAGGGTATTCCACCTTAAAAACTAAATTGAGGCTCTCATGAGTGAGATATTCCTCAAAGGGGTGCTCCCATGGCTGCACTAGACAATTAACCTTGAAATTACATGGTTAGAATTACATACTACCACTTCAAAGACTCTTCTCTCACAAGTTATCAATGTCTCCAAATAAAATTCCATCTAACAAAGGCCACCTTTTAAAGCCAATAGATTCGTTGTAAAGAAATTCATTGTCATGATTTTCATTGAGCCAAGAAAACACCATTGAAGCATGTGAAATCATGCAAACCTACCTCCTCTACAAGGATTAATAAATAACTGCATCATTCATAGTGCCTAAGGGTACCTAAAAAATAAAACATTAGGAAAAAATTATGATTTAATGTGCAGGTGTCTAATTTTAGCAGCCTATGGCATAAGCAAAACCCCTTCTTTTCCCATAAAATATGATGATAGGTTGAAAGTATCGATGATGTAAACAAAAACCACCATAAGGTACATTCGTTATCATAATATATTCATTTAACACATACTTGCATAAAAATAGCAAACCATCATAACAACTCGATCAAGGTGAGGTACTTTCCATGCTTAAAATGCAATCATTACTAGACAATCATCGCCAACCAAGCATATTATACCAAATCTCCCATGATGAAAATTAACCATGAGCTTGAACTTGAACCATCAATTCAAAAGAGCAAACAAATCATGTGTTAATTTAATCCAGGTAACCACCAATTGACGACGAAAGTAAAATTGCAAAGGTATAACTTTTAGTTTCCTTTGTCAATCATGAATTATAGCAATTGAGGGTATAGTATTTTTATCTCATGTTTCCCCTTTACCTCAAGTTCTTGGCCATCACACCCCATATTTGCAAGTCTATCAACCAGTTTATTGCCCTCCCTGTATGTATGTGAAATTTGAATTTCATGAAAGGAATCTGTCACCCTCCAAACTTTCTCTAATATGTATCCCAATCTCTAGTTATACGTTTTCCTCTCCTTACAATCATTGATAATGATAAGAGAATCTCCTTCAACATGCAACTTATCAATGTCCATACTTCTTGCTAGTTGCAAACCTTGAAGCAATGCTTGCCCTTCTGCAATATTATTAGTACTAAAACCCTCACTCACTATCTCTCAAATCCCAAAATTAATATTTACTTCTCATATTTTTTTCCTAAACTCTTCCCTCAAAGCTTCTCTCTAAAAACTCACTCTATAAATGAATAGGAAGTAGCATATAAACATGAAACCTCTTATTTTATAATAATATCTCTCACATGCATAAATTTAGGACTTTAATTATTTTTATAACAATTAATTCCTAATGGCCCACTTTTAGTGTCAATATCAAGCACCTACAAAATTTCCTAAGATTACTATATACACCTAAAATCGGTCAAGATAATCGATTAATTAAATACAGGCTATTTGATTAATAAAATCTTCTTAATTCGTCTACTTATAAATAAATTGAAAAATTTATTTATATAATTCATTTTCTTTATTTCTTTCTGAAATCATTTTCACGATTTAATTAAATAAACAAATCTAACTAATTTGTTTTGTTTGATTAATTCCCTCTCATTAAAATTCAATTTTGTCACATTTCTACATAATTCTCTAACCTCCTTCCACCTCATATGCCACCTTTGCATGTGTCACATGAATTTAAATATTTCTAATTTGAAAAATAGGAATTTCCCTCAACAAAATCCTAACAAGATTGGAAACACGTGGCTTCTTCTTTCATTTGATGTTCTTCAACACATGGCAAGGTGCTCTTTTAAAGGGGACAATCTCCATGATTCTCTCCAACTTCCTCACTTTCTATCGTTGATCTCTCTGGATCATAATCTTGATCGTTGAATCCTGCCACATCACTATATGCCTTATAAATCCTATAAATACAACATCTTGCTCCAACTTTTGGGAGCACATCTTTGAGCATAAACTTACTCTGCAAAAATCAGCATAGCATTTGAGAGAATTAGCATAGCATCTTAGTCTTGCATTTTAGAATTTGATTTGAAGTAGTTTTATAATGGAAAATTTCCCTTATATGATCTTAGTTGTTGCACTAGTTTGGTAGTATTTCTCATAGCATTTCATTTAGATTTGCATCTTAATCCTAGCAATCATCTTAACATCATTTTGAAATTCAGCAGCATATCATCTACCATTCAGTATTGTATATCACAGTTTACAATCATGCCTAATGTAGGCATAGAGTCTTGCATTTCATATATCATCTCGTTTCTTAGGTTTCCATCTGATAAATTCATGTGCAACATACAAATCTAAGAGCATGGATTATAATATCCCTAAGATTAGAGAGCAATGGAACGGTTTTGAATGAATAGTGCTTGTTTTGTTATTTCAATTTCATTAATGTAATACATTTCATTGATTGTGTGGTTAGATTTATCTTTTTGATACGCATATTTTATACCACACAATTAGTATAACACATACCAATGTGGGAGTAATTATAATACCTTATTATTTGTTGAATTTGTGGTAAATATATTAAAGGATAAGTTGAGAGAATTTTAAATCCTGATAGAATCTAAAGTGCCTAATTAAGGGTAAAGAGGGGAATCTTAAAGAAAAAAGGTCAATTTAAAGGCTTTTCCACATCTTTTTTGAACCCCCTAATACAAGATGAATAATTAGATTCTTCCAATTTTAATAAGGCTATTGATGATATTTTGACACTAGAATTAAGGATCAACACTTTCATTAAGGATAGTAAGAGATTGTTGGATGCTAGGTGGATAACACCATGGAAAATTCTAATATGATGATCAATATGGACCCTTTAAGTGACCAAGTGTGGAATTACCAAAATGATATATGGGGATTAGATATAAATTCTTAGATTTATTTATTTTTACAAGAATAATTATCTTTTGATATATTTTTGGTTCAATCTACATATAGTTATAGCTTAGTGTATAACATGTCAATAGCAACAATCCAAAAAATGGACAAATTGTTGTGTTTGTTAAAAGGGTATCTAATTAGAACAAATGGTACCTAGGAAGAAGTGATAAGCCATGAAACAAAGCTATGAAGTAGCTAGGGCATTCATAAATTAATCATCCAAGAAAAATTAATTTGAGTTGTGATAGGAGTACCTTGTGCATTTTTTTAATGAATTTGTCAAGGTTATTTTTAGAGTTCCTAGGCATAATGAGTGCCATTTCATCTAACTCTCCTAAAAATTCCACCCTTAAAGGACTTAAGAAGAATATCAAAAATATGAAGAAGAATTTGAGAGATTTAAATATTGACACCATGGCCCTTGGTAGGATGTTTGAATAAGTGGAGAGGATAGTCATGGAAATTATAGACACCTGAAAATGTCTTGAGTAAATCACACACCTGAGTTCGCTTATCAACACCATTTCTAGCATAATTCACCTAATTCCTCTATTTAATTAAATAATGTCCAATTATTTAGTTAAATTCATTTTATTCTCCTATTAATTAAATAACTAAGGTTATTTGATTAATTCATCATTTTCTCCCCATTTGATTAAATAATACAAATTATTTATTTAATTGTCATTAATCCCACTTGATTAAATAACTCCTAATTACTTAATTAAAACTCTTAATTCTTCCAACTTACACAATTAAATGATTTTCATGAATTATTTAATTGACTAATTTTCCTCCAACCCTCCAACTTGCATAAAGAATATTCTATATGGAAAATTCCCTTTTCAAATTTGAATTCTTCCCACCAACTCAAAATATCTCCAACATAATTCCTAAAATTATGGGATATTGTTGAGTCTCTCAAGGATTGTAAGTCTTTGATCTAATCTTTGTTCCATGTCTCATGAATTATTAGCCACTTGATCAATTCGATCCATGTCTTCATCCTCAATTCAATTTCATCCATTGATAATCATTTTACGTCTTCACCATTGATCATAATTTTAGAAATCTATAAATACTTCATCTTTCAACATGAAATTCATTCACAATCTTCATAGCACCCTTACTCTCTTGAATTGAGCACTCACTTTGAGAAATTTGAGAGAATTATTGAAAGCATTTGTGAATCAAGCATCTTCAAATCACTTGGAATTGAGATTTTACACAATGGATTAGGCAATTTTTAGCAATCTACGTCATATCACACTAAATTTGCTTCAATTCTACAATGGAGTGGAGAGGTTTTCACATTAGTTTAGGTTTTTTTTTTTTGAATAATGTTTCATATTTTTTAACTGAATCTTTTAGTGTTGTTAATAGAATTTCATTGGAGTGTTTCTTTTAGTTGATCAATTACTTGTGTAATTGCTTCAGTTTAGTGGTATTTGATCAATTGAATTCATATGCTTATATATTGGCACACCCGGTGGGACCCACATCCCTATCTAACTAGTTTTGTTTGAGTTTTTGAGATATTGTAGGTTCCAAAAGAAGGTCAATGCCTTTGTAGGTGATAGGGTGACGCTTTTGCAAAGCTTGATGCCTTTGCATTACATCAATACCTTTCTTTTCTAATATTTTCTATTCTATTGTGAATAACAAAGTGACACATTTACAAATAGTGATGCATCTGTAAATACCTTGCACCTTTGTAGAAGTACAAATTGACACCTTTGTTTGACAAAATGATGCCTTTGCACAGGCAGAGCGATGCATTTGCACGTATAATAGTAAGTTTAATTTTTAGGATTTATCTAATTTTAAATTAGTTTTTAATCTAACCCTAACACTTTAATGTTTGTTGTTTTTTGTTTCTTGAGGCTAATACTTTACAAAAAATCTGGCTTGGAGGAGTTGGAACATAATTAATGATTTTGATATCTAGAGCTTTAATCTAGGACACATTTTTTTATTTAGGGCACTAAAATAAATTCATCTTTACTTTGGTGTAATAAAATGAACACAACTTACATCTTTCCTTTGGGTTTAAAAATAATAATACAACTTTCACACTTTGGATTTGGTGCTTAAAATAAACCACACATTTGATCTTTGGTGCACACTTAAAATGAACATGAGTGCTTTGTATTTTGTGATTAGTAGTTTTTAGATGTGTATCCTCTGCCCTCACGCCTTGTACGAACTTGGGTGGAGAGAAACATCTTGCATTTTATTTTCATTTTAGCTAAAGGAGTTGTCTATTTATCCTCTCCCCTTGCGCTTTGTGTGATCTTGGGTGATGAGAACATATCAACACGAATCCTTCCTTGTGTTGGTAGGATGTTTGCCTTGGGATACATCTTTATTGAGAACCTAAGGGATTTACCTCAAGCGATATTTTTGATTCGCTATATAAATTGGATGAGAGTGAAAGTTATAATTTGATCCATGCATGTAGCATACTAGACTTTCTCTAAGAATTTGGGGTAATTCTAGATTTTGAGGAGATTTCTATGTAGTTGGTTATATTCACAGATGTTCCACCCACTAAAAATATTTTTTGTAGATTCCTTAAAGTCTATTTAAATGTAATCTTACAAAGTGATGCAAGGGATGTGGATCATACCCTGAAGCAACTCACCATGTCCTCTCTTAGGTTGAGATAGAATATTTTTGGGTTGCTAGCAATAGCCTCTCAAGAAGAGAAATAAGGTGTGCACGTGGCATCTATCAATGACCCTATGTCACTAGACATCTACTATCCACCTTCATATAGAAAAGGTTTTGAAACAATTATTTCACTACACAATATTTCTGAGTATTTTCCCCTTAAATGGGAGGTGGGCCTACTTAAATATTACACACCTAGTCTACCACTAAATAGGTTGTACTTCATGGTGTTTTTTCATGTGAAGACCTTGTGACACTCTTTAGTGTGGCCTTGTAGAAGGACACGCGAAAAGGATCTAATCACCTAATTGAGTCAGTTTACATGTTGTATACAATGTTTTTGCAAAATTAAAACATCAAATAACTAGGTCAACTCACATTTTAAAGATCCTCTAATAGATCAAAGCATTTATTTGATAGTGCAACACTTTTATGTAAACTAAAGCTTCTATTTTTATCAAAATGATGCTTTTATTTGTATATCGACACTTTTGTGCATCACGGCACATTTTTCAGAGCAAACAATTTTTTTTATAGTGACACCATTGTTTGGATAGTCTGATGCTTTTGTCAAACATTGACACCTTTGAAAATGTTGTCACCATTTCAAAAAATGAGCAATTCCTTTTTCAAAACTGGAAAACAATAAACTTCAAAACACTTTGTTGATTTTGTATTTTGGTTCACAAACATTAAATAATTTGAAATTCATGAAAATAAAATTGATGACTATCTGAATTACTCAAAACATCAATTAAATTGTGTCTTTTAGCTTCATTTTGGAAACATAAAAATATTACTTATCCTTATTTTGGATCAACCTTATTGAAACAACAAACAAAACATCAAATCCAATTCATTCAACAACTTGATAATAGACATTGTCCATTTGAAAACTAGATCTTCACATCTCACTTCTTAATTTGTCATAGTGCTTGGAAAATAATCTATTTTTCAAGTATTAGGTCAAATTATTATTAAATCATGGTGAGTTAGCATACTTTAGAGTCACAAGTCTACTCTTAAAGTTGCAAATTCATTATCATCAAAAATTGAAAAAAATCCTAGGTCTAGTTCAAAACATTGTTTGCTTTGAAAGTTTCATACCATTCCATCCAACCAAACTCCATTCAAAACAATTGGTCCAAAATTGGTTAAGGTATCACTTTTATCAAAATTTGAAGAAACATTTGAACACAAACATTTAAGTAAAACATCATCATCAAAATATCACAAGGTCGTCACAACTTGTATGGTCACAACTAGGTCACAATACAAAATTAACATGGAGGCTAATCAAATTGGGTCAAACATTCCAATGAATACAAATAGTGGAGATTTACCATATGGAAGGTCTACTACCACACCACCTCAAACAAAACCTTAAACGCCACAAATTGAAGCAATTTACATAAAGGAAACTATAAATAAAAAGAAGAAATTCACCCCCGCCGAAATTCTTGAAATGTCACAAGATCCAACTCTTCGTCACGTCATAAAGACCGTAATGAATCTAGATCCCAAATTGTATGTATTAAAACTTGCACAAAGTGGGTCTAAAATCTCATAATTTTTTGATGTCAATACACTCGAAGAACAACCTTTGGATCACTTATTTGCATGACTAGAAGCAAGAAATATACCCCATGATAGTGAATCTTTGGAAAAACATATTACACAAGCAATACCAAAACCTTCTTCACTTAATGTATCAATTCAACCAACAATTACCTTGCAAGGGATAGATTAAACCAATTCTTCAAATAAATATTTAAACCTCTTGGATAATACTCAAAATCTAGGAAACATCAACCTTGGCTATCAAAACATAGATGTACCACCAACCTTCAATGCTCAAGGTTCAAACATGACAATTTATGGGGTAAATGAACCTTCTCAAAACTTGATCTTGAATTGTCTTAACACTTAACAGCATCAAAAACCATCAACCTTCAATGCTCAAGGTTTAAATATGGCAAGCTTGAATGGTTATAATACTCAACAACATCAACAACCACCAACCTGCAATGCTCAAGGTTCAAACATGGCAAGCTTGAATGCTCTTAACAATTGACAACATCAACAAGCACCAACCTTCAATGTTCAAATTTCAAACATGGAAATATTTAATGGTATTAATACTCAACAGCATCAACAATTTCAACATCAACCACCCCAAAATAAAAATCAACCACCACAACATCAAAATCAACCACCCCAAAATCAACACCCACAATCTCAAAATCAATCATCTCAACATCAACTATCTCAACATATCTAATATCAATAATAATAACAAAATCAACCACCTCATCATCATCAAAATCAACAACAACATCCACAACAACAAAATCAAAAATTCCATCAATAATATCAATATCAAGAAGCATCTCCTCAACACCATACCATCCACCAACAAAACATACATCCACAATATCAACAACAACAAGGTTATATCCCATTCACTTTATAAAATTACCAATAAAACATTCCCCCACAATATCAACAACACATGCCATTATCACAACGAGGTATCATATATCAACAAACACAACAACAATTGCAAGCATAAAGAAAACTACAAGAACATCAACAAATCTTTTCTCAATAAAACTTACAATCAAAACCTCAACAAAATATTGTGAATCAAAACCAATATGGTCAATACAATACTTTCACACCACTACCTACCAATCCTCCATATGATCAATACAACACAAATGTACCACCTTAAACCAAGATCCATTATTTAACTCATCTACCATTCCACAATATAATACATAAAATTCATCACCAAGCATTGGTCCCTTGGACGTATCATCTCAAATACAAACCTTAACACAAAATATCCAGGATATCTAAGTGGGGAAGACAAAAAAATTGTATGTGGTACAAGATCTATGTCCCTAGCCGTTTGATAGAAGTTTCATGATGGTTCCATTCCCTCCAAACTTTTAAATCCAAAAGTTTGGTAAATACAAGGGACGTGGTAATCTAGAAGAACATATAAGAGAATTGTATGTAGCGTGCATGGAAGTATCTTACAACGACACATACCTGATGAGACTTTTTCCATGAAGCTTAGGTGGACAAGCAATAGAATGGTTCTCTCACTTATCTCTAGGGATTAGAACATTCCAAGAAATAATAGATTAATTTGTAGCACATTTTTCCTACAACATTGGCATAGACGTAACCTTGGAAGAACTATACACCTTAAATAAAAACAAGGGAGAAGCTTTTGCACGTTTCTTGCAATGATGGAGATATAAGGCTAGTAAATGCAAGTGGCCTATTCTTGAGAAGCAACAAGTTGAAATCCTTGCAGGAAACTTAAACATAGATATTTCTTTCCAAATAAGAATGCAATATGAATCAAGTTTTGAAGAACTCGTATCTAAATGGTTGAATCTCGAAAGATCCCTCATTGCTAATGGATCCATACAAATCAACAAGGAAAAAATTTCATCGTCTATTTCTAATGATAAACCCTGTATATGGGCCAAAAATAAGAATGTTACTATGATGGGGTTGTAGATGAATTTTTTTTCATTAATATACCTTCCAAACCAAACACACAACAAGGAGGAACACAAAATGTCAATAATGTTAACACCCAACAAGGAAAACGACCAAGACAAAAATGCACTCCCTTAGGGAAGCCCATCAAAACAATCTTGAACAAGTTGCTCCAAGAAAATACCATAAAACTTATAGAGTATAGACAATATGGAGATTCACAAGTTAAACCCTCATGTTATAAGGATGAGGACTATTTCAATTATCATCGTACAAAGGGACATAAGACATCCAATTGTATGAAACTAAAAATGGCATACAAGACCTCATAGTCAATGGTGAGGTAAATGTCAATCAAAAACCTAGAAGTTTTGGAAACAAAGACCTAGGTATATATAAGGATCCAATGCCAAACCATGGAAAAGGAAATGATGGTAAAAAAGGAAAAATGTACAATCAAGTTGGCCACACCTATGATAATGTTGTAGGTAACATACATTCATATGACTAGCATGTCTTTGTTATCACAATACAATGTCAAAATCTTGAGTATGGAGTCACCACACGATGAGAAAACTTTACCATACAAAGAGCCCCTCTACCATCCAAAGTACCAACAAGAGATAATCCTACTGATTATAGCTTACTTGATCAACTCAAGAAGATCCCTGCACAAATCTCTACTTTGGAACGAATGAATATTTCACTCACCCATAAAGAGGTTTTAGAGAAGGACCTTTTATCATCGCCAGTTCCTACCGACATTAATACTAACCAATTTCAAGCCATGGTAGGGCACATTTCATCTACCCATCTATTACTCTTCACACAATATTATCTTCCATCCCAAACATTTCATAACTGTACACTTCATCTTGAGGTGTACGTTCACAAAAACAAGTTCAAGAGAGTGTTGATAGATGGAGGTACAAGCTTAAATATTTTACTCTCCAATTGATCAAATAGTTGGGCTATTTTGAGGATGTGATCAAAAAGACAAAAGGAGTCACAATCCAAGCCTATGATGAAAATGAATGGAGTTCACAAGGAATAGTAAAGATACATATACAAGTTGGACCAACAATTGCAAAGATGATCAAAAAGACAAAAGGAGTCACAATCCAAGCCTATGATGAAAATGAACGGAGTTCACAAGGAACAATAAAGATACCTATACAAGTGGGACCAAAAATTACAGAGATACCAATAACATTCTTCTCGGTCATCCATAGATTCATGCCATGAAATTTGTAGCTTCAACATACCATCAATGTATCAAATTTCCTTATGATGACAAAGAAATCACAATCCATGGAGATCCATAACCATTTTATTACTGTAAAAGTATGGAGGAGAATTACTACAAAGTGCTTCAAGTTCCTAAAAATGATGAATTTCCACTACCTTCCTCCTATGATGATCCATCTTCATTGGCATCTACATCTGGTTCAAAGCTTGCGCTTTATGAAATCAAGGCAAAAATCACTGACCTAGGTTGTGGTGAATATGACTTGACAAATTCTTTCTTTGTGGGGAATCTACCATCAAATCCAAAAACATATGGTCAACCACAACACATTGATAAAGTATCTAAAAATTTTAAGCACGCCATATTTGAGAAGTGGAGAGATTTAAACAAAGATATCATAGATGAAGAGAACATATTTGAATGGATCTATCAAGATGAGAAATAATAACCTCCACTTCTAGTGGATACAAGTAGAAAAGGGTTCCAATTAATGAAAATAATGGGTTATATAGGCACTAGATGCCTTGTCTTGAAACAACAAGGAATGCATGTACATATCTCGTTGTGGATATCTCGATTGAGGAAGATAAAGCTTATTCTTATTTAAGCACATCCCAATATGAGACCATTGACAACTTACCGTTTTTCATCACATAACTATTTTAGTGTGCCTCGATATACATGATAACCACATCCTTTTCATCCCCTACCCATGATACAGAGTTTACACTTATATATCCCCAGCTTATCGACTAGGACCAACAACACGCACCAATTTTGGATTCATTCTGAAATGATGAGCCAATCTCCAAGTTTATGGGGGTTCAAGATCACATTCCATTTGGGGACCATAAAGTTGGTTTTGACATAAATATAGACACACAAGCCTATTTTAGGGATACGATTGAATCTTTCAGTCACAAAATAGAAAATCTGAAAAATCATGACAAGATCACCAAGTGAAAACCACAATGTGGCACTTTTTTATCCTAAAATAGTAAAAATAGAGGACACATCCAATGGTGAAAACCTCTCTGAGGCCCCTATAGATGAAGGATTCAATCTCCCCAAGGTAGAGTAGGAAAGATCAACAGTCCTTACAGAAGCATCACAACTCGTCAACGTGGGAAGAGATGAAGCACCCCAAGTCACCTTTAATGCATCTCCATTGGATGATAAGGAATAGAACAATTTGGAAGCTTTTCTTAGGGAAAGAAAGATTTACTTCACTTTTTCATATGTGGATATGCCTGGTCTTGACACGCCATTAGTGGTCCATCACCTAACAATTCATCCAAGTGTGAAATTGGTAAAACATAAACTAATAAAAATACATCCTCATATCGCATTTTTGGTCAAAGTATAGCTACAGAAGTTGTTGGATGTAGGTTTAATAAGACCTATTGATTATCCAGAGTGGGTTTCCATCCTTGTTCTAGTTTCAAAACCCACTGGGGTATATGTATCTACGCGGATTTTAGAGATCTAAACAAAGCTTGTTCCAAGGATGACTTTCCACTTCCCAACATAGACATCATTGTGGACCTGACAATTGGACATGAAATGCTTTATCTTATGGATGGATTCTCTCCAGGTATAATCAAATCATGATAGCTAAATAAGACCACCATTAAAAAAAAAAATAGTTTTCCATGGGGACATATTATTATAATGTCTTACCTTTTGGTTTAAAGAATACAAGTGCAACATATCAAAGGATGATGAACTTAATTTTTTATGACATGTTCCAAAAAATCTTAGATGACTATGTGGATGAAATCTTGGAAAAATCAATAACAAGAAAAGGATATCTTGAAGTGTTAACTCAAATATTTGATAGGCTTGAAAAATATTAGGTGAGACTCAATCCAAAAAAGTGTCTTTGGAGTCACCACAGGTAAACTTTTGGGACACATCATATCACGAAGGGGAATTGAGGTGGACCCTACCAAAGTCAAGGCGATAATGAAAAAGGAACCACTGAAGACATTGAAACAACTTAGAAGCCTTTAAGGGAAGTTATAGTCCATTAGGAGATTCATCGCATAACTGGTAGATAAGTGTCACTCATCTACACACCTACTCCATAAGGCTGTGGCGTAGAAGTGGGATAATCATTATGAGCAAGTATTCCAATAGCTAAAGGACTAATTGGCATCACCACCCATATTAATGCCACCAATCATGGGAAAATCTTTAATCTTATACATCTCGATAACCTTAGCAACATTAGGAGCTATTTTGGCACAACATGATGAAGCGGGAAAGGAAATAGCTATATACTACATCAAAAGGACTTTGGTAGGATTTGAGTTTAATTATACACCAATATAAATCATGTCTAGAAGTAGTGTTTGCATCTCAAAAGCTAAGGCACTACATGCTCAGTCATGAAATTAAGCTCATCTCTAAGGTGGATCCACTAAAGTACTTGCTATCCAAAGCTACCCTCACAAGTCATTTGGTGAAATGGGTCATGATCCTTAGTGATTTTGACATTGAATACATGTATCATAAGGGACTCAAAGGATAATTCATCATTGTTCAACTAGTTGAAGCACCATTATATGCAAATAATCCCCTAGTATCTGAGTTTCCAAATGAGGTATTTTTTACTGTAGTGTCAACAAACTAGTGGAAATTGTATTTTGATGGATCACATACACACCATGGATCTGGAACATGTATATTATTTTTCACCTCACAAGGTGATTGTATACCTAAGTCTTATAGATTGGCATTCTTTTGCACAAACAATATAGCAGAGTATGAAGCTCTCATCACAAGGTTGAGAACTAATATCCAATGGAAGATTCAGGAGCTACAGGGTCTTGGGGACTATCAGTTAATAGTAAGGCAAGTTAAGAACAACTATCAAACCAAAGATGATAAACTGATGCCATACAAGAATATGGTGGATAGCTTTAAGGAGTATTTCATTGACATAAATTTTGAACAAATCCCAAGGGCTAATAGCATGGTAGTGGATGTGATGGCTACCATTGTATCATTGCTAGATATGCCACAAAATAGCCTAAAATGTAAATTCCTCATCAAAAAACTTCTCATACCAGCTTTTGATATTCCAAAATCATAATTTGTGTGCAAGATTGTTGGTCCTGGTTCACCTTGGCATCATGAAATTTTCACTTACCTGGACATAACAGAAACTTTCCATCTGACCTCACCCATAACCTATGAAAAACCTTCATCCAAATATCCTCACGCTTTTTCATCATTGGTGATATCTTATACCGTAGAAGTCTTGATGGGACATTAGTAAGATGTCTTAACCAAGAAGAAGCTTGCATCACCTTAGAATAGGTGCATGAAGGCGTTTGTGAGTCACATTTGAGTGGTATTACCTTGTCTAAGAAGTTACTTAGGATGGGATACTATTGTCCAACCATGGAGTAAGAGTCCAATCAATTTTTAAAGAAGTGTTTGTAGTGTCAACAACATGGGGACCTCATCCATGCTCCCGCTCAAGAGCTTTGACCGATCACAACTCCATGGCCTTTTTCACAATGGGGAATCAACCTCATAGGTAATATTACACCAACATCCTCAAATAGACATAAATTCACAATTACCGCCACTGAGTACTTTATAAAGTGGATTGAGGCTATACCTATGACTTATGTAGCTAGGAAATAGATATTAAAATTCATCCTCAATTATATCATTTTTCACTATGGTGTTTCATATTCCATTAACTAAGATAATGGAATACCATTCAAGAACTAGGATGTGAAAGAGTTATGTAGCCAATTTAATATCAAACATCGCTTCTCAACCCCTTATTACCTCCAAGGGAACAACCAAGTTGATGCTTCTAACAAAATGATTATAAAGATCTTGAAAAATATAGTCAATGACATTGTTAAGGATTGGTACCTACAATTGAACCCTACCCTATGGGAATACAGAACTAGCATTAGGACACCTACAAGTGCTACCCCCTATTCCTTGGTCTATGGGAATGAAGCCATCTTTCTTGTTGAAGTCAAGCTCTCATAGTTAAGGATATCATTGCAGCACTTGATAACAGATGATGACTACAAATTTTCAAGGTTGAATGAGCTAGATCTATTAGATGAACATTGTTTGGAAGCCCTCAATCGTCTTTAAGTGTACCAGAATCAACTTAGCAAAATCTATAATTAGAAAATCAAGGGTCAGTAATTCCAGGTTGAAGATCTTGTTATGAATGAAAACTAAAAGAATCAAATGGATCAAAATAGAAAGGGAAATTTTGAGCCAAATTGGTTAGTACCATTCATTATCACAAGTTATGGATCAGGAGGTTATCAGCTTGCAACACCTGAAGCAGATCTATTGCAAGAATTGGGCAATGGCATGTATCTCAAAAGGTTTTATTCTTAGCCCATGATGGGTATAAACATAAAAAAAACAAAAAACAAAAATAAATTAAAAAAGGATCAAAATAGTAAAGAGAAAAATCGTCCTTTGGCAAAAACCACTTCAATTGTGCTTTGGCCAAGTACCTTGGTGAAAACCTAGGAAACATGCACCTTGTGTAAATAAGTACCACTTGTCATCTATCAAATACTCTTAACTTCCATCCATTTCATAATAAATCGACATTCATTCATCCATCTTTCATCCATTCATTCATCCCTAACATGGCTTGGAGTCTAACAAGTATCTATCCATGCTATTTGGTCCTATCCCCAAGTTATTCTAGTTGTCTCATATCAAGGTAACCTAACACTTTGTTGCGGGAATCTTCCTACACATGGTCAAATGGATTGGATTCTTGTATATCACCTAGGTCGTTAAACATCTTGAAAATCTCAAAAACATTCAAAATACTTGAAAATCTCAAAAACATCCAAAATACTTTGAAATCCAAAAACATCCAAAACATCTTGAAAATCTAAAAAACATTCAAAATAATTTGAAATCCAAAAACATTTAAAACATCTCAAAATCCAAAAACATTTAAAACATCTCAAAATCCAAAAACATTTAAAACATCTCAAAATTCAAAAACATCCAAATCAAGTCCAAACCCATAAAAAGGTCAAAAAACATCAAAATCAAAAACACTATTAATCATCACACGCTAATATCCCAGTTCAATAATCAAACTATGAAGCCTTTGTGCAATTACGTAGGAAAGGCCATCTCTGATGAGCCCTCGAGGCACAGGTCTCCCCGAGGTCATGTTCTCTTTGTATAACCTCAAAAAACTCAAAACATTTGGAAAACTAGAAAACCAAAACAATTTTAAAACATCACACAAAACGCAAAACAACCTCAAATATGTTGAAAACTTGAAACATTCATAAAACCCCAAAATACCCAAAAATAGCCTCAAAACATTTCAAAAAGTCAAAAAACATTGAAATATTTAGAAAACAAAGTCACCCATCCCATCTCATTTTCACATGTAATGAATGTTCAAATGTATAATAAATTGATCATCACCTTCAACCTTTGGCAACACAAATAGAAACAAATATAACAATTTGTGAAACATAAAATTTAAATGCAAAATCCTAAGTCTTGATTATCACTCAAACATGTTGGTTAACATTCATATAAATAGCCTTTAAACAGTTAGAAAATAAATCAACATCCAAACATGTCTTACAGATATGTCTTTCCTACAATAGACATCACTGGATATCGCCCAAAATTAATACTCTTTGGAAAAATATATGATAACATTGAAATTTTGTTGTGTTGAGATTTTTTATGATTTATCTTATTGGTCCATTCCGATAATCTCTTGATGATGTCTACACAAAATTACTTAGAGAGAAAGGAATGGAGCATTGATCATTGCTTTTGTTTGTTGTGTTTGTTGGATATTCTTGCAACATGGCCTCTGAGAACACTTGCTTTGGGTGTGTAGGGATAGTCTCAAGTAAAACAATGGCTAAGACATATCAGGTTATTCATACCTTTTGTGTATTAGTCTCCTTATTTTGATGGCTTTATTATGTCACATGATCAAATAAGGTTTATATATGTCATCTATGAACAAGGATACTCCTATTTGTTTGCAGATTCAAAGTCCATGCATTAGATACAATGTCATCTTAGTTCTTAATACCTTAGTGCATCATGTCTATTTACTATACCCTAAAAGCAAAATAAAAGTCATCACTATCTCATCACATATCCAATAAAATCTGAAAGTACATCTAAATAATTATAGATTTTTTGGTATCTTGATTAATGTCTTTCATTCATTCTATTTTATCATCTCATTCTATCTTATTCTTACTAACATCCAAGTATCATGACATAACAAAAATAATACATATCATACATCCTACATCCATAAATTATCGGCATAAATCTCATAGCATACATCCTACATAATCATCATATATCATGTAAAAAAGTACAAAAAGAGATCATCCATATCATATCCATATCATGCACCTTGCATCCACAAATCATTAGAAACAATCATATCGTATATCATATCATGATCATAACATTTACACACACATACATAACATTATAAATTATTAAATCATATATAAACAAATGATCACATAAAAAAAAATTCATCTCATATATGTATTAAAAAAATGAATGGCATGATACATGTCAAGTGTGTGATATATCTAAAAAATATACATGAGGCTATCAAAAAATCCAATGAATGGATAGACATAAGGTCTACATCAAAAAAATAGTTATACATAACTATGACCGGCTCCCTTGTTCCTCTCTATCAGCATCAGGCCGGTGTGATGGTGATCATATTGATGGTATCTAATCTCCACCTGAGAGACCAATGTATCCTCCTATTTGACCCACTGATGGACCACCCAATGATCTTCTAGGAGCTACAACACTCCTTTGTGAGAAACTAGGTTGCCACCTATGAGAGGGAATCTACATGTAGTAAATGGTCTTGTAGTATGATGCCTCTACAACTACCTATGCATAGTGGGTAGTTGAGACCATATCACCCTATGCATGGTTTGTAGTCCCCAACTATTGTCTACGAGCAGTCTCTTGTGCTAGGTGTAACTCTATCTTTTGTCACTAGGTCCTCTCAACATCTCTTAGAGCGAGCTTGGTCCCACTCCTACCTTAGAGTATTTCGCTCCTATCAAGCATTGTCCTACTCTTGCATATATGTGTCCCACTCCTGGCAGGCTTGATCCCAATTAACAGTCCTTTGATCCCACTCCTAAGTAATGGCCTATAATTTTCGATCAGGAGCCCCGAGCACTACTGCTACCTAGTGTTTATATGACACAAAAGGTGGTGAACCAAGTGGTGGCCCCTATGGTACCTGTCTTGGAATTTGACCTCTGCCACCTCTACCACCCTGCCTCACTGTTGTTGACCCCCTACATTTTCACTTGTTGGATTAGTGATTCTGATAGGTCTATGTTGTGTGAACCAAGCGTCATATCCTAGGGTAGTCTAAGGATCATCCAACCCACCTGTGTATACCTATGGTAGTGGTACCAACTAAGAAAAATCATCCATATTAGTCTGTGGAATCATCTGCAGTCCCCACTTGATAATCTCTTAGAAGGTATGAGCATACATAGCCCTATAGTTGTCTGTTGGAGTATCCTATTGCTCCTCAAACTAGTGAGCAACTTGATCTGGTAAATATCTCTCAATGATATGTATGGTCCAACCCATGAACCATTGGGTTTGTCAGTAGTAGCTCAAGTGTGTTGCATCGTCCTCCCAATCTCGAGCCTAGATCCAAGTTCTCCATGTGAAAATTGCCATATCATCAATGACCCACTACCAATACATTATATCACCTACACCTATGTGATGGAGGGTAGTCATGCAATCGTACTAATACACGATCGGAACCTCCTCATCTATAGTCCTGAATGTAATGACCAATTTGAGAACTGCAATGTGCTCCCATGCCCATATATGAAGAAGGGTAACCCATGCAGATATGTTGACGCCCTCCTGATAAACCACCAGGTGTATGTCATGGTATAAACGGGCTAATATGAAAGGACCCTAGACGTAAACGCATACATCCTCCATGATCCTTTGTAAGACAACACCCCATCCTAGGTTGAATAACCAAAACCTCCTATCAAGAGACAGGACTCCCATGATGAGCCCCACAATAACCAAGTTGAGATCATTGATAATGTTGATGAAGCATTGCGGGTCAATTTGTCCACCCTCTAGAAAAAGGTCCTCCACTCCCAGCACATGGAACATGGACTCCAGGACAAGATCTCTATCATAGATCACTTACTCTATGTGAATCAATACCCGTAGGATCCTCCAAACATCCTCAAGGGTCATTGTGGCTTCACCTGTCGACATGTGGAAGGAGGAATTCTTTGAGTGCCAGTGCTCCACCAAAACATTCATCAACACTAAATGGGTCTTGATCTCTAGCATGTAGGAAATATGGTACAATCCAACCACTCTTAGGAATAGAAAATCGAGCTCTCATAATCTAGTAAGCCACTCTATTATATGTGGTCTCCTCTCTTGAGAAAGTAGAGGATGTAAGCTAGCCTGCATGCATAATGCACACAACGTCAATTTACTAAAAATTTGGAAAAAAAAAGTCCAAGTCAAAATCCCTAGAATGCAAAAGCGAGCCTTTATTGCAAAGGCATCACACTGTTGGTCTTGCAAAATTGTTGCTAATTCTACATTGATCATAATTATTCATAGTCTTATCAAGTAGCTACTTAATCTATTTGAGTGCAACAATATTAAATTGGGTCATCTTTGGATAATTAAAATCTCAAAAAACTTCACTTCATCCAAGATTTCCTTTACGTTAAATTTGTACAGTAGCATGAATATAAATCATGTAAATGTTTGGTAAGGGTAGATACAAAAAGCTAAACTATATCTCGATATCAATGATATCCTTTGCATTATATATGATCTCCAAAACCTTAGAATGCTAGGAGAGTTCTTCATATCTAGTGTAAGGCTTCTTAATGGTGAGCTTGCACTCATAGAGAATAACGATATTTTACAATATGTTAGTTTGTGTAGTCATAGATGTTTGGGAAATTAATTTTTCTACTTGTGAACTAGTAGATAAAACAAAAAATTGAAGCAAGAAATAATGTTATCGAGAATAATGTTATAAGGAATATTATTAAAGGTTTGAATAATTATAGAATGCCCTATCAGATTTGTTGGTGGAAAATACAAGCTACATATTTGAGTGCTTCTTCATAGTCACTAATATACTATATTATTTGGATTGAATCCATGTTAGATGGTGGTCTTAAATAATATCTTGGTTCATTAGTATTTGAGTGGGTATAATTGGCATCAATAATAGTAACTTCTAGTTAATAAACAAGAATTCCATGTAGCTACACATTAATATTCATATAGGTGCACTCAACCCATCCAACTTCAAAAGACACATCAATATAATATTTATTAGCAATGAATTTATATTTACACTATACTCTTTACACATAGTGTGTCTTCCTAGGTTCCTCGAGAATCACTTTAACTAGAAAAATCTATATCATTTATATTTCTCATGATTCTCTCTACACTTGGTAGTAAGATTGATCTTCATATTCATCTTGTACATTGCTTCATAAACTATTTGTGTATTTTACCATGCATCCCCTAGTATAGTAGGGGGTTAACTTATTTAATGGGGCTTCAACATGCTTCTCCACTAGTATCATTTTCACCCAAAAGTGAAATATATTTAATATTTTTTAAGAAAAAGGGGTTAGAAACTTACTCAACACTTCCTTAATTAATATACATAAATAGACATCACATATTAAATATGTAGGAGTTAATGAAACATTTCACAAATACCTCTATGGAATATCGCCACACTATATCAACATGCTTTAGCTAAGTGATCAACTTGAAAATCCAAGTAACAAATCATTGAATAAAAATGCCATCACACATTAATTTTCCAAGGCACCTTTGTAAATAACATAAAACATCATAGAAGGTCCTAGAAATAGAACCAAATGTTGATTGGTTTTTACTCTTCTTTGTACAATGACCTTGATAGTCAAGAATTTACACGTTACATATCAGTTTGCATAAGGAAAACCCTAAAGGGTAGCAACATCCTAGGTTTGTGGATTTGAGACCTAATTCTTGGCCTACCATAGATATTTAAGCCTACATATTTGAACATGTGAATAAATAATTTATAGATGTACAAAATATGGAAGCTTCTCATTATAGTGGCAATGAATAACTCACATATAGATGCATCCCTTTTACCTTAGGAAAGAAAGCAACTAAAACCATCTCTCATTACCTCTCAAATCTCAAAATTAACATTTACTTTTCATAACCTTTTTCTAAACTCTTGCCTCAAAAAATCTCTCTAAAAATCCACTCTATAAATGAATAGGAAGCAACATATAAACATGAAACCTCCTATTTTGTAATAATTTCTCTCACATGCATAATTTAGAACTTTAATTATTTTAATAACAATTAATTTCTAATGGACTACTTTTAGTGTCAATATCAAGCACCTACGAAATTTCCTAAGATTACTTTAACACATACCAATGTGGAAGTATTTCTTAATACCTTATTATTTGTTGAATTTGTGGGAAATGGATTAAAGGATAAGTTGAGAAAATTTCAAATCCCAGTAGAATCTAAAGTGCCAAAATTAAGGGTAAAGAGAGGAATCTTAAAGAAAAAAAAGTCAATTTTAAGGCTTTACCACATCTTTTTTGAATCCATAATACAAGATAAATAATTATATTCTTCCAAGTTAAGAAGGCTATTGATGATATTTTGAAACTAGAATTAAGGATCAACACTTTCAATAAGGAGAGTAAGAGATTTTTGGATACTAGGTGGATAACACCATGGAAAATGCTAATATGATGACCAATATGGACCCTCTTAGTGACCAAGTGTGGAATTACCAAAATTATATATGGAGATTAGATATCAATTCTTAGATTCATTTATTTTTACAAGAATAATTATCTTTTGATATATTTTTGGTTCAATCTACATATAGTTATAGTTGAGTGTATAACATACCAATAGCAACAATTCAAAAAATGGATAGATTATTGTGTTTGCCAAAAGGGTGTCTAATTAGAACAAGTGGTACCTAGGAAGAAGTAATAATCCATGAAACAAAGCTATAAAGTATCTAGGGCATTTATAAATTAATCATCTAATAAAAAATAATTTGAGTTGTGATAGGATTACCTTGTGCATTTTTTTAATGTATTTGTCAAGGTTATTTATAGAGTTCTTAGACATAATGAGTGTCAGTTCATCTAACTCTTCTAACAATTCCACCCTCAAAGGACTTAAGAAGGATATCAAAAATATGAAGAAGAATTTGAGAGATTTAAATATTGACACCATGGCCCTTAGTAGGATGTTTGAACAAATGGAGAGGATATTAATGGAAAGTATAGACACCTAAAAATGTTCTGAGTAAATTACACACCTAAGTTCATTTATTAACACCATTTCTAGCATAATTCACCTAATTCCTCTATTTAATTAAATAATGTCTAATTATTTAGTTAAATTTATTTTACTCTCCTATTAATTAAATAGCTAAGGTTATTTGATAAATTCATCATAATTTGTCATTTTCTTCCCTTTTGAGTAAATAATGTAAATTATTTAATTAAATTTCATTAATCGCACTTGATCAAATAATTCCTAATTTCTTAATTAAAACTCTTAATTCTTCAAACTTACACAATTAAATGATTTTCATGCATTATTTAATCAACGAATTTTTCTCCTACCCTCCAACTTGGCAACTTGCATAAAGAATATTCTACATGCAATATTCTCTTTTCAAATTTGAATTCTTCTCGCCAACTCAAAATATCTCCAACATAATTCCTAAAACTATGGGATATTGTTGAGTCTCTCAAGGATTATAAGCCTTTGATCTAATCTTTGGTCCATGTCTCATGAATTATCAACCACTTGATCAATTCTTGATCCATGCCTTCATCCTCAATTCAATTTCATCCATTGATCATCATTTTTCATCTTCACCATTGATCATAATTCTAGAGATCTATAAATACTTCACCTTTCAACATGAAATTAATTCACAATCTTCATATCAACCTTACTCTCTTGAATTGATTACTCACTTTGAGAAATTTGAGAGAATTATTGAGAGCATTTGTGAATCAAGCATCTTCAAATCACTTGTAATTGAGCTTTTACACAATGGCTTAGGCAAGTTTGAGTAATCTAAATCATATCACACTAAATTTGCTTCAATTCCACAATGGAATGGGGAGGTTAGCACATTAGTTTAGGTTTAATTGTTTTGAATCATGTTTCATGTTTTTGAATTAAATCTTTTAGTTTTGTTACTTGAATTTCATCGGAGTACTGTTTTTAGTTGATCAATTTCTTGTTTAATTGTTTCATTTTAGTGTTATTTGATCAATTGAATTTCATCAGAGTATTTTTTTTAGTTGATCAAATTCTTGTTTAATTGTTTCATTTTAGTGTTATTTGATCAATTGAATTCATATGATTATAGAAAGTACTATCTAGTTCAGAATTATTTGAGATGACCTAGATCAAGTTAGGTGATACATGGAGAAGGAGGTGGCTAATTGTTGTTCCTTTCACTCACACCACATTTTGTTTCTGACAAAACAGGAACCCCCTCTTCTTTTTTGTGTTTTGTCTTCTCTCATTCTTGCCTTGTCTTTTATTTATTTCTTTTTCCTTATTTTCCTTCTTTCCTTCTTTCCTTCTTCCTTTTGTTTCCCATTTCTTCTAAGTTTCTTGTCGATGTTCAATGTTTTGAGCTTCTCCATGTTCATTGTCAATGATTTGAATTTTCTTACATCGGTATATTCATTGAAGGGAATCCCTGATCTTGAAAACCCGATAGCAACATCTTATCTCCTCAGTCATTGAGCCAATCACATTCGTCGGACATATTTATTTCACGGACAATGCATTTAGTGATTCATTAATGAGAGGCATTGAAATTAATGAAGTGATTTTTTAGGAAAATAACTTGTCATTTGTTCATTCATCTTGTGTGATTGAAGATTTTTGTGAGGTCTACAACTATGAAACCCCCTCCTTTTCTATTGTCATTTCCCATGCCCTTCCACCATTGTTGTTGCTTTGTGTTGGTTTGTTGTTTGATCTTCACTGCTCTTTTGTTTCATGTTGTGTGTGTGGTTTTGTGCTTTCTCGTGTTCATCCTTGCCCCACACTCTTTCTCCAGGTGGGTACATCATGATTTCATTCAACTTTCCTTTGATTTTATGGTATTTTCTTGGGTTTTTTGTGTGGGTTTATTTGTGTGTTGTTTTAAATAGATTCGATGTTCTCCCCTTTTGTTTTTCCCTTTGTTTTATTTATTTTTTCTAGTTTTTCCCTCATTCTTCCTCATTTCCTTTTTTTAACCTTTTGGCATCACTAAATTGATTTTTATCTCGATGCATCGATTAAGGACTTTTTTGACATCATCTGATCAGGCATCGAGCTTTGACCTTGCTAAATGTTTTGCCTAAGTGTTTTTTGAAGTAATTTAAAATTTCAAGTATCAGGTGTCAACTATTCAGTTTTTTCTTTAATCGCTTATGTATTATGTGTTAGACCAAATGCCCAACGCTCAATGTCTGACCCATTTCCTACCTTAGATTTTTTATATTTGAAATTTTTGGGTATAGGTTTCAGTGATCTTGATTGAGTTCCACTCATCGATTTAGTAGGATTCAACCAAAACTCTCGATCCTCAAAATGAGAAGTCATAAGTTAAAAGGTGATGTGACCTTCAGACATTGGATATTGAGCATAAGTTGTACCAAGTATTGAAATCATAGAAAAACATTAAGTGACATGCCTGATCCCCAAGTCTCAAAAACCCTTAACAATTTTTTAGGTGTTGATGATTGGAACTTCCCTCTAACTTATAAAACACTTACAAGTAATAAAACAAGGCATAACCTTGAAGCTCAACACCCAAAGGTTTTAAAGCCACTTTTGGGTATTGCTAGTCAGTGATTCTTCTTAAAGTTTCAAATTATTGTAAGTAAAGGCAGACTGTAACCCAACTCTCGATAGACTACAAAACAAAGAGTAAGCTTTTATATATTTCCATTAGAGTTTGAACTTCCTTCATATAGGTTGTTTTAGCTCTTTGGTAGGCTATAAAGGTTAGGATCAAGGCTCGATCCTTGAAAGACTTGTTTTACCTTGGATACTCTTTTGACAAGTTGTTTTATATTCTAAGCTATTTATCAGTTTGTAGAGCTAGGATAAAAGGTGTGTTACCTTATCTGAATTATTAATTATGGATTATTTTGACACATGGGGCTTTATATGCAAGAGATATTCCAAATTATCCCATAGAAATGAAGTACCAATACAAAGGATACCACCCTCCATCGAAGATGTTCTCTCCCTAAACTAAAATTGAAGACACTAACCTTGGTCATGTGGACATCGATGTTCAAACAAAGAATCTATGATGAAGAAACAAGGACATGGGCAGCCACTGCATTGTCTAATTCAGGTCTAGTGAAGGCAACTTCCTTCCCAATAACTGTACAGTAGACCAAAGTTGGTATTACACATGTGCTCATTACTATGACCATAGAAACATAACCATAATGGATTTTGTAGGATAGGTATTATTGGATGTAAGCTCAGACATGATTGAAAGAGTCTTTAGGATCCCTACCTCTCCCTATTATGAGGCTATGGATAGGAAGGAAGTAGTGGAATACTTTGAAAATAATGAAGAAAGTAGTCTCAACCTCATCAACAACTAGATGTTGCTCAATCCTAGGAAGATGAGCCTCAAAATGGCCAAGGTACAACACATGAGTGAATTCTAGAAAGATACCAAGGACCTCATTACCTTGTTAAGCAAATTGTTTGGGTGCCCTCATGCTAGGAATTTCTACCTATAGATGATTAAGTTTATCTTGATCATAAATTAGTAGGAGCATGAAGATTGATTGGGATATCCTGATTAGTGACACTATACACGAACAATTTAAGACTATCCTCCAAACTACCAAGTTCTACATGACATCATACTTGGTGTATTTATTGGCTTCTCAAGCCACTTTCCTAGGATTAAATAGAGTATGTTCCTTCCATCTTGGGGACGTAACAATTTATGAACATTATCCTCAATTAAAGTTGGACGATAGTTACACCAATTTTTATATAGTCAATGACAACTTTATATATGCAATGATCATAGGGATATTTCTCTAGAACAATCTCCATTGAAGCCTTGATTGAGCTCAAAATTTGGGGGAACTAGTATATCCAATTCAAAGATTTTACATAAATCAAAGTGGCTAGCTTCCACAAATCTCCATATAAATTTCCAAGGTATCCATTTGACAAAATGATACTATTAGATATTTGTAGGCAAGTAGTGGAAATACATAAGTTAATAGTGGGAAAGCACAAGTCTAGGTATACTTTCCTAGTAAATATTGGAGTATAATCATGTGCCAACATGCAAATTTCCAAGAATGAAGAAGTAGAGATGGCCAAGTACTCCTTAGAAATGTATAATGACCTAAGAGGAAAATTTGACCCAATTGGGAAGATGATCAAGGTCATAGGTTGCTTCTTCATGTTAGAGTAAAGGTTTTAACTTAATTGTGTTAATTAAGTTACCTTTATTCCTCTCTTAAGATTTCACTTTAGTTTGCATAATGTGACATTTAATAATTATATTAATTATTAAATGTCCTCCTATTAGGGTTTCTTTTAGGGTTACACAATCTCCTTTTATAAGGATTGATCATTATATTTTATTCTAACTCTCTGATTAATACATTTTCAGTTTTCAGAGCACCCTTTCTTTTTTGTCTCCAATGTCTTCTTCTGTGACAGGTTATTTGCATGCAGGTGATCTTTGGGGTCTTTGAAGTTGGATTTCTCAACTTCTACATGGTATCAGAGCTCCAGACATGCTGCTTCCTGTTCGTCTTATGAAGTTTTTGGAGCTTCAAGGGTTTGGGGTTTGCTTTTTTGATCCAGGGAATCACTTCTTTGATTGGAGCATTTTGAGTCCAAACGGACCTCGCCATTGAGTCTACAGCTGTCCAAAACCCCTAAATTGACTGTTCATTCATCCATTTTGGACACAGTTGATCCAGGGGGGAAAAAAATTGCCTGTACGACCGTTATCTGCACGCGGATCTAGGTAAAAATTTCGTCAAAAATAAAATAAAATATTTTTTCTGCAAAAAAATCACATTTTTCATTGTACACAGCAATTATTTTTTAAGCTTTAATTTAAAAAAGCTTTAAAAAAAAAAACCCTTTTTCAAAAAATTTAAAAGAAAGGGTAGGTACCCTGCGCAGGCTCTATGCAGGTTCGTACCTGCGCAGACCTTCGTAGGGACCTGTGCCCTCATAGGGTGCAGTGGGGGTGGGACCACGTGCCTCCCCCACCAAAAAAAAATTCAAAATTTTTTTTTATTAAAAAAAAATTTCTTGTAATTTTATTTTTATTGTTTTTTAATTAAAAAAAACATTTTTTCTTGTAATAAGCCCAATTGTGAATGTGCGGCGACGGCCTTATAGCCATCAAATTTAGACTCAGATTTTTTCTGCGACGGGCGTATGACCGTAAAATTTAATCTAGTGCTGTGTTTTTCCCCCTTTGGAATTGTTTTCGTCCATAGGCCATAACTTGGGCATACGATATCGTTTTTTGGCAAACAAGATATCGTCGAAAAGCTAGTTCTGTCAAATTTCCAGTGGTGTGGGTCTAATTGCTTCATTTTTCTATTGGTGCATTCTAAAACCAGTTGAAGTCAAAGGAGTTGTTTTCAGTCTTGAGCTCGTAACTTTTGACCAATTTCTCTGTTTTTTCGTGATCTCAACGGCATTGGAACCATATTTTAGAGCTCTTCAGTTCCATCCATGCAATATTTCTAGATTTCCCTTCAGGTATATTTTATTCATTTTTTTGTGTTTTCACACTCTAGTGAATTACCTGGACATATTAGCTCTTGGGAACTTCTTGTTTGCATGGGTTGCTTCGTTTTTGGCTGTTCTTCATGTATTTACAGTTTTTTGTCCTTTTTGGGCATTTTGAGCATCATTTATAAGCAAACTATTGTATGTAAACGCACTGAGATAAAGTGCCACACTATTGTACATGTATTTTGGGGATTTTGCACATAAGGTTGTGCCATATTTTGTACTTGCGTTGTATTATAAAGTGCCATGGGGGGGTTGTGTAGTGCCTTTGTTTTTTCCATCACATCTTTGTCTGGTGAGTGTCCCTCCACGATGACAGTGGATCCATATGATTCCAGCCTCATGCATGTGTGTTTTGTTTTGTACACCACTTTTTCAATTGCAAGTGCTTTCTTGTGCACTTTCATATGTTGTTTCTTCTCCTTCATGCACTACAAGGTGTTACACAACATTTCAGTGGATCTGTCAGGCTCTCCCAGTTCAGCATTATGGGGGGGTATTATACTGTTCATGCTAATGCTTCCTTGGTTTCACCTTCGAAGGAATCTTCCATTCTCAGTTGATCAGTGTTTTTCAGACTATTGGTACTTGTGCCATCTGTATCTTCGTTCCAGGTGTTTGCCTTTTTTTACCATCTTATTCGAGTAGTGTCATTTGGGGCACTCATGCAGATTGTTGTCTTGTTGATCCTGATCATCCTATCTTTAGAGGAGGTTCTTCAGCACCATAGCAGTCATCTTTTGACAGTTGTTTTCAGCTTCTTCTGCTTCAGTGATGTTCTTCATGGCTTTCAGCATCTCTTTTTGGAGTAGATTTTTTCCCATGAGATTTTCTCTATTTCTCCACTTTACAGAGATTTGGTTGTATTCGGGTACCTGATCAGGCCTAGTTGTCAGGACCCATGTTTACTTTCATGCATTGTAGTTACCTTTGCTTTCTTGCACTTTTTTGTAGTTGCACTGTTGCTCATCTTAAGGGGGGGTGTTAGAGTAAAGGTTTTAACTTAATTGTGTTAATTAAGTTACCTTTATCCATCTCTTAAGATTTCACTTTAGTTTGCATAATGTGACATTTAATAATTATATTAATTATTAAATGTCCTCCTATTAGGGTTTCTTTTAGGGTTGCACAATCTCCTTTTATAAGGATTGATCATTGTATTTTATTTTAACTCTCTGATTAATACATTTTCAATTTTTAGAGCACCCTTGCTTTTTTGTCTCTAATGTCTTCTTCTGTGACAGGTTATTTGCATGCAGGTGATCTTCGGGGTCTATGAAGTTGGATTTCTCAACTTCTACACTTCATACATGAGCCTATAATTGAAGACCATTAGGCCAATTGTGAAGAAGAGTTCGAAGTAAGAAAGAAGGATTATTGTCATTTGATGGTAAGCTTGATAAAATCATGTATAGATGCCCGAGTATCCAAGGAATTAAAGGAAAATGGGAAAGTATTAGATCCTATATATAGTGGTCAACATGTCTATGACCAACCAATCTTCAATGAATATTTTTCTATAGAAGAAGATGATAAAATTAAAACAAGGACGGCTAATATCAAAGCACACTCTTTCAAATGGCTTAAGTCTACTTTTCCGATGATGGAATTTCCAAAACCTGCTAAATCCATAAAGAAAGACCAAATAGGTGAAGGATCCTCTACTGCAGTAGCCAAGACCAAAAATAATTCACCTCCCAAGGCTCTAGGGAAGAAGAGGAAAGAGAAAAAATATATATACATCGATTTGAGTGAAGAGGATGTCAAGGAAGAAGAAACTCTAGTAAGAAAGAGGACTAGAGCAGCCATTCAAAAAAGAGCTACTCAGAGGGAGGTCCATCAAACTTATTATTCCTCCCCTCCATATGAATCCCCTCTTCCTTCACCTCACCCACTCATCCTCCACTTCCACCTCCTCCTCCATGTGACCTCCCCCTTATTCGTCTCAAGAAGATAAACCACTTGTTCAAGAGGAGGAAGCGCCTAATAAAGTAGTAACAGAAGAAGTATTGGAAGAGGTATAAATTCAAAAGGAAATCCCTATTGAAGAAGAGGTACAAGATAAGTTCTTATTGAGGAAATAATAGTTGAAGAACGTGCAAATCAAGTAGTAGACAAATAAAAAGAAGCTTAGGATGAACAGGTCTAGAAAGAAGAGGAAATAAGAGCTGAAATGAGGAAAAGGGAGACTGAACTAGCTAACTCAGAGGGATATCACAATACAAAAATCATTTCCTATCCCCAAAGAAATGTGTCCTCCAATTTTCTTATCTAGATTAAGCACACTATTCAAAGGAGATAGAGGACATATGTGGAAGGTATCTCAAAGAAGAGCTAAAGCATATTATCAAGAGCCTTCTAGTCTCTAGTAAAAAGAAGGAAAAGGGTTAGAAGGATATCCATAGTCACCATGGACAAGAATGGAAACAAAAACAACTCAAATAGCCATCCCTCTGGTACATAAACTTAAATCTAAAATGAGGTGCAAATATTACCAAATTAGGCAAGTGGATTTGGGTGTACAGATAAGGGAAGGAGAGAAACAATCTCTCTAAATGTCTATTTTTGCTATCCTAAAAAGAATGCAAAAAGATGAGAATACAAAGGAGGAGCTTAAAGCTCAAGTGGCCCAATCGACGGTCTGCATAACCAATTTGATTGGACCAGTAGATACAACTACTCTTGAGTCCACCTTGCAAGTTGCATTAAAAGGAGAGGTTAAATATTCTGACCTTGAAGGATGGATTCTGGTAGTTGAGCAATGGAAATATTATTTTTTGGCCTTAGTTAATAGAGTGCTAAGGAAAGCAAAAAAATATTATCACTACATTAGTGATGAAGATAATCTAGTCCAACAAATTGAAGTGGGTATAGGTGAAGAATTATTGGTTTGGGAGGAATACATCCAAATTTTATATAAAATAAAGGTAATTCCTACAAAGGATTTAATCAAGGATATAGTGATCAAAGAAGAAGATCAGGACAAGCTTCAAGGTTGCACAGCTGAGTGTTAAGATTTTAAATAAGTGCAAATCCAAATTGAATAAGAACAAATTTCTAGTCGAACAAGCTATGACCAAGATTTAACAATTTGTTGAAGACTTGCATTGCACATTTTGGGAAACACCTGCATTGGTGAAAGCTCCCAATAAAATGGTGGAAGAGTTGAATAATTTGATGTAGAGTGAATTTAACCAAGCTACAAATGACAAAATGATGAATAAAAAGACAAGGCTTCACTCCTAGGAAGAGTAAACTTCCTTTGACAGCCTGTAGGAACAAATGGAGAACTCATCCTTTAATCAAAGAATAAAACTTCAATATCACCGAGGTCCACCAATAGAGAATATGAAAGAAGTAATCACTTCCTTAAACAATAGCTTCCCCAATCGACTAAATCCAAAGTTCCCAATTTTTCTTTATTTTTGAATAAGTGTTGTAATAAATCAATGCCTAGGCTATAGTATTAAAACTAATGTTTGATTTTAGTTAGTTTTTCAGTTTCTATAGTTTAAGTTTAGTTAGTCTTGGAACTAAAATTGAGGTGCTTTAGTTAGCTTTTAGTTATATTTCAGTTAAACTCAATTAGATCTAGGAGTGTTGAAGTTGGTTTTAGTTAGCTTTTTATTTCAGGTCCACTATTTATGGAACTCAATGACCTATATATTTTTATTCTAGATCATTTCAAAGGATTCAATTTTGATGTATTGTTGCATCATAAACTTATACATTCTTGGCATGGCTTTCCTTCTGACTTTGTGAAGATCATATTTTTTGATAAATCAAAGGATTATGCCTATTTTGCATAAATCTCAATCTAGTGTATTGATAATGGTATGACTATTTCATTTTTTTTAGTTGAACAAGTTAACGAAATCTATTATTTTATTTTAGAATTAGGTAAGATTTTATCTCTGATCTCTACATGTTTGATGGAATTCTGATTGGACAAAATCTGAAATTCTTATGATTTGGTTATATTTCCATAGAATATTACATTATTGTTAACATCAACTATGTGAATGGCTATTTTATTTAATAATAGTTAGTAATATTTTGTTTAAACATTCAAAATTGATTAATGGAACAGGTTTTATCATTGTTTTTTTTATTTAGAATTAGTTTAATTTTTCCTCGTCACCCTGAATATTTTGACTTTTCTTTTAAATCCATTTGAAGTTGTTAAGAAAGAGCATTTAATTGATATAAATTTGTTGTGAAAATATGAAGGTGTAATCCATTTTATGAGCATTAGATCTATTATTGGTTGCATGTCAGTGATATTATTTCCATAAAACCTAACAATTTAGGCCCTTTGTTGAAACACATTAACAATGATCACTTTGTTATCTCATCATGGTCAAGACCTAACTTACAAGGAATATTGGAGTAGTTTTTCTACTTTTCAAGAGGAGAAATAACTCATTATTGCTTAGTAAGTTGGATGTGCTAACACCACCCTCAACACTAATTAGGATACATGTTTTAATAGCCTATATCATGTTTTGAGGGTTCAAAGTATTAACTATTTTATTTATTTCCAATTATCTATTATTCTTTGAAGAGGCAAAGCATCTTTTCTATTGTGAACTATTCTTGAGGATAAAGTCTTATAACAAATTTTCTAATAGTAAAATAATTAAATGCTTGAAATATAAGATGAGTAGTTAAAGTGTTATCACCATGTTGACATGATAATTATCCTCTCACTATTAAATGGAATTTATTTTTCATGTTTAGATTATCTTTTTTGTTTGAAGTATTTTTGTGTTCTTTGACCATGAAAAAGTTATAGGGTATCAATCATAAATATCTAGTTCTAGGTCATATCTTGATGTAATTTATAAAATCTTATGATATATGATAGATGATATTATGTTTTTCATAGTGTTATCCATTAATAAGGTGGTATCTTAAGAGATACACATATCTCTAAGGTCATATTTGTTATTTTTTGTTTTGAGTTTATTTATATTTTATTCAAAGTTGAATATAGAAAACATTTCAAGCATATTGTATGGAATATTATGGAACATTGTTAAAAAGTGTAATCCATTATCAAAGACATTATTTGAATTTATTTTTTTAAATACTTTATATATTATAATTTAAATTATTTAATCTAGTTTCAAGATCATGAAGATTAACATAAAAGGTATAAGTGATAAATAAATTGGATCATCTTAATTTAATTAAGGTTTTATCTTTGTCTATAGTATTATTTTACCACTTATATTTAGTTATCTAGGGAGATAAAAATAGATCACCTTCCCAAGCCTTGCAAAATTTGAAGTGGAGAAGAGTTGTGCATACTCTTATCAATTGGCGTAAACTACTTGTGATTTGGTTGGATACTTGATCATTTAGCCTAAATTTTCCCTAAGATTAATCTATGAGTATGCATCCTTTAGAATTGTAAGGAATAATTTGGAGCACTAGCACACCCTATGTTAGGTTTTTCTAGGGAAAATTTTGTGCATTCAATTTATGTGTGTTCTACATATGTTTGAGAAGGTGTCTATATTTACTTAATTTACACATGTATTTATAGTGTGATATCTATATTAAGTGGTTACTAGTGCATGTCAAGAATGTGGCTAATTTATTTTTATTGAGTATCTATTTACTAATAGCATAGAGATGAATCTCCTTCTCATGTATGGATCAAGTGGTATTATATCAATTTCATCTTTGGACCATTCATTTTTTATAGAGATTCAATCTTATGTCATCTACTAGATCAAGTGGAAAAGGAATCTTAGTGCCTTTTGATCCTACAATTGAATCAAGGGAGTGGATAAGAATAATGATAATGACATGAGAAGATGATGGAGATGCTAAATTTTTGGAGTTGAAAAATATGTATAAACAAGATATATTGTGAAAGAAATGCTCAATATGGTAGAAATAATTATGCTTGTTGTGATAGCCAAAATAGACATTGAAAAAACTAACTAAGAAGAAGGTGAATCTAAAAAGTGGGTTTCAAGAAAGGGGAGTATTCTAAATTAGAGACATTCTTAAAATTTAAAGATAAAATTGAAGTATAACCCCATGGAGGAGAGATTAGTGTTAAAAATTTGGATCAATGTGTGTTACAAATTGAGACATACTCAAACCTACATTAGCTTTGTCCACTCCAACAAATCTTCTCTTTATGGTTGAAACATTCTCACGATGCTCTTATGTGGTATGAGAGTTATGCACACTCTTTATAGGTTTGAAAAGTATCTCTGACATTAATATTAGATGAATTCAAAATATTATTGAGGAAGTGATTCTACCCTATTTTCTATTAAGGAGAAAGATTTTTGTAATGTCATAATTTTAAGCGAGAGCATGGGAAAGTATACAATCCCACTCCCTAAATACACTCAAAAATTCTCACAACACTAATGGAAACCTATTAAAAAGGTGGTACAATTAGGAGATACCATACATCAACTAGTTAAAATGATCATTGATTTCATACATGTATGATACACCATATAAAAATAGGAATATCTCCCAATTAGGGACATATCAACTAAGTGTTGACATGGGAAGATTTAGTAGACAAAGGGGAAAAAAATTGTGTACAAAGTTTCCCCAAAAATGATTTGAAATTCCTATTTTTTGAGGATTTAGAGGACTACAACATGCCACAAGACTACATAACTAAAGGACCCCATTACCTAGAGAGAACAATATCACATCCCTCCAAAGTCCAACTTTGGTACTAGATTCTAGTTCTAGTTTTGGATTTTATTTTTAGCATTGTAGTCCAATTTTAGCATTATATTCCCTTTTTGGCACTAGAGTCTATTTATAGTGTTGGAATCTAGTTTTAGCATTGGAGTCTGATTTTAGCACTATAGTCCTTTTTTAGAACTATAGTCCTAACCAAATATTGAAAAAATAACCACTTCCAAGTCTCATACTTGATAATAATTACTCACATACCATAAATAAATTTAACTCAAAACATACCCAAGAAACACCTAAAAATGACTAGAAGACTAAGGTGGAAGATTAGGATATCACACCCAATCTTCAAAATGTAAGCAAATGAAAGAGACACTACCAAAAGTGCAAGGAGGTATACAAGGGACTCTAAAATGAATCTATGGTCATGAGAGAGGAATGAAAATATTCACAAAACACCCCACTCACTCACTCACCCTTCACAAAGAGAAACCCAAATGACAAGATGACACCACCCTACAATGGGTTTGCATCCAAAAACACAAGGATAGAAAAATATTAATCAGTCATGTTTTCTCCCATTCTAAATCATGCATATGCATTCCCAATTTTTATTTTTTTTTAATGCAAAAAACCATATTAAATCTCATTTTCCCCATTAACTTCAAAAGCATAATACCTTACGAAATTTCCCATGAAACTAAAATTAATTTTAAAAAATCAAGAATAACCTTTTGTTCCAAATATGAACAACTCCATTATAATTTAATAAAATTAAATTTCAATAATCCATAAAATTACCATATTCATGGCTCAAAAATGGACTTTTTTCAAATTTTGACAAAAAATTATAATCACACTATGAATCGCTAAATCAACCTATAATTAGAAGTCATAATTGACAAAACATAAATTAAGAACTTCAAAAATTGATTAAATAAAGAAAAATACCTTTAATGCTTAGAGTTCAAATAATTTAAAGTTCAAGCGACTCAATGAGATTTGGAGAGGAAAAACACATGCAATCCAATCCACACATAAATGCACTCCTTTCCAATGTAATTCCACAACCAACAAATCCTTCCAATCAAACTTTCTCTATATTTTTCTATTTTTTCAAGAGAGGGTTCGAGAGAGTTTGAGAGAGTCTCTTTACAAAATGAAGGAATTAAAATGAAAGTATTTTTCCTATTTATCTCTTTTCATTTTCTTTTTCTTTTTCCCTTTTTTTTCATTTTTCTATTTTTCTTTTCATGAAACAAAATTTAACAAATAAACTCAAAATGCTTAAGTTATTTTTTATTTCTTGGGATAATGAATAATTCAATGTAATTTTCCAAGTAATTAATTATTTCCCATTTTTTTCCAATTGAAATAAACAATGAAATAATTCCGACTAGATTTTCTTCAACCAATAAAATAATTTTAAGTCACCAGTAAACTAATTAAAATCAATTGAATATAATTTTCAATGCATTTATCTAGCATTTCCCTTTTTCCTAATTCCTTGATTTTCCAAATACATCATATATCATTAAAATGCAATGATTTAAAAAAATTATATAATCAAAATATAAATGTGTAATAAATAATCACAACCAAAATCATGCGTTTACGGTTTAACACACAACACATGCAAACTCTAAAATCACCACCAATTTGAATCTAGATTCACATAGGATCTCACAAGTCATGTATCATACTTGATTAGAGTAAAATAGGGGTTTAAAAATACATTAGGCCTAATGCAACATCTCCAATACAACCCTAATGTGGAAAATAACTCAGCTTGCATGCTAGAGTAGAGAAATAATTGTGTACCTACACACTCACTTCACACATAAAAGCATACCTACACCATACATAATAGCCAAAAAAATGTACAATCACCTAATGAGGTACAATATAGCATACATCAAATAATAATAGCATCTAAAATAACTTTGTATCAATGCACATCATTCAAACACAAAAATGTGGTAACTGATAATCATTTAGAATGACAACATAGTAATAATACAGTATAAGCATTGCCAGTTCTAAATGTAAAATTATCACTTATAACATGTAATATATACTCAAAATATAAATTCCAATACAAAATAGCATTGAGAAAACTTCAATGATAAGAAGAATAAAGTATAAAAAATAATCAGTATCAAGGATGAATCCACAAACACAAAGATAACAAAGTATAAATACCAAATAAATTGCTTAATATACATGCGAAGATAACATAGTAGTGCAGTCTATAATTTGAGATTACTTTATATTTTTTGGAGGTTTCTTATGCAGTTCCTTTAGAAATTTGTAGTGTGATATTTAGGATTCAATACTTGTATGAGAGAGATTTGATTTGCTTTTAAAGGAAGAAAAATATAGATTGGTCTTGAATGGAATTGTGTATCTTTTGAAATCTCACTATGGCAAATTTTAAATTACTTTGACTAGTACATCTAAAGGGAAATAATTGATAAATACATCTTTGAAAAGAAACTTGAGGTTGGGAATGGTAATATAGTATATTATTATAAAGATTATAAATAAGGACAATCAGTATGCTAGGTCAATTCAAGGTAAAAAAAATATGATGTAAAACTTTGATGATCATTTCCCTACCTTGTCACTCCATTAATTGTCCTAGTATCTAAATTAACATGACCACCATGCATAATATTCTTGAAAACCTTATCTCTTAGGTCCTATAAAGGCATTAATTATAATTGATGATGAGCATGTTAATGAATACTAGGGAAAAAGACACAAAATGGATTACAACAATTTTTTAGGTTGAAATTTGACACAAAATAAAAAAATTCATGGGCACAATAATATTATTCACATTTGTAGATTATTTACAAGTAATATAGAAGAACTTTATTGGATTTGTAAAAGAATTGTAACTAATTTTGCCATCTTAATAGTGTAAATAACAATGGTTCTTAGTGATTTACAATTTTTTGTGGCATTGTATGTATAATTGCTAATAACAAGTTAATATCCTCTTGCAAGGTCAAGTAAAATTCTTGATCAATTAACTATGGGAAGTTCTTAGGCTAAAAATAGGCCCAAAAACTCATAATGAGGAATACCTTGAATACCCCAAGTAGCTAGAATCTTAGGGATTATTGCTATAGAAAAGGTTTAATGACCCCACACCCAATTTTTAGTAGTTTTACCTTGTGTGTACAATGGGTTATCATTGGGAGGTAAATTTATAGATGGAATATCAAAAACTAACTTAATGGGGAAAAATTTAGTAGCCTAGAGAGTGGTACTTGATTAGATAGGCTATATGGATTGTGAGGTTTTCCTTTAAAACCCTAGGAAGAAAAAATATTGGGGAGAAGTTACTCAAATTATAGATCAATAGATCTATTTTGTAGCTATGAATTTTCATAAAATATTGTGTACATATGAGCATAAAGTATTTCAAGAGAAGAAATAGGAGTATTAATTCTTAATTAGAAGTGAATATTTTTCCCAAGGGAGATCCAAAGGTTGAAACTAACCACAAGACCTCAACAATCTTTTTATACAAATATAAATTTAATTTGATCATGTCACTTATAACATAGGTCAAGGAGACTTTCATAAATGTGTTATAATCAATTTATTGGCCAATGAAGGTTTACTTAATTCCAAATCAAGTTAATCCCATCAATAGCACTCTTCAAGTAGCTTATGAGCCTACCTAAAGCCCCTAAATATTTACATGCCAAAATTTTATGATGGGGGAGTAGTCATATTCATAAATTTGTTACAATCAATTTATTGGCCAATGAAGGTTTACTTCAATCCAATTCAAGTTACTCCCATCAATAGCACTCTTCAAGTAGCTTATGAGGCCACTTAAAGCCCCTAAATATTTATGTGCCCAAATTTTATGATGGAGGAGAAGTCATATATTTAAGCACAATGGAACATTACCTTGGTGTTCATAGGGTACTTATAGATGATTATCATGGCATTACTAGTAGCTTTTATTTAGAATGCATGGAAACCCAACCATATCTTGTGTACAAGGTCTTTCCCAAGAAAGTCTAGGTAATAGAATTTATAAAATCCTTTCTAGATATTTTAGACCTAGCATATATAAGGGCCTAGAAGGCAAAATCTATTGGTAGAGTACAGTGCACAAAGCAAAACCTACCACAATCCATCGTAAAGCAAGTGTGGAGCATCTAGTCAACAAGGGAGATAGGTTAATGAGTACCCTATAAGGGCCACATCTCTATAAGAGACTGGGCATTGATATATGTATGTAATAGATGATAGAATAGGAAGAATTTGTAGATAATATAGAGAAAGACTATACTAAAAATTAGATACCAAGACATGCTTATGTAATGATTATCTAATTATATATATGGAGTTATAAGGATTATATGGATGTATGTGTTATGAATGATTATTATTAGGTTAGTAATATCTGAGTTACTATTAGATACAATACTTTATTGCACTTACTCATTTCTACCACTGTACCCTCTGGGGTATAAACTAATTGCATAAGGGATACTAGGGTACAGATCTCTAGACTGTAATTCCCCACATTTCCTCTACTAGCATTGGTTCCGTTGTCAAGACCCTAGAGAGGACAGTGAAGAAATTTAGAGTAAAAAGAAAAGGACAAACATAACCCAAGATTACTGCCTCTATGAGAGATGGATAGGCACTTAAAAGATGACAAATGGAAAGGGAGGAGGGATCTGAAAAGACCCCTGAAAAGATGTAACTATTCAAAAACTAAAACACCCATGAGATATATAAGGATTAATGGAAGTCCAGATCAAAAAGACCCATGCGAACATGAGATAAAAAAATGAAAAGTGGGATAATCGAAAGGATTAAATTGGGAATGGAAATAAACATGGAAGAAATGAGGTTAAAACATATTTAGGATAGGTAGGAAAGATACCGTGGAAGAATGGAAGAAGCAAAAAATAGGAGAATATATCAAGACTTAGAGTTTACAAAAGAAAATAGAAACAAAGAGGTTGAGTACACCAATGAGGGTGTTGATGAGCGCACTAGGGTGGGTGTTTTCAGAGAATAAGTAGAGTGAACCATTGTGGGTGTTGTTGGAGAATGTAAAGAAAGAACTCTGCAACTAGGTCCTAGCATAGACTAGTTTGGAAGGAGAAATTGAAGAATGTAGAAACACCAAAAGAGAAATGAAACAAGCGGTAGTAAGAATTATGACACCTTCCCTAAATAAACACCAACTATTCATTTGGACTAGAGGAATATTCAATTAAAGATAAATGAAGATTAGTTACCAATGAAATCTCTCATATAAAAACTTTCTAACATAACATTTGAGGCTAACTATTTAGATGAGTTAGTCACTAGAAGCATTCTAAAGATAAGAGGGGCAGATGTGGAAGGAAATAAGGAGAATTATATATTGAGCTTAATAACTCCTAAAAAAAACCACTATCAAATAACCTAATGATGCTCACTAACAAAAGGATATCTCCAAGAATGAAAAGACACTTTGAACAGACACAACCTCCAAACCACAAGTCAACCTTAATACCATTAAAATCAAGGAGGATTTATGTGGAGGAAATAGAACACAATATAGAAGAGGAAATCATAGGAGAACAAAAAGGAGAGGTAAACAATATCGACATATTGAGTGGATACAACTTTGACATAGGCTATATAGATAGTGATTTGGAAGAAGAATCAAACATGAATATTACCACAAAATTTCCTATGTTTGGACAAGACACAACTAAAGCAGTAGAACATGTATTCATCTTAGAGTCTATATGGCAATGACAGCGTATAACTAGAAATGACACAAAGCTGTTTGACTTGGTTGGATCACCTCATGGAGATACTTTTAAATGGTACCAAAAAAATACCCCAACAATAACAAGGATTGGGAAACAATCAGATAAAATTTCTTAGCCAATTTTGACACCCCAAACTTACCTACAAAGGGGGTCAGTAAACTCTGAGAACTAATACAAAATAAGGATGAGATAATCAAATAATTTGATAAAATATTCAAAGAAGTCACTTGAATACTACAATAATCCTTAACTGACAAATAAAATATCGAATGGTTCATCTCTGGAATCATACCAAAAATTATAATAGCACTAGAATTGATTACACTTCAATACATATTCAAAATTAATGGGGTTGAAAAACAAGGGGAAAACATATGGTAAAAATGAAAATAATCACTTCTACAGAAGAAGAAGAAGAAGAAGAAGAAGAGGTAGAGGAGGTACAAAATCCTCCATAGAAAAGAAAGAAGAAGGAACATACTATGCAGATTCAACAACCTAAGGTCGCAGAGTAACCGCAACCACTGATAGATGTAATGGTGACTACCAACGCTATTATATATCATGGTATGCTTTCACAAATATTATCTTTGTATGATGATTTAGTCAATGATAAAATAATATAGGATAATCTAGAGTCTAATATTATACATAAATAAAGTTTGATAAAAGCTTAGAAGAAATTGCCAAAGACTTTCCCCAACCTGTTGTTACCGTAATTCAAGAAAGAATAGAGAAATCCCTCAAAGAAGAAGATGAAATAAGGGATGATCATAGAGGTAGGGTTGAATCTTACTGCAAATCAAAAATAATAATTGACACAAGCCCAAGCCCAAGAACTTTGGACAAAACAAAGAATAAACACTTTAATGGGGGATAGCGAGAAGAAGTTACAAAGATCCAAGAGGAACTACCACAATAACGAAGAAGATAATGGATTATATGCTTGCAAAGAAAAGGGAAAAACAATAGACCATGCCATCACCCTCTCTAATAAGAATTCCACTATACATACATGTGGAAGAAGAGGAGCAATAACAAGAAGAATATGGGACAATCACATCAATTTCACCCATACAATCCATCAAATATTTTCTGGCACAACAGAAGCAACTACGACTAGCATCAATTTCTTAGCTCATACAACTTCTAGTGATGGGCTCACAAGTTAATCTGGCGAACATCTCCCCACTACAAAAGTTACAACTAGGAGATATTTTTCATGCCAACGTTAGGGCAAATATCTTACAACATGTAGATATTGTGGAGCAACTAGAAGAATCTATACAAACTTTACAAAGTTCCCTTTTGCAAATGCAAAGGGACAACTCCTTTACACTACCGCAATAACTCAAACAATTAGTAGATGGCCTCCAAGTGGACTCGAAGGCACAAAAAGATGAAATCATACAAGAGGCTCAACAAGAGATTTTAAAAAATAATAATACAAAAGAGGCTACCAAATGATGTGTGGCAGCCCACTGATAGCTAAAAAAGCAAATAAAAAATGTGGAGGGTAGAGTAGCAAAAGCTAATATGCTCTATCAGTTTTGTATTCAATGGACTACCCTCACAAATACACTCAAAGACAAAATAGCATAGTTGGAGGGACAGATAATACAAGTTGCAGAATCATATGATCCGTTGAAAGATATGGGTGGAGAAATAAGGGCCCAACTAGAAAATACACATACCCAGTTACAATAGCTACATGATCAAAGGGAAAGCATAAAGATGCAAGTGAAACAACTCAGAGAAATGATCAACATCAATATTGCACACCTTTGCAGAGTACTAGGTGAAGCTAGAGCTGCCACACAACAAATCCAAATCCCAAAGACTCTTGTAGAGGCAAAGACTACTCAAATTAGCACACAAGGGTGCATAAAATTACTCTAGCAACAAAAACAACAATAGAACATAGCACTAGGGCAATTGAAGGTTATCTACAAACAAATTCTCTTGGGTAATTGAAGCATCTCTTAAGGAAAAGACATGATTTTGAAAGGGGGGATGATGTTGGCAAAGTACAAGGCACAAAGCAGAACCTACTACAATCCACCACAAATCAAGTGCAGAGCATCTAGTCGACAAGGGAGATAGGTTAATGGGTAACCTATAAGGTTCATGTCTCTATAAGAGACTAGGAATTGATACATGTATGTAATAGATGGTTGAATAGGAAGAAATCATAGATAAGATAGAGAAATATTGTACTGAACAGTAGAGACTAAGACCTACTTATGTAATGATTAAATTTGAATATATATATGTGAAGTTATAAGGATTCAATGGATATATGCATTATGAATGATTATTATTATTATGGATAGTATATTTGATTTATTATTAGATAGCTTCATTTACCACACTTACTCATTTTTGCCATTGAACCCTCTAGGGTATATGTAACTGAGGGTAATTTTTGTTAGATTTGTTAACAGATTAAATGCAAAACATGTAAAACCCAAAGAAAATAATGGAGTGCAAAGGAAATTAATGAAAAGCAACTGGAATTATCTCACCCAAATTCTTCATCCTCCATGACTAATCTCCATTACACCTTCTAGCTTGCTGAAATATGTGAGGTTGCCCTCAGATTTCGATGAGCAATCTACTATTGTGACTAGTCCTAAACAAGTGTTGAAGGATTCAAATGATTTGCAAAAGAATGTAAGATCCTACATGCAAAACTAAATGACTAAATGATAAAGACAAGATAATGCTAAAAATCAATAATTGCTAGAAGATTTCAAGATATTAAGAGATATAAGAGATGAAGAAGAAGAAGTTGAGAGATAAAATTAAGAGATCCCAAATGAGACTAAAATTGCCTTTTTATAGAAAAGTCGATTTTAGGTGAATGGTCAAGATTAAAAGATGAGAAATGCCCTAAGATCAATGGCCATAAAAGCATGTGACAACCCACAATTAGGGTTAGGGAAATATTAGAGTGAGATTTGAAATGAAAAGATAAGATTTAATTTTAAAAAAATCAAATCTATGGACAAGAATGCAAGTGACAGAAAAAGAGGAAAGAGGAGAATTAAAATAGAAATTTAAATTTAATTCCCTCAAGAGATGAGTTGTCTTTTTAAATTAAAAGTCAATTTAATTTGAAAAGTGGGGCCATGTGACAATAAATAATAATAATTTAAAATTATTTACTTGGAAAGAGGGAAATTGCCAATTTAAATAAAATGTTTTTATTTAAATTTAGAAGGAAAATCAATAAGACAATTAAATAATTAAAATTATTTAATTGTGGAGGAAAATTAGAAAGTGGACAATTTTAAATAAATAATTTGATTTACAATTAGAAAAAGACAAAGTGGATAATAATTAAACAAATCAAAGAGATTTATTTAATTATAGAAAGATATGGGAAATTAATGAAGTATTTAAATAAATAAATAAAGTTTATTTATTTAAATAATCAAGAGGAATAAAAGACAAAGAATAATTAAATAAAGCTAAGAATTTATTTAATTATAGAGTGACATAGGGAATTAGTAACGTATTTAAATAATAAAGGTAATTTATTTATTTAAATAGCCAGGAGGAATAAAAGACATGAATTAATTAAATAGTTAGAAATTATTTAATTAATAGTTGGCATTGGACTATAGGACATAATTAAATATTTTAATTATGTTGAGATGAAGCATGATAAGATGTATAAAAATGTGGTTTGTGGGTCCAGTCCATTTTTATGTGTTTACAATATAAATTGACTACATAAGGGATACTAGGGTACAAAACTCCAAACTATAACTCCCCACATTTCCTTTGCTAACAAGATCTAAAAGCTTTGTCCAAACGCATAGCTAAGTTGAAACAGGTCTTGAATGTTCTTGCTAAGGATGTCAAGGTGCTAGATGAGGAAAAGACTACTAGAGAAAAGGTGGTGGATATTGAGGACTTTCCGATTCAGAATTTAACCAATGATCCTTTGGAGGATGAAAATAAGGGTCAAGTTGAGAAAGAATTTGAGAAGATGAACGCTAAATCGGAACCCCTAAAGGTATATCCCCTCTCTGAGGACTTTTCTTATTTAAATGATGAATCTCCCTCAATGTTTGAGTTGCTAGACATGGCAAGGGTTGGGGCCACTGGAACTTTTAAATTGGATAAGTGGACTCTTCAGGAGATCAATAAAGTTAACATTAAAATTAGGGGTTTGAAGGAGAACTTGAAGAATGTGTCAAAAAGCTCAAGTTGTACATTCTAATTGATAGAATTGTGGACCTAGAGGGTTCATTCCAGGATTTCAAATCTTTGTGTGATGATCGGTTGGCTAGGTTGGAAGCCAAGATTGTGAGCACCAATGTAGACATTAAGAAGTTTTTGCATGTGTGCCATATTTTTGTTAAAAACAGTGCAGACTCCTTGGAAGTCATGTTCAGAAAGATTAGTAAATTAAGGGAGGATCAATTGTACTTCTCTAAATTAATGGAGAAGGAGCATGTGGCTAAGGGTAAGGGAAAATAGGGAGCGAAAGATGATACCAAAGGCCTTGCTGCTAAAGGGTTGGTTGATTGGAAAAGATCCTTTGAAGCTGAGAAGAAGGAGATTCTAGACATGATTGATCTGCACAGGAGCTAGGAGCTTGAGGTGGCCAACACCTTCAGCAATATGAAATAGTGTTCTTTTTTTTTGTTTTATTTCTGCTAGGTTTCAGTTGTATTTTTTGTTGTTGTTGAGTGATGTTGTTGGTCTACTATTTAATCTTTTGATTAGAAATTTGTATGTCTTGTTTTCTGAGTGATGGTCTGCTACTGGTATCTCGTAGAATTTTGTATCTCAAGTTGTAAAGGGTTTCGGGTCCCTTCAAAACCTATTTTTCTCGTATAATCAAAACAAGATCTAAAAGCTTGTTAATATAGGAATAATAACATAATAAATCACCCAATTTGAGATGGTGTCAAATTGATAGATGTTATTAATTTCCTCTCTTAAAATGTATTCATGTTAAAGTTAAAAATAAACATTCAGGTGGATTTCAAGATGAACATATTATAAATTATGATAGATGTTATTGAGATAAAATGACTAGGAGAGGGAAAGCTAACAACTCACAAGAATATAGAGTCTCTCTTCTCAAATATTATAGAAAAAGAAGGATTTGTGAAATTAAGAAAATAAGCCCACAATTATTCATAATTTATCAGGGGGGAGTTGGAAAAGAAGAAGGCTAATTAAATTAGTTTTAAATATGATCAAAAGTAGGAAAAGGATATATATGTATAGAATAGATGTTGTATCTCATTAATTTAACAAGGGTGCTTAGTGATACAAATAAAGCTTTAGAAATAAATAATTGAAGAGGCTCATATCTATATTCATACACTCAAAGGTTTTTCTTCTCCTAAAAGGAATAAAATCATTGGCTAAATTGAATGGAAAAGGTTCATGATTCTATTTGATGGTGGAAAAACTCATAACTTTGTCAACTTGAAACTTGTTGACCAAATCCATTGTCATGTCCATTCCTACAATAAATTATAGATTATAGAAGCTAATGGTAGTACTATGTCCTATGGTGGCAAGTGTCAAAATTTCAAACTAACCATGAGAGACTATAAACTAGCCTCTAGTATGTGTTCTCTCTCTAAGTGGTGAAAAAGTGTCATGGGAGTATCTTTTGAAATCTCACTTTAGGAACTATTGTGATTATTCTCAACTTTGGATGAAATTTATTTAGCAAGGCAGGGAGCACACATTGTAAGCCATGAAGGTTAGGGATGTGTAACTAATTAGTTCTCAACATATGGAAGATTTGTTGAAGAAGGGAACTCAAACATGATTTTAAAACCTTGTGCCATTGGAGATCATTCTCCCTAAATTGTAAGAAATATTAGATAGGTGTCAATTAGTTTTTGAAGTAAAAACTGTAGCCTTTCAAGCCATCACATGAGCATGGAATTTACTAATACAAGGAAGTCAACCTCCAAATATTCAACCTTGTAGATATATTTTTAATTATAAGAACAAAATTAAAAATATGGTTAAGGAATTACTAAAGGTCAGACTAATCAAACCATATGTAAATATATATTTGACACCTTTTGTGAAGGTTCCTAAGAAATATGTCAGATGATGAGCGTGCCCAAATTTTTTAGGAACTCGATAAGTTGACTATAAACTACAAGTTTTATATTTTGGTTATAAATAAGTTATTTTATGGGATTAATGGGGCTAATTTTTTTAGCATATTTGATCTTTAATTGCACTACCAAGAAATTTGAATCAACTTTCAAGACACACAAAGGTCACTATGAGTTTTTGGTGATACCCATTGGTATCGCATGCTCTTATACCTGTTATATTTTTATGAGTAAGGTTCCCAAATGATACATTCACATATTTATCCTAGTAATTTTTGATGACATATAGTTACACTTGGGTTGATCATTTCAAGAATGTGAAGATTTCCTTTAATATTTTAAAGGATTGTTCTCTTTTTTGGCCAAGCACTCGAACCATGAATTTTTTATATAAGAGGTAGAGTATTAAGGTCATATTATTTATAGGAGAGAGTAAAAGTGGATATATAGAAGATTGAGGCTATGTGAGATTGGCCTAAAACCATGGTCAATTAAGAGTGTATGTGGGTTCTTAGGGTTGAAAGGTTATTACAATTTTTTTGTCAAGAATTATGGTGAGATATTTGGAATCCTTAAAGCACTGCTAAAAAAAATTTATTTTATTTGGAATGAGAAAGTAGAACACGCCTTTCACACTCTCAACGATCCTATGTGTTCTATGCAATTTTTCCAATTCTAAATTTTTAGAAAATGCTTCTCTTAAAATGTGGCACCTTAAGAAAATGCATGGGTCCAATACTAATGCAGGATGGATGAACCACAACTTTCACTAGTGAGAAACTAATAGGGAAGAATTTAACTAGATCAACTTTTGAAAATGAGATGATATCTATTTTACATACAATTTAGCAATGGTTTCCCTAACTCTCGGACTACAAGTTCTAAATTAAAAAATCAAAATAGCCTTAAATATTTCTTATATAAAAGGGTATAATCCCCAAAGTAACATAAGTAGGTCATTAAGATTTTGGGTTTTGATCATAAGATTATTTATAAAATAAATAAAGAAAATGTGGTGGTAAATGCACTTTGTTATAAACACAAAGAGGAAAATACATTATTTTCCCTTTATACTTTTATACCCAATTGGTTCTAGAGGAGGTTCATTAAGAGCAAGAGAAGGATAGTAACATTTAGCATATTATACAATAATTAAAAATGGATCCATTGAAATTATCGAGGTTTGCATGGCAAGTTGAGTGTTGAAGTATCATGATAGAATTTTTTATTGTAACAAGTCATATCTCAAGCAACAATTACTCAAATAATTCCATGTATCCACCACAATAGGTCACTTAGGAATTTTGAAGTCACAGGAGTGATTCTAATGAAATTTCTTCTAGGATTATTTAAAGGATATTTTTTTATAGTAGAATATAATATGTTTTAGCATAAAAATGAGAAATGATCAAACCTCCAAGATATTTTAAATAATTTTTGTTTGGTACCCTATATGTGGATGACATGAGAGCATTGGTAATTTCATAGATTTATTTGCAAAATATAATAATTAGTCCCTCTTAATTGTTGCCTCACTTCCATTTCCTAAACCTACCTATTGAGACATATACTTGACCAGTTATAAATAACTCTATTAGCTTTTATCTGGACCAAAAAGGGGTTTGAAAACAAATATTAGGTCATTTTAAGTTTAAAAAATTAGTTTTTGCAGATTCTCTACGTAGATATCTAGAGAACTCATAGATTGGTCACTAAAAAGTGAAAGAGATTAATAAACAAGTAGGCACTCTTCAACTTCCTATTCTAGAAGTTGCATGGGTTGGTATTCCCATGGATTTTATTATGGGGATTCTTAGGTTTGGGGTTGAACATGTAATTTTAATTATTTTTGACCATTTAAGTGTACTTATCTTCATCTCACCCTTACACTACAATAGTCATGGCATTCCACTTGTTGGAGATGGTCTTCAAGTTACATGATATGGCATGTTTCATTGTGATTCCTACCTTCGCAAGAAAATTATAAAATTAATAATCTAAACTACATGACACTTAGTTAAACATGAGTACAACATATCATCCATAGATAGATGGACAAATGGAGAGTTAATAAATGCTTGTAAACTTAGGTCCTGTATTATTTTGCCTCAAAGTAGTTAGGGTAATGGGCTTAGTGAGTGCCTCCAGTTGAATGGTGGTGAAATACCACTTATTAGAGTGCATCCAATATGATCCACAATAATTATTTACATCCCCACCATCCTTGACTTATTATCTTATGTGTATTTTATGAGTACATGTTAGTAATAGCTCTTTGTATCCTTATGATAAAGTTCCAAAATTCCTTAAGGAGGTATGTAGTAGGTATAAAACCATGTGAAGCAACATAAGGATCAATGAAATTTATTGTAGAGTTTCAAGGTTGGTGATTATTTATTTATTTGTTTACAAACCTACAAATAATCTTCATTGAAAAACAAGGTAAGTCATAAGTTGGGTCCAAAATTTAATGGTATTTATTAGGTAGTAAAGGGAATAGAGAAGGTGGCCTATAAAATAGTACTTGAAGACCCTCTTAAAATTTAAACATAATATTTTGTGTCTCTTTTCTCAAGTGAGTTATTTGGAAAGCTACATGGATGTAGATATACATTCAATCCTTGGATGATGAGGGACCATTACTTTTGGAACTAGAGGCAATCTTAGAAAATGGAGGTAACTTTGCAATCAAACTATCAAGTATGTTTTGGTCTAATGGAAAGGAATACAATTTTAATACACAATGTGGGAGCCAACAACCATTTTTTAGGTTCCCTCATAAAAATTTGAGGACAACTTTTTTTTTGACTTAGGAGGCAATATCAAAAACTCTTTTCCAATATGTGTAGGATATTAATAAATAATGGCTAGGGTGAGTATTCTTTTTAAGTCACCCCACTAAATGATTAGAATAAAAATTATTTATTCCACATGTATGGGAAGTAATATTTTTAGGTATTTTGATGTTATTTATTGTGGTACATAGAAGAGATAGAGTAATCTTGATAAATTTTTATTAGATCTAGAGCACTCTTTAGGAGGTTTCTCCTTGTAGGTGGTATTGTCCACATTAATACAAATTTATGTTATCTTACTCATATTTTTATTATTGATATACTTTTTTATTTTATTATTTCCTTTTATGTTGTATTATAGGATATTCAATCGTATTTGTAAGGTTTTATTTTGTATGAGCCAACATGATATTCCAATGATGATTTGGTAGTACCTCTCATGACACATTTATCCTAATTAATTTTCCCCATGACTTCTAAATTTTGACAAAAATCTTATTTATTCCTTTATAACCCTTCCCCATGTGTTTTCCATCCTTACAAACTCCTTACCTAGATTGTGTGTTTTCTTCCCCTTCTAAAACTAGCATTCTACACCTTCAACTATAGGTTTTCTCAAGCAACCTAGGTTAATCCATAGGGTCACTTAGAAAACATGCCCTAGTAAAATGGGTGAGCTATCTTATAAAAGGGTGATCCAATTATGTTTGGTTGATGGATTTTAGTTTTGGTATTTTATGTTTTAGTTTGGCCTTTGATTAATAATCATCTCAAGTCTTGATAACACTAATCACTCACCATATTTTTTTGTCTTCTCCCCTTGAGTGATTTTCATCTCCCATTAATGTATTGACTGCAGGAAGAAAGAATTAGAAGAGAATAGGTGATGATCTTAATTGGATTACATACCTCTACATAATTCAACAAATAATATTTATAATATTTTATTCTTTGAGTAGGAATAAGATCTACCTTCATAGGTCTAAAATCCCCCTTGCAAGCTAAATCAAAGATCCATCATAATATCTTCTAAATATTGAGATTCCTCATACAAAACTAGAATATTATGAAGCTTCCACACCATTCCTAATAAATATCCAATCTATTTGCATCACTTAATCTTCTTACATCAAGAGGAGTACCTTGAAATTGGAGAGGAGAAGACACGATAAGAAAAGTTGGATCCTTTAAGGATATAAATCACAATAACTTCAAGGAAGATTCTTTGAATCTTCACATAGTTTCCTTGGTTTTACTTAATTTTGTAGATGCTTTTATCTTAAGTAGTAATTATATCATTACAATTATCTAAGGACTATAAAAATTTATTATTTATTTTTTAGATTAGATTAAATTTAAATTAATTTCTTAGAATTAAATTATATTATAAGTTTATTTTATTTTATCTAATTCAAAGCACTTTGTCAATTTGAAAAAAAGACTTATTCTTCTTCAAAATAATGTTCTCTCATTAAACAAAAAACACAAAATATAGTTCTTGCATCTAGGAAAAATTATATTCATTTAGCTACATTCATTCAAAATTGCAAAAATAAAACTTCTTTCATTTACTAGTTATTTAATTCATTTGAAACCCTTATTTACAAAAAAATAAAAAAGAGAGTAAATAGTTGTTTGCATACATCTTGACACCACATCCATATAAAACTAAAAACCAAACATAAAACACAATAGCAAGCTCATCTTTTCATAGGTTTTAGAACCTATTCAAAATCTAACAAAACAAAGTAAATCAAATAAACTCAATGAGCTAAATGATTCAATCATCAACTATTATTTAATGAAGCAAGTATAAACAAACTTGTTAAAACTACTCTTTTAAGTTTTAATTCCATTGTATCTCAAATTTTCATGTCTAATGTGTTCTAAAGTGTAGTATAGAAAATTGTACCCCTTTTTAGGAGAAAGTACGATTCACACTTATTTGGACCTATTTTTGTGACCTCTCCATTTATTCATTTCAAAATCTCATTAATAGGCCCATACTATCCTTTATTATGTATCCCAAGGCCTATTTTACCTAATTTTATTTAATTCCAGACATCATAACTTGCATTGAATAAATGATATAAATTAAATTAATGCCTCGACATTTATGGAGTCTTCAAGTTTTAGGTCAAGACCCATTCGCCCATGGGTGAATGGTTCCTCATTAAGTGCCTTAAACTCAACTTTGGATATGTTTTTGGTGGCATTTCAAGCTCTCAAATTTAAATTTCACATGTTAGATTTTGGGATCTGATAATTGGAAAATTAGAAAGGAAGCCTATAAAACTAAGTAGATCACATTCATTTTACACTAGACAAGGAAGAGAAATTCACATGAGATCAAGCATTCATATTCAAGAGCAAGGAGAAGATAATCAAGCATTCAAAAGTGAAGTCTTGGAGCAACATTTGAGTTGTTTTTGCAAGTCTTCAAGCTCATTTTGATATCAAGATCAAGCATTCCCAAAGGATTGATAATAGATGCCTATAGAGGATCATGATGGATTCTAGGTTTTGGGAGATTCACAAGACATTCAACCAAGCCTAATGACTTGTTTCCTAAGTGATTCCATATTATATTGTCTTTCTACTTTCAACATAAAGGAATGTTCAATCAGATTTGTAACGTATTAGGGTGATTTAAGATCTCCTAAAGTAGGTCTTCATCATTATGCATGTTCATTAAGGGATCCTATTCTAACACACTTGAGTAGGGTTTATTTGTATCATTTGTTTCTTAATCTTAGACACGCTTAAGGTTAGGATTGCACAAACATGCCATGTTTCAGATTTATGTTTTTCATCAAGGTTTAATCACCAAACTTTGGGTTTGACTGAGGCAAACCCCTATCCACCAACAAAAAATAATTTTATTTTGTATATTTTTTTTAGATCTAGATCTAGGAGCAGAGGAACACAGTTATAGGGAAGAATTGCAAGTCTTAGAATGCAATATTAGATTCAGAGTTTTCCAGAAAAGTCTACTAGACCCATTCACCCTAGGGTGAATGAGTCCCTGTTTAGCTTACAGAAACAACTACTTGTGAAAGGTACACAACATTGATTCCTCTCATATTTTTCAGAAACTTTGTTGGTTCCTTTAATTTTATGCATAATCTATTAGATCCAAGTTGTAGATTTAATTTTGGAGTTTATTTTTTATTTTTAATCTTTCTCCCCAAAGTGTTGTTTGGCCTAGACCCCCATTCTTGCAAAAAAAAGGGAAATTTTTAGATTCACATTTTGATTTGATTCACCTAGCGGTTGATAGTCATTTCATTGTGAGGATCGCATTTCCTAATGAAATTAGAGAAGTAGGACTCATTTTCCCTCTTTGGATCCACTTTTCCATTTTGGGAAACCCTAGGAGCACCCTATTTTTCTTCATTTCATAAAGTTAAGGAAAATTGGATTGATCTAGATTAGATTAAAGAAAAACTACCAATAAAAGAAACACCAACAAAAGAACATGATCAAGAATAAGTGGTTATCCTTAGACAAATCTTAGAGGCCACAAAAGGAGGAACATGAGCGAATAATTTTGTACAAGATAACTAGCACTTTTGGAAGAACTAATTGAACAAGAGGAATGAAGGCTTAATACCTTTCATATCTTCACTCAAAATGAGCTCAACAAAATTAGAGCTAGTGATTCACATAGCTAAATCAAAATCAAAACTACACCTTTTCAATTATTTGTAAGAGAAAATCCAAAAACACCACCACTAACACCTCACATAAACATTTTATTGCACCATTAGGCACTCCTTCTTTATGAAATGAGTGAATTTATTGATGTGACTCTCACCTAACAAGATGATATCGTTGCCACCCAAAAACTCTCCTTCCACATAAAGAGGGTGGTCCATTGGAATCTCCCATACTTGACTAGTTTTTTCAACAAGAGTAAGAGTGATTTGGTTCATGCCATCAATAAGGGTACAATTCATATGTTATTATGAGTCTATCTCATTCCCTTTTATTATGAGTTAAGTTAGAGTATTACATATTTTAGTTAACTTTATTGAAGGAGAAATTCATTTGGGAAAATTCTCATTTTTCATCTCTTTCAATTTTATCTCATATTTTTCTCTTTCTTTGTCATCCCATTTATTTTGTGGTACCCAAGGTACCCTCAATATGTCCTTATAGAACCTCAAGGATAGAGTCCCTTAAAAATATATTTCCCTCATACAACCAACACACCTCCATTGATCACATGACACATCACAAATAGGTATAAGTATTAGGATGCAATATTAGATGGTAAGCAGTTAGGGAAAAATAATTGGGCCTATGTGGGTCATGATTTAATGATTTTTAACAACTCCTCATGGCAAGAATACTAAGAGATTATTGTAAAAGTGAACTTGATCCAACCAAGAGCTCACCATGTCTTGGTTTGATCGCAGATTTAAAGATAGGAATCCAACTTAATAGACATGGATTTGCAAATTGATAACAAATTGAATCACCTCAAAAGAGATCTAATCATTGATTGAGAAATTTAAATAACCCTCAACATAATTTTCCAAAGCAATCAAGTCTCTAGCCAAAGGGCAAGAACCAAAACACAACTTGAAACAATAATGAATGAGGTTAATTAATCCCCATGTTTTAATAAAATATCATGGTGGTGAGACATGAAACAAATGAGAGGAAACCTCAAGATAACATATAGCTACCTTGGTTCAATAGATCAAGACTCGTGAGGTTTGGGGTAATGAGCAATCACTACATAATTTTTCCTAGGTAAATTAAATATCAAGGTCTTTGAGATGCTAGCCTCACACAAACCCTTTAACTATGGGTGGAAATTAATAAATCCAAGGAGTAGCTTACATGCTCGGGCTTAATTCAACTTCTACTCATGTAATGTGATTAATGAATCTTTATGCCTCCTTTACCCTCATCATTTAAGATGGTTAGCTTAAACTAGTTAAGTGGAATGCCTACGATGCAACCATAATCAATCAATCCTAATTTATTTTCAACCTCTAACTAAACCTTTGACAAACTATTTTATTTTCTCTAGGTATCAACAACCAATCATGCTTTCCAAACTTAATTTATGCAACAAGAGCTTGTTGGAAGTTTGTCATTGAGAATATTGGCGAATGTATGGCAAGTGATGTTACTATGGTGTTGTCATTGATGTGAATATTGATGTATAACTAATATCTGATGAGAATGATTGAATGTAGTGATGGAAAACCATTGCAAAGTTGTAATTTTATTGGTCTAGTGCAAACCAAATGTCTTGCAGAATTGCCTATCCTAGAGCACAATTTCCAGTGTATAGTGAACCAGTTTTGACGTCTGCATTGCTCTGCCATGAAGAATCTGGTTAAGTAGTTTTAAGGTAATTTTGATGCTTTTTGGAGGGACCTAAATCCAAGGCTTCATATCTTGAAGCCCTTCACAGTTGAAGTTGGAGTTGATAGATTATCACTTTGAATATGGCAAAGTTACAGTGATAGAGTACCTGATTGGAATGCTCTGCATTCTAGTATGGATGAACATTTTGTTATGCAGTTTTGAGGGAATGTTTACAAGTGTTAGAATAATGTGTGGTCTAAGTGGTAAGATTTTTGGAGGTTCACGTGTCAGGTTGTGAATGAACAATTGGTTCATTCCATTGTTGCTTCACCAGTGGTGCCAAACTAAAAGGTTTGAGATCATGCAAAATTAAATGATGTATGGATCAGACTTATGAGAGTAATTATAGGTCATACCAACCTATTTTGATTATATATGTTTTGGGTTGTGTGTTTTGGTGTTTTGAGCTAACAATTTATGAGGATGCATGGTACATCAATTAGGCCAACCTAATTTGTGTTTGTGTTGGTAGCCATATATATAATGTTAATTCCTTGTGTGAAGATTGGTATGAGATGTGTGATGTGAAATAATTAAGTGTGTGAGAGATCTAAAGTAGAGAAAAGTGTGAAGAGGTTGATAAGTTGATAAGTATGAAGTGTGTTAGATCAATTTACAAAGCTTAATGGGAACTATCTTCAACATATTGTAGATGCATTATATGATTCAAATCTCTAGGAGTGATCCACCCTCTTTTCAATTTTGGAAGTGAGTCATTTATTCTATTCTCCACATAGTGAGTCCACTTGGAAATGAGCCATTCTATAATATCTTATGACCAGTTATAATATATTGTGAGATAATCCTCACCGTGATTTTTCCCTTTTTGGGTTTTCCATGTAAAATATGGTCTTCTTGTGTTCTTTGATGTGATGCATGCTTTCTATATTCCTTTTTATTACTGCAAGTTTAATGTGATGCATTGAATGGATATTTAAGTTGTTGAAGTTAATAAATTTTAGTGGATATTGATTCACCCCTCTCTTAGTATTTCGAGTGTTCAAAAATTGGTATTAGAGCTTGGTTCCTTTAATTGGCTTGATCATTGAGTTATATCTTGGAGGTTGAACACATGACTACAAGAAAGTATCCTATTCCTCCAGAAGAGATAATCCCTAAGGGGTTTACTGAAGAAGATTATGAAGTTGACATGGAAGGTGAACTCAAGTCAGCTCTTGAAGATTTGGATAAAGCAGAAGCTGAGAATAGAGATCTAAAAAAGGATCTTAGTGATGCAAATGAATGTATTAAGAAGTTGAGAGAGAAACTCAATAAAGTTACAAAAAGAGTCAGAAAATAAATGAGCAGCTCAAGCAATTGAATGAGAGTATCACCAATCTAAAAGTGCAATATAAAGAAGGAAAAAGAGTTGAAGACTATTTGAATGTCAAACTAAAAGATAAATCTAAAGAATGTTCAAAGCTTGAACAAGAGATTGTAACCTTGAGATCAGATCTAGAGAAAGAAAGGATTCAAGAAGAGCTCCACACTACTTGATGTGATGGTTGCTAGATAGAAGGCTTCTAAGGACAAAGGACTAGGGTTTGAGAAAGGAGAAAGTTAAAAGACAAATCAAACCCAAACAATGTTGAGAAGAAGAATGACAAGAAGAGCATTGTCAAACAGGTCTAGAACTAGGAGAAAGGTTTTAAAAGGCCTCCTATCAGACAACCATATGCACAAAGGTATTTATCCTTCAATGGTTACTGTTATTCTTGTAATAAATTTGGACATAAATCTAAAGATTGTAGAATCATAATGAATCAGAATGCTCAATCATTTCTCGGTTCGTGCTATACATGCAACAGATTTGGTCATATAGCTAGTGAATGCAAAAATCAGATGATGAATGGCTATAATAGTGGCATGAGATTTCAATATTTCAATGGCTACTACTATAAATGCAATGGATTTGGGCATAAGGCTAATGAATGTAGATCTAGAATGGAAAGAAGTGAGCTTGTTCAAAAGGGTGTCACTTGTTACAAATGCAACAAACCATGACACATAGAAATTTTTTGCAAAAGCAAGAATGCGAAACCCTCTGTTTCACAAAAGAAGGCTAATTCAGTAAAGAATGTGGAACTGATTGATATGAAGAGGCAAATGAATAATATCTGAAAGAAGAAAGATGAGAATGAAGAGAAAAGTGAGTCTATGCCAGTCCTTGGTGCAGATGTTTCCTCTAGAAAATAGATGAAGAGCTTTGGCTCAGGGGGAGTTTTTAATAAAATATCTTTAAGCCCCTACCAAAGATATGGTTTTGATACTATCAACATGTTGATACAAGATGTGGTTTAATATGTTCTATCTATTGGTGAAAATGTTGGTGAAAAATCTCTTGATGTGAAAATATGCGGAGAGTTTGAAGATGACTGTGTCAACATAGTTAGGGTTTGTTAGCTTTTTGACCTAAATTTGAATAAATTCTTTTAATGTATTTTAGGTCATCCAAAAGGTGTTTATAAGTGATTTCGCATATGAAAATTTCATTTGTGATCAAATTCTTGAAAAGTGGAGAGCGGAGTAGAGGTCAAGTGAAGTGTTTTCAAAGTGTCGCATGAAACCCTAACCTAAAAGATTCAAAGGTATTTGTAGTTTCTTTCTTTGTCATAATTTCATAAGTACTTCAAAATGTTTACACCTCAAGTAGTTAAAGTTGTGGATCTTCCTCGACCCAAGTTCAAGAAACGCCCTAATAAATCCAAGGTGACGAATCCAGAAGGTGCATTCTCGAGTATTCCCTTTCGTGTATTGCATACTGAGGATGTTAGAATCTATATTCAAGATAAAATGGAAGAATAGAATAATTCAAAGTTGGGATAAGTATGGGTAAATGAGATAACTAGTGATAAGTTTGAGGTGAAATCAGAATATGAAAGTTTGACAGAAAAGAAACTAGATGTTTGGAATAACTTTCCTATCTTTTTCTATGTTGATGAATGGATTAGATGTGCTAATTATAATTCACGAAAGATCTATTTGGTTGGATATATGGCATTTGATCAACAAGGAATCCATTAGGGTTGTGATAGGGTTATGCTTAATAGGGCCAATTTTGACTCTCAAATATATGAAGAATGAAGTAGTAATGAATTTAACTAGTGCAAAATTCAAGATAAATGTAACCTGAAAGTTAAGGATATTAAATACCCAACTATGAAATATGCTTCTATGATGAATGGATACAAGATATTTTTCAAAAAAAAAAGAAAACTCTATTTCTACCACAACAATTAATACTGCTATGAGATGAAAGGCATGGATGTGGAAATGTGTGAGTTGTGAAGGAAACAGTTGTTGGAAAATCTACAAAAGACCAAAGAGTCTCAGTACCCTTTCCAGTATGGTGCCTTGATCACATATTTCTTATTTGAATTTCTCATAGAAATTATTGGAACAAAGAACATTGTATGGTTGAAGGATATTCCAATTACAATTCAAATCAAAGACCATTTGAGAAGATTGGGTGACGCAGATAGTCAAAAGTATGTTTTGTGGGGTTTTTAAAAAAAATAAAGAAAACATGCAAGCAAGGGAAATGATTCCCAAAAGCGTTATTGAGAATTATAAAAATTATATCATCTTCATGGTTAGTAAAGACTATTTCATGATGGAAGTTGTTGAACCAAGGACAATATGGATCCCTGAAATGGGATATGAGGTAGTAGAGGATATGCTTATTGATCTGGCATATCACATGTTGAGTATTCCTAGAGATCCTAAAGAAGAAAGATATGTCATATATGAAGAAAAATAAAGTGTAGTACACATGGAGTACAAAAAGAAGGAAATTCAAAAGAATGTGGAGAAGATGAAGGCTCAAGTAGTAGAAATGATGGGTTTACCAAAGGCCTTCTGGATAAATCCAAAGGTATATCTACCCCTTCGATAGAAACTCCAAGAATAAAAAGGTCAAGAAGGACCTCTACCCCCTCTCTAGTTGCTCCTAAGCCCTCTAGGACTAAATCTATTATTAGAGCTAAGAGGAAAGATTCAACCAAAGCCCTTGTGAAAGAATAGAATCCTCTGTAGAGGAGAAAGAAATAGAAGGCTACAAGAGAAAGGTATGTTGGGTATTAGGATGAAGAAGAAGAGGAAGGACCTAAATTGGTCCAGAAGAAGATAATGCCTCAAACCTCCATAGAAGAGGCAAGTGCAAAGAAAGAAAAAGTGGATATTGTGGATACTGATAGTGAGGAAGATGTAGAGAAGTAAAATAAAGAATTTATTATTTGGAAAAGAGAAAGGAAGAGTAGTGAAGGAGAAAATCACCCGAAAGGAAAAGGAAAGAAGGAAGATAAATCTCCTTTAGTCTAGAAACAAATCCCAATGAAACTTGAAGTATTGGTTAGTAGTATTGCAAAGTATAGGAATCTAGAAGAAACAACTACATTATATCCCACTGTAGATGATACTGACAAGTCAACCATAGAAGAGGCCATTGTTAGGTATTTTGTAGCATTTGATGTTTGTATGAAAGATATAGAAGATTAGTTTTAGTTGCCTATAAATTTAAATGGTGTATTATATACAAGAAAACAATAAGCTTTTGATGAGGATGCAAAAAAGAGAACTTTTGCCTTGGAGAAGATTAGTTATTCTCTCACTGATGAGGCTAGAGCTCAATTGGATCAACTATATAACAAAGAATTCAAGATAAAATAGAGATTTTTCACCTTGATGAGTAGGGATAAAGATGATATTAAGAGGTTGAGAAATGAGATGGTGCAAAATATTGTAGATCTGGTTAAAGATTTGGGAATGTCTTCAGAAAGTGGAAGTGAAATGCAACATGACACTTTTGTCCTAGAAGTAAATGAGCCTGGAAATGCACATCATGAGCATGCTCTGGAACATGAACATGTACTTGAAGGATAAAATGTGCAAAGTGTGGTTAAAGATAATTCTCCTCTAGTAGTGGAGTTCATGTAGGAGAAGAAAAAGATGATGAAATGCAGAAGGGGGATGTACAAACAGAGAAAAATTCACTCCCTCAAGACATAGAGAAAAACATAGAACAAAAGGAAGAAGTTACATAAGACAACCCAAAGATTTCAAAGGAAAAAAACATCGAAGTTATGCTTCCTCTGGAAGATAAAGTGAAATCAGTTGAAGAAGAGAAGAAGATTGAGGAAGAATCTGATAATACAGATAGGGAGTAGAGTGAAAAAAAAACTGAAGATAGCATTGGTGACAAGGAAAAGGCTGATAAGAAGAAGGAAGAAGAAAGTGTAAAAATGATTGGTGAATCCTCTAGAGCTTCCAAAGATTCCTTAAAAGATTTATTAGATATACAACTATAGTTCCAATCGGTGGTATCTGCACAGCTATTACAACTAACCATGCAACAAGGACAAGTGAACATGAGTAAGATTTCTCATTTATAGAAATTACAACTTGGTGATACTTTTCATGCCTCTTCAAGGAAGGAGATATTTTCCACACACAAAAAGAGTACAAATTTGATTGAAGAATCAACCAAAGTGTTGCAACAAGGTGTCCTCGGAGCTACAATTGATGAGTCTTTGTTTGGTGTGGAGAAACTAAAGTTAATGCTAGATTCATTCAAAGACTATTCTATGATTTTATAAGAGAGGCTTGAAAAAGAGATAATTAAGAAGGTCAATGAAAATATATTGACCAAAATATATGACAAGTGCAGTATTACACATGGTAGACTACAATAAAATATGAAAAATATGTAGCAGTGTTTGGATGAAGCAAGGACTTTTTGCAATTCTATTTGAAATGGCCCAATTCTACAAAAAGCATAAAAGATGAAATGGACTCCATTGAGTCAAAAATTTATCAAGCCTCCAGAGCATATGATCAATAAAATGATGCAAACGATATTACAAGGATGGAAATTGAAAATATGCATGGATAGTTTTCCAGCTGTAAGAGAAAAAGGAGAAGATAATAGTACAATATAGTCAGCTTAGAGATCTAGTAAGTGCAAGGCTTATCCCTTGACTGGTGTATTAGCAAGTGCACAAAAATTTTCATAAAAAATTCTAGTATCGATTTCACAAGATGAAGGAGAAGACCTCCTTATACAATTTGAGAATCAGTGTTGCATGCTTGCCTTCACACAAAAGGATTGAGATGTTGGGAAGAAGGATTGGGAGGCATACCTTACAAAATAGAATGTTTCTTACAAAATTATTTTGCCTTATTCTAGTTGATTATGTAAATTTTTATTTTATTTATGTAGTTTTAAATTTCTTTGTACATATGTGGATGTATTAAATAATGTCGCAGTATATTTTTTATCATTTTGATGAATAACTTTGTAAGGGGGAGCTACTCTCATGCATATATGTGTATAATTACAAAGGGGGAAAATAGTTGATGTAGTTTACCAATTTTTACATTGAGAGCCATTTTCCCTTAATGTCAAAGGGGTAGAATAGTTTGGAGAATAGTTTGGGCATGTTGCCATCAATGACAAAGAGGGAGATTGTTGGAAGTTTGTCATTGAGAAGATTTTTGGATGTATGGTAGGTGATATTATTATGGTGTTGTCATTAATGTCAACATTGATGTATAGTTGAAGCTTGATGAGCATGATTGAATGTAGTGATGGAAAACCATTGCATAGTTTCATTTTTTTAATCCAATGCTGACCAAATATCCTGTAGAATTGCCTAAGTCCCAGAGCATAATTTCTAGTGTATAATGAACCAATTTTGAGGTCCACATTGCTTCACCATGAAGAATTTGGTTATACAGTTTTAAGGTGATTTGATGCTGTTGGAGGAACCTAAATCCAAAGTCTCATATCTTAAAGACCTCTGCAATTTAAGTTGGAGTTGATAGAGTATTGCTCTAGATATGGAAAAGTTATAGTGACAGAGTACCTGATTGGAATGCTTCGCATTCCACAGCGGATGAACATTTTATTATGTGGTTTTGAGGGAAAATTTATAGGTGTTAGAAGAATGTGTGGTCCAAGTGGTAAAATTTTTGGAGGTTTGTGTGTCTGTCGTGAATGAATAGTTGGTTCATTCCATTGTTGCTTCACCAATAGTGTTGACCTAAAGGGTTTGAGTTCGTGCAAAATTAAAGGATGTATGGATCAAACTTATGAGAGTAATTATAGGTCATGCCAACCTATTTTGATTATATATATGTTTTGGGTTGTGCGTGTTAGAGTTTTGAGTTGACAGGTTATTAGGATCACACTCTGGGATCCATCATCAGGATGAGAGCAGAGAACATAAGGAGAAAAAAATGTAAGTTGCAGACCAAGATCAAGCTTAAAAAGACAAGGAAAGAATGGGAGGGGTGCACGAGGGCCAAGATAGACAAGACATAAAAGGATATAAAATAAAGGAGAGAACAATAATGAAATGTTTTGCTTTATTGATTACATTATTGTTCTCTCCTTTATTTTATATCCTTTTATGTCTTGTCTATCTTGGCCCTCATGCACCCCTCCCATTCTTTCCTTGTCTTTTTAAGATTTATCTTTGTGTGCAACTTCCATTCTTTTCTCCTTATGCTCTTTACTCTCATCTTGATGATGGATCACAGAGTGTGATCCTAATAACTTGTCAACTCAAAAATATAACACACACAACCCAAAACATATATATAATCAAAATAGGTTGGCATGACCTATAATTACTCTCATAAGTTTGATCCATACATCCTTTAATTTTGCACGAACTCAAACCCTTTAGGTCAACACCGTTGGTGAAGCAACAACGGAATGAACCAACTATTCATTCACAACAGACACACAAACCTCCAAAACTCTAACCACTTGGACCACACATACTTCTAACACCTATAAATATTCCCTCAAAACCACATAATAAAATGTTCATCCGCTGTGGAATGCAGAGCATTCCAATTAGGTACTCTGTCACTGTAACTTTTCCATATCCAGAGCAATACTCTATCAACTGCAACTTCAATTGCAGAGGTCTTTAAGATATGAAACTTTGGATTTAAGTTCCTCCAACAAGCATCAAATCACCTTAAAAATGTATAACCAGATTCTTCATGGTGAAGCAATGTGGACCTCAAAATTGGTTCACTATACACTGGAAATTATGCTCTGGGACTTAGGCAATTCAACAGGACAATTGATCAGCACTGGACTAACAAAAACAAAGAAGCCAAATGCTCTCTATGTTCCTTTCTATTTTTGTTTATTATTTTGGCTTCTTTGTTTTTAAGTTCTTGGTTTTTGTGGTTTGTTCTTTACTTTTGTGTTTTTTATAGTTTCGTTGATCTATTTGTTAGTTCTTTGATTTTTAATTTTTATTTTTTTGTTATTTTTTTCACCTTGGTTTATATATATATATATATATATCTTGTGTTCATTTATTTAGCTTTAATTTGTTTATCTTTTGATGTTTTGTTCTTTGTTTTCTCTTATTTTATTTTTATGTTGTTTTGTTTATTTTTCTTTTGATTTTTTGATTTCATTATTGTTCTCTCCTTCTTTCTTTTCTATCCTTTTATGTCTTGTCTATCTTGGCCCTCATGCACCCCTCTCATTCTTTCCTTGTCTTTTTAAGATTGATCTTGGTCTGCAACTTCCATTTTTTTATCCTTATGTTGTTTGCTCTCATCCTGATGATGGATCACAGAGTGTGATCTGAAACGTTAATGTAAAAAATTGGCACACAATCAAATCCAGAAACTCACTTAGAAAAAACATGATGGATTGTGGAAACTTGATATCATTAAGTTATTAGGATGCATGGTACATCAATTAGGTCGACCTCATTTATGGTTATGTTGGAAGCAATTGATATACAAGGTTAATTCCTTGTGCTAAGAGTGGTATGAGATGTGTGATGTGAAATAATTAAGTGTGTAAGTGATTTGAAGCAGAGAAGAGTGCAAAGAGGTTGATAAGTGGAGAAGCATGAAGTGTGTCAGATCAATTTATAGAGCTTAATTGGAATTGTCTTCAACACATTGTAAATGTATTAATCAATTCAAATCTCTGGTAGTGAGCTACCCTCTTTTCTATCTTGGCAATGAGCCATTTCTATTATTCTTTGGATAGTGAGTCCTCCAGACAATGAGTCCACCTAGCAGTGATTCATTCTGTAATATCTTATGATCGATTATAATATATTGTGAGCTAATCCTCACTGTGTTTTTTCCCTTTTTGGATTTTCCATGTAAAATATGATGTTCTTGTGTTCTTTTATGTGATGTATGCTCTCTATGTTCCTTTCTATTTCTTCAAGTTTAAAATGTGATGCATTGAATGGATATTTAAGTGGTGAAGTTAATGAATTTAAGTGGATACTGATTCACTCCCCCTCTTAGTATTCTAGGTGTTCAATGGATCTACCCATACAACTTATGTTTGGAGAGGCCATTTCTTCCACACCTGGCCCCTTTTTAGAGACATATATTGAATATCCTAAGGAACATTTAGACCACATAATTCATAATATGATATTTTATTAACCTCTCCTTGAATTCCCTCAATTCAAAGGAGCAAGATATTCCAGCTCATCTTTCAAGCCTTACATCATAATAGTTCAATAACTCCTTCCTTGGTATGGAGTTATCATGAGATTAAAGAACTTGGAGGTAAATTCCTTGGATTAGTATTAACAACTTTCAAAGACATCCATCCACTCCCTCAAATATATCATCATTAATTTTTTCACTGCATTCAATATGAACAAGTTGGTGAAAATAGGAATTCAAGAATTCTTGAGTGTTAAGAAAAATAAATAATTTGGTTGCACATTTCATCCCATGATGAAGGCAATTCATCTATTTATCTACTAGCACATTGAATATGGACCATAGGGAGTTATATGGTATCTTTTGGCATGCCCTCAATAGGGATGCATAGATAGAGGTTTGGAAACTACCTTATATATCATAAAAAGAATCTGATGAGAGTGCTCTTAGAATAGATTAGGACACCATTGGTGGTGAAAGTAAGGAGTATGATTCCAATTGAAGGATGGTCACCCATGACAACAAAAATAACTCCTTAGTGCTAAATAGTTTTAAGAAAAATTACAACCATACTACTAATGGGGTTGCATATATCCCACCATACAAGACATAATAATAATAGCAATAACAATTATGTGGGTTATAATTACTCAATTTTTTGGGGTCAAAATATCAACTTCAAATATTATCCCCCAAGTAATAACTACAAGAAAAGGAATAGAAAAATGAGTGACATTACAATAATGATCATTACAAACTATATCAAAAACTTCAAGAATTAAACCTTAAAAAATATTGATCATTTCACAAGAGAAGAGGGCATGATACAAAACCATGCTCAAAGTACCAATGATTTATTTCAAATAGAATAGAGAAGCAAAGACATATATTCATAGATGTGTTCCTCCACCCACTATAAAACCTAAATAACAATCATCAAGGACTAGTTTCCCCTCATAAATCAAATTTAAGGATATATCAAAATCCTTATCCTATATATAAATAAGGTAATAGTTCCAACCAAACCACGTTGAAATCAAATGTTGCTACACCTTATGAAGAATAAAATAGGTTGAAGGATTTGGGAATTAAAGGTGAAAAAATATTTTTGGCTTAATGAAGTTGATTCAAAATAAAAACTTTAAGAAAACCTTGTGATCCTAGAGATATAAAGTCATAGACACAACATCTCAGCAATAGATCCTATCTAGATCCAATTATTCCTTATGACTTGGTGGTGTACCTTAAGAATAATTTTGTGAACATATCATTTATAAATATTGTAAGGAACTCTCCTTATTGTCATGTGGTTTTCTTAGAGTTGATTGTCCAATAAAATATCTAAACAACATAGCCTCACCTCCTCAAGATCAAATCAATCAAGTGGACCATGATATGAGCCTACCCAACATAAATTTCAATTATCATGGTTTCTTTTTTAATCTTAAGAAAATTATTATTGATGGTGTGCTAATAAGAAGAGGTAATCTTGCCTTATATTTTCTAGTTTATATCTATAACACCTCTATTAAGGAGTCCTTCTTAGAGAGAATGGGGTATGGGAACATAAAAATTATGACTCATAGAGATACTTTGTGAGGTTATGATAAACTTCAAGCGACAATTATAAGGAAAACCACACTTCTAGTTTATCTAAGGTGTAAGTTGGTGGTAACAAAATTTTATATAATTGATAAGGATACAAGATACAACCTACTATTGGGAAGACCTTAGAACCAAAAAATCAAGGTTATTCCTTCAATGTTATTTTATGGTTTTATAATCCTTCATTTAGGAAGAAAATATGTCACCAAAGGGAGATTTATAACCCTTTAGCATGCTCAAATAAATTATACCAAACATAAGATGCATTTACCGACAAATTATGAGTTGGGTGTGAATAATATGATCATTCCAAAACCAACACCTCATAACAATTAAGTAATAAAAATGGACCAAGCTCCAAATAAAGTCTCAATCATCGCAACAAAACCAATGACATAAATGGTAGAATCCATTGATGAACAAGAAACTAATATTTTTAAAAAGGGAGAAACCAAGACAACTATAAAGACAATTTAACTATTGGAAAATAATGAAACTTTTAATTTCCTTTTGGAGAAATCTGCATAACCAATGTAGTCTTAGAAGTAGAAATTTTTGAAGATGTAGAGAAAAATGAGTTGGTTGAACCAAGTAGGCTTAATTTGACACACCTGAGAATAAATGAAATCGCTTGACCGTCCTTCAAGATATGTTTTTTCTCCATGTAGAAATAAATAAATAAATACAACCATCATAACTAATGTTGTTTAGGTAATGAATCCTAACGTATTTGTAAATATTGATGGATAATCCTCATGAATAAAAGAGTATACTCTTGGAAGGCTACCAAGGGATACATTTTAAACAAATATGTATACTCCTATAATGCCTCAAAGTGACTCTTATAGTTTTTTAACACCAACAAGTAAGTCATACACTCTGTTAACACCATTGATGAATCAAATACCTAAGAATCATGCTTATGCTTACTCAATCAATAAAGATTCAACAAGTAACCTTGAGGTTCCCTCAAGAGCCTTGTTAAGGGATTATTCAACAAACCAAATCTCATCAACTATCTCTATTCAATCCAATGACATGTAGGAATCTCTCCAAGCCCAAGTTAGCATAAGAAAAATATGTCCTAATGAGGATGAGATAAGCCTAAGGGAATTTAGACGAGAAAAAAGATAAATGAATATCAAATTTAAAACCCAATTATCTTGGAGTTGATTGAATCACATGTTTATTATTCTATGGATTTGTGGCAAGATCCTAATGAAAATACAAGCATAAAATTTTTCTTATATAATAATAATAGGAACCCTAGAACCCATATGAACTATTTTAATTTCTATAGTTACTCCAAGAGTGTAATGAATTTATATTTACTTACAAAATAAATTCAACTTATTAACCTGAATTATGTTCTACAAAGGGAACATGTATTGGAATCCCTCTCATCAATAGGTTTTTACGCTCTATCACAACTTATGAGACCCTAATCCTAAGAGGCGAGCACAAGCAGTGTTGGGGAAGAAGTCCCAACTAGCCCATATAGGGTGGTAAATTGTTCGTAGGAAAGGAAGTGCAAAAGAATAAGAAACAAAAAATTTAGAGAAATTTTTGAGAAGATTGGATGAGTCCTTATCTAATAAAGGAAGATGTTGTTAATGGATCTTAACTCTTTATGCACTATGGAAGGGGAATAATTTGGTGAAATTGCTAATGTCTTCTATATTAAAAAGCATTACATATGGAAACATCAAAAAAGCATAAAAAATAATTAATTATATATACATTTAAAAAGAAAAATAATGCATTACATTTTATCCTATTTCATCCTTCCATCTATTAGTATATTGTCTTTTTTATTTTCATCTTAGTACAAGTCATGCATTTCCAAGTATAGGTTTCCTTTTCTAAACCATAGATTCCCCAAATCATTTAGCCATTTATCCATTACACTCTCATAATTCAAATGAATCTAATTAAAAATTCAAATCAATCCTAGTCTTAGTTGTCATTGTATCATGTACAACACAATAAGTTTTTTGGTCTATAATATGTTGTAGAAGCTAACAAGTAAATCTTCACAATTATCCTTAGCAAGGGGGGAGTTTTAGAAGTCACTAGTACCCATTTGGTTATGTCTAGGCCTTTATTTGCTTTACCAACCCTTTAGTGATGATCCCTTGTTCCTTACTAGTAGAAGAGGGTTAGGATAATGGGGTACAAATTTAAATTTTATTAAGTCAAAATATAAGACAAAAGAAATAGAAGTTTAAAGATAAAAACCATCAAGCTCAATATCTATAATTTGGGGTGCAAACCCAAAATTAAAGTTACAATGGTGATATTCACAAGAAAAATGAGAATAATAAGACCACACACAAAATAGGTAAAATAACAAAGAGTGTAGCTTGCATTTGAAATATTGTACTTAATGAAAGCACTCTCCTTTACCCTAGATTTGACCAATTAGCCATATTTTGTTCTAAGTTTAGAAGGTACTCGATGTATGAGAGGTAAAATAATTCAAATTTACTCTCACAATTAATTATTTTCTCACACTCACCCAATACAAATAACACCAAAAATCAAAGTTTTATCTCTGCAACTTTGCACAGCTGGGTTGCAATTTACAACCAACAAACTCCTTCATTCAACAGCTAAAAATTAACAAGAAATTACATACAACCGCAAGGGTTGTGGGCTGCTACATGCCCTTTCAGATGCGTACAAAAATAGGAAATGAAAATGGATTTATATTCCCCAAAATCCAAGGTTGCAACACAACCACACACTAACATACAACCTCTGAGGGTTGTGGGCTATTACATGCCCTTGGAAATGCATTCAAAATTAGAAATTAAAATTAAAATATTGCCTCAACAATCAAAGGTTGGCTCTCAACCTTCACACCTGCAAACAATGCAACTTCACACATCAATATCTGCAACTCTAGAAGATATCAAATCATCTGAACATCCTTCAAATCTACCATTAGCATCATCAACAACTCTTTGGAGGTATGTTACGCTTGGTCTCTCCTATTTCCTTTCTCTAGAAAGATTAACTCCAAAATGAAATAATTTTTCATGTATTTCCTGGGATTTGCATTACAATGAATGTGCATTTCATTGTTCTTACATTACATTGAATTTCATTCAAAATTCCCAATCCCAACGCCAATCTCTCCAATTTTTCCAATTTCCTCCAAGAATCAAATAAAATATTGCAATAAAGAAACTCCACTAAACCCACAACCTGTTGGAGGATTTTATGGCTTTTATTCCAACATTGCTTTCACCAATGAAAGCAAAAACTGCTTTTTCCCATTCCTGGGCGTCCACCTCTAGGTTCCTATTTTTTAGGAATCTTGGTTGAATGAATTAAAATCCAAAATTCAAGGAAATTATAACTCCAAGAAATCACACCCATATTTGCTTTTTCTTGATTTTTCCATTTTACTAAACTTGGTCTCCACTATGTCATCAATTAATTTGACTCAATTTAAATGGAAAATTGAGATTACATTCATATGACATGAAATTGCATTTCCCCCACAATCAAAATTTTAATTTCATAAATCAAATGAAATTCCACTCCAAAATTAACCAAAAAGAAATCAAATCTTTTTTTGGTGATACAGGATTACACAAGGCCATGGATGCTCCTGCATCGGACACCCACAATATTTGAAAAGTGATCATATCACTTCTCAAATGGATACCCAAGATGAGTAATCTTATCCTTAGATAACCATGATGCATCCTCCATAGGTCTCCCAAACCACTTCACAAGATACTCCATGTATTGCTTCGTCTGAGTACTTCTTTTCACCCTTCTATCAAGAATTGATTCAATCTTTTCTTGATCAAATTTTTGTATGAAGTCTTGTGGTTGCCCCTTTGCTGCAACTTCATCATTTTCATTCTCATAGAGCATGGTTAGATCAGAAACATTAAATATATGAGATATATTAAGATCACTAGGTAACTGAACTTCATATGCATTATCGGAGTCATGTCTTTTCAACACCTTGCACGGTCCAACCTTCTTCATTTTTAACTTGTTGTAGGTGACAATTAGAAACCTTTCCTTCCTCAAATGCAACATAAAATTATTTCCAAATTGAAACTCCTTACGCCTCCTCTTCATATCAGCATTAGCCTTGGATGAAATTTTCATTTTTTTGATATGTTTTCTCACATCTTTGTGCAAGCCCTTCACGTGCTCTATAAATTCCTCTGCATCTGCACTCTTCTTCACACTTCTATCAATCTGATTTAAATTTGAAACACCTATAGGGCTGCTGCCATAGACAATTTGAAGTGGAGATTTACCTGTGCTCCTATTAACTGAGTTGTTGTAGGAAAACTTAGCTTGAGGTATGACCAAATCCCACACCTTCGGTTTGTCTCCAACTAAACATCTCAGCAGATTTCCCAAACTCCTATTCACCACCTCCATTTGGCCATATATTTGAGGGTGGTATGCTGAGAAAAAAATTAGATCAATATTGAGCTTCTTCCACAAAGTCCTCCAAAAGTAGCCCACAAACTTCGTATCCCTATTAGAAACAATGCACTTTGGAAGACCATGAAGTCTCACAACCTCCCTGGAAAAAAAATCTGCAACATTCACCGCATCATTAGTCTTATGACAAGGAATAAAGTGTGCCATATTAGAAAACATATCAACCACAAAAAAGATAGAGTCATATCCTCTTTGTTTCCTTGGTAAACCAAACATAAAGTCCATACTTATGTCCTCCTATGGCCTCTCTGGTGTAGGTAGTGGCTGATATAAACCAGTGTTTTGGCTCACCCCTTTGGCTACTTGACACACACCACAACTTTGCACATTCTTTCTCACCTCTTGCTACATTTGTGGCCAATAATACTTCTCAACTACAAGCGCTAATATTTTATCCATTGCAAAGTGACATGCAAGTCCACTACTATGGTTTTCCTTGATTAGATTTAACCTCATTGAACTTCTTGGATTGAACAACTTATTACCTCAGAATAGCATGCCATCTTGGATGAGATAGTCCAACCACTTTTTCCTATTTGCTGAAATAGGAATTTTGAAAACTCTCCATGTTTCCCCAAAATCAGGGTCCTCTTCATACAAATCCTTCAACTCATCAAATCCAACCACCTACACCTGCATCTCAACCAAAAAGTTTTGTCTTCTACTCAAGGCATCTGCAACTTGGTTAAACTTCCCATTTCTATGTTTAGAACAAAGGTATAACTTTGCAAGAACTCAACCCATTTCATATGCCTTTGACTAAGTTTACCTTGGCTGCCTAAATACTATAATGCTTGATGATCAGTATATAAAACAATCTCCTTAGCCAACAAATAGTGTCTCCACTTTTTCAATGCTTGCACAATAGCATAAAATTCTTGATCATACACTGAATACTTTTTCTTAGCATCATTTAACTTCTCACTAAAGTAGGCAATAGGTTTACCTTCTTGGCTCAAAAAAACTCCAACGACACTACCACTTGCATCACAATCCACTTGGAAAACCTTGTTGAAATTCGAAAGTGCTAACATAGGTTGCTCTGTAATTTTTGCGTTCAACACATTGAAACTCTTTGCTGCCCCTGAAGTCCATCTGAAATCCTTCTTGTCACCTCTCATGGTGTCTATTAGTGGGGCAAATATGCTACTAAATCCTCTTATGAATTTTTTGTAGAAACTAGCTAAACCATGAAATGATCTCACCTTGGTCACTATTTTTTGTGTAGGCCACTCCAAGATTACTTTCAATTTCTTTGGGCCCATCTTGATGCCTTCATTTGACACCACAAAACCCAAGTATACTAATTCCTTCTTCACAAATCTGCATTAGTTCTTAAGATTGATCAACAATTTCTCTTTTCTGAGCTTCTCAAAAACACATCTAATGTGCATCAAATGTTCCTCAAGTGTTTTATTGAAAATAAGAAAGTCGTCTAAATAACAATCACAAACCTCCCAAGAAACTCCTTCAAAACCTCATTCATAAGTCTCATAAACTTACTGGGTGTGTTGGTTAGCCCAAATGGCATGACCAATCACTCATACAAACCTTCTTTTATCTTGAATGTCATCTTCCATTGATCTCCTTCACATATCCTTATCTGGTGATACCCACTCTTCAAATCAATCTTGCTGAAATATGTTGCTCCACTCAAGAAGTCCATGATATCATCCATCCTTGGTAATGAAAATCTGTATTTTTTTGTGATCTTGTTGATAGCCCTAGAGTATGTGCACATCCTGCATTCTCCTCCTTTCTTTGGTGACAAAACATCAGGCACTACACATGGGCTTAAACTCTCTCTTATCAAACCTTTCTTTAACAAATCAAAAACTTGTCTATTTACCTCTTCACTCTCTATAGGTGACATTTTGTAGGCTACCTTGTTTGGGAAACTTGCCCATGGAACCAAATCAATTTGGTGACTGATTTTCCTCATCGGCGAGAGTCCCTCTGGTGCATTATCTAATACAATGTGTTTCAACTCCTTCAACAAATATGCAAATTCTATAGGAACTTCTTCCACCACCTCATTATTAGTCTTTGGAATGATGAAAAAGCAAATCTTCTCCTGCTTCATACCATCAAGAAATCTCCTTGCATCAACCAAACAAACTCGATCATTGCCACAAACTTGAACACTTTCCTCTTTTAGAAGCTTTATCTTATGCTTCACTCCATCTTTTATAATGGTGTAGGTGTTGGCACACCCATCATGAATAGCTCTCTTGTCATAATGCCATGGTCTACCTAGAAAAATGTGACAAGCATCCATGGGAATGATATCACATAGAATCTCATCACCGTATTTTCCAACCTTGAGCTTCACATTGAACTGCTCATTCACAAGTAACTTTTGTGTGTCTTGCACCCAAGATATCCGATATGGTTTAGGATGTTTTCTTCTTTCAAGATTCAACTTCTTCACTATCTCCTTGGACACAAGATTGTCTATGCTTCCACTATCCACAATAATGTTACATACTCTCCCTTCACATTTGCACCTTGTTTTAAACAACTTTTTCCTTTGTATTGGTTCATTGTCATCATTAAGGAGTGCTCTCCTTGTCATCAAGATTTCTCCTTCTTCTACATCTTCATATTGTGAGGAAGGTGCATCTTCCTCTTCATTGACATTTGTTTCCCTTCCTTGATACTCTTGCACTCTTCTGGTTTCTCTTCGGTGTGAGGAAAATCATAAGCCCAGTGTCCCTCTTCTCCACACTTGAAGCAAGTTCCTCTAAATGGGCCTCCACCAAAGCCACGCCCTCTACCTTTACCTCTAAAATTTTCTCTCTTGAACTTTTTCCTTCATCATACTTCACTGCCCTATTGCCACCCTCTTCATTTTTGGATCCCTTTTGCCGGTTATCTTCATTCTTGTAGGTTCTTCCACCTACCTTGCATCCACGTCCTCTTCCTTTTTTCTTGTTTTCAAACCTATTGTTTAACCTCTCTTCAATTTTTAAGGTTGTTTGATAGGCATCCTCCATTGTTAGAACTCTAACTAGTGCCATCTCCCCTTGAATGCTTGACCTTAATCCATTGATATACCTTGCAACTTTCTCCTTTGTCACCTTTGAATGTCCGGTTCTTATAAGAATTCTATGGAATTCTTTTGTGTACTCTTTAACTATTTTGCTGCCCTATTTCACACCTTACATTCTCTTAAGAAAATCTAATTCATAGTCTACCAGAATAAATTGCCTTTTAAGCTTCTTCACCATTTTATCCCATCTCATAATATTTTCTTTTCCTTTCCTTCCCCTTTCTAATTGAACCTCTCTCCACCATATAGAGGCATGCCCTTTCAACCTTGTCTTGGCATATCTCACTTTGTCTGGATCCTCTATCTCCTCAAATTCAAAATATTCTTCTATCTCATTCAGCCAATCCACTAATTCTTATGCGTTTAAACTCCCATTAAAGGTAGGCACATCCATTTTAGGCCTTTTCCCTATCTTTGATAATGAAATTAGCAGAGGATCATTAGCAATTATTGTTGCTCCTACACTTGCTTGGCTTCCAAATTGACTAGCAATATCTGTACTTTCATCATCACTTCTCGGGTCTCTTACCCTTGCAAATCCCCTTCTTATTTCTTCTTGTAGAGTCTCAAACTGTCTTCTCAAAGCTCTAAAATCATCATCCCTTAGAAAAATTTCTCCTCTTCCTCTTCCTCTGGAAAACATGGTTGCAAATCCACAACACACAGATCCTGGTACAAGTTTCTTCTCTTTGACGGTTTGCTCACACACTCAAGTTCAACCTTGCTCCGATACCACTGATGTATGAGAGGTAAACTAATTCAAATTTACTCTCACAATTAATTATTTTCTCACACTCACCCAATACAAATAACACAAAAAATCAAAGTTTTATCTCTAGAACTTTGCACAGCTAGGTTACAATTTGAAACCAGAAAACTCCTTCATTCAAAAACTTAAAAATTAAAAAGAAACTACATATAACCACAAGGGTTGTGGGCTGCTACATGCCCTTTCAGATGCATACAAAAATCAGAAATGAAAATGGATTTATATTCACCAAAATCTAAGGTTGCAACACAACCTTTCACCTGCAACATAACCACACACTTACATACAACCTCTGAGGGTTGTGGGATATTATATTCCCTTGGAAATGCATTCAAAATTAGGAATGAAAATCAAAATATTTCCTCAACAATCAAAGGTTGGCTCTCAACCTTCACACCTGCAAACAACACAAACTCAAATAATACTTCACACATCAATCACTGCAACTTTGGAAGATATCAAATCATCTGCGCATCCTTCAAATCTACCATTATATCATAAACAACTCTCTAGAGGTATGCTACGCCTGGTCTCTCCTATTTTCTTTCTCTAGAAAGACTTAACTCCAAAATGAAATAAATTTTTCTTTTGTATTTCCTAGGATTTGCATTACAATGAATTTGCATTTCATTTTGCTTACATTACAATGAATTTCATTCAAAATTCCCAATCCCAACGCCACTCTCTCCAATTTTCCCAATTTCCTCCAAAAATTAAATAAAATATTGCAATAAAGCAACTCCACTACACCCACAACCTACTGGAGGATTTTATGGCTTTTATTCTAACATTGCTTTCACTAATGAAAGCAAAAACTGCTTTTTCCCATTCTTGGGCATCCACCTCTGGGTTCCTATTTTTTAGGAATCTTGGTTGAATGAATTAAAAGCCAAAATTCAAAGAAATTATAACTCCAAGAAGCCACACCCATATTTGATTTTTCTTGATTTTTTTGTTTTACTAAACTTGGTCTCCACTATGTCATCAATGAATTTGACTCAATTTAAATGGAAAACTGAAATTACATTCGTATGACATGAAATTGCATTCCCCCCACAATAAAAATTTTAATTTCATAAATCAAATTAAATTCCACTCCAAAATTAACTAGAAAGAAATCAAACATTTTTTTGTGATACAGGATTGCACAAGGCCATGGATGCTCCTACATTAGTACTAAAAAAGTTGTTTCTTTTTAATATCTAAATATAGTCTAAGTGGTAAATCTAGATTATGATTAGTCTTTATCCTTTTATAAAATTTGTAAATAAATTGTTCTCCCTCATATCCTCATTCTTGTTTGATTCCCTAAATTCATATCTCATAAGTTTAGTCAGTCATTCTATACTAGCTATGTAATTCCTAAGTAAAAAATCCTATAAATTATAATCCCACTATTAGTACCATACGTATATCATGTAAAAATAAATGTCATAGAAAAATGACATCTATACAATAAAAATCATGTGAAATCACTATGTCACATTTATAAAACATATCATGTATCCATCCATACATATTATGCATTACACACATGTATGCATCACAAAATATGAAAAAGTATCTAGAAATATAAGTATGGCATAACATCCACCAAAACATATATCCATGAATAAGCTCAAATTTTAAACTAACCATGAGCATAAGGGACACCAAACTAAAGACATCAACCATAAGCTAGATATAAATTAATTCAAATATTATAAATCAAGCTACATCATGGGAGTGCCAATAGAATAAGTACTTAGGCTCCATCATGTGAGGCTCATAATAAAAATAAGTACATCTAATGAAAAATATCCCCATGCAAGGGGGAAAATTCAATACACTACTAAAGTGTTTGGTAGCACAAGGTATTAAGAAATTCCTAAAGGTTGGCTCTAAATTGCAGATCCTCTAGGTCTCTTGTTTTGTCATATCCTCTTGTTATCAACTAAGTCTAATCTAATAGGAGTCCCTTGAGTTTTTCCTCGAGAAGGGACTAGTGTGTGAACTCACATATGAAAGTGGCCTAATGTCCCAGCTTATGAATGATTTTATTTCCACTAGCTAAACCTTGCACAAACTATATCTTGTAGTAAATAATTCTCCATCTATAATGTAATGATATTCCCACCTTGCAATGTAATATGTTGAATATAACATAGTAGGTAAGAGTGAGAATATTTGTGTCATCCTACTAATGAATATCCCTACATCTACTAAGAGTGCCTCTCTATCTCACCTCATGACAAGGACCAAAACATCTAAAGGTGCACTCTTAAATAAGTTCTTCCATTCATCAATAATGGATGTATAATCAAATACACAAAAAGAAGGGTGTTAGTTATATATGAGAGTGAAAATAATATTCAAGTTATAGGCTATTATAGAAAAGAAAAGTGAAGTACTCATGAGGGTCTCTTGGTTGTCATGTGGGATAAAATAACTCTCATCCACTCCTCTATCTTCTAAGTAGCATGGAAAACCTAAGGTACTCCCATAACCTCCTCTCAAATATCCTCTATAGCCTTCTCATCCTCTAGTGTGTACTTCTTTGCAGTCTTAGGAGTGTAGTCAACATCATCATCTATGTCATCTTAGTCACTCTCTAAATCATAAATGAGGTGAAACTTATGTGACTACAGTTGCCTCTAATCTTGTCCTCATAGAGACCACATAATAGGAGTCTTAGGAGTAAGAGGGGTTCACAAGGGTTCTCCTCACCATACCTTGGTTACCTCTTGAATATATCGATAGCATAAGGACATACAGGTAAATATACTAGGTTGTCATTTCCAAGCTATTGTAATAGTCATGGAATGAAATAGGTCTCAATTAGGACATTCTCTTTTGTTAAAGAGATTGCATCTTGATAATAGGATCACATATAAAACTAATCTTTTACCCACCTTCTCTCCATGTAAATATAAGGGTTTGTGATAACATTGCTATTTTTTAGAGTGATCACAACTTGTGTGGTTGCATCAAAGTGTTCAACTTTATGCCATTTAGTGGTTCTAGGAAGTGTAGGATCTATTAGGGGCATTACTTGTTGACATGGTCTAATGTTCTCAAGAATCCACACTATAACTAAAGAGGGATGATTGAAGGCAAATGCTCCCCACCATGAAATTTGGTATGTCTTAGTAATCAAATGCTAATAGGTCAACCCCATAGGCAAATAATTCACCCTACTCCACCCATTGAATATCTAGTGCCCAACACCACTAGAGCATGGGTGCTTATTGCCTCTCAAAAAGTAAGTAGAGATAAGACCAATAAAGATCTCCATAGGGGTGAAATGGTGTGAAGGAATTGAGATAATTTGGATCCCCAACTTATATAATGGACTATCATCTCCTAGAAAGGTTTCCTAAGCTAGTCTCTCATTACCTCAAAAAGTGTAAGTCAATCTCCTTGAATAGGGGAACATAGAATTTAGTAGACAATATAGAGTGATCATTCACTCTCTTGAAACTCCTACAAATTGGAAGGTATTTTGGTTAGTGGCCCAGTAAGTAAGAATGTCACAACAAATTGATAGTAAAGGTCAAATTAGGAACTTTTAACACTTTCCTTAGTCTTTCTTTGTGAAGGATGACTAATTTTTCTTTATTAGATAACGCTTCTACAATATTTTAATGATAATATTTATCTAAAAAGTGCTCAAAATTTGATAAAAGAAACTCTTAAAATGACTTAAAATAAATATTTTTTTAATAATCCCTATATAAAAGGGGTGACTATGAACATATCCTAGGTTACCTACACTAAGTTGTAGGGGTGTTTAGGTGCCTTGCTATGGGTGATCAAGTAGATATAAAATGGATGACTCTACTCATGCCAAAAGCAAACTCTAGGAAACCTAAATTAATAAAAGGTATGCATTTAACAAAATAAAAATCTATAAACATTTTCTACCTAAAAAAGCATGGTGCAACAATCAACATTGATTTTGGTAGATGATTTTAAATAAAACCAAAAAAGTTAAAAGAAGTTAAAAAGAGGAATTTTTTATAATTTTTTTGCACTTGAGAGATCATGAGAGGTTGAAGAGCTACCATAATATTGACCCTCTTATTGATATCTCTCTTTCAACTATAAGATCACATGATTTCCTCACTATTCTTCTACAACTCCTTTTTTCTTTTTCTCACCACACTTACACAAGTAAATTTTTGAATTAGATAAGTTTGATATATATAGTTATATTTTTGATATGTTGCTCACAAAAATAAAATTTGACATACGTACATTCCATAACCCATTTTCATGATACGTTCTCTCATCTTTGTTGCTTTTATAATTTGAGATAATGATTTAATTGTATATACTTGAATTAGTTGGTGTGTGTATCTTACATATTTTAAATCGATAATGGAGGAACATAATGAAGGTGGTATCTCTCAAACCTTGCATTCATGATAAGCACTCTTGTAATTTTTATTACCACTTTTCATGATTGTCCTATTACCTATTTTCACACTTTAGTTTTGTAGGTATAGATGCAGGATAACAACATTAGGTAAGTGAAGTTTCCACATGCTTATATTGGGAAAATGATACCAACCCTTCATGTAGATTTTTGTACCTAAGAGAGAAACAATGTAAGTGGCCAAAATTTTATAGCCCATTATGATAGTCCTATGATAATTTGGTAGTCCAACTTACAACCCATGTGGAATTATTAATTTATCCTCATAACATATTCATTAAGTGATGAAAGTCCTATTTGTGACTTTAGAACCCTCCCCCATGTGTTTTTCATTCGTGTAAACCACTTACCTAGTTGGTGTTCTTTCTTCCCCTTCTAAATTGGCATTTCACACCTTTAGTTATAAGAGTGTCCACGAGACCCTTTGGCCTCCTAGGTGACCTACGTTAATCTATATGGTTGCTTAAGTGACCTTCCCTAGTAAATTAAGTGATCCACCTTCCTAAAGGGGCGACTCTTTCATGTATGGTTGGTGCATGTTTCTTCAAGTTTTGACGTCTTCTCTTCTAGTTTTGCCTTTTTATAATAGTCCTTTTGAGTCTCGATGACACTAATCACTCCTTATAACTATTTATTTTCTTCCTCTAAGTGATTGTCATCTCCCATTAATTGATTTATGTTTTTCCTATTTAACCATCCCATTCCTGATGTATTCATGGAGTGATTATAGGAAGAAAGAAGTAGACTATAATAGGTGATAATCCTACTTGCATTCAATGCCTCTACATGATTATGCAAACAAGCTCTACATATTTTAATTTTTGAGTAAGAATATGATCTACCTTCATTGGTCTACAAGCCTTCCTCCAAGCCAAATCCAAGAACTATCATAGTATCTTCCAAGCTTTGAGCTTCCATGTGTAATACTAAAGATTTTGAAGCTTCTACACCAATTTGAAGTAATCTCTAATCTCTCTACATCATTTGAACTTCTATTTCATCAAGAGAAGTACCTCAAAGCTAAAGCAAAGAAGAAACAATAATACAAGTTGGATCCTTTGGGGACATAAATCATGACAACTTCAAGAAAGCTCCTTTGAAGCTTTATACAATTTCCTTGGTTTAATTAAATTTCTCGAAGCTTTTATTTACCTAGTAGCTTAAAGTAGTAATTAATCATCAAAATTACCTACGGATTGTAGCACTTTGTTATTTTTTTTGGTTTTATTAAAATATGTTATTATTTTCTTAGATTAGATTATATTTAAATTGATTTGTTAGATTAAAACTATATTAGAAACTTTTTTTATTTTATCTAATTCACTTTGGCAATTGAAAACATATATTCATTCTTCAAAATAATGCTCTCTCATTGATTAACAAACCGTATCAACATAAATCTTGCATCTAGGAAAAATTAGATTCATTTGGCTGCATTAATTCAAAATTGTGAAAAATAAACCTCTTTCATTTGTTAGTTAATCAATTCATTTGAACTAGCTAATTAATTCGTTTCAAATCTTTATTTTTTGAAAAGAACAAAAAAAATAGTTAGTTGTTGGCATACATATTAGTACTACATGCATATAAAACTAAAAGCCAAAAATGAAACCTAATAATAGGTTCATCTTTTCATAGGTTTCATAAACCTCTTCAACATCTTAAAACAAGTTAAAATCTAACAATACAAAAAAAATGAACAAACTCAATGAGTTGAATCAATCAAACATCGTTGTTCAACCAAGTAAGGCTATAGAAACTTGTAAAGATCACTCTTTTAAGTTTTCTTTCCTCCATTACTCAAATTTTTCACACCTAATGTATCTTAGAGCTAACGGAAATTGGATTGAGACAATTCTTAGATGAGATTAGAGCATATCTGCCAATACAAGGAACACCACTAGAAGAGCATGCTTAAGAACAAGTATTTTTCCTTAGATGAATCCAAGAGGCCAATGAAAGGAGGCACATAAGAGAACTAACACTCTTGGAATAACTAATTGAATTAGAGGAATAGATGCTTAATACCTTTTGTCTCTTTACCCAGAACGAGTTCAGCTTAGAGCTAGTGATTCACTTGACCAAATCATAATCACAACTACACTTCTTCAATGATCCACAAGAGAACATCCTAATACATGACTACCAATGCCTTGTGTTAGCACTTAGTTTACCATTAAGCATTGCTTCCCCACAAAGTGAGTGAATTGATTAGTGTGACCCCACTCAACATAGTGATACTACTACCACCTGTGGGACTCTCCTTCCACACAAAGAGGGTAGTCCATCAAATTCTCTCCTTCTTGATTGACTTTTGCCTTGAGAGTAGGAGTGATTCAAATTGTGTAGAACACATGTGCCATCTTGAGCCTATTTCATTCACTTTGATGGCGAGTTGATTTAGAACATCACAATTGCAATATATGTTCTTAAATACAACTCCAAAGGTGACAAGTGAAACATTTCACATTTTTAGTTGACACATAATAGATCATTGGTTTGTAGATTCCTTACAATGCATGTACTTAAATACATCCCTAAAGATGATATGTGAAATGTTTCACACTTTGAATCAACACACAACAACTAATTAGAAAGATTCAACTAACCTCAAATTTGAAATTGAATCTTAAAAATTTAAGACTCGATTCTATAAATTATGAAACAAACTTAGATACATCTATAAACTTGATGGAAAATAGATAAATAAAATACTAATATCGATCCTTAGAAAATAATTTAGACATGATGATATAAAGCTTTATTTATGTGTAACCCCAAAAAATGCACCTCTTAAAACACTTTTCATTGCATAAATGACAGCCAATAAATGACAGCCGAGTTAAAGTGATTCCAAAATGCAGAAGAAAAGTGAAGGTATGTAATTTTCATTATTACAATTTTATTTCAATCCTGTTTTTCCTCACATGTGCTATAATTTAGACACCTGATCTTTCGTCGGGAACAAATATTTCGAGAAGAAAAACCCGGAAGAAAGCGTAAATTTAACCACAGTGCACATTGTTCCCCAAAGATAAGCAGGGCAGTGCAAAAGGTTGACAAGAATGGCAAGTTCAGAGGGCCCTGAAAAGACTGGTTCTTCTTCAAGGAAGCCCAGGTCTGATGATGCCACTCAGAAGCCCAAATCCATTACGCTCGACCAGTTCTGCTCCATAACCCTGCCTCTTATAGAATTAGAAAAGGCAAGCAGTTAAATCATTTCTTCTCTATTCACATTAATATTTTGTGTATACAAAAAAAATATAGCATTGCAGTTTTCTATTTTTCATAGGAAAAGAATGCATGATTTAGTAGCTAGTATCCGGCATTTAGCATTAGTAGTTCAATGGATTCCTGACTTACAGGCATATAAATTTTATCATAACTATAAAACAAATGAGTTTTGTAGCTGGAAATAATGGGTCCTTAATTGAGCAGTAAACTATCTTAGAATTATGTGACATGTAAGCCTTTTTAGAGGTGGATATTTTAAGAAAAATCTAGCAGGCGTAAGGTGCTCTTTGCACCCAGTTGGGCTAATCTGTTAACTGATGTCATTTGAAGTTATATTGTTTAGGGTTTATGTCAATTAAGTGAATGATTTTCACGGGCATTTCAAAAAGATTTTTAATTTTTTGTTTTTGTTTTTTTTTTTTAACTAACCACGAGTGGGTATTAAAATTGAGTTCGCATTACTCTCATTTCACACATAATTTTGTTAAAGATAACATCATTTGAAATTGTTGGAAAGTACTGTTTATTTGTAGTGTTTTAACCTTCTTCACATATCCTATCTAGAGCATTCCAACGAGTTTTCTTTTTATCCAGCATGTGATTATTTTCCTTCCAGATCCTTCCTGTCCTGAGTATTCTATAAACTGTTTACTTCTCTAGAAATCAAAATATTCTATAAATACAATACTCATTCTACCCTTAAGGATCAAGCACCAGTTCAAATATCAGATATAATCTGTTCCCCTGTTCTGTGGTGAGATGAATATGAACCTATTGGTGCCTTTACATCTGAAATTATATTTTCTGTGCTCAAATCTTCAGATGCAGTGACCAATTTTTCAATATGGCATCAAAGCAATTCTATTTGATATCCAGCATTCTCTACCTTCCCAACCTAAATTTGCACATATCCTCTTCCATCCCAATCTAATTTTGCTGTACCATTTCGTAAAAATGTTCCAACTGGGGGCCCAAGTGCCGCACAACAAGCTGTGTAAGGCAAAGAAGAAGAAGGAAGGTGACATTGCAGCGGAGAAAAACATTTCTGCATAAGAAGCTGCTGAAGATTTTCCAGATTTTCGAAGTTGTCCTGCAAATAAGGATTTGTGTGTGGTAGTGTTTGGATACGTAAGAAGTTATTTTTGAAAAATCAGAAGGTTTTTTTTTTCTGTGAGTGAAGCTTTTCAGATAATCATTTGCTCTCATCTTTTAAAAAAGGGAGAATATACTCATAGTGGAGTCTAGTGGTATTATGTCTTGTTGAAGGTGTTTCCAACTCTTCAGAATTGTTATGAGCTTGTTATTGATGTGGAAAAAATACACTCATGTCCCAGCAAAGAGCAAGACAATTGGGATAAACGAGATGAGACACTAGTGGCATGGATAAAGGATATGCTCTCTGATGAAGTTTTTTTAGGATTCAAAGTATGGGATACTCTAAAGAGCACAAATGACAACTCAGGTGATGTGTGGATTGTAACCTTTAGTACAGAATTGTATGCTATGAAATTAACATATAGACAAGAATTAACAAAGGAAAGGGGAAATGAACTTGTTTCTCTTGGAAAGGATATAAATGATAAATATTTTCTAAAAATAATTTTAAAAATCTTCTAGGGTCCTATCAACCCTTTATAAGTGGCCTAGACTATGCTGGCAAACAAAAAAATATTAAACTCGAAGAGTTGTGTGCTAAGTTAGTGCAGGAATAAAAAAGTCTAGCCAATGAAAGAAAGTCTTTCAGCGATGATTCTCAAGCTTTTGTGACAAAGGGAAATAAAAATTACAAGAAGTTCCAAGAGGATCAGTATAAGTCAAGAGATGAACTGGAAGCATGACATCAATTACAACTCATCCAATTATCATGATTATTTTATGGACAAGCCCAAACGGAAATGTAATTATTTTCTTAAGCTAGGCCACAAAGCAAATGAATGCTACAAGAGAATTGAGAATATAAAAGAATACAGACAAGTTTTTGTAAAACTTTTGATTCCAAAAGTAATGCTCTGTATTGTTCTCAAAGAAAATCATTCTTACAAGGACGATTGGGTCATTTATGTTTGTGCCACATGACACAGGTCCCATGATGAACAATAATTTGAATGATTTGAGTAATGATGATACTAAAGGGCAAATTTTCTTGGGAAATAACAATGTCTTAGAAGTAGGGATTGGAAATATTGAACTTGACAATGGCATGTTAAAAGATGTGAATCTGATTTTGGATTTGAAAGCAATTTTTTTTTTCTATGTTACACATTGCTAATCAAGGATATTAGATACAATTCTACAATGACAAATGCCTAGATCTAAATGATAACTATAAGGCCACTGCCATTGCTAAAGTTGAAAATGGATTATATAAATTTCAAGGGTCCACTTCTAAGTGTGAAGCTAGACATATGTGTCTTATTACAAAATGTATTGCTTTCCACATCTTTCTTTCCCGTAGCACAACCTTCATAGATCTTATGTCTTGGTGAGATTTTAGGAAGTCCATGTACCATGTTCAATGTAGTCATTAACCTAAGACTTTGATAATTGACATGCCCCATACATGAATGCCATAACTTGTGCATGTCATTATGTTTTTCAATAGCGCATGTCTATTTTTTACACATAAAAGTGAACTCTTGAAATTTATATAATTGCTTTCAACTTTACCAATGGTAGTGACCTTGTAGTTATCATTCAGATTTTTGATCAAGCATTTGTCATTGTAGAATTGTATCTCATATCCTTGATTTGAATTTTAAAACACATAAAGAATATTTGTTTTCAAATCGAAGCTAACTTTATATTTTTCAAACATACTATTGTCAACTTTAATATTTCCAATCCCTGTATCTTTTAAGACACTGTTTTTTCCTAGGAAAATTTTCTCTTTAGTTCTAAACTTCTATCATTACTTAGTGATTCAAATTGTTGTTCATTATGGGACATGTGTAGCACCAAAATCAATGACCCAATCATCCTTGGAAGAAGTATTTATTTTGAGAGCAACACAAAGAGCATAACTTTTGGGATCAATAGTTTTTGAAATTTTGCCTTTTTCTATTTCTAGAGCCTTGATTCTCTTGTAGCATTCATTTCCTATAGAAAGATTCCCACAAGGAAAGTCATAGAGAGCCAACGTTCCCTTGCATCTGGTACATAGCAAACTTAATGGGTTCATTTAAAACACTGTCACTTGCAATATCGAGCTATGTGTTCATTTTCACAAATGACTACAATAGAATAATTTGAGTACATTTTCTACAAAACAAGGATGGATTGTGTGATAAATTCAAAGAGTTTAAGGTTTTGATTAAAAATCAAAGTATAATATTTCTAATGATAATAAGGATAGATAGGGGTACAAATTCTATAAATAAAGCTTTCATAATTTTTTTAAAATATGGCATAAAGAGGGAATTACAGATTAAAAGAATAGAATTATCATGGAAATGATTACGTGTATGCTACACTCTAGAAATATAGAATCTAAATTTTGGGCTGAAGCTATTCACACTGGAGTATATTTTGAATAGGATCCCTACTCAGTCATGAATATAGCTCTAGAACAGGCATGGAGTGGTAGAAAGCCTAGCATGTCTCACTTTTGAGTTTTTGGCTGTAATGCCTACATTCATACTCCTGATCAAAAAAGGAAAAAATCAGATAAGAAAAGTGAGAAGTACTAATGATTGGATATGGTGAGGATTCAAAAGCACACAGTTTGTCTAACCTTGAAACCAAAGAAATCCATATTGAAAGGAATGTGCTATTTGATGAAGACCTTCTTGATAACAATAATGCTTACACTAAAATATATTGTCTTCCAATCTTTATTGAAGAGGATTAGCCTACTAATGCTATTGATTCAAATGAAGGCGTGACATATTTTGTAGGAGAACAAAACTCAAATCAATACGTTAAGTGAAAGTAAAGATGAAAACATGAGAGCGATGTAATATTCAAGAAATTTACCAAGAAGGTCCTAAGCATCTTTTTGCTAATTAGGCTTTTATGATGAGAGTGATGTAGGTTGATACTCCAAATACATATGATGAAGCAAAAGACAGCTGAATGGGAGCAGCTATGCAGGAGAAACAAAATTATCGCTTCAAATGAAAGTGTGACATCTTCTATAGGAGAAGCAAACTCAAATTGAGACATTAAGTGAAAGTGATGATCAAGAAAGACAAGAGTATTTCAGAAATCTACCAAGAAGGTCCAAAGTATCATTTTCCTAATTATGCTCTTATGACTAGGGTGATGTAGGTTGATACTCCAAACACATATGATGAAGCAAAAGGCAATCGTTAACCCTTCCAAAAGGCAAAAAAATTGGCCTGTTACAAATGGACCTGCAAAACAAAATTTTATATCAAATGGAGTTGTGGAGAAGCACAAGGTAAGGTTGGTGTCCAGAGGTTCCTCATGAAAAGAAGGTACTAACTATACAAAAACCTTTGCTCCAATTGCTAAAATGACTTTTATCATACAATAGTTGCCTTGCTGCAAAATTTGGATGGAAAATTCATCAAATGGATGTAAAAAGTGCATTTCTATGTGGCAATTTAAAAAAAGAAATTTACAAGTAACAACCACCAAGATTTGTTAAGCTTACTTAGTAAGGAACATCTAGTGTGTGGATTGAAAAAGTCATTATATGGTCTTAAACAAGCTCCAAGGGCATGGTACTCCAAATAAATGAGTATTTTCTAGGAAAGGAAAGCTGATCCAGGTATGTATGTAAAGCATACTGATGGTAATTTTTTTTATCATTGTATTGTATGTTGATGTTTTTCATTTAACATTATAGGAAATCATTTGCAGTATATTGTAAACATTAAGGAACAACACAAAGCATTTGAGATAACTAACCTTGGATTAATGCACTATTTTTAGGGTATGCAAATATGACAAGAAGAAGGTAGGATCTTGCTTTCTCAATCCAAATATGCCCTCGATATGCTAAGAAATTTTAGGATGAGTGAGTGTAAACTAGCTAGTATACCTTGTGAAAATGAATTAAAATTGAGTGCTAATTCCACCCTAAAGTAAATGGATGGCAAATTGTACTGACAACTTGTAGGTATTTCTTGCACCTCACCATCACTAGACTTGATATTACATATGCAGCTGGCATTGTCTCCAAGTACATGGTAGATCCTCATATCGACCATTGGAAAGTGACAACGAGATATTGGAGTACATTCAAGGTACATTTCAACTTGAGATTGATTAAAAGCACGGAGGATAACTTATTCAAGTAGGGTATGCAAATAAAATTATTTAGGTGATATGGATGATAGAAAAAAACTTCAGGATATTTTCACTTTGGTTCAAGTCAAATCTCATGCAGCAGTAAGAAGCAATCGATAGTGCCATTCTCATCTACTTTCGTTGAAATACATTGGTACTTCAAAGGCATCTCAAAAAGTATTTTGACTTAGAAGATTGCTTGAGGAAACACATCTACCACAAGATAATCTAACTATTATATCTTTTCACAATTAAAGTAGTATCAAGTTAACTAGTGTACCATAGGGATGCATCCCTTCCCCCCCAATCCTTGTGTTTCTAGGATGAGGACATCTATGGGATGTGGGGACTTGGAGGGGATGCCCCCCGTCGCCTCATCACCTATGCCATTGTCCCCAGGATTTCTCCCTCTTAGAGCTTTGCAGGACCTAGGGGATGCTGAGATGTCTTGGAAACATTCGGGGGACTCCCAACAATCTCCCTATCATCTCGGGGACACCCAACTGACTCCCACGGCTTGTTGGCTGAAAAAGTCTTTTTTTAATTTTTTGTTTTGAACTTTGTGCCCAAGGCTGACCCTAATGGCATATGGGTCTAGTGCAAATCCCAAAAACTCTATAAATCTGCCTCCTAACCTCATTTCAACTCACAAAAACAAATCAACAAGAAGTTGATACTAGTGAGTGTGAGTTGGAGCAACAAGCTTGCGAGTGCAAGTGTGAAAGAGTGAGAGTGAAGAGCAAGAGGGTTGAGGAGCACGAAAAAGAGCAAGAAGAGGAGTGATGCCAAGTTGCCAACTCAAAGAATGGAAACTATCATTTTTCAAGCAAGAGGTAGGCTTCTATCATCTATGGTTGGTTTTTTTAATTTTTGTAATTAGTTTCATGATTTATGTTGATAGAATCCATAGACATGGCTGTATATTGTCAACATTGATAAAATACCAAGTTGTATATTGTTATCAACATTGATAAAATTCATATACCAAGTTGCAAATTTCTATTTCAAGTTTTAAATTCAATAGGTATTAATTTATTTGTTAGTTTTCAATTTTGCAAATGATTCAATGAATAATATAAATGAATCATGATCAAATTTTGAATATTTTACCTATATATCAGCAAGCTGTCATATTTTTAAAAAAAAAGTTTTAGTCTTTTAGATGTTCAATTTTTTTTTATTTTGTCAAATTAGGATTATAACTTTTGTGTATCCTTTGCTTCTACGCTTTGTGTGATTTGAAGTAAGAAAAACAAAAGTGAAACCCTTGTTTGACAAAGTTTAAGAACAAATATTTTTCTTTGTGTATCCTTTGTTTTTATGCTTTGTGCGACTTGAAGTAAGAAAACCAAAAGGAAAATATTTGTGTCTTAATCCCTTACATTATGCCTTGTTTGAGTTTTAGTTTTAAAACTATGAACATATAAGTTTTATATCATTTATTACAGTGTCACTATGAGTTCTCATGGCATGAGCAAAGATGAGGTTGAGCCTCAACATGAAGTTGAAACTGAAAGTGAATGAATCCGATTATGCACCTGATGGCAGTGCAGAAGCAAAGAGGGGTGACTGTGAAACCCAAGCCACTAGTTACATTACCAATGCAAATACTAATTGCCCTTCCACAGTATTGGAAAAATATGCTAGGGATCCCTTTGATCCTAAGTCTCCTCTAGGACAATTTGCAACAAAATTACGAATAAAACCAGGGGCATCTAGGGGCACTAGGTTGTGGAAGTGCCACTTTTGTAACTTTGAATTTCAGGGCAATTGCCAAAGTTAATGCCCACTTGTTTCATATCCGAAACAAAGGTGTAGAAGTATGTGAGAAGTTGACTAGAAGAGTAAACTATAGGGCTGAGATAAGTAAGTTATGGGGTGGTCTAGGTTGTGAAGACATCGCACTTGCATTTGCTTCTTTGTCTCAAAGTTTGAGGGGTCACTAGGGACAGGGTTCTACTTCCACTACTTTGCAGAGGCTAGTTGCACATATGCCAATTTCTTCTACTTAAGGGGTAGTAGAAGCTAGGGGGAAACACAAGATGACAAGTTATGCTCCAAACCCACTAGCAAAATTATTCAATGTGCAATTGAAGGATGAGGCAAATGGTGCCATTGGAAAATTCTTCTTTTCCAATGGCATTCCATTCCATGTGGCTTGCTCTCCTTATTATAAGGAAGCGTTGGCAAAGATAGCAAGGGCATGACCATCATATGTGTCACCAGGGGAGACAAAACTAAGGACCGCAATCTTGTATAAGAACTATTCCAAGATAAATATTTTGATGGAGAAAATGAAGGAAACTTGAGTCACAAGTGGATGTAGCATAGTCATGGATGGATGGACGGATAGTAGGCATCATTCATTAATACCATGGTTACATGTATAGAAGACCCTTAGTTTCTTAGGGTTGTTGATTGTTCAGGGCATTGCAAGGATGTCGATTTTCAATTTTAGATCCTCAAAGATGCTATTCAGGAGGTTGGGCCACAAAATGTGGCCTAGCTAGTGATAGATATGATCCATGTGTGCAAAGTTGTAGGGAAGTTAATTGTGGCACCTTATAGACTTATTTGGTGGACTCGTTGTTGTGTGCATGCCATGAATAATGCACATAAGGGCATGGAAAAATTTGGTTGGATCAAAAAAATTGCCAATGATGCTAGAGATGTGCATATGCTTATTTGCAGCCACCACACTTCACCTGCACTCTTCAGGACCTTCTCTTAGAAGAATTCTTGAAACTTGTAGAGACTAGATATGCATCATATTTCATTCTCTTGGAGAGGATGCTTGAGTTGTAAGAGGCATTGTAACTAATGGTTATGATAGCATAATGGAATCGGTGGCCTGAGTCCAAGATCGAGTACGGGAAGAGGGTGAAGGATGTGGTGAAGAGTGATGTTTTTAGGGTGATGCAAAATATATTGTCTACATCATTACTCTAATCTTCAAAGTGATTAGATATGGGGATTTTAAGGCACCTAGCGTTGGAGAGGTGTATGAGTGCATTGATTCTATGCTTGACCAAATGAAGGTTGCTGTGTGAGAGAAGGACCCCACATTGCAATTCTACAATGAACATATTCAACCAATCATTCATCAGAGATAGGAGAAGCTCAACACTCTCTTGCACATGATTGTCTATGCATTGAACCCCAAGTGGTATGTGTGAAGGCTTGGTAGAGTTACACCCATATAGGATGCTGAGGTGAAGGTAGGGTTCATGAAGGCCATCTAAAAGATGCATGATTCTATAGAGGTTGGCATCATTCGTACTGAGTGGACAAAATTTGCCACTCTTAGGGGTTATTTTGAGGAGGCCAAGATGGATAGGGAAACTATGGCATAGGAGGACAACAAGTATTAAGTTTGAAATGTAACATGAAGTGAATTTTTTTATGGGTACAACACTTGTCAATGCAATAGTTTTTCCACCATTTCTTTACAAAAAAGAAAACTCTTAGAAACTTAGAAGGGAAAAGGTGATATTTTCTTGATAAAAGAATGAATTGACTACATAGTAGGAGCATATGAGATGAAGCCAGTTATCTAGAATATGAACATTTATTTTTCCTTAAACTGTAGGAATGTACAAATTTTCTTTTACCTTCTACATGTTTGGCTTCCAAATAGCTTGTCGGTTGATGAACTTGATAGGTCAAATGGAGATTGAACTCACAGTAGAAGTTGAGCAATGATCATAGATTTTTTCTTGTACGCAGTGTTTCTAACTCATCTCTTTGTTATTGCAAAGCATTTTGTCATTTACCGAAACATTTATGAAGTTAACATCTATGCCTTAAACTTATCTATCATTTGCTTTAGTTGTGGAAAATGCCTAGGAAGTTAAGATGAAGGGTCATAGATTTCAAGACCAAGATTCTTGTTGTCAAATTTTGTGTGAGTGGGCTTACAAAATGCAAAGAAGAAATTAGATGAGAAATGCCAATATCACTATTAGTGATGGGAAATATGCTCCAATACCACAAATTTGTGATCCAATGGTGCCTGGGGACAACATATTAAAATAGAATGTAATGTGTATGAATGGAAGTGATTTGGAAGTAAAAGTGTACACCAACAATAATCAGATTGTTGAATCAAAGATAAATCCAAGACAACATTACTTCCTGTAGCGTTGGAAATTGTCACCCTTGACAATTTCACACTAGATTTTGCTCCCTCCTAAGTGCATGGATCTAATTGTACACCTAATTTCCTAAATTATGCATTCCATGGCCCATTTGGACAATTATCAAGAAAACCCATATAGAAAACCAATGCACACATTTAATATTTTGCTCTTGGCACTTTACACCCCGCAAAATAGGGCTTGGACAAAGTCGCCCTAGGCTACTTGGTCCCCCTATTTTGTTGATGTTATAGCAGTGGGAGATATCTTTCTCTCAAATTTAAAAATGATGGATAAATAATACCAAGGCAAGTCGGACTTGCTATATATAATAATTTTATGAAGAGTCACCTTGTTTCTTAATAGAGGCCAACCCAAATGAAGAGTCACCTAGTTTTTTATAAAATTAAGGTGATGATCATTCATTTGATCATAAAGTTCATTCATCATAATTCACATTCCTAGAAGTTCATACTTGAGCAGCAGACCATCGTCTTGTAGCAGCAGATCATCATTTTGTAGCAGCAGACCAATTTCAAGAAGAAACATATTCATTTGTATCTTTGCATCTAGGAGAGTGCTATTATTCATTGTATCAAATTCAACATTGTGTTGGGATTGAGTTGTAAGCAGATTTCTGCTCTTATTCCTTCAATATATAAGAGATATATTTGCTGGGTTTTTCTCCCTCGAGTAGGAGGGTTTTCCTAGGGTATCTTGTTGTGTTCATTGTCTTATGTGTTGCATTTTCTGATTGCTTTCATTTCTGATCCTAAATCTAACATGGTATCAGAGCGGGTCTAAGAAAAGATCTGATCAGATTTGTTTAAGCAATCAAGTCAATTTTTCATCTAGGGCAGATCTTGAAGTATCGTAGATCTAAGGTTCAAATTATTTTTGATCTAAGGGTAGATCTTTGAAGGTGAATTTGTGCGGAAAAAGAAGATGGTGAGTGGTGTCAAGGTAGAAGATAGGCTTGATGGAGCTTCAAACTTCAACTCTTGGAAACCCAGGGTACTCATTGCATTAGAGGAGAATGATCTTCTTGATTTCGTGGAAAGTGATATGCCCGAGCCTTCCGATGATACTGAGAAAATCTAGTGGAAGAAAAATGGCATGAAGGCTAGAAAGATCATGATAGACTCTGTGATGAATCACCTAGTACCGATCATCTCCAAGTTGAAGACAACTAAATAAATGTTTGATACTCTAAAAGGATTGTATGAGATCAACAACACCAGCAGAGCCCTTGCTTTGAGACAACAACTTCACCATGTAAAAATGGCTAAAGATGATTCAGTCATCTCATTCTTTATGAAGATTGCTGATTTGAGAGATCAGTTGAGCGCTATTGGGGATATAATTGCAGACAAAGATCTTGTTATGTTGGCACTAAATGATCTTCCTCAATCTTGGGAACCCTTTATTCAGAGCATCAGTGGGAGATCCAAGTTGCCCAAGTTTGATCGTCTTTGAGCTGATTGTATTCAAGAAGAGTCTAGGTTGGCAGCAAGAGGAATTGGGTGAAACTATCATGATGTAGAAAATCAAGTTCTTGCTACACATACTTCTAGAGAAAGAGGCAAAGGAAGAAAGAGGAATAGAGACAGAGAATCAGATTCTGCCCCAGAACCGAAGAAGAAGAAGGATCTCTCTCACATTCAATGTTTCAGGTGTGACAAGTACGATCACTTTGCTCGAGATTGCAAATTAAGGTCTACACAACATGTTTCTACTGCAAAAATTGACATAGGGACATCTCAGAAGGAGTCTAGCTCTAAAGTTGATTAAGAAGGTTTCTTATTCTAAAGTCAATCAATTTCTTCAAAGAGGACAAAATGACATTCAAAGGGAGTCAAATTTAGAGAATTCAAGGCACAAGTTGAGAGCTTGTCCAGGAAAAGGATTAAGGTTTTGAGATAGGTCAATGGAGGGGAGTTCACTTCCAGAAGATTTCTTTGAAATCTCTGAGGCAGGGATCAAGGGGGAGTTCTGTGACTCACTAAGAAGAAGTGAAGGTTGTAGTTTTGCAAGGCCAAGTGCAAAATCCTTGGAAGACCTCTTCAGCAGCTGAGAACAGAATTGCACGAGACAGTTAATCTGGATTTGAGATTGGTAGCTCTGCAAACCTATTTAGAATAGGGTGATCTAGGATGAGGTCGAGGAGGACAGTCTTGGACTCGAGCAAGTCAATAGTGTCGGAAGTGTGCATTGGCAACCGCTCCTCTAAGGCAAGCATTGCAGACAATCTTGGACGAGGAGGTCAGGAGGTTGATGCAAGTACTTGGAGCTCCAAAGGGAGTCACATCATCATGAAGATTTGTTGTAGTGTATATTTCTCTGAGACGGAGAAATATGTATATTTCTTTGAGACGGAGAAATATGAGGTGAAAGTTCTCTGAGATGGAGAAATATGAGGTGCAAGCCCTTGTTCATCTCTGTGACTGAGATGAGACGTCATGTTGAGAGACTCCATGATCACATCACGTTGAGAGACTCCGTGATGAACCCTTGTACTTGTGTTTCTTTCCACACATGGGAGTAGCCATGGTGGACGTCATGTTGAGAGACTCCATGACGACATCACGTTGAGATACTCCGTGATGAACCTTTGAATTTTCCACAAATGGGTGTAGCCATTGTGGGCGTCATGTTGAGAGATTACATGACGTGGATATCTGGAAAGATACCTCCCTAGCTAAGAGGGAGTGTTGATGTTATAGAAGTGGGAGATATCTTTCTCTCAAATTAAAAAATGATGGATAAATAATACCAAGGCAAGTCGGACTTGCTATATATAATAATTTTATTAAGAGTCACCTCGTTTCTTAAAAGAGGCCAACCCAAATGAAGAGTCACCTAGTTTTGTATAAATACAAGGTGATGATCATTCATTTGATCATAAAGTTCATTCATCATAATTCTCATTCCTAGAAGAAGTTCATACTTGAGCAGCAAATCATCATCTTGTAGCAGCAGACCGATTTCAAGGAGAAACATATTCATTTGTATCTTTTCATCTAGGAGAGGTGCTATTATTCATTGTATCAAATTCGGCATTGTGTTGGGACTGAGTTGTAAGTAGATTTCTGCTCTTATTCCTTCAATATATAAGAGATATATTTGCTGGGTTTTTCTCCCTCGAGTAGGAGGGTTTTCTGAGGGTATCTTGTTGTGTTCATTGTCTTATGTGCTGCATTTTCTGATTGCTTTCATTTCTGATCCTAAATCTAACATATTTTGCTTCTAAATTTTAATATGTCAGAGTTAGCATTTATTATTTGAATTTCAAATGTCAAACGTTGGCTATCGGGATTTAATCTTTGGGAAATTAGAATAATTGCATATAAATACCTAGTCATTTCATCATTTCAAATCTAATTGGCATTAAGAGGCAATTTTAGAGATCAAGGGCATTATCAAGCAAGTCAAGAGCATTCAAGAGCAGATTTATTGCAATTTAATATCAAATCATCATGTCAAAGTGTATGTGAGTTTGTTCATGTTTATGCTATCATATTGTTCGTGAGATCTAAACCTTGTAGGCCTTCAAGCAAATCAAGCCAACAATAATCAAGCCTTGAGGAGATGTGCATGACTTTAGTCCTTCAAGGAAACCATTTTTGAATGGTGAGTCCATTGTTGATTCATCATTCATTTATCATTTAGCCTCTATCCCTCAAAAGGATAAGCTCTCTCTTTGTGGAGGTGGAAACACCAACACGGGGTTTGACTGAGGCAAGCCCCTGTATGGCACAACCCTTCTCCTCTCTTTGATGTGCAGGTTTCAAATCTAAGGAAGATTGGGAGAAGCTTGAAGGTCAATTATTCATTATTGCATTCAAAACCCTACACCTTAACAACATACAAAAACTTAGTTATCTTGACACCCGATGAAGATCTGACAATGAGACACCTAGGGAAAGAAAGCTTTGATCTGGCTCCAAAGGACTGTGAATTAGATCTGAAACTCAGTCACAAGGACATTGGTGCCCTCGGCAACTTAGTCCTCCATTTTCAGCCCCAAATTTATATCACACGTGTCCAAAAATTTGCTTAGTCTGTTTTTGAAGTCTGAATTTGTCTGTGACTTTTCAAATTTGCTGTTTTTGCATCAGAATAGTCATTTGCATCATTAGCCTAGTCAAATCATTGCATTTCTTTCCAAAATCCATCTCAAGTTTGGTCAAGGGCAAGTTGACTCACCTTTCAAGTTGTAAGTCAGTCTTATACCTTGTCCAAATTTTTTCAAACCCCGCTATCTCAAACTCTAAATGACATGTTGGGGAAAAGCAACCATTAAAATCCTAGGGTGAAGTCCTAGGGTTTCACTTTTCCCACATTTCACTTCCTAGAACTGTAATCCAAGTTTCGTATCATGCAAAGTTCCATTAAATGATCCCCATGATTGGATGATTAGCCAAAGGCTTTGAGATCTTCCTCAATTTCTTCTACCATTCAAAGAATAGCTAGTTACACTAATATACTAGAGAGGTAAATAAAGTGACAAGGTTAAAGTTTCAAGAAACACAACCACTCGCATTTTGTTGGCTCATTTCTTTGTTTTTCATTTTCTTCACATGTTTAACAACTGCGCTTAATAGGGCTGACACTGTCAATGTTGTGTGGTATTGGATATTGAGAGTTTGAACTTCATGGTATAACCTTGTGTGCTTGGGATGATCTTGCAGCTGGTGGTTAAAGCAACTTGTGGGTGAAGCACCACAGTTGTACTGCAAGATGATCAAGGTGTCAGATCCTCCTGGATCAGGGACCCACTCACAAAATTTGATTATATTGATACAAATGGTTCCATTCATTCCTCGACTTTCATCAATCTACTTATACAACAATAAAATTGCTAGGCTGAAGGTCATTAGACTTGTAAATAACTACAAAATTTGAGAAATAAACTCAATCTAACACAACCTTAGGACTATTTGTGCTCAATTGAACTCTCTATTATCTATTGCTACCTCGCCTAAGTCTCCAGGTTTCCTGGCAGGCTAAATCTTATTTTGGAACATACTCATTCCTCAACTTTAAGGATGCTAATCAAATTAACAATATTATTGTTACTACAAATAAACCTTCATTTGGGCCTTTGGATATATGTTCAAAAATTAGGTTCATATCCCAATTGGAGGGTAGGTCCACCACATTGTTTTCCTCCTATTTCACTTGAACTAATTTAATTTTCAATTTTTTTAAGTGAGATCCTTGGCCTCTTCCAATATTCTGGATTTTCAAATATGAGCTGAGAATCCCCTCTAATGTTGACTATGTCTTCCCAATTATGAGTGCACATTTAATATTTTTGATGCCCCCTAGGCCTATTACCAATATGAGCACTTGCCATTTTCGGATTGTTTATATTATTTAACTTGAAATAGCTTTTCCTTTAGATGAATGAATGGATGGGTAGACCTAGGGGTTTGTAATAACCCCTTCAAAATTATTACTTAATATTATTGTAAATGACACATGAATATAGTCCAAATTAAAAAGACATGACTAGTGGCTAAAGTCAATCATAGCTACACATGTCCATTTAAAATGAGTCAAAGATGCATATATTCACTTCAAAAGTCAAATTACAATATCAGGTTTGACTTGGCTCCTAAGGCCACAAAGTCATTACATTTTACACTTTACATCAAGTACATGAATGAATTACATCAAGTAACAATTTAGACAATAATAGTCTTGTGAAGAACTAAGGTTCTTCTTGGTCGCTCTCCTCCACTGGTGGATGAGAACATGGTTGAAGCACTTTATCGCCCAATCACGAAGCTTACGCTTCCCCGGTATTCTTCCGATTTGAAGAATGCCCGACCCTGCACAAAAATTTTAGCAAGAGAACAATCTGCAAGGTGGAATCTGGTGCGTGCCCATACATCAACATGCAATTTCTATCTACAAGTTAGAAAATAAAATGCAAGATCTATGCTAGGAATGGCAGAGAGTGAAATCATAGAGTTCATACATACATAATGAACTATATATTGCTTGGCCAAGCATAATATATGTGTTGCAACAACAACAAACAATAGGTTTTGGTAAAACAAACATATACTCTTTGAACTCCATTTCGGCACCCGTCCCAAAAGGTAACTTTCTACTATACATCTCATAACAAGTGTTTACCTTCTAGCAACATCTACCCTGAGATGCTCTAGTCAACTAAGGTATCATTGTTCTGTTCAAGTATTAAATATTCTTTCACAAAAGTCTTCAAAAGAAGAATTAGAATGCTAGTTTACTCTCTAAGCAGAAATCAGATTTATGATTCACAAAGTAATTCAACAACTAGTCATATCATTCTTATGACTATTTTCTACTTTTCATCATAAGCATTTTCTTTTTAAACATGTACTAAAAACAAAGAAGGTATGTCACAAGTATGTGTATGTACATAGACAAGTCTATGTGCATACACATATATGTGCCTACTTATGTTAAAATTTGTGCATACATTATGAAATAAATGAAAATCATTAATTCAGATTGCAATCTAAAAATAATATTCCATTTGATGTTTATTTGTCAAAATAAAGAAGGAGAACAAGTCTATGCTAACAGTTTCACACATACTGTTATTGCATTCTCACAACTACTCTAACATGGCTGTTTACATAAGAACATTCATTGTTTAAACAAAACAAGCACTGTTTCTTAGTAAATAGTCATAAAACAAGCTGTTTACATATGAACATTCATTGTTTAAACAAAACAAGTATTGTTTCCTACTAAACAATCATAAAGCAAGTTGTTTACATATGAACATTCGTTGTTTAAATCATAGTTGCAACACTCGCCAAAAACTCGACGAGTTAAGGAAAACTCGCGATTTTTTTTGGACGGCGAGTTTTTGAGGCAATTGTATGTCAAAAAAACTTGCCGTACTTTTGGCGAGTTTTTCCAAAAAATACAACTAGTGTTATGGAAAAACCCGCATGACTATCCACACGCCCAACAGTCGCTAAAAAGCAATTTTAACTTGTTTTTTTTCATTCATTCTCTTCTCACACTCAGCAAAAAGCCTCTCCAAGGCATTGTGCACTCATTTGCATTCTCATTGGATGACATTGAGGATGATCCTGAGGAGGAGTCATTGGCAGTGCCAGAGCCACCAGCAGTAGGATCTACATCTAGGATGGAGGTTGAGCAGCCACAGCAGATGCCTACGAGTTGGGCCATGACTACACCCTCTCCCGTAGTGAGAAGTACCAGACATGGGAAGAGGAAGATGTGAATTTGTAAAAGATGAAATATATTAATGTTGTATTTACTTTCAGTTTTACAAAAACAATTTGCTAGTTTCATTTTGTTTCAGACTATCAGTATCAACGTTTTGAGCATTCCACATGGGGATGCGATTTTGTATCTAATTTTCTTTCAAATCAATCAAATATAACTAGACTTAGCTTGTTTCTTCTATGTACTCATTTTATTGACTCATTGGATGCATCTTATCATTGAATTTTGCAAAAAAATTGTGTTTTTAATGAAACTTAAGCAATTTTTTAAGTTGCCGAGCTTTTTCTGTACCGTATTTTTTGGGCTTGACAAGTTTTTGCAATTGGTGAGTTTTTCAACTATGGTTTAAACATAACAAGTACTGTTTAAACAGTCATAAAACAAGCTGTTTACATATGAACATTCATTGTTTAAATAGAACAAGTACTGCTTCCTACTAAATAGTTATAAAACAAGCTGTTCCAACTAAACAGTTTATTGAGCAAGGCTGTTTCCAGCTACAAAGATAACTTTTTAACAAAACAGAGTCGTTTGCAAAAGAATAACCACTATTTACATCAACACAATACTGTTTCAAACTAAACAGTTAAATTTTAAGACAAATAATATCTTTTACTCTGTTTGCTATTCTCAAGCTGTTTACATGCTAAATGATCACTTTTTGCAAGTAAATGTTCACCTTTTAAATACAAAATGGTTTTCCACTATGAACTGAAAATAAACAAATCAAATAGCCCAATTTCAAACATAAGGACAAAATGTCTATTATTTAGATCTTGAACACTTCAATCATTGGAAATTCGATGAGCAATTTTAATATTATACAAAAAGCTAAGTTTGACATGTTTGTCGATGAAATTCTTGAGCAAATATTTCAGTCAAGAAGGCATACAAGTTTCAGGTTCTAACAATACTTTTGCCTATACAGGCTGCAACAACAAACCAAGGTTGCTCTGGATTCGACCCATTTCAATAGTCGGGTGCTCCCTTTCTTAACATCAAAAGTTATATTTGAAATTGCCCTTATGGGCATTCTGGCTTATCCCACAATGCATGCAGCAATATACGTCATGCAGACTCAAATCTGAATCTTATTCAAAGAAATTAACCTATTGATCATGAGGATTGATTCCTTACAAGGTTACAATGAAGTCAAAACTTATACATTTCATTGGTTCTTCAAATTGAGGACAGCCTCTCTATGCAAATATTGTTTCCACATTTCTCAAAAATGAACCTATTTCCCTTTACCATGATCTGCCTAGCCAATAATGGAAGGTGATACGTCTGAAGTAAAACACAGTTGATACATATAAAGGTAACATAGAGGATTATATCCTCTTCCATAGGTTCGACATGTGAACCTTTGCAAAATCAGACACCATAAGGTACACATTCGATCGGAATAAGATTTCTGATAGCCATGAAATGGCTAGCATTATCATGTGAACTTATATAACAGTTGCATCTTTAAGGGTTCCATGCCTCGGTCTGCACAAAAGGCTAGCTGACAAGGCTCCATCCTAAGTACTTAAGCAAAAGCAGGCCGTAGGCCATGTGACCCCCAGAGGGTGGTTGATAAGATTTTACCTTCGGCTCAAGCCGAGATACACAGACAAAGAATATGCATGTTTACTATGCTAACGGTTTTTCATTAAATGCAGTGACAATCACTAGCTTAACATGAAGAAAAAAGATAGTGAAATCGATATTGTTTCAAAAGAAACTGATTTACCTCAATAGTTGAGCTTTTTGGACGAAGCTTTCCTTAGATTTTTCTACCATTGCGTACTCTTCTCTTCCTTTTCCTTGCTACTTGTTGTTTCTTTCCCCCAATCGCTCCTCTTTTTTTTTTTCCACCACCGTTCATTCTAAAATGGTAACCACTCTTTTTGCATGCGGCTGGGTGTTACTGTTGTGGTTTTTTCCTGCCATAGCAGCCGGCCTCTAATTTTGAATATTGCCTTTATGATTTCGGCAGGCCACGTCCATTGTGGATTGCCTTCAAGATTATTGCTTGATTTTACACAGTCTAATTTAGAACATATCGGTTATTGAATTTGAATTCGATACAAATTTTAAATATAAATATATGTTCGTATATATATGTATATGTATGTGTATATATATATACATATATACATACATATATATATATTTAATATTTATTGATTCATTCATACTTACCATGTATTCAAATAATGTATATATATACATTCATATATATATATATATATGTATGTATTCGAATTTTATTTACATACATGCATATATATGCTTTTATGTATAAGTTGTTTGTTTGTAATGGCTTATAAGTTCCATACACTATCATTTAAAGCAAGGAACTTTAATTTTCATTTCGAGCATCTATATACACATATATATATCTACACTAAAAGAAAGAATTTTCTTTACAATACTTGCTTTCGTTTCCTTCAAAACACAGAGTTTGAGTAGAAAATTTAATCTACAAGCCATTCATTTTCAATCATTGAAACAATTCAAGCCAGAAAATTACGTTCTCTTATATATGCAAATTTGTTCAAATGCAAGTCAGCATGCCATTTGTGGTGTGTGCACCCAGATTCCAACTGGCTTACCGTTCGATCCGGCTAAACAATCCTTGCACTTGCAAATTTGTTAGTAACTTTCAATTATTGGTAACATATAAAATAATTTCCAAAAGTTCGCAAAGTCAACATCAGTCAACTTCTTTCATTCAATTTTCGAATATTCCAAAATCTCCATTTAATATTTAATTGAATTTCTTCAATAATTCAATTTACCATATTGTGATAAATATGCAATAAAATTGGGTTATGACAGAGTTACTTTTATTCTTTCTTGCATGAGTAAATTCATCCATCTCTGGGTGAGATTTTGAATTTTATCTATATTGGTTTGAGCAACCCAGTGTCTAATAAACAGTTCTTTTTAACGGTAAACAGGCCAGACATACAAAATGTGCCATTACAACTTGACACGTGCCTAATTATAAGAATGCAGAGGCCAAATGTTGTAGAGGTTTCTCATGTGTATTAATTTTCCTGAATTATCATGTAAAAGTTCTTCATTAATGTTATTTGAGTATTCTAGAGAATGGTAAGCTATGCCTCTTTACAAGTTTGGTATGTTAAATTCTTTATGCAAACATCACACTGGTTGTCCTGTAGAATACATAATAAACATTTCACATGTAAAATGTTGTGAGTTAAGGTCATAACAGAAATAAGTAGATTTTGTTTAGTTCAATATAAAAAAGAAGAAGTAGATTATGTTTACCATTGAATCTTGATTGGATGTAAGGAAGTTTGCTGTGCTTCCCTTCATTCTAATTTGTTAGCAAAAGGATAACCTCTTTTAGGAAAAATTTGCTAATTTATTTAGGTATGGAAGCTAAACATCAATAAGACATCCTGTATTTGGCTATGTGGCATATTGACGAAATTCGCTTGTTTTTCTTTCCATTGAAAGGAAGCAGAAATATCAGCATCAATGAATTCAATTGCAACACGGAAGCTAGATATTTCTCAGAAACGTGGTTCTGCAATCCTTAATCTAAAATGTACAGATGTACAGGTGTGTTAGGTTCCCTTTTACTGCTTTTGTATCTGGCAGTTTTTGTAGAGAAAATATTTCTTGCGCTAGGAATTTCCCATTTGCACTAAAGTTTTTTTGGATATTAGACAGGGCTAATGGGTAAGATGCTTTTGGAATTGCAATCAAATAAAGGCGATCTTCTCCCCTCACATAAAGTGAGTACAAGCTACATATATCTTTCATTTATGTATCGACCATTTCTGACATTTCATTTCCTTTTAAATTGAACTTTAAACATTTAAAAAAATGACAAGTACATGCTTGGCATGCACTCCTTGTTTTCTTGATGTACTTGGAATCGCTTTGAATTGCATTGTATGGCTGTTACTACTGGTTACAATTATCGAAAGCATATATTATCCTTGCTATTTATGATTTCGTGTTTATGTTTACTAGTTATATTTTTGTTATTAAGAAAACAAAAGAACAGTATCAGGGGGATTTATTTATGCCAATGTTAGAAGTAGCCATATTTTACCTAATATTCTTTTGTTTTTTCAGTTTTCTCCTCATGATGTGGTTATTTTAAAGCCAAATAAGGCAGAGGTTGGGAGTGCTCACTTGGGGCAAGGAGTAGTATACAGGATAAAGGTTAAAATTTGATTCCCCTAGTCTGAAAATGCAACTTATAGCTTTGGTGTATTCCATACCATTTCATTCAAATGGAACAGAAATTTCTTACACAAGTCTTTCAATGAAATCAAGTATTAATAGTAGTTTTGTTTGGCAGGACACTTCACTTACTGTAGCATTTGATGATATACCAGAAGATGGCTTGAATGCTCCCCTTCGTCTGGAAAAGGTTGCCAATGAGGTACAATAGCTTCATCAAGATCAATGTATTGGTCTCTTTTCTAGAAATAAAACATTTTAAAATCCAAAATCAACTGGTCACATGGCTAACCATCTGGGACTGAATGGATGTTGCACAATTTGTTTTTAAAATATGTTGTTGCTAGAGTGAGATTTTAAGTAACTGGACATTACACCTATAGTTAAATGGAGCTAGCAGTGACATGGGATGGCGAATGCTGTGTCATGGTAGCTGCCAATTAGAATGTTCGTTTAAGGATAAAATCCTTAATATTTCAAACCTGAAGAAAGTTTCATACCAAGAGCATTGGTAATACAAGTGTCAACTTCTGAGATATTATGTGAAGCAATTAGTGGAGATGTACAAGATAGCAGAATGGATGGAGAATCTGGGTTTGAACTGATAATATTGTTTCTTAAATTGGAGAACAACCTTCTGCGAAGGAGAATAACTACTCTTGCTAAGTTCAAGTGAACCTAAGTTAAAAGGGGCTTTATTGCTAGATGGAGAAGCACTCAAGGCAAGTTTGTTGGATTTAGTTTCTCATTACAGAAAATGAATTTTCTTTGCTCAATTGAGGAACACCACAGTAAAACTGGAAACTAGGTCTAGGATTAAAAAAAAGTGATGATTCCTTGAAGGAATGATCCTCCATTATAAATCTTGTTGCATCTGAAATGCCAAAATGATGGTACCATGGAGATTAAGAATGCAATGATGTAATAGGAGCCATTTTCCATAGTTACTAGGAGACAAGGATGGGTGTTGGTGTGCCATTTTAAATAATGCTGGAGATGGATACTTGGAGATGGCAAAAATTAAAAATAAATAAATTTACAAATAGAAATTCTATTTTATAAAAAAAATCATACAATGCATATGTAACTCTAAAGAATGTAAAATACTAAAATGCTTAAAAATTAAAAAAACCATAATTTTTTTAAAGAATTATATTGATATTTGATGATTATCATGATGATATAAAAAATAAAATTTTAAACCATAATCACTTGGAGATGGCAGACGAAGGGAGGGGAATACCGTCATTTGAAAAACATGGTATGGGGGTTCCTTTAAGATGACTATATTTTCAATCAGTTGATAAATATTCAATGCATGAACACATCTTAAGCCTTATTATTGTTTCTCTTCGTACTATTACCTATTTGGGATTTGATAATAAAATTTCTGGCTACAAGAAATTTGTAAATTTTATGCAAAAATAGAAAATTACAAGTCTATTAGTGTATCTTGTTAGTTCTATTAGCTTTTGTCTGCCACATATCAGCACTTTAGGAAAACCCAGTGTAATTTACATGATATATTTAATATTTGAGAAAATTCTTTAGGAAATCTCCCTATTTTCAAGGGATTCTTCTAGAAGATGTATAGAGATGCAAAGAAACATCATCTTAAGTCTCTTAATATCTAGAGACATCTTCATATGGGTCTTTGAGATGAGGCCATGTTTCCAAAATGGGAGATGAGTGCCAAGGGTTAGGGTACAAGTCTCTTGGTAACTATGCCATTTTCCCTACTTGAAACCATTACAACAAAAAGCATTCAACATAGAAAGAGTAAGCATTCAAAGATGATCCCTAAATACAGACATTAGGTACATGGTCATTTATCTGTCATTCCTACTAAACCATCCATTAGCACAGGTTCCTTCAAGTTTGGTGCCATTTGAGTTCACTGCAATCCCTTGGCTAGAAGTGACTTACAATTGGCTCCAGTCGTCATGATCTTATCTGCACATAGGTTGTCTCTAGTTTATATCCTCATTACAAACCGTCTCATTAGGACACTGAAAAACAGTCATATGCCAAAAGGTAAAGTGTTGCTTCTGCCATGTTTAGTTGGAATTCACCAGCGCCCATACAAAACTTCTTATAGCTTCTAGTACATACTAAAACTTACTTATCAATATACCATATGAATTCATGCAAATTGAATCATTAATCATATGTACAAGCCGTAGATTTAATTTTAGAATGATATCAATGTCAGCATATGGGTAGTGAGACTAACTATTAAAGTTGCATCCAACTACAACAAAATGCATCATGCTATTGCTACTGTTGGAGGAACAGATACAACTTACAAGGGTCAACACCAGCTGCAGGGCAGTTCTTTGTGTGGCTAGCACACAACATTATCCTCTTGTGACTTCCTAATTTCCTATTGGTCTCCTTGCCTCTTTTCTCAAGCTACCACCAGTTTAAAGCTTTTTCTAAACAGGACCCATCTAGGGCTTTTGTTTTCACAGTCATACAGGACAAAATCATAACAAGCATTCATATTATGGGAAAGAGAAGACAAAGAAAGTAAATTTAACTAAATTTTCTGACTTATTTGACCTATATGTGGCTGATTACCTCAGGAAGAAGAGCAGAATTCAGGGTCTAGAAGCATCATAAGGAGTGACTATTTAACTTCTGCAAACAAAACTCCTATGGATGTTTTGATGTCCATTAAAATCTCATAAAACATGCTGAAATCAAGTTTGCAATCTTTATAAATTCTTAGCTCCTTAAGGTGGCACTTGAGTGCCTTCTCAATGATATTTGACTAGGTGTCCATCATCAGCTGCAATTGAATGCATATACAAATCTGATATAGAGAATGATCCATAAACAGGGTGGATATTCCACACATTGCTTGTCAACAATGAATTTCAACCTAGTAGTTCTTCTCAAACACCTCAAACAATGTCAAGTGCAAATATTTAACACCAACAGAATGAAAACATCATCTGTATTATCATTTATGCAATCAACATAGAAACATGAAAACAGTAAATAGACACACATGACAATGATAGCAATACAAGAGGTTACCCTAGAGAAACCCTAAAAGGGAAAAGCTCCAGCAAGAGTGAGCAATAAGCTTCTCATTCCACTATGCACCAGTCATTTATTGTAGTAAGTTGACAACATGTCAACACAAGCCTGCAATAAATTAGAAAACAGCTTGCAAAATTCTACAATGATGTCTGCTATCTCCAACCCTTGCTCCACTATGACATAATCTGCAATATGAGCTTACACAGAGGTTATGAAGAGAGCCAACTATCATACATGATTCACAATGTAATGTCCCCTTTTGGGATTGCCCTAAACCTTGCTCTAGAATCACAAGCTTAATGTAGTTAGGGTTATAACTTACCGCTTAAATGCTTCAAGATAAATCTGGGTTTGGGTCCTACAATCATGTTAGATAATATTGGAAATATAATTCATATGATTAGAACATAATAAATGCCTTATCTATTAAGCTATACAAAAATACATAATTATTTCAATATTATCTAAACTACCAATATCCATAATGCATAGTGGAAGTCTTAATCATAATAGGACCTGAATGAGAAACATGATAAGTCCGCCCGAAGCTACCCTTCTAAGCCCAAGAGCACGAGCGTCTAACCAAGACAACCCACCCCTTGGCCCTAAGCGGCAAGAATGTCTGAACCAAGACAATTCCACCCTTAGAGTGGCATGCTTAGTGGATACACTTGTATCTGCTTTTTCTATCCATTCTGTCTTATCCATCCTCCATATGATTGAGACTCCATTCTAACAATCAGCCATAGTTCGGCTTGATAGGGGAGCTTTGAAAGGGGTGCTTGTAAATTATTGAACCCATCTAAGCCCAAGAGCACGAGTGTCTGACCAAGACAACCCACCCCTTGGCCCCGAGTGGCAGGAACAAAATATCCCACCCTGATCTGAGATATTTGCTAACTGAAACTGCTACTGTATGAAACTTTTTTGGTTTTGTGTTTATGATTTTTTTGTGATTTTTGAGATGTTTGCCAAGAAAGCAAAATAAATGCAACTAAATATATATACAATTGCAGAATGGAAGATTGCTGGAAATAAATAATGTAATATATCAAATCAGATTTATTATTAACTTTGCATATACAATCTGATCATACCTGGAAACCAAAGCAAATATTTGCAGGTCTGAATTTATTAAAACAGCAAATTGGGCCTCTTGGAATTTTGGATGCCTATCTCCAATGGATGATTTCTCCACCTTGGAATTGATACCAAACAATGCTCTTGATTCAGACACCAAGAATGAGACAAATTGTGAGACCAAACCCCAAGCGCTTCGCTTCTGGCATTCACACACCCAAACCAGCAATGGTACGGCCTCAAGAAACACTACGACCAGGTCTGATAATGGTGCGGCCTGCTGTAATGAAGGTGTAACAGCAATGTAATGATATCCATCAATGATGACCTCCAATGCGATTCTGATCTGCACAATATCTCCTGATATTTCTAAACAATCTGTCTCCAAATAAGCACAAATGTGACTCTTGTGTGTAGCCACCTGAAGAGCAAACCTTGGGTGGTATTTCACACCTATGGAATGCTTAAATCTGAGAGAAATCACGTTCTCCAAGATCGAATTTGCAGCAGAAACCCTTGTTTCTTCTCACAACCAAAAGCTCATGAATTTGCAAAGTGTTGAATGCATGAGAATGCTTTTTCATAAGCTTTTTATACTTCCCTCAAATGGCATGATTTCCAAAGCACTTTTAAAACATTAGATATAATAAATGTCATTTGCTTTTGTTGCCAAGTAATATAACTCATAAATGGTGTCCACTTTATGCCTTTTAAATAATGACCTTATGTCATAAAATAAACCATATATTATAAGGTCAAGTAACTCATTAATGGTATTCACTTTTAATATTTAACTATTATTAAAGTAATCACTTGAATAATAATTAAAATATCATAACTCCATAAATAATCAACATCAATCAATTCTGACAACGCCACGGGGAAGCCCACTACTCATACTGCTCATCTAGATGCCTTACTATAAATAGTAAGGTTGGACCCCAATGTGCAAGCTACTTACTAAAAATAGTAATTATGTATAAACAGAGCTTGAAACACTTAAAGAAGGTCGTCTTTGAATAATGCCAAGTAAACACTATAAGCTGCCATTTGAAGAACCATATAACTCCCACATAGGGCCCTCTAAACACCAACATTAGCCTACGAGGACTTGATGATAGGCTAAACCGACAACACATAAGCTGGCTAAAACAGGGACATTACAAGGAACATCCAAACCAAGGCAATTCCACCCTTGGAGTGGCATGCTTAGCATGGGAGGCCCTTAAACAACATCCTGCTAACTTGCCTCCTTCAACCTTACATTTGATTGATCATAGGATAAAGACATATATATATATATATATATAATCTATTCATTTTAAAAGAATATAACCTAAGTATTAATCTATTACAGCAGTAACTATGACTTATGCCCTTGTTTGCTAAGTACAGATAATTATATTTGGTTTGCTCCAATTGCCTTGCTATTCGATTTGTTTTTAACACATACTTGTTGATATCTGTTCCATTTTCCAAATGATATTCTTTTCTTTCAATCTGCTTTTTGTACTTAGATTTTAAACTCATTTTATTTTCTGTTCCTTCGATATTAATCCTTGAAATTATTCCTTTAATGTATCCTTTCCTTTGTGAAGAGATGCAACTCTTTTAATAGAGATGATCTTCTAAAAGGGCATGACTTTATATTAGCCTTGATTGCTGCCCTTAACTTTAATTGCTGCCTTCATAATTTTAATCGTTGCTTTCATAAGTTTGAAACATTACTTATTGATTATTGCTGTTCCCCAATTTTTTTTGCTGCTCCTATGAATTGCCACGATTCCTTCATCCCTTACCCTTATATATTAATTACAGCCTTTCTAATCGTTGCCTACAAACATGAATTGCTGCTGTCTAAACTGATCGCTGCCCTTTTTGGGCCTCTTAATTATTATTATAATTGTAATTTGTATTATAAATTGAATATATTTATTTTTATATTAGTTATATATATATTTTAATATTTATAGTATGATTATAATTATAATAATATTTAAATTGTTAATTTATATATTTATTTATATTTTGAATATTTATATTGTTATTTATTTATTTGCATTTCGACATTTGGTTTTTTCTTATTGCATTTTTGGGGGCATGACAGTCCACCCTTCCCAAGATTGCTTGTCCTCAAGCATTAAAAATTTAGGATGCTCTTGAAGTTACTAGATCCCTAATCAATGTTGTCGATTCGTATTGCTCCTTCTTATGATGTAATTAGCTTCTTGATACTTTGATGTATTTAGGATTTGGAAACTCTATAGCTAGTCATGATTGTCTTGGTTATGTCCAACTTAATACTTTAATGATGTCCTTGGAGAATGATTGTTCGTATCCTGCCACTAAGGTTTATACCATCCTTTAAAGTAAATTATTGTCTTGTGTACTGCTATAACTCTTCAACAACAAAATCAAGACTTGGAAATTGGCAAGACTTGTTATTTAAGACAAGTTTTCTCTCATTTCATTACCACAAAGATCGGGCGATGATACAAATTCTTCATTATTGTTAGTGTTGTTGATAACATTGGGCATGAGGAAAACATATAGGTATATCTAAGACACGAAGCATACACATAAATATACGTAATACACAAAGCATTCACATAAATACACATAAGACACGAAGTATACATGAGTACATGTAAGTCACAAAGTATACACATAGTCACCTGAATACATGTAAGTCACAAAAGTGTACACAAGAATATATGTAAGTCACAAAGTATACACTTTAATACATGTAGGTCACAAAGTGTACACATGAATACATGTAAATCACGAAGTATACACTTGAATACACGTAAATCGTAAGTCACAAAGTATACACTTGAATACACGTAAGTCATAAAGTATACACACAAGACACAAATTACGAAGTATATACTTGAATACATGTAAATGATAAAGTATACACATAAGTCACAAGGTGTACACTTGAATACATTCAATTTGTGAAGTATACACTTGAATACACGTAAATCATAAAGTTCACACGTAAGTCACAAAGTGTACACATGTAAATCACGAAGTACACACTTGAATACACACAAGTTATAAAGTATACAAATACGCGTAAGTCACAAGGTATACAAATACACATGAGTCACAAGTGTGCATAAGTCACCACACGCATATAGGGATGCATTATTTGTCTACTTAAGAAGAAGGTTGAATAGCTAATTCTTATTGAATGGTGGTTAAAGTTGGTTTGACCCCAGGCTGGCAGGATTAATGCTCTGATACCGATTGTAATTTTCCCTTTTGGGATTGCCCTAAATCTTGCTTTAGAATCACAAACTTAATGTAGTTAGGGTTATAACTTACTACTTAAATGCTTCAAGATAAATCTTGGTTTGGTTCCTGCAATCATGTTAGATAATATTGGAAATATAATTCATATGATTAAAACATAATAAATGCCTTACCTATTAAGCTATACAAAAATACAATTATTTCAAGATTATCTAAACTACCAATATCCATAATGCGTAGTGGAAGTCTTAATCATAATAGGACTTGGATGAGAAACATGATAAGTCCGCTCGAAGCTACCCATCTAAGCCCAAAAGCACAAGTGTCTAACCAAGACAACCCACCCCTTGGCCCCGAGCGGCAGGAATGTCCGAACCAAGATTATTCCATCCTCAGAGTGGTTTGCTTAATGGATACACTTGTATCTGCTTTTCCTATCCATGTTGTCTTATCCATCCTCCTTATGATTGAGACTCCATCCTAACAATCAGTCATAGTTTGGCTTGATAGGGGAGCCTTGAAAGGGGTGCTTGTAAACTACTAAACCCATCTAAGCCCAAGAGCACGAGCATATGACCAAGACAACCCACCCCTTGGCCCCGAGTGGCGGGAACGTCCGAACCAAGAGAATTCCACCCTCGGAATGGCGTGCTTAGCATGGGGGGCCTGTAAACAACATCCTCCTAACTTGCCTCCTTCAACCTTACATTTGATTGATCATAGGATAAAGACACACATATATATATATTCATTTTGAAAGAATATAACCTAAGTATTAATCTATTACAGCAGTAACTATGAATTATGCTCTTGTTTGCTAAGTGCAGATAATTATATTTGATCTGCTCCAATCGCCTTGCTGTTCAATCTGTTTTGAATATTTAGAATATACTGCTTCAAAGAAACAAATAGATTAAATCAAATAAATAATTACTGATAAGGATTAATAATTGCTGAAAGCATCATTATTGCATAATCGTATAATCGTATGATTTATTATTTGTCTTCATACATCTCTCATTGGATTATCTTCTTCTTAACACATACTTCTTGATATCTGTTCCATATTCCAAATGATATTCCTTTCTTTCAATCTGCTGTTTGTACTCAGATTTCTAATTCATTTTATTTTCTGTTCCTTCGATATTAATCCTTGAAATTATTCCTTTTATATATCCTTTCCTTTGTGAAGAGATGCAACTCTTTTAATAGAGATGACCTTTTAAAAGGGCATGACTTTATATTAGCCTTGATCGCTGCCCTTAACTTTAATTGCTGCCTTCATAATTTTAATCACTGCTTTCATAAGTTTGCAGCATTACTTATTGATTATTGCTGTTCCCCAACTATATTCGCTGCTCCTATGAATTGCCACGATTCCTTCATCCCTTACCCTTATATATTAATTACAGCCTTTCTAATCGTTGCCTTCAAACATGAATCACTGCTGTCTAAACTGATCGCTGCCCTTTTTGGGCCTCTTAATTATTATTATATTTGTAATTTGTATTATAAATTGAATATATTTATTTTTATATTAGTTATATATATTTTAATATTTATAGTATGATTGTAATACTAATATTTAAATTGTTAATTTATATTTATTTATATTTTTAATATTTATATTGTTATTTATTTAATTTATTTATTTGCATTTCGACTTTTGGTTTTATCGTATTGCATTTTCAGGGGCACGACACACAACAATGTATTATAGACCTTCCAAGTCTTGAGAGGCAGCAAGACATGTTTCCTTATGCTTGGAAGTTGAATTGAACTATTTTATTCCTTCACATTCCATGCTTTGTCTAAATTGTGGCGAAATTGTTGCTTTCACCAAGAGCCACTTTTCCTAGGGAGTGAATTTGGAATAGCTGTTGTTGACGAAATTCACTTCCTGTGGAAAATGATGAATTCATCATAACTTAAATACCACTTCTTTCTTTTTCTTGCATACTTGTTCTTTGTCGACTTTAAGATGCTTTGAACCATCCCAAAGTGCCAACTACTTGTCACAAACATCTCAATCCCTGAAACTAACAACCATCGATCTCCTTGTGAAGTTGAGTCTTGAAACAGCTTGCTCTGATTGATTGTGGACACACCTGATTGTTTGATTGTGAACTATGACCCTTTCAATCAATCACACCTCCCCAATAGAGAGGATTTTGGTCCCCAAAACATTAGGGACTTATTAGGTGTGAGAATTTCTTCCTACATCCTCCTTTGGGTACCATTTTTCCTTACTTGGAAGTTGACCCTTCAAGAGAATCAACCAAATTCACAAACCTTTGAATAGGTCTGTCTTTCCTTCTTTGAATGGGCAATCGAGGCAATGCAAAAATGCCAAAAGTATTTGCATGACAAGCACCTCTGGCGGATGAATTTCCGACCCAACTAGTTAGTTTTGAAATATAATAGTCGTAACAAATCAAATCGAGCAAGTTCAAAGTGAGGTGGCTAGGACCCTTTAAAATACAAGTATATGACAATGGAGCCATCAAACTAGAAAACTTGGAAGATACTTTGCTAAAATGATAGCATTAATGGCTCTAAGTTAAAACCATACAAGGAAAGGAGATAAGTTACAATGGGAATAAACATGTTGGATTGGACAACCAATGGAAATGAAGCAGTACTAGAGGAAAGACTTGCTGTCAAAGAACCAAAAGGAGTAGTCATAGCTAGAACTCATCCTCACTTGGCAAGCTGTCTGTTTGGCCCATTGGCTAAATGGATAAAGTTGTATGGCCAGTTGTGATTATAGGCACCCTATTCAGGAGAAAAAACGGGTTATATTAATTATAAACTAACCAGGGATGAGGAATGTAGGAAGGACAATGAGAATGAGATGAGGAAGATTGGCATCAATCACTAGAGGAAAATTTAGAAGAATACCCAGAGGAACAAGGACCTAGTCTACAATCCATGATGTTTGAAAATTATATGGTTGTCGATTGATTAGGATACAATGAAGTAGAAATCGAGTATGCAAAGAAATATCAACTATTACCGCCACCATTACCATGCACAAACGGACTATGGTGAGTGATGCATAATACTACAACTAGCCTCGACAATTCAAGGGTATGAAGCCAAATGGCACCAACAACGGTGAGGGAGATTTATTGATGGCCGTTAAAATGCGAATAAAGGTACAAAAAACTGTCCTATGGTCAATAAGATTTTTGACTTAAAATATTTGGGAACCTATTGCGAATTGAATGTTATAAAAGACCATATGATTCATGTATGCTATGACGCGAAAGAAGATAAAATCGAAAGTGCAATCAAAACGCCAAAAAAGGACATTGGAAAGTAATGATGAAATTATGAGGAAAAAGTAGAGAAATGATATTCAAAAATTAAATTCTAGTGAAAATTATAAGAAATAAAAATTAAGTATGATCACTTTATTATCAAGATGTAAGGCGGTATAAAGTGCACTCAAAACATTTCACCATCAAGCATATTGTACGGCCTGCTTTCCTTCACATAGCATGGCGACTTCCATCTTCACATGGTATGGTACGATCATTATATAGTACAGAAACATCACCATCATTCTCTCATCACTGGTTCGGTCACAACGTACGGAAAAAGCAATTCCTAACATACAACAAGCAATTTATCTCACCATAATAGCACCCTGCTGATCATACGACATCATCAACACTTAAGGCGGTCTCAAAGAGTATTTAGTGACATCTACAACACACCCTCTAATATGATCCCGCCCGTTGCATACCATACAACTTAAATCTATCATACACAATGTATAGCCTGCATTCTTCAATGTATGACCAATTCCATCCTTCAACGTATGGCGTCCATTTTTCATAGTATGGCGATGTATTTCCTATAGTGTACGGAGGTGTGTTTCCTGCAACGTACAAAGGTGCTGGTTTTGCATCCTATGGCATCATTCCTATCGTATGGTGTGGGCTTCTTCTCTTGCGATGTGGGATTGCAACCATTGTATTGTCATTGCCAGAGCCTTGCCTTCATTGCCTTTCATACGCTATCCTTGCAAATTGATCGTACGGTTCCCTTGCCATCCCATTGTACATTTTCTTTGGCACCTCTTTGGGTATCTTCATTGTATGACCCCTCACACGGCCAGACAATTGTTACAACGGGTTTTTTAATTGGCGTGGGTTATTGAAGCAATTCATTCGAGCATACCAACAAACATATTTCACAGCTGCCATGGATACTAGTAACAAAGGCAAAAGGGTGATGGATCACTATAGGCCAAGGATTTCATTAGCATCAGGGAAGAATGGCAAAGGAAAGAATGAAAACAACAACTAAATCCCTATCTTGGGAAAGGCTCACAGGAAGTGAATGTCGAGCGTGGTGGGTGAATAACGTAGATAATCATCCATTAGAGCTCGCACTCCAACATGCTCGGGTAGACAAGGGCGCTCAACTTTCCTTTTTTTATTATTGGGAGTTTGAGCCTTATTTGAAATCGATGGTGGCCAATTACAACTAGCACGCACATAAATCAGTAATTGAGTATATGGGATGTTCAGTCACTATCTCCTTTCAGCCAACCGACTTCATAAGGGCTTTTGGTGTGCCATCTTGGGGAACCACCGTTTGTAAATCGGTTGGCAAGATGACAACAAAACAAAAGGAAGCATACCTTCATCGATTGTGCCAAATTGATTTAACCCAACAAGAAAAAGAGACCGTATGGATTGGAGGAAATCGAGGGCTCCACAAACTTTAGTCATTAAATACAAAATGAAAGTGTGTGATGGATTTTGATCAAATGTTGGTTGACAGGTGCTAGTTTGGCATATGACATAGCCATTTGGATGGTAGATCACATGATTGGCCTCAGTTTAGGAAACAAATATAATTGGGCACAAGTTTTGTTTGAGTGAATAAGGGAGTTCTTATCATGTAAACATAAGGCCTTCTAAATGACACGACATGCAATTGCCTTAGTTTTGGATGCTATCTTCACCCAAATTCCTGTTGATAAATTGGGTTGTCCGCCGATTATGACTCCTCTTTGCCTACAATATTTCAATGGACTACTTTGGATGCCTAGGCTCACTCAAGGGAGGAAGCTAAATCTAGCCATAAGAAGTGGAAACACAAAGATGCATCAGGTAAAGGAGATAACAACAATGAGGATTATGAGCAGATTGAATTGTCCTCTTCTACATTAGGCACCGCATCCACGGACATTGATTCGGTTGAAGTTGCATCTACAATTGTTGAGGCTCAGTCCAGAGTTCCACCAGATATTGCTATAGCAGAGAACATTCTTGTTAGTAGCGACTTCCCTACTTCATTGGTTCTAGCTCAAATTGATATTCAGGATTCTCCCCCACCTAGCTCTCCTCAGGATATTGCCATGGATACAAAGCAACACACCTAGCTCTCCAACACACCGGAAAGTATATTCAACACATCCCCAAGTGCCAGTGAGAACCAAGTGCATACTCAAGAAATTGGTATCTTCACTCATGAACCCCTACAACCAATCCATGAAAGCATCTACAACTATGGAGCATGTAGCAAATGTTGTCTTCAATCCCAATTCCCCAAAAGGACTAATATGAACCAAAACATCACTCAATGCAGATGATAGATTGTCAAGCATGTAAACAATTTGCTTTGGCCCTTCTTTCTCCCATACTCCATGAGTAAAAAGTCAAAAACCTTTTCTATGTAATGCCCCCTTCTCATCAGTGAGGTTGCAGTGGCTCGTCAGCCTATTCCGGAGGCCTGTAGGCTTGTTGAGGTAAAATTAGGGTTTTCAGCTGTTTGGGGGGTTTTTGGCATTTTCAGAGGTTTGTATGTTGGAATTATGGAATTTGGTTTGCAGATTCTTTTTGGGTTTTCAGAGAGCTTTACAATGATATGACATGCAAATGAATTGGACAACTTTTCTGAATTTACTATTTTTAGTAAGTTCTATTTTTGGCAGTGTTCTAATTGGCAACAGTACAGTGTATTATCTACTTCGAGCAAAGCAGTTGTGTATTTTTGGTTTTGGCTTTTGTGGTGGAGAAATAAGTTCCTTAAGTCATTAAATTATTATAATGTGTTGTTGGGCCCCTTGGCCTAGCATTTATGACTTAATGTTGTTTTAAAAGTGGGACCATGAGGTTGGACGCCTTATTAAGAGGCATTTTAATATCTCAAAAGTTTATTATTTCCCCTTGGAGTTTGGATGCCAAAATGAGGAAGGGATAAGTGTTTTAAAATTAAAATGTTTCAATTTGCTTTGGGTGTCCCCTTTGGAGGGAAAGATGGAAAGCAAACGGTCACCTCAAAGTTCTATAAAAGCAGGCCTTTGCTCATTCATTCAGCATCTATTGCTTATCATATCGAATTGTTGCCGAATTGATTTCAGGCTTATGGCTTCGAGGAATGCATACCTCCTAGCAAGGATTCAGTTTTGTGTTTGAAAGATAACACCTACCTGGATATGAGGCTGCTTCTCATTCAAAGATTGCAGATGGAGCATTAATGTTGAAGTTTTTGGTGATTTTGTTTGTTTTCAGGTTGCTAGTCAATGTGTGGCTGAAGGAGATTTTCATTCATAAATCATTGAGTGATTTTATTTTGCTTATGGGTATTTGCTCATTACTTTTCTATGCTATAGGCGCCCCTTGTTGCTAAATTTCAAATTTTATTTTGAAGCATTGATTTTTCTAGAGAGGTCGCCCTTCTCCGTGGGCCGTACCTTCTCTCTTGAATAGCATTGGGAGTTATGCCTTGCATTTCATGGGAGTTTTGATTGGTTTATCCGTTGCTGGTTGGTCGCCTTGCTTCTAGTGAATATTTTCTTTCAATTTTGGGTGATTTGGTGGAGTTCCGAAGTAGATATGAGCATTTGGGTGGTTGCATAGTTTGCTGGTTTGAGTATTTCAGTTTGCTGGTCTTTTATATCAGATGTGGTTATTACCATAGTGTAATCATTGCAGTGAATTTGGAGCAGATTCTATTGATAAATCATTGTAATAAACACATTGTAATTGCTGGTTTCAGTAGTATTGTGTTGGCGTAACAACTAACATCTTTGGAGCGTAAGTTTGTACAAACAACTATGCACACTACGTAATGAGTGCTCTTCAAATTAGGAGGGGAAGCTCCCTCGTTGTGCTGGAATGCATGGAATAGAAAAGTAAACTAAATCCTATCTTTTTGTTCTCAGCTGGTAGAGGCACAAGGTTAAGAAAACCTAGAACGGTGCAGCTAAGGATTTTCTGATTTCGTAGATCGTCTAATTACAACTAAGCTAACTTTTTTAAATCTATCCAGTTTCCTCAAGAAAACAGAGCGTGAGGAAATGGAGCAGGAATGGTTTTTATACGATAAGTTGGGTACAAATTTGCAACATGAAGGCAAGGTGGGCACAACTATCTGCTCGGCTGAATAAGCTTATTATCACACATATCATACGATAAGCTTTAAGTACGAATTCTCAACATGAAGGCAAGGTGGGCACAACTATTTGCTCAACTCAAATAGGCTTATTGATAACAAAACACAAAAGATAGCCAACTAGGACAACAAATTGCATAGGCGAGACACGTGTACAATTTACTATCGAACTAGCCACTATATCTAACTAAGGCAAACACTCATCATAATAATTGCATGGAACCCGAGTGGCATAACAATTCATTATCAAAACAAATGCTCATGAACAGATCCAACAAAGACAATATTACAGGCAAGGTGGGCACAACTTATATTAATCTCCTGTAAAAGTTCCTTGAACAGATACAATAATAGCAATACTACAGGCAAGGTAGGCCCAACATGTATGCTATCAAGCAAAAGTTCTAATTTACAAGGGTGAACCAATCTTGAGATAGGCATGTTGCCGACAACGCAACAATTCTCTATCACAATTAAAAACTAATTACAAACGAGCTGAAAGCTCTTATTTATAGACATCAAAGGTGTAGGCAACCCTAAAATCACCTTGACTCAACTACAATCCTGCAGTGCATGCAAGATCTTATTCTCTAAACCTAATTGAATGAAACTACACCGTTAACTGGAAAGATACCATTAGTTAACTGAAACAAGACTCAACAAAATGGACATATGCAACATGCACGTCCTTATTGAAATGAAAACTAACTAATAACTCCAACTATACAAAGATGTTTCCAAGAAAGACATGGCATGCAGAAAATGAACGACGAGTTAACTCGGAAAGAGACATCGAGTTTAACTCCTGTGTCTAATGTCTATCTTGGAAAAGGTGGGACACCCTGAACTGAAGTTCACTGGCCTTGTTCTCATGCAACTAATGTTTGCATGAGGTTAGTGACTGCATCATCATCTAGAGGTCGTCACATGTCTCAATTGTCAATTCACTACTTGTCAGTAACTCAAGCAAACTTGGAAATCTCTGCATACTTAAACTAGCACTTCACTAACTGATAACCTTGGCGGCTTTGTAACTGAAGTGATGGCAACTGTTTCTTCTGCAACTTTATACCTCTGAAGCTTCTCACATTTTTGACGCTTTTCTCTATGGAAGAGTGTTGCATGATGAAACTGCAAAGTTTGACTGCAAACACTTTGGTTGTGAGAAATGCAAATGAACTTGCTGCATACGCAGAAACCCAGCGGTATCAACCCTCTAAACTAGCCTGGGAAGACAATCAGCTATACGAGGCATGAAACCATGTGTATTTGAGTGACTACGCCTTCCAACCTTTCAGATGCGCTTGATACAAATCGGTGTCAGCTTTTGTGATGAAATCATGAATTAAGATTGACTTGGTCTTGAATTCGGTTTGCATGAACTACATCCTAAAAAACTCGCCTGTTGACTGTGAACACGGCTATATTCTGACTACTTTTCTGGAAAGCAAAAAATAGCCTATTGAGGCTAAAAATAGCTCGTCGAAAGGGTTTTGTCCAGAAAGTGATTCTAAGACAACCCAGAATGTCAAAAATGTAAAAATTCGACCTCTACTCAGCCATGCAAAGGAATTTCGGTTGAGAAAATTAAAGCTTCGAGAACAGATGTTCTGGAACAAATGTTCCTAAAAAATTCTGACCCATGGGTTTTGCTGAGAAAGCTCTTCTGAATCAATCCAGATACTTTGTTTTGCCAAAATTTGCCTGTTCTTCGAACATGTGAGAGAATCTAGACGAGAAAATGGAAGAAATCTAGAAGAGAAAAAAACGTTTTTTATTTTTTTTAATTATTTTTGACTTCTTTCAAAATCGCCACTCTGCTTTGAATCTGATGCTGAATCTGAATCTGTACCTGCAAAAGAATGTTTCTATCGCCTTCGAACTTGCTTGTTTGATGAAAATTCGCCTATCTCTTGAGGAAGTTTGAATTCTGTAAGCTGTGAATGAGAAAAGGCGCCACACTTGATTAAATAGACAAAGTCGTACCATCATGCATGCATGCTAAAACCCTAACTGAAAGAATTCGATTGGTCTCTCACTAGATGAACTGTCACTGACTCTGAGTCTCAGACTAAAAATAACATTTAATTTAAAACATGCAAGTTAAAAAGAGGCGCCATATTTAGCTCTTTGAAGAAATTCGTCACTTTTTAATGTTCTGCATGCAAAAATATTATTTTAATCATTTCGCTTAAAATAGCATCTGGATATGCTCAGTAAATTTTATTGATTCCAGAAAGCTGAATTTTGACCTTCTAGGCATCCATTTGCAAGAGTTATGAGATTTTTGAGTATCTCCTACTTTATAGCTGACTGCAAAGTTACATTTGACCATGTTCAACTCTGATTTCTGGGTGACTGAATGATCTTGCGACTGATCTGAAATGTGCACTGCGAAGCCTGCATGACAAGGATGAAATGTCTACTAGAAGCTACAACTGCTAAAATTAACATCTGACACCTTAGAAAATTAGGCGCCTTTGATTAAATTGATGCACTGATTCCAGACTTAGCCATTTCTCCGTATTGCCTTCTGATGCTTCAAACTGCCACTGACGGTGAATGATGAACCCTGCTGACTAAATAGTAGATTCATTACGTGACTGGAAGTACTCTGCATCCAACGACTGTATGTAAGGTATCTGAAAACTGAATCAGGAACCCCAAAAGGATGGGCACCCTTGGCTTGTGAAAGCACAAATACCATTTTGACAAAAGTGTGACTTTCATCTGAACACCATACTTTGACCCCTGATACTAGGAGCTGGAATGCTCCAATTCGCGCGTCGACTGTCTCTCTAAACAGTTGAGTCAACTTACAAGAGATGTCTCTGGAGACGACGAAGCCAAAAAACTGCTTCTAAGGCCTTAAAGAGAAGGGCGCCTTTTTCAAGGAGATTGGTATCCACCATACTTAGTCCTTTTTAGTCGTCTTTAGCCACTCTCACTTTTTAGCAACACCATCTTGACCTCGCACGTACGGGCGCTCGCCAAATCCTGGAGGCTGATGGTTGAACTCGTTGAATGGCTGGAGTAATTGCACACAAGTCTGCGAAAGCAAATAACCCTATCTGGCAAGCCTCAAGGCTGGGCGCCCCTAGCCTACAGATATGCAGCTATGTGTAGCTACGTTTCACCATCCTCTGTTTTACGTGCTCGGTGGAACCTCTGTCACGGTCACTTAGAATGTCAGATCATCTCACGAACGGGTGCGCTGCAAAGCTGAACTGAGCAAGAAAAGATCTTAAGAAGACCTTAACCGCAATTTCATTCATCTGGATAGCCATATTCAAGGGTGCCCCTAAGCTATAGGGGCGCTCAAACCATGATTTGGCAATCTTTGTTGACATGTATCTTGCGTGCAGTTTCTACTTCTGACATTGATAACCGGAGTTCTGCACTAGGTACGTCTCCGCTTGATAGTTCATTGGAAAGTTAAACTGATCTTGCAGAGACTAAAACCAACAACAAACACATGCATTCGGATCTTGACCTTCAAAAAGAAGGGCGCCCCTGGGCCACAGGGGCACAAATCTGCATTTCTAGACTGTCTCCATGATGTGTACACTCGTCGTAACCTCTGCTTCCGCCTTCGTCTACCAGAGTTCCGCATTTCAGATGAACTTGCTACATAGCTAGTCAGAAAGCTAACTAAAAACAAAAGAGAATGAGTGTATTAGCAACCCAAAGCAATTGCATCTTGACCTTCAAATGGAAGGGTGCCCCTGGGCTACAGGGATGCAAATTTGCTTTGAACTTCATGATTTTCATCCATTTCATGCTCTGTGAACACTGTATTAACTGTTGAGGTTGACCATGTCAAAGTACTACTATTGTCGAGGTGTGTGTATGACTATACCTCATCATTCTCACATGTACGGACACTGTAAAGTTGATTTGCACGTTGATTGCGCAAGTGTCTACCACGTTACACAGTGAAAAGTTCCTAGACTTAGAATATTTTAGCACTTTTTGCCAATCTGAAAATCCCCTTCGTCAAAAAGCATATTTTTCAACATCTTTCATCGTAGAGCGTTTTGCTTTGAGTTTTAGGCTTAGATTTTGACACCTGGTATTGGCCAACTGCCATTGACGACCTCAGAGGTCCTAACTTTTCTCCTGAAAATGTGAAAACTACCCACCAGGTTTAAACTAACTTTTAATTGAAACCGACTTCACCACTATGATCGTGATGTGAAATAAGCCAATCAAAATTAATTTCAGCCAATTCTGACAAGTTCCTATTTTTTTAGGGTTTTGATCTAAAAACGGGGTTCGGAAACCCTAATTTTCAAAATTTTCAAATTTTGCCAATATCTTCTTGGCATCACATTGACTAAAAGCCCATACTTTATTTGCCCAAAAATTGAGTTTTGACCCCACTTTTACAAGGTTTTGATTATTTTAAGCAAAATGCCTTAATGAAGCAAAAAATTTGGTTTGGGTACAACATACTAAACCAGCCTTTGTATTTTCAGCATTCTTCATTTAGTTTTGCTACTCCCGCTGAATAAGTGGTTGAGTTTTTCAGTTTTGAATAATTGTAATCATTTCCTCCCATTGCATAAGTGGTAATGTGAAATTCATGGTCGGTTCACCGCCTACACTTTCATTTCCAGCATTGTAATTCAGTTCAGTTATTTGCTAATGATCTCCGACACCATATGCTATCACCTCGCCTTTATTGGGATCTTGGTGAGGGTTACTTTCTAGCTGTATTATCTTTGGTGCTAACGTTAATCAGTGGTCTTGTGCTGATATTGTTTTGATTAAAATCGAAAAATTATAAGGGGAATATCTCAGTGGTATTAGAGCCAAGATCCTGCCATCCTGTGATAAACAAAGTTCAGTTGTCTGATGAGTGATAGAGAAGTTAGATACTACCCTAGAGGTCAGGCAAAAATTCAATATTTGAATCCACCAGTTCCAGAGGCAGAGACACTTTCAGAGGCTTTGAGAAATATTGGTAAAGCAGTTGAAACCATGTCAGAAGGTCCTAGACTTTGAATGGAGGAAAGAGAAGCTAGAGCAGAGAAGTTTGATAATATGTTGGATATGATGTCGCACTTGTTAGCAAACTTGGATCAGCAAGCGACTCAAAATCAGCCCCAACATCAACAAAACCATGTTGGAGAAAACAGTGGTATCAATGGTAACAATGGTTTGGAAATCAATGGAAGAGACATAACTATTGGTCAACATGTGGCAACTACTAGAGGATCATCCACTAGACCTATTTTTCCTACCTTCACTCAAAGGAAGGAACCACTAGCGGAGATCGGAGTACCTTTGGTGGATGATGCAAAACAAGCCTACATGGAGTATGTCACTTTACCCCCTGATCTTAGAGACCGATGGACCTTTGATCAGTTTATGAACCAAAGAAATAGGAGTGGCGGAAGAGCTGAATACCATGCTCCTGTAGTTCCGAGAACAGATTATCATCAAGCTCTTGGAAAGGTGACCTTGGCCAATTTTCATGGGAGTGATAAGTGTACGGCAAGGTCGTGGGTTCAAAAGCTCGACAATTACCTTTCACTAAGATCGATGCCTGAAAAAGATGCCATTAAATTTGCTACATTGCATTTGGATGGAGCTGCTCACGAATGGTGGTACCACGGTTTGGTCACTCTTGGTCATAACCTCATTCACACTTATGAAGAATTCACGAAGAAGTTGATAGATAGATTTGATACCAAGGATCCAGAGGTGAGATTCCATGAATTGGTGCAGTTGAAGCAACATGGTACACTTGAAGCATATGTTGCTGATTTCCAAAGGTTGTCAGTAATGGTGCCCAACATTACTGAAAGGAGGTTGGTAGTGTTGTTTACTGAAGGTTTGATGGAACCATTGAAGGGTTGGGTCAAAGCTTTTGACCCTCCAACTCTTGATGAAGCAATCGAGAAATCTAGGAGCATGGAGTTGGCTGCCCCTAAGCCAAAATTTCAGTTCAAACCTTTCAAGAAGGATAAGAAAAAGTTTTCTTCAAGTCAGCCTAAGAAATTTCCTCAAAAGTTGACTGATGAGTTCTGTGAACAGCTAAGAAAAGATGGAGTTTGCTATACTTGTCGTGAGCCTTGGTCTAAGGGTCACAAATGCTATGGAAAGGACAAAGCACAATACATGGAGGCTTATTCAGAGTATAGATCAGAATCTGATATGTCGGATCAGTAGTATGAATCAGTTGGAAGTGATGAAGAAGAACCAAAAGACATTGGAGGACAAAGTGCTTTGGCACAACTCTTGAGCTTTCAAAAGAATGAGTCTTTCGAGTTCGTGGAGTGATTGGTTCACAAGGAATTGTTGCTCTAATTGATACTGGAGCAATTCATAACTTTATAGATGAAGGATTGGTGGCAAAAAGAGGTTTGAAGATAGAAGAGTTTGAAGGCTTCAAGGTGATGGTGGCCGATGGCTTCACAATGTCTTGCACTAGGAAGATTCTCAACCTCTCCATGCAGTTGGCAAACTATGAAGTAAAAGATGTTTTTTATGTTGTTGGCATTGGTGATACTGATGCTGTATTGGGCATCCAATGGCTGCGATCTCTTGGAGAGATCACATTGAATTTGCAAACAATGGAGTTGAAGTTCCAGTCTGATGGAAAGAAGGTATTTTTGAGAGGGATGTCAAATGGAGGCCCTCAAATAGTATCCTTGAAGAGAATAGAAAGGCTGATACGCCATGATCAAGTTGAGTGGGCAGCAAAATGTTTGATTTTACCAGCTGATCCGGTGGAAGATAAAAGGCACTATCTTCCAGATATTCAAGCTTTGATTACTAAGAAAAACAAAGTCTTTGGGAGTATACCTCTTGAAAGAGGTTGTGAGCATGTGATAGAGCTTGAAGAAGGAGCAAAACCGATCATTACCACTCCATACCGCTATCCAAAGAAGCAGAAGGACGAGATTGAGAAGGCTATCAAAGAGCTCTTGGAGATGGGCCACATTCGCCCAAGTAAGAGCCCCTTCGCTTCAACAGTGGTGCTGGTCAAAAAGAAAGATGACACAATGCACATGTGTGTTGATTACCGCGCATTGAATCAAAAGACAATCAAGAACCGATATCCTATCCCTAGGATAGACGAGCTTATTAATGAGATCCATGGGGCCATGTACTTTTCAAAGATTGATCTTAGATTAGACTATCATCAGATAAGGATGAGGGAGGCGGATATTGAGAAAGATTGCCTTTAGATGCCACTTTGGGCATTTTGAACTCCTTGTCATGCCATTCGGTTTGACAAATGCTCCAACAACTTTTCAGTTTTGTATGAACAAGATCTTTAGGCAGCAGTTGAGGAAGTTTGTGCTCATCTTCTTCGATGACATTCTCATATTTAGTAAGTCATGGAAGGAGCACCTCAACTACTTGGAGGAAGTGCTTAGCATTTTGGAGACATAATGTTTGTTTGCAAAAGAATCAAAATGTGAGTTTGGGATGATGAAGCTGCTTTATCTTGGCCACATTATCAGCTCTAAGGGTGTCAAAGTTGATTCGGAGAAGATAAAAGTGTGGCATTTACAAAAGGTTCGTGAAGGGGTATTCTCATATGGCAGCCCCCCTCACCGATCTTACAAAGAAAGGAGCTTTCCTTTGGACGGATAAAGCTCAAGTTCCTAAGTGTTTTTTGGTAAGAAATATTCAGATTGAGTGGTACAGTGCTTACTCCAAGCACTAGCTATCACCCACAAACAAATGGCCAATCAAAGATATTAAACAAATGGTTAGAAGGCTACCTCAGAAACTATGTATCAGGGTAGCAAAGAGCATGGGTGAAATAACTTCGTTTAGGAGAGTATTGCTACAACTCTTCCTACCATATGTTAATAAAGATGTCTCCATTTATGGCTCTCTATGGTTATGAAGCTTCATAGCTTTGTTGTTTGGTGACAACAAAGCTCCACAAGCAAAGGACACATTGTAGCAAAGTCAAGATATTTTGAGATCATTGAACGATAATCTTCACCATGCTCAAAATTAGTAGAAGTTATACGCTGACCAACAACGTGTTGAGCGTTCATTTGATGTGAGAGATATGGTTTATTTGAGGCTTCAACCCTACAGACAATTTTCTCTCAAGAAGAGTGGTGCAGAAAAGCTCAAGCCACGTTTCTATGGCCCATTCAGAGTCATCAAGAGGATTGGTGAAGTGGCGTATGAGTTGGAGCTTCTAGCTAGTAGCAAGGTGCACAATGTTTTTCACGTGTCATGCCTCAAGAAGGCATTTGGGCACAATGTTGCTGCTACTTCAAAGTTACCTCTATTGGATGAAGATGGACAGTTGGTGTTGATTCCTGAGGAAATCATTGATACTAGGGAGCGCTCTTTGAAGAGAAGAACAATCAAAGAGTATTTGGTGAAATGGAGGAACTTGCCAATTGAGGATGCAACGTGGGAAGTTGAACATATTTTGCAACATCCAAACTTGCAGTTGCTTGAGAACAAGCAATCTCTAGGAGGGCGGACTATAATGTCCCCTTCTCATCAGTGAGCAGTGCAATGGCTCGTTAGCCTATTCCGGAGGCTCGTAGGCTCGTCGTGATAAAATTAGGGTTTCCAACTATTTGGGGGATTTTTGGCATTTTTCGGAGGTTTGCATGTTGGAATTATGGAATTTGGTTTGTGGATTCTTTCTGCGTTTTCAGAGAGCTTTGCAATGATATGACATGCAAATGAATTGGGCAACTTTTCTGAATTTACTATTTTTAGTAAGTTCTATTTCTAGTTGTCTTGATTGGCAGCAGTACAGTGTGTTAACTACTTCGAGCAAAGCAATTGAGTATTCATGGTTTTGGATTTTGTGGTGCATTTTGGAGAAATAAGTTACTTTAGTCATTAAATACAAAATGAAAAAGTGTGATGGATTTTGATCAAATGTTGGTTGACAGGTGCTAGTTTGGCATATGACAGCCATTTGGATGGTAGATCACATGATTGGCCTCAGTTTAGGAAAAAAATATAATTGGGCACACGTTTTGTTTGAGTGAATAAGGGAGTTCTTATTATGTAAACATAAGGCCTTCTAAATGACATGACATGCGATTGCCTTAGTTTTGGATGCTATCTTCACCCAAATTCCTGTTGATAAATTGGGTTGGCCGCCGACTATGACTCCTCTTTGCCTACAATATTTCAATGGACTACTTTGGATGCCTAGGCTCACTCAAGGGAGGAAGCTAAATCTAGCCATAAGAAGCGGAAACACAAAGATGCATCAGGTGAAGGAGAAAACAACAATGAGGATTATGAGCAGATTGAATTGTCCTCTTCTACATTAGGCACCGCATCCACGGACATTGATTCGGCCGAAGTTGCATCTACAATTGTTGAGGCTCAGTCCAGAGTTCCACCAGATATTGCTATAGTGAAGAACATTCTTGTTAGTAGTGGCTTCCCTACTTCATTGGTTCTAGCTCAAATTGATATTCAGGATTCTCCCCCACCTAGCTCTCCTCAGGATATTGCCATGGACACAAAGCAACACACCTAGCTCTCCAACACACCGGAAAGTATATTCAACACATCCCCAAGTGCCAGTGAGAACCAAGTGCATACTCAAGAAATTGGTATCTTCATTCATGAACCCCTGCAACCCCATGAAAGCATCTACAACTATGGAGCATGTAGCAAATGTTGTCTTCAATCCCAATTCCCCAAAAGGACTAATATGAACCAAAACATCACTCAATGCAAATGATGGATTGTCAAGCATGTAAACAATTTGCTTTGGCCCTTCTTTCTCCCATACTCCATGAGTAACAAGTCAAAAACCTTCTCTATGTAATGCCCGCTTCTCATCAGTGAGTAGTGCAGTGGCTCGTCAGCCTATTCCAAAAGGCCTGTAGGCTTGTCGAGGTAAAATTAGGGTTTTCAGTTGTTTGGGGGGTTTTTGGCATTTTAAGAGGTTTCCATGTTGGAATTATGAAATTTGGTTTGCAGATTCTTTTTGGGTTTTCAGAGAGCTTTACAATGATATGACATGCAAATGAATTGGACAACTTTTCTGAATTTACTATTTCTAGTAAGTTCTATTTTTGGCAGTGTCCTAATTGGCAACAGTACAGTGTGTTGTCTACTTCGAGCAAAGCAATTGTGTATTCTTGGTTTTGGCTTTTGTGGTGGAGAAATAAGTTCCTTAAGTCATTAAATTATTATAATGTGTTGTTGGGCCCCTTGCCCTAGCATTTATGACTTAATGTTGTTTTAAAAGTGGGACCATGAGGTTGGATGCCTTATTAAGAGGCGTTTTAATATTTCAAAAGTTTATTATTTCCCCTTGGAGTTTGGACGCCAAAATGAGGAAGGGATAAGTGTTTTAAAATTAAAATGTTTCAATTTGCTTTGGGCATCCCCTTTGGAGGGAAAGATGGAAAGCAAACGGTCACCTCAAAGTTCTATAAAAGCAGGCCTTTGCTCATTCATTTAGCATCCATTGCTTATCATATCGAATTGTTGCCGAATTGATTTCAGGCTTATGGCTTCGAGGAATGCATACCTCCTAGCAAGGATTCAATTTCGTGTTTGAAAGATAACACCTACCTGGATATGAGGCTGCTTCTCATTCAGAGATTGCAGATGGAGCATTAATGTTGAAGTTTTTGGTGATTTTGTTTGTTTTCAGGTTGCTAGTCAATGTGTGGCTGAAGGAGATTTTCATTCATAAATCATTGAGTGATTTTATTTTGCTTATGGGTATTTGCTCATTACTTTTCTATGCTATAGGCGCCCCTTGTTGCTAAATTTCAAATTTTATTTTGAAGCATTGATTTTTCTAGAGAGGTCGCCCTTCTCCGTGGGCTGTACCTTCTCTCTTGAATAGCATTGGGAGTTATGCCTTGCATTTCATGGGAGTTTTGATTGGTTTATCCGTTGCTGGTTGGTCGCCTTGCTTCTAGTGAATATTTTCTTTCAATTTTGGGTGATTTGGTGTAGTTCCGAAGTAGATATGAGCATTTGGGTGGTTGCATAGTGTGCTGGTTTGAGTATTTCAGTTTGTTGGTCTTTTATATCAGATGTGTTTATTACCATTTCATGCTATGTTTCCTTGGCAGTTCTACTCACATTTGTAACTGGAGATTTAGTGTAATCATTGCAGTGAATTTGGAGCAAATTCTATTGATAAATCATTGTAATAAGCACATTGTAATTGCTGGTTTCAGTAGTACTGAAGCACTCTCTTTACTTTCAACATTCTTCATTTAGTTTTGCTACTCGTGCTAAATAAGTGGTTGAGTTTTTCAGTTTTGAATAATTGTAATAATTCCCCCCCACTGCATAAGTGGTAGTGCAGAATTCATGGTTGGTTCACCGCCTAAAATTTCATTTCTAGTATTGTAATTTAGTTTAGTTATTTGCTAACGATCCCCGACACCATATGCTATCACGTCGCCTTTATTGTGGTCTTGGTGAACATTCTTGGTGAGGGTTACTTTCTAGCTGGATTATCTTTGGTGTTAATGCTAATTAGTGGTCTTGTGTTGATATTGTGTTGATTAAAATCGAAAAATTATAAGGGGAATATCTCTCTCCTTGCTGCTGTAATGTGATTACCATTAGCTACCCAAACTTGTTTTGTTAACACCTTGATGTCTAAATCGTGGAAGTCGCCATGATTTAACACTTCTCAAGTGAAAACTACATCCTCAATCCCACTTAAGCATTCTCTTACAAGCAGCCTCAAAAGTTTACCAATCACAATTTGTGTCAAGTCCTCATGGTTTGATATCACATCATCCATACACTGGAAACCATACTCAATCTCATGTTCGGTCTCTTCACCACATGTTTTATCATCCATCTCGAAGAGAGGGTTATCATAACTTTCCTCAATACCCACTTCAAAGAGAGGGTTATGAAGAACCTAGAAGTCATCCCTTTCCTCTTGCTCACTTCCATCTTGTTGATTTGAATCTGCACATGCAACTTCAGTTTTTCTTGTGAAACTTTCAAGATCAAACTCCTCTCAAAGACTATCAAGCTCACCAATTACTTGCTTGATTTCTTCAGCTCTTTGCTCATTCTCTTGCTCCCTGAAAACTTTGAAATCAGCTAGCTGCTCTTCTACCTACATTAATGCCACTTGAATATTTTCTATCATATCTTTTGTTGACTTAAGCTCAATAGTAAGCTCTTCAAACTTTCTCTCCTTTCTTTGGAATGCAATGGTTTTCTTTGCAAGATTGATGACACAATCTTAATCTTCAATCAAGTGTACGCAATCTGATTTCAATGTGTCCAAAGAGTCTTTGATAAGTTGTAGATTAGGGAGAGTAACTTCATCCTTAACCCCTTTCTGTCTCTCATCTATTTGAGCTTTCGAATAGAGTTCTTCTATCAAACTGTGTGTTTGGTCAAATCTAGATAGAGCTCATACTTCATTTTCAACCGATACCTTGAATTGACCTTCCCACTCATAAGAGTGCAAAAATGGCGAATTGCTGATAGGCTGCAAGAAAAAATCAGAACTTTGTTTCTTGCAATCACTGCCCCTGTAGCTGCTTCAAGACTCGTCTTTTTCCACCAACTAGCTGAAAATGCTCAATATCAAGAAGAGGATCAGACTCCACAAATTCTTCGAGCCTTTGCTTACAATTAGCTTCATCAATAGGTAAATTAGATTTTTGTTTGAGAACCTCTTTAAATTTTTCATCACCAAGAGCCATATGGTCCTCTAGCTCTTCTTCCTTCTCACTATTTCCCTGATCAAAGGATATGTCAGCCCCCAACTCGATCAATGAATCATTATTGTTCGCTGTTCTAAAAGTTTCGTTGGCAACATACCCTTCTTTAGTGGCTGCAACCACTTCAAAGGGTTCATTATGGAGCTTTGCCAAACAAACTTTTTCTTCAAATACACCTTCTCCTCCAATGGCCACCTCATAGCTTGCAATGCAATCTGAATTTTGAGCTTCATCAGGATCAAAGGGAAATTCATCCCACACAGGTTCTTTGTCATCCTTAGGTGCCATCACACCCGGATCCCAAATGCTAAGGGGCTGATTGTTTTGATCAAAAGGAAAGTGCTCATCGTACTCCTCTTGGAGTGTTGACTCTTTGAATAAGTCACCTCCCAACTCGCTTAAATTGGTATCTTGATAAGTATCTCTCTCCAAGGGCTTAGTTTGATAATCAAACCCAAGACCACCCATGCCACCGACATTATAATGGAGCAAAGAGTCATCAATGCTAGCTGTTTGGAAAACTCTATCATTTTTGCTTTCAATGAGCCCATCATCCACAGGTATACTTCTGATCTCCTCATGAGTAGTCACATGCATACCGAAGAGGTCTTCTTGATTACTTGTCATAAATTCTTCATGTGAAAACTCTTGGGAAGTTGGGTCAGCAACAAGAGGGGGACCATTTATCACCAAATCTTCAACGTGATTATGTGCAAACTCATTGGAATCATCACCAACATCATCACTATGGTAATGGTCATAAGCTGGTTCAATGATGCCACCCAAATTATCTTTAACATGCTCTTCTTTAGTGAACTCATTCGTCTCAAAACCATCATTGAATGAATCCGAATTAGTATTCAAGACTGCTGTTTTGTTCTTTTCACCAATCCAATCTTCATTATTTCCAATGGCATGCAAGTCTAAGGAAGTATTTTGGGGCTCTTCCACACACTCTTAAAATGTCAAGGTATCTTCTTCAAACCCATGGTCATTTCGATGTGTCATGTACACCTTGCTTGTGCCATCTCCCAAACTTGTTGACTAATTTTTCTCTCCAATGTGCTTACTTGTGGTTTGCAACCCACAAACAGGCACTTCTTCTTCCTTCCCTAATTCTTCATCAATGGCATGTTCTGCTTCTCTTTTTTATTATTTTCTTAATGTAGTTGATCATAATCAATTTTCTAGGTTTCAAAACCACCACACAATTCAAGGAGTCAAAAGGAACTGCGTTCTTAAACTCATCTATCATGTTCAAATATTCTGCATGGAGTAGGGAAGCCTCATGTTCACATTGCCTCTTGAACTGTTTGGCTCTCTACTGAATTCCATTATGGAAATGCTATTTTTTTTTTGTTCTCCCAACAGGATGGCAGGAACTTCAAGCTCTAATACCATTGTAAAATCCGCCTTATAAAGTTTTCAATATTTTCCACAAACACTTCACCCATTAGCATTAGCAAAACCAAATAAGCCAACTGAAAATAACCCTTTCACTTTCTGATCACCCAGATCCCAATGTGGGCAAGGTGAGAGTATACGGTAGAAAGGGGGTTGTTGTTAATGATATAGCCACGGGATTATACTTCCAAGCGTGACTTTTTGAAGAATAAATTTAAATATAGCCATAAGGCTATTTAAATTTATATAGTGAATATTAAAATGAAGAGGCGCCTTCATTCATGCAAAGAATAAATATTAATTATTGTTAAATAATTAAAAATGAATGGACACGTTTTTCTGGAGGCCGACCTTCTAGAAGAGGCACGAATTTCAAGAGACACATCTTCTTTCTTGCAAGGCCGACTTCATCTTGTGAAGGGTTGGAACCCTAATGCAATGATTATATATTCAAGTTCAATTCACTCATTTGATCAACAAGTTCATTCAACATAATTCGCATTTTCTGGAGCAGCAGATCACCCTGTAGCAGCAGATTATATTTTGTAGCAGCAAGTCGATTCAAGGAGAAACATATAGTTTGTATATTCGCATCTAGGAGAGGTGATGTTCATTGTATCTAATAGGCATTGTGTAGTTCCTGAGTTGTAAGCAGATTTCTGCTCTTATTCAATCAATATATAAGAGATATATTGGTTGGGTTTTTCTCCCTTAGTCTGGAGGGTTTTCCTAGGGTATCTTGTGGTGTTCATTGTCTCATGTGTTGCATTTTTTATTACTTTCTGCTTGATTTATCTGATCATGAAAAGCTAACAATTGTTAGCTTGTAAAACTAAAAACTGCTGGAAAGTACAATGAGAGACGGCTCAGCCGATCAGAATGTAATGCATATGCAACTCAACCACTTATTCAGCGGGAGTGTTAGGACGGATCAACCGATCAACATTAAATGAAAATGCAAACTCGATCACTTATTCAGCAGGAGTGATATTACAAGAAAAGTAAATGTCTGAGCGGCTAGTCGACCCCTTTCGCTTGATCAACGAGCAATGCAGGAAAGTAAATGCTGAAAGAAATGGACGGTGAGGCCTGTCCCTTCCACTAAAAGTGGGAATTACAAAAGTAAAATTGCAGAAATAAGGTGACTGAATCAATACTACTGATAATTCCTTAAAATATGATAAAATCTGCAAATTACAATGAGTATTAGATGTCCAATAAGCTCCAAAATGAAAGTAGATGATCTCCAAACATAAGCAAGCTATTCTACTAAGGAAAACAAGCCAAAAACTAAACTTTTACCAATCTGATATGCACCTGCAGAGTTCAGAAATCTTAGACCAGAAAGCTCAAACAACACCAAAATTCTCATAACTCGGTCAATACTCTTTTGAATGACATGAAATCAAATGAAAACAGATCCAGGGAGATGTGCAACCAGTTTTCAAGCCCACAAACAGCAACAATCAACCTCTAATATTAAATGCATGCTTCCTAATGCAAGGATAGGCAAAGTACAACCTCCTTGACGAGGGTAACCAACAAGAATAAATTCAACTCTTCACAATAAAATCTGTAACTTAGCAAGAAGGGGCGCCCAAGGTAGACTTAAACAATGGGCCAATACCTAGAACCATCAAACAATTGTGCAAGGAGCTATGATCGAAAATGTGGTTCAGCCAGGCACCACACCAGCATCACCAAAACTGATAAAAAACTCTTCAAAATTAGAAAACATCAAATGAAGCCATCTCTATGAAGCTCTATCTGCAACCTCTAAATGAAGAATTAGTCTCAAACCAGCTAGGTACTATTTCTCAAGTACGAAACTGATATAAGCTAGGAGGTATGCATTCCTCGAAGCAAGGGTTCTGAAATAATTTCAGCAGCATTTCGTTATGATAAGCAATGGATAATGAAAAGTTAAGGAAAAACCTCTTATTTATAACTTTTCTCAACTCAAATTCAAATCTTCTTTTCCCTCCAAATAGGGCGCCCAAATGAGATTCACATTCACCCCTTACTTTGCATTTGCATTTCATCTTTTGACCCCTTGACCAAGGTGTCCAAAGCATTTGAGAGAAATAACTTAATAAAAATGCAAATACAACACTTAAGTGAAATAACTTTATAACTCACAAATATTTCCCAAATTAGGCATCCATTTTTCCTAAGTCAATATTTCACTTAAAACATTATATTTTACCAAATAAGGCGTCCAAAATGACTTAAGTAATAAACTTAATTAAAATCACTTATCTCTCCAAAAGTGGCGTCCCATTTAGCCTTAGTAAATATTTAACTTTATAATTTCTAACTAATGTGTCCTTATTTGAAAAACACTTAAGCCATGACCTGCCAAAATAGGCTCCAAGAATGTTGGAGACCAATCTACTCAAACTGCCCTGCCAAATATAGCAACTGCATTGAACTACTAAACCCCTTGCCAGAAATACCCTTGCTAAAAATAGAACTTACTATAATAGCATATTGTTAAAAATAGTAAGTGACTTCAAATGCATTTTAACTACAAACAAAACAACCGTCGTAACTTACTAAAAATGGTAAGTCTGGAAAAGTTATTTGATGCAGATGCATGTCATACCACTGTGAAGCTCTCTAAAAACCCAGAAGGAATCTAGAATCCAATCTACAAAACTCCAACATGCAAACCCCTGAATCTACGAAAGAAACCTCTAGGCAGTTGGAAGCCCTAATTCTGCTTCTGACTAGCCTACGAGCGTCCGGGAATAGGCTAATAGTCACTGGAAAGTGTAGTGCTAAAAATGGGGACATTACAAGTTTTTTTTGGGTGGAAAAGATAATAAAAAAAATTAAATTCCCCCTTGACCACCATATGAGCCCCCAAACTCATGTATTTCATGTATGGCCAAAGGAAAAAAATCAATTTAATAAAGTTCAAGTATTTTCAACCATACAACAAGCTGAAATAGACCTCACTATATGGCAATCAAGAGCAAAATATATTGCAAATAATTGATTTTTGTCCATATGACCACACAATCTTCTTCCTATCATATGACAACCAAGAGATATTCCAAGGTTCTCCCTCGTATGACAAAGAAATAAGAAATTATGAAGTTCCTATTATATGGCCTTCACTGAAGATGCCTACTAAAATTCATAATCTTTCTTCTAGCATATAGCCTTCCGCTGAGTTTATTGTACAACCTTGTCTGAGATGCACACCTTTGTATCGCTAAAAGAAAGAGAAGATTCGCCAGCAGTAAGGACAGGTTCCTCCCTAGGGGAGGAAGGCAAATTAGGCAAAGAATTAGGGCATGACAAAGGAGGTTTTGCATTCTTAATCTGCTCTTGACAAAATGTAGAGCAAGAGTGATAAGGATTCGTTCTGTTTTTGCAAGCTGCTGTGATAGACGAGTTGAAAACAAGGGGGTGGAACGATGTCCGACAATGGGCCTGGCTTAATCGACCCCAAAGGATCAAACCCTTGGGCAGAAGGCGAATCCTGAGATGAAGATCGCAAGGCATAACGCTTTCGCCCCTCTCCAACCACAACACAACTACTGCCAACCTTGGAATCGACATTTTTTTGCCCTTGGCGAGTTTCTGTGTCTTCTCAGCACCTCGCCGCGATCTCCCAACCAGGCTATTGCTCAGACCCTCCGCTTCCCAAGCCGTCCGAGAGCCAGGAGTACCTTCGCACATCCTCGGCGCCTTTCCCCTATAATAAAATATTATGATTATAATCCTAGTTGCTTTAATATACATTATATGCCTCTTAATTTAGTATTATAACTATAAGTTATTTTTGATATTTATTTAATTATTTAAGTTGTTGATATCTATAATGTTATTGATAATATTGTCTTTGACAATTATAATTATAATGATATTTAAATGGTTAATAGCTTTTAGGTGTGCTCTTCGTTATTTAAATGTCACAATTTTGGGGACATGATAATCCTCCACTCCCAAATTTGCTTGTCCTCAACCAAAATATCTTTGTTTCTCCAATTGGAAATCTCCCCATTCCGTTATGAGTGCGTCCATAGTGTTGTTTGGGTGATGTTTTTCCTAGAGTTTCTTTTTTTGCATTAACTATTGTTTTCACAGGATGGCAGGATTATGCTTTGATACCACTGTGATGTCCCTTACCTGTCTGGGTCTAAGGTTGCTTGAAGGTTAATGGATTTGGATCTCTATTCCCACCCAATGACCTTTTGCAATAGGGTAACCTTGAAGTAATACCTGCATTCACCATATTCATACATGTCCACATACCCATATGCTAGCTTTAATATCTAGTATCTAAATCAAACCATCATAAATGCAGATTGGAAAACATAAGAATAGTGCCATGGGTGAATGCGCCCTAAAGCACTCATATAAAGCTCAAGAGGTTGTCCATCGGAATCCTTCTTACCTAGTGGCTTATTACCTGCATACTCCACTCATGGCAGCACCTCGAAAGACACTCTTGCCATTAGGGGAGGGGAACCATAGACTCCCAAAGTGGCCTAAGGCCTACCACCCCTCCTAGCCCAACCCTTGTCTAGGGCCTATGGGGCTGAATCTTAGGTGGGACCTGTTGTGACCTTTTCACACATCACCCCATTCAAAATGGGTACCCCCTAATTTTTGCTCCATTCTGGTCTTTTGGCTTTGGTTCTCTCTCTCTCTCTCTCTCTGTGGTCTTCTGTCCTTCCAGGGATGTTTCCATAGTTGACCTAAGTTGGAAATTTTGGCTAAGTCTGTGAAATTAGGGTTTTTATTCTTCAGGCTTGTTTGAGGTCAAATTGAATTGTCAAATCGAAGTCTGAACTTGACACAACAATCAAAGCTTCAGGCAGGATCCAAATAAATTTTCATCGAATTTGGTCAACTTACTTTTTAAGTGCGTGCTCAATTTGGGGTCTTTTCCTCAAAATTCTGGAATTTTGACTACTTCAACACATTCAATTAACTTCAGGGTGCTTGCACGCAAAATTTGAACAGATTCTGACAACTTGCTATTTTTAGCAATTCGGGCTTTAGGAGCCAATTTTAGGGTTTGCATGTGTGCTTTTTCAATGCATGTCTGGAGGATGTTTCAAGGTTTTTCAAGACCTTCGCGATGATATAACATGCAAGCCAGGATGAGGACTTTCAACAATTCAAGCTTCAGAAGCTATTTTAGGGTTTAAAATACAAAATTTCTAAGTGCATGTCAGGATATTCCTTATGGGTTTTTCAAGAGCTTCGCAGTGATCTGACATGCAAGCAGAATTGATCATTTTTTCATGGACTTACTATTTTTAGCTAGTGCTCGCATGTGGATCTGTTTTATGGGTTTTTTTGGGATTTTTGCGATCCCTCGGGCACTGTAACATGCAAACTCATTCGACAGCTGATTAGTCACTTTTTAGGCATTTACTATTTTTAACAAGCACACACGGGCGGCCACCCGACACTTCAATTTCACAAGCAGAACAACATGCAATAGGAATCAAGTTAAACCAAGGTCATTCGAGGTATATGAAAGTCAAATTAGGGTTTCTTACTTTTATGTTTAAAATAGGTGGTGAAATTCGAGAAATTGTCAAAATGAAGTACCCCATCAGGATCACAATCCTTCAGGCAGCGTACTGGCAAAATATGAGCGCAATCTAAGTACTTACTATTTTTAGTAAGTCATTTCATGGTTACAAATAGCAGGTCTGTGCTGGAAGCAGGTATGAGCAGAACACTTAAACCACCAAGAGCATGTGAAGCAAATTTCAGATCAAGCAGAGCTACAGAAGTCAGACAATTTTAGGGTTTGCTAAAAATAGCAGGAAAGCTAAATATAGCAGATGAGTGTGGGCAACGGGTATAAACAGGGTAGCAAGGCCACAAGAAGCATATCTTGCCAACTCCAGGTTCAAAACGGGTGAAAAGCCATGAAGAGTCACATTTCTCTGAAATTTACTAAAAATAGAGTGGCAAGAGGTAGCTAAGGCATTGAAAATTTCCAAGTTGAAGCTGGTAGGAGGAAGGATGAAATGCGCGCAAGATTGGGGGAGGTTTTAAAATATTCTAAGTATGAGGAGTTCCTGCTCATGCCTCCAAATGCGCCCTCATAGAGAGTGAAAGAAAAGTTTTGAAGGCGTGGAATTTCCTTCACCCTACCTCAAATGCGCCCAAGCTTGCAAGGCTATGGGGTTGGCATGAAAATTGTCTAAGGCAATAAAAGTTCCTTCTCCCTACCCTATATGCACCCAAGGCATGGAAGACTCCCTCCACCAGATGTGAAATGCGCCCAAGGCACAAACAAGTTCCTCCTCCCTATAGGAAATGCGCCCTCAAGGTATAGGCAAGTAAAGGGTTGAAAAAAAATCTAAGGCATGGGAATTCTTCCTCCCTACGTCATATGTGCCCACAAAGAAGACGCGAAGTCAAGGCAATAAAATGCTAAGTATGAGGAATTCCTTCTCATACCTCTAAATGTGCCCAAGCCATAAGCAAATTCCTTCACCACCTAGGAAATGCGCCAGAGCTTGCAAGTCAAAGAAAAAATGAAGTGAAAGAAAATATTCTAAGTGTAAAAGTTCCTCCTCCCTAGGTGAAATGCGCCCAAGGTTGAGAAGACATGGCGCAAAAAAAATCTAAGGCGTGGTAATTCCTCCTACACCCCTATATGCGCCCTTAAGTGGAAGTGGATACATGAGAATGCGCCCTTGTTTGTGGAGGAGGTAAGGTAAGATGCTAAGGCGTGAAAATGACAAAGGGGTGAAAGTGAAGGCTACAGGTGTGAAGTACGTCCAAAATTAAAAGTTGAATAAACCTTAGAAATTTATTATTTTGAAAAAAAATAATAAAAAATTAAACTTACCCCTTCGTCTGGATACACATGAATATGATGATTTCTAAAGGGAAATTTTTTTTGGGTCTTGGACATTTCCCACTAGGAGATGATTTTAAAATTTTCCACACCTCGCTCGAGATTTTTTGACAGAGATTTTAGCCTGGCACCTGTTTAATAAATCTCCTAGGCAAAATTAATTTTTTCTAAGGCAAAAAAAAGAAATGTTTTTACAAAAAATGCCTTGGCTTATGAATTGAAGCTGGATGTCTGAAATAGTTTTGCCGGAGTAAACACGGAATGAAAATGCCTTAGCAAGTTGATGAAATTTTCTATGAGGAATATTTGATTTAACGTTTTAAATTGCGAGCATGATGAAGCTCGCCTATGCAGGAGAGATAAATTTTCAAAGTTCTAGAAGTAAAAGATTCCTTTGCTTCAACTGACAAGTGTTGTGATTGGCAAAGGAGGGAAAACGAAAATTCAAATAAATTTGCTAAGATTAACCTCTTCCAGAATTTGACTTGGGTATAAGAGCTAAAGCTCTTTTTATTTTCTCCATTAGTTGTTGAATGCAAACTTGAAGTCTGTAGGTGAAGAAGTGCAAACTTGAGAAAAGAAAATTAGTGAAGGTTGTGTTGCTGCGAGTAAATTTTTCTAAGTGCTGGAGGTTGTGTTGCTGCAAGTGGAAATTTCTAAGTGTTGAAGTGAGACTTTGCTGAAGGGCATCGAGGTTTGGAGTTAGAAATTTGAAGTGTTGCGGCCTCTTATTTTCAGAACGCGGCTGACACTCTCAAGTGATGTTATTTTTCTATGTCTTATTTTCTAATGGATGTTTTTCATTGCTGCAGGATAGCTGAAGCAAGTAGAAGAGCTGCCGGAAGGGAAAATCATGTTGAATCCCACAAGGCAAGTGCATCGAGGCAAGCTGTAATAAAGAAGTTGAGGAAGTATTTCCCGCTAGAGTCAAAGTTTTCTTCAGAGCTGGGCAAATTAAGTGACACAAATCTTGGCTCCTTCAATTTGGAAACTTTCAGAAGACGAATGCTGGGAACTGGAGGTCATCATCCATCAGTCACTTCGCACAATATTGTCAGAAGTGGACTTTATGCAGTTGCTGGTTTTCTACCAGCAATTCGGTGCCCGAAGCTGATTATGGAATGTGCTAACTGTTACAACACAAAGTAGAGAACTATTATCTCATTAGATGACAAGCTGTTGGCCAACCTTACGCCTGAAGCTATTGGGGAAGCATTTGGAATTCCAGCCTATGAGAAGATGATTTACAAAACGAGAGAGAGGGCTGAGAATATGTATGCATCCACGTTTGATCGATGTGCTGATATGATAAACTCTCGTTGGATGAACAAGCCTAAGCCAACTCGCACAAAGCTGCCGAAGCAAATAATATTAGAAGACTTGAAGCAAGAGTTTTGTGACTTGATCATGATGCTTAGAGGAGTTGGAGGGTGACCCCAAGTGTTCATCTTTGAACCTTGGATGTTTTACTACATCAACCTTGTGCTGGAAAGAAAAGAGTACGTGGACTGGGCATTGATGATCAATGACAATTTGCATGAGCAACTCAGGAGTCTAAGGAGAAAGAAGACATTTTATATGAGCTCATATATCATCTACATGCTGGCCCGAATGACGAGATACAAAGGGATATCATACAAGCAACCGATTGGGTGTGGCTCTTAGCAATTCAAGATTCATGAGGCTTGTCCGCAGTTGCATTTGACAAGCAATTCAAATTACAAGAGAGTCAATGATGCCTTCACGATGCATATAACGAGGACACTGCAACAAAGAACTCATCACAATATATCCAGGGAGGCACAAGAGTTGATTGAAAAATATAGATGTTGGTTTATTCAGTTTCCAAAATTTACTTACATCAGGCTGCAGGGGTTTTCATCTTACCCATACAGATTGCCCTGATATCCCACAAATAGGATTTTGATGCTAGAAATATCTAGGCAACTCATTGCCTACGATAAGATTCAGAAGAAGAAAAAGAAGGGTGGATTTGACTTCCCTATTACCACCATAGGGAATTCGGATGAAGTTTGTCCATCATTGTAGGCAGCTAAGGAAGTAGAAAATGAGCTTGAATTCTTCCACCTCTCCTATCATACCAACAGACAACATTATGATCCCCAGAGAAATATCAGATGGATACTGTCTGAGGAATTCAGGCATAAGGCACAAATTGAAGACTTCTGGGCGAGTGCAGTAGATGAGGCTGAAGTCAGGAGAAGGATGTTTTCAAGGATACCGTTGGACATGATTAGGGAATGTGAGATTGCTCCGGTGCTCGACCAGGTGGAAGAAGATATAAATGTCATACAGGCTGATTATGAAACAGTAAGGAATACACCACTCCCACTTCCAGATTGGTCAGAGCCAAAAATTACAGACTTGGATACGCTTTGCATACCAGTCTTGACATTCACACGAAACTGGGTGATGAGGCGTGTGAACCGGCTTAAGGGCAGGTCAATTCCCCTTGCTTACAATTTAATGGGAGACCATAGATCACCAACTGCTAGGCAAAGGATGCAGGTTGCTCAAGCTCCAGAGCCACGAGGAAAAGAGCCAGTCCAGCTCGAGCCTCAAAGAGTTGAGGAGGCATCACTTACGCCATCAAGGGCACATTCTCCAAGCATGCAGGAGATTTCACTGTTTGCTGATCAAAGAGCAAATTGAATGAAGAACAAGAATTACGAGATACAAATCAGCCACCTCATTGGGTGTCAGTTGGCTTGAGCATCAATATGCCTAGAAAAGAAAATCGGCCAGAGATGGAGAAAGAAATGACCATTGATACTCATATCCAGTGTGAGATTGATGCAGCTCTCGAGGATGATACCACTACTAGGCAGGAGGCCCAAAGCTCAGGATATATCGAGCCTATTGAGATTGATGAGCCTCGTCAGGATGAAGGCGTAGAAGAAGTTCGTGAAGTAGAGGCCAGGACAACCCTTCATTATTTCTGACTTGCAGCAAGAAGTGCAAGAATGGCTAAGGGACAGGATGAGACGTGATCCTGTTGAAGAAACTGATCCAACATTTGAGATGGAGGAGTTCTCGAGTAGGATTAGTGCACCTCCAACGAAGAAGAAGGCCAAAAAGTTTTTTAAGATTTCAACTGATGAGGATGGCTCTCGTACGCTTCATGTGGCTGTGCCTAGGGTGGATTGTGTTCGAGATGAGGCTGTTCCGGAAAACTATGTTATCACTACCATGGAGCTTGGCCTTCCTACTTGAGCCCAAGTGATTGAGGAGTGCGATAATTACTATTAAGCACTCAAGGACAAATTGATCCGCACTGAAGGAAAGTACAAAAGATTGAAGATGGAGCACAAAACATTGATTGGTTATGTACAACACTTTTCTCGTCCTTGTGTGCAAGAAAATCTGGCAATTGAGCTCCCAGCTGAATTTCCTAGAGAGTTAGTCAGCGGTTTGTAGGATTTGAGAAGGATGGCACATGAGGCAGATAAGTGGGTTTCCAATGTTCGTACTGAGATAGAAAAGTTTATGGAGGATCTTGCTCATGCCTATCGGCAGGCCTCCGATATTATGGCACGAATGGAGGCAATTAATCAGGCTTGGGGTGAGGCTCGTATCTATTAGACCAGGGTTGTTCTTTGCCTAGAGGCTTTGATGCACACGCCTTTGCAAACTTTGGTTGGGGGAGGCGTGATTCAGGAAGGTGATAGATATGACTTCGCCGGCTGGTACTCTTCAGTGGTCACAGGCCGAGGATTCTATGATGCAACACAGGCAGATTCGGTCAGAGTTAGAAAGGTCATGACAAATATTTTTGATGGAATCCTCAATACGTTGGAGGCTATCTTTGCCAGGAGGTTGGCTTCTGAGTAGATAACTATGGATGCTTTGAAGAGTAGGTTGGTACCTTTCTTTTAGGAGGTGAAGACCTTTGTTCAGGATGATTTTGAAAACACCTCCACCTTCTCCAACATTGTTCAGAATACCCAGGATGCTCTAGTTGCTTGGAAGAAGTTTTGTGCTTAACATGGGCAAACGCTTACATTGCTAGAGTTTCAGCTTGATCACATCCTGCCTATTTCAGATCGAGAGGTTGAAGCTGTGTTAACCAGGTTCATTGACTTTGCAGCCAGGGAAAAGGAAAATGGAAACGCCTTTCTAGATGATGATCTTTTGGAGGAAGATGATGTGCATTAATTGCTGGTGATGGTTCTTGCAGAGGAGTGGAGAATCTTCTATGCATTCAATGCCCCACTCCTGTTAGTGGCGGTCTTTAGGGTAGAGCCTTGATTAGGGCATATGTGGCTCAATCTGAGCCCTTAATTGTATTTGAATCCGAGCCGTCCATTGGATTGAGGTTGATATAAAAGGGGCATCTTCCCTCATTGTAATATATTAGAATTAGAAGTTAGATTGAGAAATGAGCTAGAGAGTAGAGAAGGCATATTTTTTCGTCTTTCCGATTCAAGTAGTTTAAAGTAAAGTAGATTTTAATTCATGCAAGTAGTTGATAGTGGTGGAATACGTTGTTTGGTTTGAGTAAGTTTCATTCATCCATACCACTAGCAGGCTTGCTGATGGTGGGCTCGCCTTGGATGGTCGACTGGAGTATCTTTGCACTTAACTTCAATTGTGATTCGTATGTCTATATGCATCGATGTGATGGTATTTGCATGTCGGGTCATAGTTTGAATATCTTTCATCATCGTCTGAAGATTGCATTGGCTCTGTAGAAGCTGTCCGAAGGGAGGCAAAGCAAAATCTGGTTTGAAGCTTGCTGAAACTGGCCTTCGTATCCCGCTTTTAGGAGTAGACAATAGAGTCTCTATCCCTATCCCCTTTAATTTCAGTATTTCCCCGGCTAGTTTAGGAACCTGAGCATCATCGACAAATTATTCGTATCTTGCAACTACTTCAAATTGAACAATTGTGTAAGTCCCCTTGGAATAACCAGTAAATCACATCAGGCCAACTGGAACTATGTCCACTGCATAAAGGAACCTTGGAGTTGAATGCATGATCTTTCGCAATCTTAGCATGCAGGATAGTTTGATCAAGAGAGGATAGAGTTACCGTTGGAAACTTTATTCTGTGTTGGTACAGTCATAAAACAGCTGTCAACAGAATTGGCGCTAGAAGGAGGGCAACTACTATGAAGTAGAAAAGATTTTGTATTGGAAAAGGTATAATGTACCAAGATGGTGCTAGCTCATAGAGACATATTTCCGGTGTTGCAGCCAAATTTGGGGTTCAATGACGATCGAGAAGATATTGTTTTAGGATTGAACAATCTCGCGTGGAAGACTAAGAGAAGTGCAACTGAGTATATTCGAACGAGCTTTGTATTGGAGGAAGAAGAAGAAAAGGCTATCAGAATTCAAGTTGCTATTGAATGAGATTTGCTTAATCAAAGGCAGCCACTTGCTCCCACGCGTCGCCAATAGAAGAAGCAACTTCATCCTAGATCGTATCAGTTCATTCTCACTGGACAAGTTGAAAATAATTTTGAGGTCTGCACCCAGTTCGTCTAAGGAACTTGTAGAGCTAGAGCTACCTACTAGAACAAGGAAGAAGAAAGAAGTCCGATCAAGCAAAGAGGCTCCCTCAAGCGAGGAAATTCTATCAAACGAGGAGGTCCAGTCAAGCGAAGAAGCAGTGAGCAGCGAAGAAGTTTCAAGTTTATTCAGAACTCTGCCCAACGTTTCGAGGTTTGCTCAACCAAGACTCGCTCAAAATATCATGCCAGTAGCTATTCAACAGCCACATCTAGTTCAAGTCACGCTAATTGTGGTTCAACAACAACCAGCTCAAGCAGTTGTATATCGGCGACGACAAGCAATGGCTCAACTAGCTCCTAATGGTGCTACTTGGTTGGTTACCAACCCGTCTCAACTAGAATTCAATGATTATCATAACATGCTGAAAAATCCAGAGAGTTTCTACTCCAAGTTCCATGTCCATGATGTGAATCGTACTGTTGAAGACCACATCAAAATGTTCGAGGATCACCTGCGCAACAGGCAGATCACGTATGGAGATGTAGCTTGCAGATTGTTCCCATATTCGTTGGGAGAAGAAGCCCATTACTGGTTCATCCACTTACCAGTCTGATCAATAAGATCATGGGAGCAGATGAAAGCAACCTTCGTTGGAAAGTTTGGAATACCTATTACTCCCGCATAACTGTTTCGACAATTTGTAGAAGTAAGAAGATAAGACAAGGAGCCCATTCATGTATTCAACAATAGATTTCAGAAGGTTCTCACAAGGCTGCGTACTCCTTACACCATTGCTGATGCTCGAGAAGACTTCTATGCCGCCTTGGATCCCTTAACAACAATGTTTGTGAGAAAAGCTCACCCCGCTCCAGTTAACATGAACTTAGCCGATGCTAAGGCTATTGAAGTAAGTCAGAACATGGGGCAAAACACAACTGGGCCTTCGTTATACACTGGCTTAGGTACTGCAAACAACCAGGTACAAACATGGAATCAACAAGTCCTAGCGTTGAATCCAATTCCCCAACCAGCTTATCAGTCAACGACGCCATCAAACCAGTTAGTTCTCCACCCTAGAGTACCTTTGTCTCAAGCGCCGACAACGCAACCTATCTATCTTCAGAACACAGTGCCACCAACGAAGACTCAAGAGGAAAAGGATGAAATAAAAGAGTTGGTGGAACAAGTAAAGAAGTTGTCAACTGAGGTGACTTACCTCAGGAATGAAAACAATTAGATTCAAGCTATGCAAAGAAATAATCAAGCACATCAAGGTGCTAATCGAGGGTATCAAAATAATCCTCCAAATCACCACGATACTCATCAAGGGTACAATCATGAGAACAATCATGGGTATAGAAATAACAATCAGGGATTTCAGAAGAGATCCTGGAATACAGGGCCTAATAATGGAGGTGTCCCTTCACCGTTGGACAACTCGCCACCTCCCGAGAACCGTCCTGCAGATATAGTATATTTGGCAGAGGCCGCCCTATCAAGATGGTGTAGGTTTCATAACACTAGTCAACATTTCGAGCTTCAATGTCATGAGTTCCAAGTTGCCGTTGATATTTTCAGGGGAGAAGTAAAGAACACGGAACCCACAGAGAATCCTCCAGTCATTGGATATGAAATAGTTTCGGCACCCCGGTATGATCAGGCATTGATCTTAGAATGTTTCAAGTTTCCGCCTAAATTTTAAAGTTACACACCGCCATCAGTTAATCAGAAGTTCCCACCAGCTTCAACAAATGGTCCCGTAGGGACGCTAGAAACTCAAATGCCTTCAGAGGCTCACGCCACATATGCGTCACTAGATGAGCCTCTCAGCAGAGATGGGTACAGTTTTCCACCTGTCAAAAACGTCTTGGTGGAAGGAATAAGAGAAGTACAATCTTTTGAGACCATTGGAGGTGGAGCCCCTAAGGTTTATCAAAGGAATTATCCTCAACATGAGCCGTTGACCACGTCAACGCCTCCAAATAACTTTACCACTCCATTGCATCCCAATGCGAGCAATGTTCCCAATGCACCGAAGGACTCTCCTGAGTACAAACAACATAATACAACACAAGGCAGAGGTGGACCACAAATGACTCAGTAGCCTGTTTACCAGGCTGAACAAGGACAGAAAGGGAGTTCTCCTCGAGAGGACATAAAAAAGCTGAGCTCCTATGTGTTGGAATAATTTAAGAAGATAAAGGTTAGTCTTACCCTCTACGAGTTGATGAAGATTCAAGAGATTAGAGACACTCTTTTGGGAACGTTGATTGAAACTCCCATCATAAGAAGTACTTCACAAGAGGCACCCAGTGCACCAGGAAATCCTCATGTTGTTACACAGTCTCGTCCCGCGTAGAACACAAATGTAGTGCAAAGTGTGCCCCAAACACCCTTTTATTCTTGGGAATCTCAACAATAATCCCAAAATTTTGAAGGTATGGTGCTAGATTCTTCAGGCGCTCCTGGAAAGACTGAGATTGAGAGGAGTATTCAACATGATGCTGTCGCAAAACATAAACAAAATACAAGAGATGTGGCGTAGGACAAACAAGTTCAGCCGGATAGGAAAGATGAAAAGAGGAATGATGTAGTAGATGAAAGAAGAAAACCAGTGGTGTTCTATCAGGGAAAAGATGAACCAACCCCATTCCTGGTTTCGGTCAGAATATTTGGAAAGATGCTCCACAACTGTTTGATTGATTCCAGAGCATCATGCAATGTCATGCCATTGAAGGTATGTGAAAGGTTGGGTCTAATCCCACTCCACACCAACAAGAACGTGACTCAACTAGACAAAACTGAAGTCCCAGTCGTTGGAGAACTAATGACATTCACATGCAGCTGGTTGTAGATCCCAGGATCCAGAGTCGTATTGATATTTCTGTTGTGGATATACCAGATGGTTATGGCATGTTGCTAAGCAGAGATTGGTCCCGCAAGCTGAATGGATATATTGCAACTGACTTCTCTCACATGTGGTTGCCCTGGAGAGGATTTCCTAATCAGATAAGAGTGGAGAGCACACTACGACTCAAGTTGATGATCACAAAATATGGTGACAATAATGAAGTTTTATTTACGGAAACTGATTTGGGCTCGTATAAGCCCTTTAAACAAGAAGTTCTCATGTTGCTGAGTATGAATGAAGAAAGGCCCTTGGAAAATGAATCTTCCTCTACTGAAGTTTTAATAGAAGATGACGTAAGCGAGAGCGAAGAAATGTTCGAGAACTTCAGGAATTTTGTGCTAAAGAATGTTAGGCAGAAGATAGAATCATGGAAGAATGCCTCCATCAATAGTATGCTACTGGCCAATTGGTGTAGAATTCATGAGGCTTTCCATTCGGAAGTCACATGTGCCATGTGCAAAATGGCTATAGAGCAAGTCTCAAAGAGAATTCCGCAAGACTCTTTAGAAGAAGAACTTGAAGAAGTGAATAAAAGAGGAAGCTCTCCGACGGAGAAATGGGTAGAAAATGAGAGAATTAAGCCTGTAGTAGAAAAGAACATCGCGGAGGCATATGAACAAATGGATACACACACCCGTGTCATAGAGAATCAAGTGTGGACCCTGAGATTTGATGGATCAAAATCCAAGAAGGGAAATGGAGCAGGATTTGAACTCATTGGCCCTATGGGAGAAGCATATTTAGGTGCTTATAGACTCCTGTTCTCTTGTACAAACAATGTTACTGAATATGAATCATTGATTCATGGGTTGATCCTAGCAATGGAGAAAGGTGCCAAGATTGTGCATGCCTTTGGAGATTCAGACATAGTGGTCCGCCAGGTAAGGAAGCAGTACGCTTGTCATGACAAGAGGTTAGGCCGTTACTAGAACAGATTCTGGGCCCTGATCGAAAGCTTCGATGCATTTAATATCAAGCAGGTGTATAGGTCTAAAAACCTAGTGGTAAATTCTCTCGCGCAAGCAGCTAGTTCGTTGGAACCCTTTGCCATGGAAGGCTTGAAGAAATTTACTGTGGAGTTGATCTCCACACCCTCGATCCCAGACAACATAAAGAACTTTCAAGTGTTTGACGATGATAAGCAGATTCTAGAATTCTTGACAAGCTCCAGAGTGTTTGAAGCACAAATTATAGATGAAGAAGAAACCGAAGAAGCAAAGTTTATTGCTGAAGGGATCTTGAACTTAAAAACAAATGTTATTCCTAGAGGGATGGTTGAATTAGAAAGACTCTTTGATCCCGATAGACTGAGTAGAAACCAGAGTACTCAAGGAAATGAATGTGAAGCCATCAACTTGGGAACTAAGGAGCAGACAAAGAATGTTTTTGTGGGTAAGGTTTGTACCCCAAGAGAAAAGGAAGATATTGTGCAAGCTTTAAGAGAATTCTCCGATGTGGTAGCCTGGGGCTACAAAGATTTGAAAACGTATGACACTTCCTTAATCACACACAATCCCGCTAAAGCCAGGGAATAAGCCATTCAAATAGAGGCAGAGGCCCGTAAACCCACTGTTGGAACCATTGATTTATCAGGAGGTTAAGAAGCTCCTTTCAGCTAGGATTATCTTTCCGGTAAGGGACTCGACATGGGTCGCCAATCTAGTTCTAGTTAGAAAGAAGAACGGTGAGATAAGATTGTGTGTCGATTTTCGCAATTTGAATAGGGCATCTGAAAAGGATAACTATCCCTTGCCCTCATTGGATGAAGTGTTACAAATTGTCAATGGCTCCCAGATGATGTCATTCCTGGACGGCTATTCAGGGTATAACCAAGTGATGGTGGAAGAGGCAGATAGATTGAAGACCGCCTTCACCACCAAGTGGGGGACTTTCGCTCATAGAAGAATGCCTTTTGGCTTGATCAACGTTGGAGCTACGTTTCAATGGGCTATGGATATTGCTTTCTGGGATCTAGTTGGAAAATGCATCATTATTTACATGGATGACTTGACTGTGTTTTCCAAAAGAAGAGAAGATCATGTTGAGGATTTGAGAAAGATCTTCTAGAGATGTAGAAGGTATGGCATTTCCCTCAATTCAAAGAAATGCGTGTTCGGGGTTACTGAAGGAAGGTTATTGGGACATGTCATTTTGGAACAAGGCATATCAATTGACCTAGACTGTAGCGAGGCAATCTCAAAGATCGGTATGCCAGGGAGCCAGAAGGAGTTGAGATCATTCTTTGGCAAGATCAGTTTCGTAAGGAAGTTTATAATTGGGTTTGCCGAGATTGTCAGACCGTTAAATGAGATGTTGAAGAAAGATGCAAAGGCAAAGTGGTCCCCTCAAACAAGGAAGGCGTTTGATGAAATCAAACAAGCAATAGTGGATGCCCCAGTACTAGTTAGTCCAGATTACGCCAAGCCCTTCTATCTGTACTCCTTTGCTTCATAGCACACCTATGCAGCAGTATTGACCCAAAGAGCGGAAGAAAAGGATGAGCATCTGATTGCCTTTTTGAGTGCGCCGTTGAAAGAGGTAGAGTTGAGACATCCAAATGTGGAAAAGCAGGTTTATGCTTTGGTGAAGGCCGCCAAGAAGTTCAGACATTACATCCTGAGAAGAAAAGTCTATGCTATAGTTCCAGATGCCACAATGAAAACATTGTTGATGCAAAATGAATTAGGAGAAAGAAGAGGCAAGTGGGTCGCCACTTTGTAAGAATATGATATGGAGATACAACCTATGAAGTTGGTCCGAGGGCAAGCTTTGGCGCAGACAATTGCAATGGCAGGACCCGGATTGGTAGAACAAACATATGTGCTGGAAGAGGTGTCTCGAGGAGAATGGTATGACGACATTGTTTATTACTTGTTGAATCATAGGTGTCCTTCACATTTGAATCCAATGCAGCAAAGAGCCTTGAGAATGAAAAGCCGGAGATTTATGCTACGAGGGTCAGTGCTATATAGGAGAAATCACGAAGGAATCTATTTGAGATGTGTAGGGAAAAGAGAAGCTAAGCAACTTATGGAACATTTTCACGAGAAATTTGGAACAAGTCACGAAAGTGGTTTGGCCACAGCTCATCAAATTTCAAGGGCTGGATATTACTGGCCCACACTTTTTAGATGCTTATGAACATGTGAAGACTTGCCATATTTGTCAAACAACTGCATAGAGAGAGAAGAATCCGGCTATGCCCTTACAACGAGTGATTGAAGTCAGGCCATTTGCAAAGTGGGGGTTAGACTTTATTGGGATGATTAATCCACCTTCCTCGACACAACATAGGTACATTTTGACAGTAACAGACTATTGCACCAGGTGGACAGAGGCTCAAGCTCTCAAGCTCTACACGACATACGTGGTGATTAAGTTCCTTGAAGAGAATATTATTACAAGATTTGGATGCTACCATGCGTTTGTGTGCGACAATGGTCCAACTTTTTCATCTTTGAAATTTTTGAACTGGGCATTTGAATATGGGATCGCCCTAAAGTTCTCTTCCAATTATTATCCATAGGGAAATGCACTTGCAAAGTCCACAAATAAGAATTTGTTGAATGTTATTAAGAAACTGTTGGATAAGAACCCCAAGGATTGGCATACACAGTTGAGATTTGCTTTGTGGGCTGACAGGACCAGAACAAAGAATTCTTTGGGAACATCTCCTTATCATTTGGTATATGGGCAAGACCTCGTCTTCCCAGTTCAATTGAGGATCCCTACTCTTCAGTTTATTCAAGAGTATCTCGAAGGAGAAGATCGGATTCAAACTAGGTTGTCCCAGTTGATGCATTTGGAGGAGAAAAGAGATGAAGCATTGGAAAATCTAGCCAAGCATCAGGGAGTTGTGAAAAGATGGTTTGACAAACAGGCTAGAGTCAAGGCCTTCAGGATTTCACACTTAGTTTTATGTTGGGACAAGGCCCACGAGAGAAGAGGTGATCACGATAAGTTCGACAAATTGTGGTTGGGCCCTTATCAGATTTTTGAGATCCTGGGAGATAATGGATTTAGATTGAAAACGCTAACAGGGGAGGATATCCCATTGCCAGTCAATGGGCGGTTCCTCAAGCATTATTTCCAAGCGTAGGTTCCCTCTTGGGACCTACTTTGTATATAGTTAGATTAGGTTGCTTTTCCCGCTTTCCTCTTCGGTTTTGGTTTTGATGTTTCTACCCTTGAGTTGTTCGCTTAGGTGGTTTTGGTTTGGGTTTGAAATGGACATGGATTTTGGGTTTCCCCACTGCGTATGGGGTGATGATGTTTTCCTTATGCGGTTTGGTCTACGGCCATTGGGTTTACAAATTGGTGCAAGTATTGAAAGGCCAAGGTTGTTTTCCTCTTGTCATCATCCGATTTCATATAAGCTCGACTCGAGAGGTTAATTAGTTATTGTGTCGTAACACATCAGTCTGAGATCATAATGTCTTATCTGTTCAACAAACTACTCTGAGTCATTTTGGTTTCTTGGGAAAGGTTACAACAAGTGAAAATTTTACATCTTGCTCTAGTGCCACTGCAATTCTCAAACCCATTGGTAGCTTCACTGCTTACCAACCAATTATGGAATTGATGGAAAATCAAGAAAAGAAAAGACAAAATGTGCTAAAAGAGAAAATATGAAAAAGAGCAATGAAAGAAATATCATACTTTGAATATTGGTTTTGGGAATATACGGATAACTCCACTGGGGCTATGGACGCCTGATTGGCAGGGAGGCAATGTCCAGGATGCTTTTGAAGTTAAGATACTTATATAACTTGTCGTAGTCAATCTCGAGGGGCAAGATGGGTTAGAGGTGAAATGAATGCACATACTTAGAAGATCTCAGATGAAGGTGTTTTGAACCAATATCAGATTCTTCTCCCCTTTCAAGTAAGTATCCTTTCTGTATGATGCTTAGAGGAGAGTTAGCCAAGGTTTAATCTTTAAAGTGTTTTTCAACACTTTCCCGTGGAGTCGCTAGATGTTGTGACCTTTTCACACATCACCCCATTCAAAATGGGTACCCCCTAATTTTTGCTCCATTCTGGTCTTTTGGCTTTGGTTCTCTCCCTCTCTCTCTCTGGTCTTCTGTCCTTCCGGGGATGTCTCCATAGTTGACCTAAGTTGGAAATTTTGGCTAAGCTTGTGAAATCAGGGTTTTTATTCTTCAGGCTTGCTTGACGTCAAATTGAAGTCTGAACTCGACATAATAATCAAAGCTTCAAGCGGGATCCAACTAAATTTTCATCGAATTCGGTCAACTTACTATTTTTAGTAAGTTCTCAATCTGGGGTCTTTTCCTCGAAATTTTGGAATTTTGACTACTCCAACACAATCAGGTAACTTCAGGGTGCTTGCACGCAAAATTTGAACAAATTCTGACAACTTGCTATTTTTAGCATTTCGGGCTTTAGGAGCCAATTTTAGAATTTGCATGTGTGCTTTTTCAATGCATGTCTGGAGGATGTTTCTGGGTTTTTCAAGACCTTCGCGATGATATAACATGCAAGCTAGGATGAGGACTTTCAACAATTCAAGTTTCAAAAGCTATTTTAGGGTTTACATACAAAATTTCTCAGTACATGTCGGGATATTCCTCATGGGTTTTTCAAGAGCTTCACAGTGATGTGACATGCAAGCAGAGTTGATCATTTTTCATGGACTTACTATTTTTAGCCAGTGCCCGCATGTGGACCAGTTTTCTGGGTTTTTCTGGGATTTTTGAGATCCCTCGGGCATTGTAACATGCAAACTCATTCGGCAACTGATTAGTCACTTTTCAGGCGTTTACTATTTTTAGCAAGCACACTCTGGCAGCCACTCAACACTTCAATTTCACAAGCAGAACAACATGCAATAGGAATCAAGTTAAACCAAGGTCATTCGAGGTATATGCAAGTCAAATTAGGGTTTCCTACTTTTATGCCTAAAATAGGGGGTGAAATTCGAGAAATTGTCAAAATGAAGTACCCCATCAGGATTAGCATCCTTCAGGTAGCCTACTAGCAAAATTTGAGCGTGATCTGAGTACTTACTATTTTTATTAAGTCATATCATGGCTATAAATAGCAGGTCTATGCCGGAAGCAGGTATGAGCAGGACACTTAAACCACCAAGAGCATGTGAAGCAAATTTCAGATCAAGCAGAGCTGCAAAAGTCGGGCAATTTTAAGGTTTGCTAAAATTAGCAGGAAGGCTAAATATAGCAGATGAGCGTGGGCAACGGGTATAAACAGGGTAGCAAGGCCACAAGAAGCATATCTTGCCAGCTCCAGGTTTAGAATGGGTGAAAAGCCATGAAGAGTCACACTTCTCCAAAATTTAGTAAAATTAGAGTGGCAAGATGTAGCTGAGGCATTGAAAATTTCCAAGTTGAAGTTGACAGAGGAAGGATGAAATGCACGCAAGATTGGGGGAGGTTTTAAAAAATTCTAAGTATGCGGAGTTCCTGCTCATGCCTCCAAATGCACCCTCATAGAGAGTGAAAGAAAAGTTTTGAAGGCGTGGAATTTCCTTCACCCTACCTCAAATGTGCCCAAGCTTGCAAGGCTATGGGGTTGGCGTGAAAATTGTCTAAGGCAATAAAAGTTCCTTCTCCCTACCCTATATGCGCCCAAGGCATGGAAGACTTTCTCCACCACATGTGAAATGCGCCCAAGGCACAAACAAGTTCCTCCTCCCTATAGGAAATGCGCCCCCAAGGTATAAGCAAGTAAAGGGTTGAAAAAAAATCCAAGGCGTGGGAATTCCTCCTCCCTGCCTCATATGTGCCCACAAAGAAGACGCGAAGTCAAGGCAATAAAATGCTAAGTATGAGGAATTCCTTCTCATACCTCTAAATCCGTCCAAGGCATAAGCAAATTCCTTCACCACATGGGAAATGCGGCCAAGCTTGCAAGTCAGAAAAAATGAAGTGAATGAAAATATTCTAAGTGCAAAAGTTCCTCCTCCCTAGGTGAAATGCGCCCAAGGTTGAGAGGACATGGCGTAAAAAAAATTTAAGGCGTGGTAATTCCTCCTCACACCCTTATATGCGCCCTCAAGTGGAAGTGGATACATAAGAATGCACCCTTGTTTGTGGAGGAGGTAAGGTAACATGCTAAGGCGTGGAAATGCCTAATGGGTGAAAAGGGGCGAAAGTGAAGGCTACAGGTGTGAAGTACGTCCAAAATTAAAAGTTGAATAAACCTTAGAAATTTATTATTTTCAAAATAAAAAATAAAAAACTAAACTTACCCCTTCGTTTGGATACACATGAATATGATGATTTCTAAAGGGAAATTTTTTCTAAGTCCTGGACATTTCCCAGTTGGAGATGATTTTAAAATTTTCCACACCTCACTCGAGATTTTTCGACAGAGATTTTAGCTTGGCACTTGTTTAATAAATTTCCTAGGCAAAATTAAATTTTTGTAAGGAAAATAAAAGTAATGTTGTTACAAAAAATGCCTTGGCTTATGAATTGAAGCTAGATGTGTGAAATAATTTTGCTGGAGTAAACATGGAATGAAAATGCCTTTGCCAGTTGATGAAATTTTCTATGAGGAATATTTGATTTAACGTTTTAAATTGCAAGCATGATGAAGCTCGCCTATGCAGGTTTGATAAATTTTCAAAGTTTCCTATGCTTCAAGTGACAAGTGTTGTGACTGGCAAAGGAGGGAAAACAGAAATTCAAATAAATTTGCTAAGATTAGCCTCTTCTAGAATTCGACTTGGGTATAAAAGCTAAAGCTCTTTTTATTTTCTCCATCAGTTGTTGAATGCAAACTTGAAGTCTGCAGGTGAAGAAGTGCAAACTTGAGAAAAGAAAATTAGTGAAGGTTGTGTTGCTGCGAGTAAATTTTTCTAAGTGTTGGAGGTTGTGTTGCTGTAAGTGGAAATTTCTAAGTGTTGAAGCGAGACTTTGCTGAAGGGCATCGAGGTTTGAAGTTAGAAATTTTGAGTGCTGTAGCCTCTTATTTTAAGAATGCGGCTGGCACTCTCAAGTGATGTTATTTTTCAATGTCTTATTTTCTAATGGATGTTTTTCATTGCTTCAGGATAGCTGAAGCAAGTAGAAGAGCTTCTGGAAGGGAAAATCATGCTGAATCCAGCAAGGCAAATGCATCAAGGCAGGCTGTAATAAAGAAGTTGAGCAATCTTCCCTACGAGAGTCAAAGTTTTCTTCAAAGCTGGGCAAATTAAGTGACACTAATCTTGGCTCCTTCAATTTGGAAACTTTCAGAAGTTGAATGCTGGGAATTGGAGGTCATCATCCATCAGTCATTTCACACAATATTGTCAGAATTGGACTTAATGCAGTTGCTGGTTTTCTACCAGCAATTCGGTGCTTGAAGCTGATTATGGAATGTGCTAACTGTTACAACACAAAGTAGAGAACTATTATCTCACTAGATGACAAGCTGTTGGCCAACCTTATGCCTGAAGCTATTGGGGAAGCATTTGGAATTCCGGCCTATGAGAAGATGATTTACAAAACAAGAGAGGGGGTTGAGAAAATTTATGCATCCATGTTTGATCGATGTATTGATATGATAAACTATCGTTGGATGAACAAGCCTAAGCCAACCCGCACAAAGCTCCCGAAGCAAATAATTTCAGAAGACTTGAAGTAGGAGTTTTGTGACTTGATCATGATGCTTAGCAGAGTTGGAGGGTGCCCCCAAGCGTCCATCTTTGAACCTTGGATGTTTTACTACATCAACCTTGTGCTGGAAGGAAAAGAGTACGTGGACTGGGCATTGATGATCAATGACAATTTGCATGAGCAACTCAGGAGTCTAAGGAGAAAGAAGACATTTTATATGAGCTCATATATCATCTACATGCTGGCCCGAATGACGAGATACAAAGGGATATCATACAAGCAACCGATTGGGTGTGGCTCTCAGCAATTCAAGATTCATGAGGCTTGTCCGCAGTTGCATTTGACAAACAATTCAAATTACAAGAGAGTCAATGATGCCTTCACGATGCATATAACGAGGACACTGCAACAAAGAACTCATCACAATATATCCAGGGAGGCACAAGAGTTGATTGAAAAATATAGATGTTGGTTTATTCAGTTTCCAAAATTTACTTACATCAGGCTGCAGGGGTTTTCATCTTACCCATACAGATTGCCCTGATATCCCACAAATAGGATTTTGATGCTAGAAATATCTAGGCAACTCATTGCCTACGATAAGATTCAGAAGAAGAAAAAGAAGGGTGGATTTGACTTCCCTATTACCACCATAGGGAATTCGGATGAAGTTTGTCCATCATTGTAGGCAGCTAAGGAAGTAGAAAATGAGCTTGAATTCTTCCACCTCTCCTATCATACCAACAGACAACATTATGATCCCCAGAGAAATATCAGATGGATACTGTCTGAGGAATTCAGGCATAAGGCACAAATTGAAGACTTCTGGGCGAGTGCAGTAGATGAGGCTGAAGTCAGGAGAAGGATGTTTTCAAGGATACCGTTGGACATGATTAGGGAATGTGAGATTGCTCCGCTGCCCGACCAGGTGGAAGAAGATATAAATGTCATACAGGCTGATTATAAAACAGTAAGGAATACACCACTCCCACTTCCAGATTGGTCAGAGCCAAAAATTACAGACTTGGATACGCTTTGCATACCAGTCTTGACATTCACACGAAACTGGGTGATGAGGCGTGTGAACCGGCTTAAGGGCAGGTCAATTCCCCTTGCTTACAATTTAATGGGAGACCATAGATCACCAACTGCTAGGCAAAAGAGGTAGGTTGCTCAAGCTCCAGAGCCACGAGGAAAAGAGCCAGTCTAGGTCGAGCCTCAAAGAGTTGAGGAGGCATCGCATATGCCATCAAGGGCACATTCTCCAAGCATGCAAGAGATTTCACTATTTGCTGATCAAAGAGGAAAATTGAATGAAGAATAGGAATTATGAGAAACAAATCAGCCACCTCGTAGGGTGTCCGTTGGCCAGAGCATCAATATGCCTAGAGAAGAAAATCGGCCAGAGATGGAGCAAGAAACGACCACTGATACTCATATCCAACGTGAGATTGATGCAGCTCTCGAGGATGATACCACTATTGGGCAGGAGGTCCAAAGCTCATGAGATATCGAGCCGATTGAGATTGATGAGCCTTGTCAGGATGAAGGCGTAGAAGAAGTTCGTGAAGTAGAGGCCAGGAATAAACAACCCTTCACTATTTTTGACTTGCAGTAGGAAGTGCAAGAATGTCTAAGGGACAGGATGAGACGTGATCCCGTTGAAGAAACTGATCCAGTAGTTGAGATGGAGGAGTTGTTGAGTAGGATTAGTGCACCTCCAACGAAGAAGAAAGCCAAAAAGTTTTCTAAGATTTGAACTGATGAGGATGGCTTTCGTACGCTTCATGTTGCTATGCGTAGGGTGGATTGTGATCGAGATGAGGTTGTTCCAGAAAACTATGTGATCACTACCATGGAGCTTGGCCGCCCTATTGGAGCGCAAGTGATTGAGGAGTGCGATAATTCCTATCAAGCACTCAAGGAGAAATTGCTCCGCACTGAAGGCAAGTACAAAGATTGAAGATGGAGCACAAAACATTGATTGGTTATGTACAACACTTGTCTTGTCCTTGTGGGCAAGAAAATCCAGCAATTGAGCTCCCAACCGAATTTCCTAGAGAGTCAGTCAACGGTTTGGAGGATTTGAGAAGGATGGTACAGTAGTTAGATAAGTGGGTTGCCAATGTTCTTACTGAGATAGAAAAGTTTATGGAGGATCTTGCTCATGCCTATCGGCAAGCCTTCGATATTATGGCACGAATGAAGGTAGTTAATTAGGCTTGGGGTGAGGCTCGTATCTATCAAACTAGAGTTGTTCTTTGCCTGGAGGCTTTGATTCACACGCCCTTGCAGACTTAGTTTGTGGGAGGCGTGATTCAGGAAGGTGATAGATATGACTTTGCCGGCTGGTACTCTTCAGTGGTCACAGGCTGAGGATTCTATGATGCAACACAGGCAGATTCAGTCAGAGTTAGAAAGGCCATGACAAATATTTTTGATGGAATCCTCAATACATTGGAGGCTATCTTTGCCAGGAGGCTGGCTTCTTAGGAGATAACTACAGATGATTGGAAGAGTATGTTGGTACCTTTCTTTTCGGAGGTGAAGACCTTTGTTTAGGATGATTTTGAAAACACCTCCACCTTCTCCAGCATTGTTCAGAATACCCAGGATGCTCTAGTTGCCTGGAAGAAGTCTTGTGTTCGGCATGGGCAAATGGTTACAGTGCTAGAGTTTCAGCTTGATCACGTCCCACCTATTTCAGATCGAGAGGTTGAAGCTGTGTTAACTAGGTTCATTGACCTTATAGCTAGGGAAAAGGAAAAAGGAAACGCCGTTTTGGATGATGATCTTTTGGAGGAAGACGATGTGCATTAATTGCTTGTGATGGTTCCTGCAAAGGAATGGAGAATCTTCTGTGCATTCATTGCCCCACCCTCTCGGTGGCGGTTTTTAGGGTAGACCCTTGATTAGGGTATATGTGGTTCAATCTGAGCCCTTCATTGTATTTGAATCCGAACCGTCCACTGGATTGAGCTAGCTATAAAAGGGGCGTTCCCCCTCATTGTAATATATTAGAATTAGAAGTTAGATTGAGAATTGAGCTAGAGAGTAGAGAAGTCATATAGTGAATAGCTGAGAAGTTAGCATAGCTTAGATTGAAAAGGAAGAAAGATTTCCCTTTGAAAAATTTGTATGAAGTTGTTGTGAACACTCTCATGGTGTAAAGAATTTTCATTGATTGGTGATTCCTTCTTTAATTATGAGCAGCTAGCAAGGCTTTTTTGTTTTTCCGATTCAAGTAGTTTAAAGTAAAGTAGATTTTATTTCGATGAAGTAGTTGATAGTGGTGGAACACGTTGTTTCGTTTGAGTAAGTTTCATTCATCCATACCACTAGCAGGCTCGTTGACGGTGGGCTCGCCTTGCGTGGTCAACTGGAGTATCTTTGCACTTAACTTCAATTGTGATACGTATGTCTGTATGCATCGTTGTGATGGTATTTGTATGTCGGGTCATAGTTTGAATATCTTTCATCATCCTTTGAAGATTGCACCGACTCTGTAGAAGTTGTTTGAAGGGAGGCAAAGCAGAATTTGGTTCGAAGCTTGCTGAAATTAGCCTTCGTATCCCACATTTAGGAGTAGACAATAGAGTCTCTATCCCTATCCCCTTTAATTTCAGTATTTCCTCGGCTAGTTTAGGAACCTGAGCATCATCGACAAATTATTCGTATCTTACAACTGCTTCAAATTGAATAGTTGTGTAAGTCCCCTTGGAATAACCGACAAATCACATCAGGCCAACTGAAACTACATCCATTGCATAAAGGAACCTTGGAGTCGAATGCATGATCTTTCGCAATCTTAGCATGCAGGATATTTTGATCAAGAGAGGATAGAGTGACCGTTTGAAATTTTATTCTGTGTTGGTGTGGTCATAAAACACCCGTGAATAGGACCCCGAACCCTCTATGGCCCAACCCTTGCCTCGGGCCTGTGGGGTCGAATCTTATGTGGGGTTTTTAGGCAAACCACTTCACTCATGTTTCGCCCTTCCTAACAGGGTTCAAGCACATCACATACAATCTCTTTATAACCACGTGAATATGCATTTATCATTGACTTTTATTTTCACCTATTTTACTTTGAGAATTTTTACATGAGTACATAATCAAATAAACCAGTGTTCCACGGGGACGCGTCCACCCCTAAATTTTAGCCGTCCCCTTGTCTCGGACGTTTTAGAGACTTGGAGACGGCAAGGAGACTTCCCTCCGCTGTCCTGCCACCGCCATCGGGACGTTAGAAACGTCAAGGAGACGTGGGGGATGCCTGCGCATCTCCGAGACGTCTCGGGGGCGCCCAGGCGTCTCTTGAGCGTCTTGGAGATGCCCAGGAGTCCCCCGCGCTGGGACATCATGAAAAGAGCTTTTTTAAAAAGTCATTTATTTTTATTGGTTTGTGTGCCTGGGGTTGAATCCTAAAGGCTTGTGGGACCCATCTAAAAGCCTCTAAATGAAATAAATCACTCTAATTGCTCATTTTTTTACTCATATGCATTTGATGTTTTGGAGCAGCTAGGTGAAGAAAAGGAAAACCAGTAAGGAGTGAAAGAGTGAGTTTGAGGTGCTGCAAGTGCAAGAGGGGTGAGAAGGAGAAAGAAGAAGAAGAGGAGGAGCATTCTACACTAATTTTGAAGGATTTTTCAAGCACAAGACAGGGTTTTATGACTATTTTTTGAAGTTTTTAATTGTTTTTTCAATTTTTTTGTTTGTTTTGTTTTCCAAGTTTTTAGATTCATTTTGAAAAGATAGTTTGATGTTTTAAATAGGCGTTGAAATGAAATCAAAACATGAATATGCATTTGCAGCCATGTCTATATGGCTGCAAATGTGTAACAACCCCCATACTGGGTAATTAAATTTTTTTCTACTTTCAAATAATATACAAGGAAAAACTCACATGATGATAAAGTAAATAAACTTTTCTTTTCTTTTCATTTCAACATTTCATATTAAAGAAGCAATTGACACAATACATCATTACTTTCGTTTCCAAATAAATAACAGAGTAAGAATACATACAAGTATAAAACAACTCGGAAAATTTTGAGCAAATACGAATAAGACGGTCCAGGATCTTCCCTTTCAAACCTTGGTATTTCAGAAGTCTGCTGTGGAGGAGAAACATCACTCAAGTGCTTTTCCGCCAACCACAGACTTATAATGCGGTCCCCCGCACGTTTACTGTTAAGTAGACGACCCTCCCTTCTACGAAGAGATTGGCTGGGTAATCGGTTCTGTTGTAACCAACGGAGCATAGTGTTGTGTCCTACATAACTAAATCCTTGTAATCCCACAATCTCAATCTAGTATGTAATCTGGACAATAGTGAATTGACAGTGTAATCGTCTCAAAGTCTAAGTGGACGTAGGTGTACTACACTACTTGGCCAAAGTGTTTCGGCAGTATTAAACTGACGGTCATCTATCACATGCACTAAGTCAGCTTCAGTTTGACTTGAGGCTGTCTTATCCTACGTGTAGGCTAAGTCTTTACCATGGGTAGTCAATCACCCCAGACCCCCTACAACTATCTACCTAATTAGGAAATGAAAAGTAGTCAACAAGTGTCCCTCAGGTAACTCCTATTCCAGAAATCTTTATCCACTGAGTACATAGCTTTTCCTAGTTAACCTATTAACCTTAAGCTTTAGACTAACCTTGGTACTGGTTTCATCTTGATCCTAGTAATAAATAACTAGTTCCCTCGTTTCCTTTATATAAAGAGATCAAGTAGTATACACACAAATGTAATCAAACAAATTCCCTTTCACAATTGAAGTGGAATAACGACTTCCCCTTTTCCCTTATATTTAAATTGCACATAAGACATTTCCATAAAATGCAGACAAACCATTCCTTTATAATGCAAACAAACTATTCCCTTTAGTCTGTGCAGTCATAAACAAGAAACTGATTTTCTTTTTTACTTGACTGTCTACTTATATTATAATACAATTTAATGCACAAAGTAAACATATAGTTTCAAATATTTATAAACTAAAAACGAAGATATTAAAGAATGTGACACTCATGCCTGTTTCCTTAAGCTGGCCTCCTTGCTGCTTGTGAATGCTTTTGATTCAGATAGTAGTAGCTCCTTTGTTCCTTTCTTTAATTAATCCCTCTCTCTCATTGTTCTTTCTAGATTCTAATCCTTAAGCTGAAGCTCAGAATGACTAGAGTATAATTTCTGGTAATGCTGGTTACTACTTTTCTCAAAATTGATTTCTACAACAGGTGCATACATGTATGTATGCAGCATATGAAATTCTCAAGGTTTGAACAGAATGGCAATGGTGAATTGTGGCTCTCACAAGCAATTTCGGAATTCTGAAAGACAAGTTGTGAATTGGTAAAAATGATAAGAAAATGAGCTCAATTTATAGAGTTCGGATTCTCATGCCAAGCTACAGTTTTGGCATAAGAATCGACACCTCTACCTATTTGAAAGTGTCAAACTCATGGTGGTAGCATTACAAAAGCTTATTCAACTTTTAGAAGGTGAGTCCACCTCCATTTGTGAAGAATGATTCAAACATCACATGGTAAAAATGACAGAGCGACACCTACAGGCGTCCTCTTGCAATGGCGTCCAAATCTGGCCGATTGTTTCCCAGTGGAAAACCTCCCAGCTTGAAGGCGCTCCATCTGGCCCTTATTTATGGTTTCGACCAAACTGTTTTCAAAACACGTCCCTGCATTTTCCGCAACCAAGTCCATCGCGTGTATTTGCAGCAACGCATCTTCATTTTCTATTTTCAAAAGTTCACTATATCGATGAATGAAATATTTGCTGTTGGTGTTTTAATTCCCAGCTTTACCACGGTGAAAGGAATTCCATAAATTTCAACGCAAATCATAGTTTATTTCCCATGGTAAAAATATTCGATATTCACCAAATGACTTAAAATGCTAAGTCTTTTATTCCTCATGGTAAAATTTATTCGATATGTACCAAATGACTTAAAATGCTAAGTCTTTTTATTTTCCAAAGATTTTATTTATAAAATATATATAAATTCTTATATACATATATAATGTATTATATTATATATAGTCTATTATAGTTTAATTTCTCAAAATAAATATATATATATATATATATATATATATTTTGGTAAGACTATAATAACATATTTATTTATATAATATTAACTATATATATATATATATATATATTTATCTATATATATTTACACTTAAATATACATATACACATTTGCATAAAATCATTCAAATATGTGTATTGCGAGCCAGTCAGCATACTTTCAATATACCTATTTGTGCAAATATGTGTATATATGTTTAACTGTAAATTCAAGGCAATATAATATTGTTATAATAAAACATCATAGATAGTGTGTATATGTTTATAGACGTGTATACTCCATTTATACCGTCATGTGTATGTATCGGTATGCATGCCATGTCGACACATGTGTATGGCATAATAATTTGCCCATCATACGTCTGTATCGCCATGTCATACATATTGATACATACATATGAGAGATACATGTATACACATATACACCCTGCCTATGTACATATATCAATTCACGTTCCACATTCAAGGTCACAGAACAGTAAGTCAGGTTAACAAGTAATACCACTCACAAGCACAAAGAAGTAATCCAAAACTCCTAAGCCTAAGGATGACTTATCAAGATAAACCTATTCGACTCAGTTCCTCTAAACCCTTAGTGAAGTGTGTGTATGCTCAATTGATTTATTTTACTGGTTATCTGACCAAGCCCCTCTCTCGAGTGATGTCTCCCCTCCGCCTGGAGGAATGGTTCCTGTTCTTGCATCCATTGGCACAAAACCACGGTAGTTACATGCTCATAACATTTTACAGTAAATAAATCAATATTTCAAAAAGCAAGATTAATTATCCTCTTTCATGCATTGTTTTACCCAAGAATAACATCAATCAGAGAATATAGAATGAGTCAATCATAAAATGTAAAAAGATTCTTAAATTGATAACAAGGTTCAACACATTTTATTCATCCAAATTCTTCCTTACAAACGAAATGCTCTAAGCATTGCTAAAATAGTAGCTATACAATTTCGGGGTGTAACAAAATGCATATTCATATTTTGAATTTTCATTTCAAAGCTCATTGTTTTTTTTTTCATCTTTCCATCAAGATTCATCATGAAGTTTTAAAATTTTAGTTTCAAATTTGTTAAACTAGGCTGAAACTAGGCACTTATAGAATTTATTTTTTTACTGCAGTGTCACAATGAGCTTTCATGACATCAACATGAGTGAGGATGAGGTCCATTCACATAGTGATACCGATCCTGAATATGCACTTGAGGCTGAGGGGGGTGACCATGGGGCTGAGCATGAAGTCCAAACTAGATCCATGGCAAGTGAAGCAAGTACTTTAGAGTGCCCTTTTGCAGTATTGGCAAAGTATGCTAAGGGTCCTTTTGATTCCAAATCCCCTCTCAAACAATTTGCAACAAAAGACCTAAGCAGGCAAGGGGCAACATCCGGTGGCACAAGGAGGTGGAAGTGCAACTTTTGTGGTGAGGGGTGGTATGGGAGCATCACTAGAGTGAATGCACACCTTCTTTTCATTAGAGGAAAAGGTGTGGGGATATGTGAGTTTTTGGCAAAATCAGAAAACATGAAATACAAAGTTGAAATAAATAAGTTATGGGGTGTACCTGATGATACTCTAGCTGCACCTGTGCCTACTACTTTGCAGCATAGGACACATGTTCAACATAGCCAGCCACAGAGATCCAGCCATACTTTGTAGACGAGAGTAGGAGGGACACCAGGTTTTTCTTCTAGTGCCTATGTAGGAGAGGGGAGGGGGAAACGAAGATTGCAAAGTCAAACTCAAAGTAACCCCATAGCAGATTTGTTTAATGTGCAGCTCAAGGATGACATAGATGATGCCATTGGCAAGTTCTTTTTTGCCAATGGCATCCCGTTTCAAGTTGCCCGATCTCCTTATTATAAGGAGATGATATTGATGGTGGCAAAGGGAGGACCATCATATGTGCCACCAGGTGAGACAAAATTGAGGACTATGATCTTGGTTAAGAACTATTCCAAGATCAGTTTGTTGATGGAGAAGATGAAGGAGTGTTGGGAGAATTATTTCAATATTTATTTACTTTTAGTCTTTTAGTAATAGTATTCAAGTATTCAAAATGTTAGTATTTGCAATTTTACTAATTTGCCAAAGTTTAATTTGAAATGTTATTTTTAAACATCTTTTTATAACTAGTTATTCAAGTACCATATGTATATCAGCACCGCCCCCCCGCCGCCGTCCCCCTGCCGTCCCCAAACTTAGACCCCTTGTCCCCCTGTCCCCGAGACGCGTTCCCGACAGGGGACGCGCCTGCTTCAGGAAACTCCGTGGAACACTGAAATAAACTATATCATAGTAAAGTATCAGAATGCAAAATGCATATGTAACAACATCAATGTATCCATGTTAGTCCTAGTCTCTTTCTTTCCTATCTATGATGCACAAGGTCAATGCTAGCATAAGTTCAAATGTATTATGTTATAGGAGAGATCCAACATCAATCAGATCTAAATGCATTCTATCAAATCAAATAAAAGATCTAGCATCAATCAAGCCTGAATGCAATCATAGTTAACACTTAAAATGACAATGTTCTATTCCCATAATAGTGATGCAGTAAAACCTAACCCAGATTATTATCTTTCACTTGTCTTTGCTAAATGATTTAAGAAACGAAATATCACACAGCTTTACCTTTGGCTGTTTTAAGGAGATGCTGGTCTACATAGATCGATCAAGGGATGCATATTTACATACATAATGCTGAGTTCACCTAATATGATTATTCTATCTCAAGGTTGGCGGATTGTGGGGAATTGATTTCAGAATTTAATCACAGCAAAGGTAAACTGGACAGTTCGATGAGTAGAGTTAAAGAATATGTCTAGCAATGCAAATATCAAATAGAAGCTTGGATCGTACAGAATTCCTGCAACATCATTATGTCGAATTTAGGAGAACTAAATATTAAAGCCATGTGAAGGAAATTCACCTGAGAGTTGTGCTTCTTACGTTATCTTCTCCCTATGTGTCTCCTTCTAGTTTCCACGACGAAGGCAGCCTATATGTTATTCCTCCTGTTACCCCGATGATCAATTACTCTCTAGGGTTGATCTGTCTTATTGTTCAAAATATACTACCGTTTCTTCTCTTCTGTTTTTTATTCTACTTCCCATTTATACATTATTGTTTGAATGGGAAGGAGAGGTCTCGTTGAAAAGAGACGTCTCTTAATTTAGGCGATCAGTTTGATTGTTTTATTAATTGCCTCCATTTAGGATTCTTTCCTATCATTCCATGATTGGGATGATCTTGGTTATCTAATTATTAATATAATGACATGCTCCCTGTTTAGACTTTTAATTGGTGAACTAAACATATGCTGACTGCGTAAGTCATCCCAGAATGATATGTCTCGGCATAGAAATGTCAACGGGAATATTCTTATACGCATTTGACAGAGGTGCCTCACCCAAGGTCAGCATCAGTTGGTGACTAGGGATAATTTTGACTGCCTCCGTAGTCTCGTTGGGAAGCATCGAGGCTATTTTATTCATGCCGCTGCATCAGTGAATAATGTGGTGCCTTCCTATGTCTCTCCATTTTGCCTCTACGTTTCGTGAGACTGGATTCAGCTAAATACCTGTCCGCTAAATTAACCCTCATGGCGTCAGATGTTTGAATGGTTCTATCTCGATCCTTGGCAAGAGTTACAGAACTTTCCATCACGCCCCATGTATCCATTCCAGTGGATGGTAAGAATGATGGCAATAAATCCGTCTTTCCGTAAAAATCAGAATCCCCTCGATATAACATGGTTCGACCATGATGGTTTTGTATTTAATGGTAAATGTTGGTGTGATAATACATCATGCTTGTGGTGGCAGTGATGTTTGAAAATAGGAACCCGACTATATTTTCAATGTCCCTAGTTCTAATCCTAGAAAAAATAGTCTCAATTACAGAGATGCTCTTTGTAAAACAACATCGTATCATGACTCAACGAATGGTCTAACACACACCTGTTTGCCTATTTGTGATGGAAATAGATATATTTCGTATTCTATGAAGGAATTTTGTTGGCTTAAATAACTGTGGATTGAGATTTCTCAACCTGCCTTCCACCTAGAGACTCCTGATATCCAAAGCATTGATTCACCTTTCCCATTGTAGTGGAAGCTTCAAACTGTGTAATTATCCCTAAAAATAAGACCTTACTGCTGGAACTGATAGAATTCCCTCCTTATGCAGTTACAAAAATTACAGGATTCATTTTTCATTCCCAGGTGTGAGAAACTAAGTACTTTGTAGTTTCTGCAAGTACTTGACAGCTTGAATGCCTCTCTGATGCCATCCTCTGACTGAAAATAATGTGATCAATTTTGGATCAATGATTTGGTGCCTTCTTTGCTAATACAAACTCTTAATACATTCCCAAATATATGGGATTTTAAATGAGGGCTCAGGAAAGTGAAACTTAACTTGTTAATGCTAAGGGTTTGGTTGTAACATCTTTTGTCTCTTGCTAATTTCCCTCACTTAGGTGACAAATTCCTATATAGCATCTTGTGAGGGTTTCTTTGACAATTCAACCAAGTACTCTTTTATTTCTTGTTTGAAAGTTGCTCTCTCATCTTTATCTTATGTTAGATTGAACTTTGTTTAATATCTCAACCTTACATTCTTTTGAGATGATTACCGTAATAAGTTGCACCATAAACATTACAAAACCAATCTCAAGACATAGTCATAGTGCTGCTATAATTTTGAAATGAGAAACATATTGACATAACACTGATATTTTGGCATATGGAATAGCATTTGATTGCACAAATAATTAAGCTGGTCACATTCATTAAGGAGTCTCATTACATATAAAATCAGACATGAGAAATGGATAACAACTACCTCAAATCAGAGATATCACAGTGTAGCTGACTGTGTAAGGTTGTTCATGGAGCACCTGTGGTTTCATCTCCACCAAACTCAGTCAAAGACAACATATGATGATTACCTTTACTCCTGGCAAGTTGCTAAAAAAACCAATTACCACTCAGCATCATTATTAAGACTCCAAATAGTGCTATTAATAGCTGTGATCTGCTGCTGCACCCTTAACTGTGACTGAAACTTTGACTGGCAGCCTTTAATCGTTGGGAATCCACTGAACTCGTAACGATGACCGAGGATAAGGAGCTTGCTGTAGCATGTCTCAGAGATGTGTGTTTCAGTTTACCAAGACTCTCTTGAGCCCAATGCTAAAGCACTAATTTCCAACTATGACAAGTTGTAGAGGACCTTTAAAACCACCTAGCTCAAGGAAGAACTCTAGGAGTACTGCTGTAACAGGACTGCAGATGAAGTCTGTGCGAAATCAGGCTAGTAGTAAAGTATTCCCAGGTGCCAACAACAGCGATAAATGTAAATAAGCTTTCCACCAAGAGGGAATACCTCCAAATAGTAAGTCTGCATCCTTCAACTCATCAACGAACTTCTTTAACCTCCAGGAATCATAAGAGATGACTGATTGCAGACCTGTCAATAAATTTCAGTCCCCTTCAAAGGTTGGCGCTAGCTCCCAGCAGGGTTGATTTGCCTTAGAAAAATCATATAATTTATTTCTGACCTCCAAATGGACATTAACCTGTTGCGGAGTGTTACTTTGACCTGGGTGCTGCTGCTAGTACAGTTTTCATACCCCCAAAACACCAAATAGCTCAGCACTTGAACATATAATTTATAATTAGTCAAATACCTGTACGGTCAGTACCTGGTCGATTTGGCTTGGGAAAAATCAGAACAGTCATAATCTTGTGGGAAACACTATCATCTGTGGCACCCTACCATGAGAAATGCAACTAACTAATACCCATAATCAAAAAGCCTCTCATTCAACCCAGGCGAGCAGATTAGTAAGGTACGGCCAATCATGAAAGAGTTTGCAAACCATATTCTAATTTCTAACACACCAAAATCACTGAAAACTCAATGTTAACCACACCAAGAAATGCACCTCAAATTATCTCATATATTTTAATCTTTGAATAAACCTGGGAACCCGAACTCCATTAAACCAATGGTGATTCCTGAGGTAAAATCACTCCAACCAGCTAGGGTGGATATTTCACCACCGAAACTAGCAACTGAGAAGAGGGTTTTCATCCTCAACCAGCAAAGGAAGAACTCCCTGAGCTCATTCCAGCAGCATCTCCGTAAGTTGTCAAAACATGCATGTCCAAATGAGAGCTCAAACTCATATTTATAAAGTGAGGAAATAATTAGGGCAACTTGCATTTGAATTTGAATATTTTTTCCCTCATTTCACTTTATGAAATGACATAAAATTACCCCCAAGAGGTCCGACCCCTTTTTGATCTCCAACTTTAAATATTTCATTTAACTTATTCCTCCTCAACTATGGTGTCCACCTTTTGAAGCTAAAACTTGCTTTTAAAAACAACTTTAAGTTACCTTTTTCCTAGGCATGGAACAAGGGGTCATTTCATGAACACGCCACCCTCACTTAAGTTATAAAGTAATTTTATAAAGGAGACTTAGGTGGCAATAAATCAAATATTAATCCGACCACCATTAGAACTCACCACAGCCATATTTAGAAAGCACTGCACTGAACTGTTGGAGGAATAGAGCCAAGACCAGGTGCTAAAAATAGCAATTTGTTAAAAATAGTAAGTGAGTCAAATCACCAAACTGACCCAATCAGAACCCAATTGGAACTTATTAAAAATAGCCATTACTAAGAATAGCAACTCTGCTAGAAAAAATCCATTAAAAGCCCAGAGAAACCCACAAAAGCTGATTGGTAACATCAATTTACTCCTCTGAACACGCTGACGCAAACTTAGAAAGTTAGCACCAACTGCAAAGCAAGAGAACCCAAAAAAGGGGACATTACACTTTGGGTATGTTGACTTGGTTGCAAACACCTTCCATGGACATCCCCAACAGCAGGTAGACATCACATGTGGATACTTACACTGAACATCCTATATGTAATAATAGGTTTATGTCGTCATGTGTGTCAACCAAGCTTTTGAATATTTATTTAGATTATTGTGTGGAATTAGGAGGTTGTGTGCATTTTGCTACCTTTCTTTGTCTTCCTAATGTTAGAGCCCTTTGTCTATTTGAGAATCCCCTTTTATTTTGAATCTTTGGTTCAGCTTACACACATACATCAATACAGCAGACCATCTGTTAGATGAATCTAATAGGTGGAACACTTTCCATTGGGGAATCCTTGGGCATGTACTTCTTGAGCAGATAATCAAGTATGTATTGCAAGCACATCTTATGTCTATTGTTATGTGTTTGTGTGATTTAAAGGTGTATCTCATAGTATTTTGTTGCACATTCTTATAACTATCTTTACTGGATGTTTGGATCTGATTTCCATCTAACAGGATCTACTTCCTCTGCAAAGATGGCATTGAAGCAGCCTTTTCTTATTACCAGTAGCTTAATCTTCCCTTGGTTTTTTCTCTTGGATTTTCTCTTCAAACTATACACTCTTTAAGAGGTTGTTGGGGATGTTACATGCCCATGAATTTATAGATTAAGGCATATTTGTATCTTGATTTACCCAATCTCAAGGCCTTGACCTACTTTGGGGGCTGCACCTTTGCAGCCTTTCTCTGGCAGACATTTTCCAATGTCTGCAGCTGTAACCTCTTTGTCCTTGTTATTTCTAAACAACTTATCATTCATACTTCATAGTGTGCAAAAATAAGAATTCCAGATTGCACGTTAGTGTTTTTGTAAAGGTCTATGATAGGGCCTGAAATAGTTTCTTGTCATGAACAAACCGTCACTACTTCCACTCTTCCTTCAAGCACCCTGCATACAACTTTGTTTAGTCAAATATTCTTTAACCTTTGTCTTTTCTTTAATGATGGTTAATTAGTTGCTTGTGAAGCAAATGACTTAAAAATAATTTGAGGGGAACCACACCTTGTATTTTATAATCATCTGTCAGCCAAAGGATTTGGATGTTATAAATTATTGTTTTTTTTTTTAGTATGTTGTGCAGATTCTTTTTGACAGTTCTTTAGTTACATTAAAGCTGATTTTCTGCCAATATAATGAAACCTTGGTTCTAAATTGATGACTTTGCAGGTGACATATAAAAGACTAAAGGATACCATTATTGAGTTGAGCAAGGGTGTGCAGAAGGGGCCAGCAGCAGACCTGGTTCCCGTATTATTTGGGGAGAAGCCTCCCACATTTTCCAAGAAGACTTTTTCCTTTAGTCCCTTCAACACTGGACTCGATCATTCACAAGTTTGTATATTTACTAAATCTCCTGTTTATGTGTATTGGTATCCACTTTCTGATTTCTTTAAAGAAATTTGTAGCCTAATGAACTGGTTAAGTATACTTTTTATCTACAAAACATGGCCCAGGAAGAATTAAGGCACATCAACTATTATGTCGCATCATTTGTATGATACACTTTTTGATTCCTAAAGGTTGCCATATTTTTTGTTACCACCGTACTATTATTAATGAGATTATTGTTCCTACGTGTGTGCCAAGTCCTTGAGCCATAAATTTTACAAATTATTTTCCATGTAGCTATATACATACAAAGAAATCACACGCATAATGCAAATAAATGGGGTATTTAAAATATTAGGATTTGTGCATATGGAAAAACTAGATCTGCTGATCTGTAAACTAGGGTAGATATTTCACACATTGTCATCAACTTACAGATTCTCTGTCAACTCTTTTACTCTCTGCCAAATACACTGTAATCTACGTCAAATGGATAACACTTACAGTGAAAAGACTCTTCATCCAAGTTATTAAGCATCAAATAAACTCATAACAGTAATAAAGCATGCAAAAGTCACACAACAAGCTGCAACACAAAAGTTTACTCCGGAGAAGCCCTTCAATGGGTGAAAAATCCAGCAAGAGTGAGCATTGCTCCTATTTCTATTATCGCAGCCATGTTATGTAGGTAGCACAGTGCCTCTAGGGCTTTTACAGAACTCTATGGTGGTAAATCACCAGCTCCTAACTCCTGCAATTCTCTTTGAACCTTCAAAACCCTGCTCTGTTACTTTCTTTCTCCAATATGAACATGAAAATGAAGGATCCAACAAGAGTTAACATGTCTAACCCTTCATACAGTCTTCATATGCCCTCATATTAACTCCCCAACAACGAAAATGGAAGACCAGATGTCTGAAAGGCAAAATCAAACAATGAAACCCTCTGTGTTCCACATTTTGTTTGCAGTGCACACTGATGAAATTGCCCCTTCTGCCAAAGAGGAGACTGTGTTTTTGTGATGGTGACAAAATCTCCTTGTAGAAACAAAATTGCTGTGGTAGATGATACTTTCACTGCCTGCTGCAACTGACTGATTTTCCAGATTAGGATTTCTGGGTCATTCTGAGGCTTGCAACTTGTTTCAAAGAATTCTGGAGATGTCCAAGACTACCCTAGGCACTCCTCTGATGCTAGGCACTCCTCTGATGCTATCACAACATCTCATGCTCCGAAATATCCTGCAATATATTTCTAAGCCACTTAAACTTTTTTCATTGACTTAGTGGAAACTCTTTTGATCCTGTTGGACCAACTTCTACGATCTGATCTACGGATCATGCCTCCCCCTTTAGTTTGCTTTTGGTTCCCAAAATATACTAGAAGAAAATATGTGGAGCTCCTTTCCCACATCCTTTTCAGGACTCAGCTTGAACCTTGCTTGGTAACGAGCCCTTCAAGCCTACCTACTCTTTGAGTGACGTAGACCGGGACTCTTGGGTCCCTTGACTGATCCAATCACAACATCTTGTAAACTTCTTGCACTTGTCTTAAGGGGCACCGGTTTAACCGAATGATCATCACCTTCAAAAATATGCAGACCTTTGGGCTCAAGAAGCAACATGGGACTTGGATGTACCTGCTGTCCTTTTTGTTGTTCCTTCTGAGAACAAAATTCCTGCATATTCCTCACCTCAGCTTCCTTTTCCTTTTGTTATCCACCCCACAATGAAAGAAGAACCCGTGCTTGGGCACTGAGCAACCTCCTATATCTTTGAAATGTGCTAGACAATTTTTTCTTGGAATTTTCACAACACAACCAACTCTAAACCAACTTATTAGCGTTAGCTCTCCAAAACCATAAGCAAACTGAAAACTCTCAACACCAAGAATGTGCCCTAAAACCCGATGTGGGTGAGGGGCTAGCATATGGTGGAGGTAAATGCTCAATAACTGAAAGTAAGTTACAGATGGAAGTAATGAGGCGGTGAACCAACCATGAACAATTTCCACACTTCCACTTATTCAGTGGGGGGAAGAGAGAAACAAAACAAACTAATTCATCCGCTTCGGCAGACATCCACTTGTGAGTGGAAATTCACCACTTTTTTTTGGGTATAAAAGAGAGATTATTAAGTTCTTTTTCCACACTGGCGGTAAACCATCAAGAGGTTACAAATATGAGAATTAAGCACAAGTAAGCAATAAAGAGTGACTGAAACAGTACTACTGTTTTCAGACTTACAATGTGTTGGCGTAAAAACTAACACCTCTGGAGTGTAAGTTTGTACAGACAGCTATGCACACTACATAATGAGTGCTCTTCAAATCAGGAGGGGAAGCTCCCTCATTGTGCTGGAATGCATGGAATGAAAAAGTAAACTAATATCCTATCTTTTTGTTCTCAGCTGGTAGAGGCACAAGGTTAAGAAAACCTAGAACGTTGCAGCTAAGAATTTTCTGGTTTTGCAGAACATTTAACTACAACTAAGCTATCTTCTTTTAATCTATCCAGTTTCCTCAAGAAACAGAGCATGAGGAAATGGAGTGGGAATGTATTACACGATAAACTTCAGGTTGGGGCTCACAACATGAAGGCAAGGGAGGCACAACTATTTTCTTATCCGAGAAGAAGCCTATTAGAACAAACGAATATACGGTAACCCTAGTACAGCTTCACAACATGAAGGCAAGGTAAGCGCAACTATCTGCTTGGCTGAATGAGTCTACTATCACACACATCAAACGATAAGCTTTGATTACAGATTCACAACATGAAGGCAAGGTGGGCACAACTATTTGCTCTTCTGAATAGGCTCATGATAAACAAAACACAAGGTAAGCAACTGGGACAGTATATTGTATAGACGAAACACGCATGCAATAACGATCAAACCAACAACCCCATTTAACTAAGATTGAATAAACACCATGATAATAACATGAAGGCAAGGTAGGCACAACTATTTATTATAACAGCAATCACTCTTGAACAAATACAGTAATAGCAATACTACAGGCAAGGTAGGCACAACATGTATGCTATCAAGCAAAAGTTAAATTACAAATGAGCTAAATGCTCTTATTTATAGACTACAAGGTGTAGGCAACCCTAAAATCACCTTGAGTCAACTACAGTCTTGCAAGATATGCAAGATCTTATTCCTAAACCCTAATTGAATGAAACTATACAATTAACTGGGAAACTATCATCAGTTAACTGAAACATCTAATCTAAATGGACAAGGTGCAACATGCACGTCCTTATCGAAAGCAAGTCAACTGGAATGCTATCATCAGTCAACTGAAAGATCTAATCTAAGCTCCAAGTGTATGTAGATGTTTCTAAGAAAGACATGGCATGCAATGTGTAACAACAAGTTAACTCGGAAAGAAGCATCGAGTTTAACTCCTGTATCTAATGTCTATCTTGGAAAAGGTGGGATGCCTTGAACTGAAGTTTACTGGCCCTGATCTCTGGCAATTAACCCATCCACGAAGTTGCTGACTGCATCACCCTCTGGGGAACTAAAGCTCTGGCGGAGAATCCCATGTCTATGTAGCATGTCTTCTCCACTAGTTATCTGACACTGGAACTCACCCTTACTCCTGGTCGCCTCATCAAACAATGTTGACATGACTGTAAGCTGATCCAACTTGCAGCCAATGGTCTCAACACTGAAAATATTGTGAATAAGTGCTTGGAGCTCTAATTGAACATCAGTAAACTCAACATATTCACCACCCACATGCTGATACAAGCATGGTAATCGAGACACAAAGTTTCTTACATAGTGAAGTGCACTGGTAACATGCTTTCTACTCTCAGCCACCTCAGCTATCTTTTCTTCTATCTCCGCCTTGAAGATCAACTGTGTTCTCCAAACGTAAACATCTTCCTTGTCCTCTGCATTTGTGACTGAGTCAAATGACATTCCCAGGTTAGCAATCGGAATCTCATCCTTGGGTCTACTAATGGCCAAATCACGCTCCTCCTCCTGAAGTCGTAGACGAAGCTCGCGTGCATTATACTACAATTGGTACAACTCTGAAAGTACAAGACGACCTCTAGCAATGAATTCCTCTTCCCACTCATCCAACCGCTTGCCATATGCAACCAAGTGATCAATCTGACCCTGTTCTACTGGTGGTTCTAACATATGCGGAAGCGCGATGACAACATCCCCTGTCCTATGTACAAGGCTAGAAATGTACTGGCGAAGTTGCTATATTTCAGCCTTGAGGGCTGATTTATCTTCACCATCCTTCACCATCCTATCCCTGACACTATTAGTAGCAACCTGTAGGAGGTCAATATCTGTCTGACGAGTACTTCTACTGAAGTTTACTGTGATAACTTCGAAGTCTTGTGCTTCCATCTCGTCGAGACTCTTATCTTCAGGAGGTGCAGCAATCTCAACAATAATCTCCTTTCCTGCATTCCTTTCAATGTGGACCTGTTTCTTGATCCTCTTGTTAGGCACATCTTGATGGTCATGATCGAAATTCGAATGATCAAGTACATAAGATGGCTGTCTCTTTTTTCTTCCCAGTTGACTCTCAAGCCAAGACGAATCCCAACTAATCCCACTGGAATGATCTGTACTGTTCATAGGATCTGATGAAAGTGAATGTGTAGAAGGGTCGCTGTGAGGAGGTGAATCCACATCCAAATCAATGTGAATTGGAACTAGATTCTGCTTTGGTTTTGGCGATGGTAAACGCGGCTGAACCTCAGGCTGTGGTGAACTCTGCACAACTTCTACGATAGGCTCTATATGTGGAATCACAACAGGTGCTTTTCCCTTTGAGTTACTAGGCGCTGGATTCTTCCTAGGAAGGTTACTCCTCTTCTTCTGCTTCGGATTTGATGAGGAGGGCAGTATATCTCGTTTTGGTGGCGGCTCTGCTCTAGGCACGGATACCTTTCTCAACCTTCTGCTTTCTAAGTAAAGCGTACTATTTTGGATGACCCTGCTCGATCTCTCCTTCATTGATGTGAACTCCTTGGCATACCAGTTCACTAATGGCAGTGGTTGTCCATCAACCTACTCTCTGTAAAATTGAGGAAGTGTATCTCCCTCATCCTCTGACAATCCTTCCACATCCTCTGCCAAGAAGACAAAAATCTGCGGAAGAGAGAACCTGCTATAGCTACGTCTGCGAACCTTGAAATCATCCTCCCAATTCACCCAGTAATCTTCCATCATAGGTTTATGATAAGAGAGATTACCAAGGCGAGTTGCATAATGACCCCAAGGATCATATGTGCGTGTATCAACCAGGTACTTGAGTTTGAGATTTTCTAACTCTTGACCTGCAACCTTAGCATCAACTGCCGTCTTACATCAATACATCCCGAACTGCAAAGGAAACTCAGCAGCTGGTTTACGCTTGTTGCGCAAACGTTTGTGAACTTCATACAGCTGCCTCAGGAACTCCATGAATATTGTTTTATCCGAAGGATAACGTGGTAACATGGCTGATTTTCCTGTGTATCCATAGACACGGATATAGGTTTAAGTAGGAAACTGAATGTACCAGTCTACCCAATTCTTCATTGTTGCCTTGGCAACTGTCGAGATGCGAATGTGCAACTCCCGATCCAAGTTTCTCACTGTATATGTCAAGAAAGCCTCCTGTACACGTTTAAAATGACTTTCAGCCTTTGTGAATTCAAGCTAGTCATAATAACGATAGACTTTTTGTACACTGAGTATGCCCATCGTGTTCAACTCGTTAAATTGATTTTGATAAGGGATCAAGTACACCAGGTAAGAACACATGAAATTGATGCGCAACTAGGAAACCGGTGATTTGCTCGTGAATAGCATCGTTGATGAAGGATGCCCAGTCATAATGCTCTTGCCCCGAGATGATTCTACCAATGATATAATACATGCACGGGTGAAATTTGTTTGCATCTGCATGACCTGAGACACGATTAAGCAGTGTAATCAGAATACCATATTCATCCTTGCACTCGCCACGACCCAAGTTGTTTGGCAACTTGTTCTTTTTCTGTTTTAGCCACCTCTCCGTCATCTTATTCTGACATTTATCCAATTCAGCATTGAATGCCTGCTCGCTCTGACTCATGGAAATAACCAATCCATCTGGATGTTGAGGAATATCAAGACTTCGCTCGATATCAAGGGGTTTGAGACTGCATATGACACGTCCATCTATTGACCATATCTCTCATGTAGTGGAATTGTAATGCTTGATGCAAGATATTACAAACTCCATGCAATGCACTGAAATAGGTATGGAAGTGGCCTCGAGTAAATCAGATTGCTGAATGTTCTTGATAACCGAATCCCTGATCATAAGTGGATCCAAAACTACTTCCGGCAATACCTTATGTAGATATGTATCAACTTTCCTGATGAAGTTATGAGCTATGACCGACTTGGTCTTGAATTCGAGCTGAGTGAACTGCATTCTGCCTGTTGACTGTGAACACGGCTATGTTCTGACAACTTTTTTGAAAAGCCAAAAATAGCTTGTCGGATGAGAATTTTTACAGAAAAATGTGAGATATGGATTTTGTCTAGAAAGTGATCCTAAGACAACCCAGAACGTCAGAAATGTAAAAATTTGCCCTTTACTCAGCCATGCAAAAGAATTTCGGTTGAGAAAATTAAAGCTTCAAGAACAGATGTTCTGGAACAAATTTTCCTGAAAAATTTTGGCACATGGGTTTTGCTGAGAAAGCTCTTCTGAATCAACCCAGATACTTTGTTTTGCCAAAATTTGCCAACACTTCGAACATGTGAGAGAATCTAGATGAGAAAATGGAAGAAATCTAGAAGAGAAAAAGACGTTTTTTAATTATTTTAATTGTTTTTTGTCTTCTTCTTTCAAAATCGCCACTCTGTCTTGAATCTGATGCTGAATTTGGACTTGAACTTGCAAAAGAATTTACCTATCACCTTCGAGCTTGATTATCTGATGAAAATTCGCTAATCTCTTTGAGGAAATTCGAACTTTCAAAGCTGTTTGAATGAGAAAAGAGGCCATGCTTGGTTAAATAGATAAATTCGTACCAAGATGCATGCATGCTGAAACCCTAATTGTGAAGAAGGGATTCAATTGGCCCTTTACCAGTTGAATTGCCACTGTCTCTGAGTCTTTAGACTAAAAATAATATTTTAATTTCAAAACATGCAAAGAACTAAAAGTGGCACCAATATTTATCTTTGAAGAAATTCGTCACTTTTTAATGCTCTGCATGCAAAAATATGTTTTTTTATCATTTTGCCAAAAATAGCATCTTGTTGTGCTCAACACACTTCACTGATTCTAAAAAGTCAAATTTTGATTTTTTAGGCATCCATCTGCAAGAGTTATGAGATTTTTGAGAATCTCCTATTTTATAGCTGACTGCGAAATTACATCTATCCATGTTCAACTCTAATTTCTAGATGATTGAATGATCTTGCAACCGTGCTGAGATATCCACTGCGAAGCCTGCATGACAAGGATGAAATGTCTGCTGGGAGCAACAACTGCTAAAATCATCATCTGACACCTTAGAAAATTAGGCGCCTCTGATTAAATTGATGCATTGATTCCAGACTTAGCCATTTCTCTGTTATTGCCTTCTGATGCTTCAAACTGCTATTGACGGTGATTGATGAACCCTGCTGACTGGATAGTGGATTCATTGCGTGATTGGAAGTACTCTGCATCTAATGACCGTATGTGAGGTATCTGCAAACTGAATCAGGAACCTCAAAAAGATGGGCGCCCCTATTCTGTGAAGATGCAAACACCATTTTGTCAAAAGTGTTACTTTCATCCAAGCACCATACTTTGACCCTTGATACCGGGAGCTGGAATGCTCCGATTCGCGTGTCGCTTGTCTCTCTGTATAATTTGGTCAACTTGCAAGAGATGTTCTTGGAGAAGATGAAGCCAAAAAACTGCTTCTAAGGCCCTTAAAAGAGAATGGCCTTTTTCAAAGAAAATTCTAGCCTTATACTTGGTCATTTTTTGAACTGTCTTCAACCACTTCCACTTTACAGCATTGTCACCTTGACCTCGCACGTACGAGCACTCACCAAATCCCGGAGGCTGTCGGCTGGACTCGTTGAATGGCTGGAGTAATTGCACACAAGTCTTGTGAAGACTGCAATTGCCAATAACCCCATCTGTCAGGCCTAAAGGCTGGGTGCCCCTAGCCTACAGATGTGTAGCTTTGTGTAGCTATGCTTCACCATCCTTTGTTTTACGTGCTTGGTGGAACCTCTGTCATGATCACTCAGAATACCGGATCGTCTTGTGAACTGCTGCGTTGCGAAGTTGGACTGAACTGGAAAAGATCTCAGGAAGACCCTATCTGCAAACTCATCCATCTGACAAGTCATATTCAAGGGCGCCCCTAGGCTACAGGTGCGCTCAAACCATGCTTCAGCAACCTTTGTTGATATGAATCCTGTCTGGAGTTTCCACTTCTGACGCTGATAACCAGATTTTTGTCCTGGATATGCTTCCGCTTGATAGCTCGTTGAAAAGCCAGACTAATTCTGCAAAGACTGAATCCATCAACACACACATGCATCCAGATTTGGGCCTTCAAAAAGAAGGGCGCCCCTGGGCTACAGGGGCGTAGATCTGCATTTCTAGACTGCCTCCATGTGGAAAACACTCTTCGTAACCTCTGCTTCTGTCTTCATTTGCCGGAGTTCTACAACTCAAATGATCTTGCTCCATAGTTAATCGAAAAGCTAACTGAAAACAAAAAAGAATGAATGCATTCTCCATCCAAAGCAATCAAATCCTGACCCTCAAATGGAAGAGCGCCCTTGGGCTACAGGGGCGTAGATTTGCTCTGAATTCACTGATTTCCACTGTTTTGTGCTTTACAAACACTATATCCGCTAATGAGGTTTGACCACGTCAAAGCGTTGTGACTGCCGAGGTGTGTGTATAACTATACTTCATCATTTTCACATGTACGAACACTGTAAAGTTGATTTGCACATTGATCGCACAAGTGTCTACTACGTTACATAGTGAAAAGTTCCCAGACTTAGAATATTTTAGCACTTTTGCCAATCTGAAAATCCCCTCCATCAAGAAACAACTTTTTCAGCATCTTTCACCATAGAATGTTATGCTTTGAGTTTCAGGCTTAGATATTGATACCTGGTACTGACCAACTGCCATTGACGACCTCAAAGGTCCTAACTTTTCTTTTGAAAAAGTGAAAACTACCCACCAGCTTTAAACTGACTTTTAACTAAAACTGACTTCACCACTATGATCGTGATGTGAAATAAGCCAATCAAAATTAATTTCAGCCAATTATGACAAGTTCCTATTTTTTAGGGTTTCGAGCTAAAAATAGAGTTCAGAAACCCTAATTTTCAAAATTTTCAAATTTTGCCAATATCTTCCTGACATGACACTGACTAAAAGCCCATACTTTATTTGCCCAAAAACTGAGTTTTGACCTCATTTTTACAAGGTTTAGACCATTTTAAGCAAAATGCCTTAATGAAGCAAAAAATTTGGTTTGGGTACAACACAATGCAAAGAACTACTGCAATTTACAAGTGATTACAATTAGAATTGAAGCACAAGAAATAGAAGATCTCTCTCTCTAGAATCTCTCAATTATTGAAGTAATGAACTGAAATCAAAGACTGAAATGAAACTGATATAAAATCAGCGAACTGAAAGTTTGAACCAACAAACATCAACTCACAAAAAATGTCAAATCTCTTACCACCCACCACGGACTTGAACCAAACTGAAAGTGTCTCTCTTCTATGGCTAGGCGACCAAGAAACCATCACTTTTCAACCCTCAAACTCAACAAAGATTTCCAGCACACATTCCAATGCAATGAATGAGTGGTACGGCCCTAGGAGAGGGTCGACCTCACTTATAAAATCAACCACTTTATATTAAATTCTGTCCTTGCACCAAAAGGGGCGCCTCTAGCATATAAATGAATAGAAACAATACCCACAACCAAACAAAAATCACCCAAAGAGCTGTATGCAAATTCGACTTTCAGCCATGAGTGAATCAACAACATCAAAATCTGAGAAATACATCAAATTCTCCAACAATGAAGCTCAATGTGCACTTCTAAATGAAACACAATCTCAATCCACCATTTAGGGAACCATCGTTTCAGGCCCGAAGAATGGAGTCAAATTGCTAAGCTTCCCCTTAGTTGGGTTCTGAATTCAATCCAACAAAATTTTGTTATAATTTTCCAAAGATACCAAAAGCTAGAGCAAAAGCCTTCTTAAATAGAACTTTGAGGAGACTCTTCGAATTCCATTCTTTTCCCTCCAAAAGGGACGCCCGAGCTCATATTAAAATATTTTAATCTTTTAAATATTTAATTCACCTCTTCCATAAGCGCCCAAGTCTTGAGGAGACAATAAACATTATAAAATATTTAATTCCCTCCAGATGAGGCGTCCACCCTTAAGACCACACTTTAAAACAACTTTAAGTCATAACATTAGGCCAAGGGGGCAATTTGAAAATATAACATTAATGACTTAAAATAAATCATTTTACCAAAAAGGGCCTCAAAATGCTGAAAGCCAATTATGCTCCAAACTGCGTTGCCTGAAATGGAAACTGAGCTAACTGTTGATGCTATTGCCCAAGATGGCACGGCCAAAAATAGAACTTACTAAAAATAGTAAATTCAGAAAAGTTGCCCAATGACTTTGCATGTCATATCACTACGAAGCTCTCTGAAAACCCAAAAAGATTCCGCAATCCTCATACATGCAAACCTTCTTCAGAACCCTATAAAATAGGAAACCCTAATTTCACCTCTGACGAGCCTACGGGCTTCCGGGAATAGGCTATCAGATACTGAAGAGCATATGGCTAAAAATGGAGACATTACAGTCCGTCCTTCCCAAAATTGCTTGTCCTCAAGCAATTCTAATGCCAACCCAAGAATACCATGTTGAACCAGATTGAAACTGAATATGATCCCTGGGTCCCAAATCAACCTAGGAGAAGAATAGCACCAACTGAAGTAAGCATTGCTGAAATATTCCGAGCCAATTTTTTTTGATTTTCTCAAATTACAAATTACATTCAATGCACCCGTTAAGGTTAGAAGATAAACCAAAACGTGCTGAAGCAACTCTAACCAGGGTGTACACCAGGATCCCGATGTGGGCAAGGTGTGAGCATTGGTCAAAAGATCTAAAACGAAATGCTTATGCAGGAACTCTAACCAAGAATGGCGCCGATGATGGCGAGCATATGGTCAGAGGATCTTCTACCCTAAATGATGAAAAGGAACTCGACACCAAGTATGTGCTACCCAATCCAGTGTGGAGTGAGGGGCGACCATATGGCAGAGTGATTACAAAGTACAATGCTTAAAGAAATACTAGGAACTGAAATACTCAACACCCAGAATGTGCTTTCTAACCCGAACTGGGAAAGTAGCTACCATAGGGCGGAGATAAATTAAAAACAATAACAATTGCTGAAGGTGAAGCTGAGCATTACAATTTGATAAAGCAAGATTATAATTTGCTGTCAGTACTACTGCCGGCTTACACTATGAAAGATGAAATCTTGCAAACAATACAAATCAGCATATAAATAGAGATGTACAATAATAGTGAATTTCTTTGCTGAGAAGTGAGATTAACGGAAATGGCACTAAACAGATCCAACCTTTTCTCCAGACTTGGACAAATCTTCAATGAAGCATCCACAACGCTTTAAAAGAACTCTCATCACCATCCAATAAAGAAAGTGCAGATTTCTCCAAACTGATATAACAGACCTGCACCTTTCAACAAATAACCAGCAACATAGGATTCCTTGAAATGCTCGGAACTCACTCTTTTCTCATTCAAATTGCTTGATAACAATTGCAAATCACTAATAGAAGGGAGGCGCTCAAACTAAGAGCATAAAACAGACTTAAAATGCAGATTACATGAAATGCACGAATTCCAAGACACCATAAATGGTACGGCCCAGCACAGGGGAGATTTTGCTTTTAAAATCCAGATCCTCTTCAAAAAAATCTACAAATTTGCACACAAGGGCGCCTAGCCAAGGTGGAAGGAAATAAACAATACCCACAATGAATTTTTTTGTCTTTTTGGATTTATGAATAAAACATCAAACCTGCTGAAGCTAAATGCCAAAAACCAGAAACCTCTAATATGCAAAAACTGAACCTAATTAGACAAATGCAGATTACAATGCACAAATTTCAATGAACTCACAAACTAGACTAAAATCACCACTAGTTGTTGTCTTACAAACAAGAAGCGATGCCCGAGCTAGGAGGCCTTCATTCCTCGAAGCAAACCCAGAGCCAAACCGGCAGCATAACATTATTGTAGACCAAAAGATGTGAAATGATGCTCAAAGCCTTCCTTTTATAACTTCCTGTTGACTTCTCGAAACCCTAAAATCCACCTCAATGACAAAACCCTAGCTCTTTCTCCAAGATGGCGTCCTTTTCCTTTCAAGCTCAATATTGACATTTTAATTAAATTCAATACCTTGATAGATGCGCCCACCTTAAGCTTGCTTTGATTTTGGCAATTAATAAAATAATCTTTAATGAAGGCGCCACCCTCAAAAGACCACTTTTTTAAAACAACATGAAGTCAATAGACTAGGCCAAGGGGTCAACGTTAAAATATAATATTAAACGTGACTTTTTAATTAAATATATCAACTTATCTCTCCCATTGTGCCTTGAAGCCAATAATGACCAAGTCAACTGATCAAACTGAAGCAGGAAGTCAACCATGCTGAACCCAACTGAGAAACTGCCAGAAATAGAATTTACTAAAAACAGTAAATTCCAGAAAATGCTCAGATTGCCGAAATGAACATACCACTGCGAAGCTCTCTGAAAACCCAGAAAGAATCCGCCATTAAATCTACCAACTTCGAGCAAAGACATCCTTAAAAATAGGAAACCCTAATTTCACCTTCCGACTAGCCTTCGGGTTTCCAGAAAAAAGGCCAACGGTCATTGGAAAGATCAGGTTTGAGAAGGGGACATTACAATTGCATTGCTGGATGCCAATACAAGAGACCTCTTGATTAAAACTAAATTGAAACATCATGGAAGAAAATTCCAAAAGGCCAATATTGATTTCATCATCTTCAACTGTTGGATTACAAACCCAAGTGATTCTTGGATTCCATATCATTCGTAGGAACACTGATCCTCTAATCCGCTGTGCTACTCTGATTAAAACAACTGAATACCCAAGGTGAAGCAACATATCACGGTCCACAAAAATCAATACACCAAACATGTCAGTGCTTGTGTCCCATAGCAGTCTGTAGAGCCTGCAAACTTCACTGTCATAATTCTGATCAGCAACATAAATGTTTTCAAACATGTTACCAAACCAATGCCAATCATAGAACAACACAAACTAGCTTTCTAACAGGGCTGAAATAAACATCTTAGGATCTGATTTTTGGAGAATCAGCATCCAAGAAGACAAGAAGCAGCTGCAAAATAAGAATATTTCATCAGAAGTGACATGACTGCTCATGAGTAAGGCTGGTGGCACCTTTAGCAAGGGACCCCTTGCCGGCATAAACCAACTTCTGATCATATTTCTTTCACAGATCACCAATTTATGATCCCAAGTAATGAACCAATGACAGGAAAAGAAGGAGGCAGCAATCATGAAATTGAAAATTTGACAGTTATCTCTCCATTCAACCTTCTTTTTATGCATATTATTCTTCATAAAAATATACTTGAGATCCCAAATACTGATTTTCAATTGAAGATATTTCCCAAAACATAAGCAAATGGCCACGACTACTTTTTGAATATTATATGCTGGTTTATCCCCCATAAATTTACAGTATTACCTCTTTGCCCAGTAATGCCAGGATCCCAAATTAACAACCATGAACAACCGCTTCTCAAACGGAGAACTACTCTCACACGAATCCTCTGATTTGCTCGTTACATCTGAATTGATACTTCTTGAAACTCCAAGAAATAATTAATCTACCTATGTTTGTTGAATAAATAGAATCCAAAATCTTGTGACATGATTTGTCGGAAAAATTCCATGAATCTTTCATCAAATACAATTCTGAAATCAATCACTCTAAGAGAAGATGAAGATGTACTAAAATCCGACAAGAGCCTCACAAGCATCCTCATCAATTAATGAATTAAACCTTCATCAACATGCCACTCATCTCTTTGTTGATGAACAATAAGAATGTGTTCATTTCTTTGTGATTCATGAGTTACCATTTCTTGCTGAAAGGATGCACTAGGAGCAGTAGTAGATTCAACTTCATGCAACTCATGTATCAACTCTCCAATGCTGGAAGACACTCAAATTTCCTCCTTCAGTAATTTCTGAAATAATTCCTTCATCATTTTCAAAAAGAGGATCTACATAAACCTTACTAGCACCTTTTTCATACAAGAGATTGTCAAAAGCCTGAAAAACTTGAGAATTTGAATGCTTTGGTCTCTTAGGCCAGCATTCCAAATCATATTTTTCTTGTATGAGATCAAGCTCATCAAGAATTACTTGAAGCTCCACTGCTCTTCTTTTGTTTTCTTGCTCCCATGAATATTGAACAACAAAAATCTAATTCTCTGCTTCAATTAGAGTCTCATGCACTTCTTGCAACTTTGCTTTGGTAAGCTCGTTCCACTCCAATGCCTTGTCAACAATTTTGGCCACGTTGTCTTTGTCACGAATGATGCGCAAAAGACTTGATTTAATTTCCTCCAAGGAAAACTTAATGGACTTCATATCTTCAATTGAAATGCAACATACAACTTCTCCCCTAGGAACATCATAAATCAATTGTTCTATGCCTATGAATTCTATCAAGATTTGAAAAAAATTGAATTTCATTTCCAGCAGTCTGTGAACTTGAGTTGCAATCTTCATATGTTGGCTGAGATGATGTAGAACCACTTTGATGGATAAAGATTTCGAAAATGGTTTGAGTTGTACTCCTTAATTTGTCTCGCATGTGATGAACATTCTTCATCATTCCATCCATAGTGCTTTCCAATTCTTTAGCTTTTTGCCTTAGCTTGAATTCAGGTGAAGAGAAATCTGCCTTATAACTACTAGAAGCTTCACCTTCCATGTTGTCTTCTACACATGATTCAAGGGAATTGATCAAATCAGCTTTGAAGTGGGAAGAGACTTCACCTTCCTCTTTCTTCTTCTCCTCCTTGACTTGACTTTCAAACCAGCATTCTCTAGAGTTGTGAAAAAACAATTCGCTGGTTGAGCACATATCTTCAACTAACCGAACTTCTCCTTCATTTGCATTTGCACTTATGGCCTCTTCATGCATCTCTGTTTCAACTTTTGTTTCCAAATGTTTTTTCTTTGAATCTTCAACATGAGGCTTCTTAACACAAGTCAACTCACTGTTCTCCTCTGTAGAAAACAAGAGTACCTCACTAGTTTTCAAGGCTTCCATTGACACATTACATTTTTCTACAGAATGCTCGGATGAGTGCAAATCCGTAGATACCCCTTGAACTTTTGCAATGTTTTCAAAGGGATTCCAACTTTCATCCTCCTCTTCAGTTTCAGAAATCTCCTCTTTGTTCACAACAGTCTTCTTAAAAAATAGTTTCAATTTATCTTCACATTGACTGAAAATTTCTTTAACTAACAAATCAGCAGTGGGAGAAATCTGCTCTTCATGTTTATAAGCATCCAAGAGAAGAGTTTGGACACGTTTAGAAAGACTATCAACTTCTTTAATTGTAGTGATTAAAACATTCATGACGGCTGCAAGCATACTTTCTTCTTGCTCACTCCAGGTCGAGGTGAAGAGATAATTAAACAAGCGATAAATCTGATTATCCATCTCCAATTCTATCAATAAGATGCAAGCATTAACTTCAAAAAATGTCTTTAAAACAACTGCTCTTCTTGAAAACAAACTACTACCAGTTGCATCCAAGTCTTGAAAACTTTCCACTATCATTTTTTAATATGATCTTCATAGTTTCTTCATCATAGGGCAACTGGGGAATTACAATTCTTATTATCTCCATGAAACAAGAAGAAATCAACAACTTGGTTTCTTCATCAGGATGCCCCAACCAATAGGGTAATTCAAAAAATTCATTGCAGGTGCTAAAGCCAACTGCATTTCCTCCAAAGGTGATGGCTTCACTTGTCTCAGACATTGTTCTAACAAATGAAGAATGTTCTCTTCATTTCCTCTTGACTGAAATTCTTTGCCAAGTCTCTTTCCAGCCAAAAAGAGAGTCTCTGCCAACTTCATCTCTTCTTCATTAGCCATGCCTAACTGCCAACTTCTGGATACCACAAGGAGCTGAATCGGAATCTGTTCTGATTTTCGATGTAGTACCAGAGATCTCTGTCACTCATCTGCCTAAACTTGAAGCACTGATCAACAGGATGGTAGGATCTTCTGCTCTAATACATTGAAATGTGCTAGACAATTTTTTCCTGGAATTTTCACAACACAACCGGCACTAAACCAACTTATTAACGTTAGCTCTCCAAAACCATAAGCAAACTGAAAACTCTCAACACCAAGAATGTGCCCTAAAACCCGATGTGGGTGAGGGGCTAGCATATGTTGGAGGTAAATGCTCAATAACTGAAAGTAAGTTACAGATGAAAGTAATGAGGCGGTGAACCAACCATGAACAATTTCCACACTTCCACTTATTCATTGGGGGGAAGAAAGAAAGAAAGCAAACTAATTCATCCGCTTCAGCAGGCATCCACTTGTGAGTGGGAATTCACCACTTTTTTTTGGGTATAAATGAGAGATTATTAAGTTCTTTTTCCACACTGGCGGTAAACCATCCAGGGGTTACAAATATGAGAAATTAAGCACAAGTAAGCAGTAAAGAGTGACTGAAACAGTACTACTTTTTTCAGACTTACAATGCAAAGAACTACTACAATTTACAAGTGATTACAATTAGAATTGAAGCACAAGAAATAGATCTCTCTCTAGAATCTCTCAATTATTGAAGTAATGAATTGAAATCAAAGACTGAAATGAAACAAATATAAAATCAGCGAATTGAAAGTTTGAACCAGCAAACATCAACTGACAAAAAATGTCAAATCTCTTACCACCCACCATGGACTTGAACCAAACTGAAAGTGTCTCTCTTCTATGGCTAGGCGACCAAGAAACCATCACTTTTCAACCCTCAAACTCAGCAAAGACATCCAACACACATTCCAATGCAATGAATGAGTGGTACGGTCCTAGGATAGGGTCGACCTCACTTATAAATCAACCACTTCATATTAAACTCTGTCCTTGCACCAAAAGGGGTGCCTCTAGCATATAAATGAATAGAAACAATATCCACAAGCAAACAAAAATCACCCAAAGAGTTGTATGCAAATTTGACTTTCAGCCATGAGTGAATCAACAACATCAAAATCTGAGAAATACATCAAATTCTCCAACAATGAAGCTCAATGTGCACTTCTGAATGAAGCACACTCTCAATCCACCATCTAGGGAACCATTGTTTCAGGCCCGAAGAATGGAGTCAAATTGCTAAGCTTCCCCTTAGCCGGGTTCTGAAGGCAATCCAACAACATTTTGTTATAATTTTCCAAAGATACCAAAAGCTGGAGCAAAAGCCTTCTTAAATAGAACTTTGAGGAGACTCTTCAAATTCCATTCATTTCCCTCCAAAAGGGATGCCTAAGCTTATACCAAAAAAGGCCTCAAAATGCTGAAAGCCAATTATGCTCCAAACTGCATTGCCTGAAATGGAAACTGAGCTAACTGCTAATGCTATTGCCCAAGATGGCACTCCCAAAAATAGAACTTACTAAAAATAGTAAATTTAGAAAAGTTGCCCAATGACTTTGCATGTCATATCATTGCGAAGCTCTCTGAAAACCTAGAAAGAATCCACAATCCTCATACATGCAAACCTTCTTCAAAACCCCTCTAAAATAAGAAACCCTTATTTCACCTCTAACGAGCCTACGGGCTTCCGGGAACAGGCTATTAGATGCTGAAGAGCGTATGGCTAAAAATGGGGACATTACAATCTTGAGGTACTTTCCATAGAAACATTGGACTTTCCAATATAAGAATGCAAAGTGAAATGCTTCCTATTCAACTGCAGCTTATACTAATTCTTTCTTTTAGAATAAACATATCTCTCATAGAGATAAGGGCTCCCAAAAATAACATCACAAACATCTAATGAGATAACATCAGCCAACACTTCATCCTTAAACTTAAGAGTATGCACAAAATTTAATTTACCTTGCTTGGTCACGTTCATCTCAACTTGTTGCAGACATCCTAATACTTGTGGCCAAGGACAATCCAAGAGATCTATACTAAAGTCACCAACCATTTTGAAAGAGCTGAGGTTTTCTTGTGAAAACATATCAAACATAGCATCCACTTTATTAATTCTTGCCTGTATCTTGATGAGGAAGAGTTGAGTGAGCTCTAGCCCACTATGAGAGTCATTACCCAGCTTTTGAACACCCTTGGCAATTGTCGTACAAGACAACCTTTCATCAACCTTTGAGCCCCACTCAATTTCTATAGTTTTTTGTACTTAATTGGTTTTCTCTTGCCCTTATTCTTTTCCCAAGAAGGAGCCTACTTTGAATGTAGCTTCCAACATCCCTCTTTGGTATGACCATCCTTCTCACAAGGAGTATAGTGACTCTTTTATTTGCCACTGCCCTTTGAATTAACTGTGGGGGTAGCAGTCCTTTTGCACCTACCCCATTACCATCTTCATTTTTCTTGCCACCATGCTGTTGCTCTTCACCTTATTGTGAACATGTTAGATTATAGAGTGTAATCCCCCTTTGAAATATTGACATTTCTACATTTTCCTTTGCAAGCCAATGCACGTCCATTGGTGATCATCACCCCAAAATTGTTGCAAGGATACAAAACACAATGCACTTATTAATGCTAATCAATGATAATAATATCTATAGTACAATGTCCAATCATCTCATTATGATATCTTGACATTCTACATGATGGATAAAAGTTCCAGAGCAGCAAAAATCTTTTGGGGAAAAAATCGGCAAACCAAAAGTACAAGATTTTTTGAAAAAATCGGATTTAAAAAAAAAGTAAAAAATTGTAGAACAAGAGATAAAAGCTATTTTTTTAAAAATTGAAAGGCATTTCCATAGCATAGAAGTGTAGAGATCAAATAAAATAAAGAGTCTAACTAATGAATTGTAGAAAATAGATTTTTGTAGTTTATATTCATATCGCTAATTACATTGCATTGCACATCTTTCAAACTCAAAGCATTACTTCACATTGCATAACTAATAAGTAGATGCTGATATACAATATAGTATTTTACAATGTCAACCTAAGCAGTTATGCAATTACTTCACATTGCATATCTAATAACTAGGAGCAGCTGCCAATTGCATTTGCTTGTCATGGCATTCCATGAGACCACATTTCTTTGAGGCATTTTTTCAAACTGTTTACTGCCTTGTCTATGCTACCATATTTTTCATACATGTCTATCAAAGCATTTTATCAAACAGTTCATTGGCTTGCTGCTATGGCTAAAAGCCTAAAACAGGTGCTTTTGAACAAGCTATGGATGCTTGAAAAAAATCTATCAAAGTATAATAGTAAGCAATAGCATAGACAAGGCAGCGAACTGTTTGATAAAATGCCTCAAAGAAATGTGGTCTCATGGTGATGGAATGCCACGACAAGCAAATTCAATTGTCACGGCATACCATCACCATGAGACCACATTTCTTTGAGGCATTTTTTCTAACAGTTCACTACCTTTTCTATGCTACCACATTTTTCATACATGTCTACCAAAGCATTTTATCAAACAATTCACTGCCTTGCTGCAATGGCTAAAATCCTAAAACAGGTGCTTTCGAACAAGCTATAGATGCTTGGAAAAAATCTATCAAAGCATAATAGTAAGCAATAGCATAGACAAGGTAGTGAACTGTTTGGAAAAATGCCTCAAAGAAATGTGGTCTCATGGTGATGGAATGCCATGACAATCCATGGCAATTTGCTTGTCATGGCATATCATCACCATGAGACCACATTTCTTTGAGGCATTTTTTCAAATAGTTCATTGCCTTGTCTATGCTACCACATTTGTCATTTATGTCTACCAAAGCATTTTATCAAACAGTTCACTGCCTTGCTGCTATGGCTAAAAGCCTAAAACAGGTGCTTTCAAACAAGCTATGGATGCTTGGAAAAAATCTATCAAAGCATAATAGTAAGCAAGAAGCTATGGTCTCATGATTGTTTTTTCTTTTTGTGTGAAAATGAGCGCGATTTTATTTGCGTTTTTTTGCAGGTTTTAAACATGTTTTTTTTGGTGATTTTGCAGTTTGAAATGGAAAAAAATAGTCCAGCCTGCCGATTTTTTAAAAATCGTGATTAATCGGGATTTTTTGCAGATTTATGCTTCTATGGATAAAGCAATAGCCAAAAGACAAATCTCAAATTGACATTAGTTCCAACTATATAATTCCAAGGTAGTAGCATCGACTAATTAGTATGCCAACAAGGTTACTCCATGACCAACATGTTCCCTAAACCCTTTCTCTACTAAGTGATTTAGGAACAAAGGTCTTATTTCCTCATTCATTAATTCTCAAGTCTAGAACAAATAAAAAAAATTACCTTCTTAACAATAGTGACATTGGCCACCCACCGCAATGTTTGGATTCCCAACCTCTTGACTCTAATCATCACTTATATTGTGAGAACTCATAGTGACATTGCAAGAAAATATATTTATGGTTTAAATTTTAAACCATACATAATGCAAGGGCTCAAAACACAATGATATTCTTTTTCTTTATTTTACTTAAGGTCATGTAGATGTGGAGGATACATAAAAATTGGAATCCTTGTTCTTCAATTTATGACAAGCAAGGATTTCACTTTTGTTTTCTTCTTAACTTTAAGTTGCACAAAGCACTGAAGTAGGTACACAAAAGATGAAATCCTAATTTGACTATCAGTAATAAGTATTACATTTTAAAATAAAAATTTAACATTCTAATTTGATTATTACTTAGATTGCATGAGTCACATAAGTGGGGGATATACAAAAGCCAAATGAAAATCTTATCAGCTATATCATTATGCAAATTTACAAATAATAATAAACAATTAAAAATAATTTAGTAAATAAAATTTAAAATCCTAATAAATTTTGTTATGAAACCCCTAAATTTTGTTTATAGGGTTGTTCTCTCTAGAACTATAAATAGACATGTGCATCCTCAATCCAAATTTCCATCAACTCTTTTTAAGTTTGTAGTTTGCCATTGCATTGAGCAAGAGTGAAAGGACGAGCAACAACAAAAGAAAGAGGAAGACTTCAATTGTCTTCGCCGATCAACCACTGAAAGCATTTGCCTTTCACCAAGCCTTCAAGGTAAGATTTCATACTTTGTTTTTGGCATTTGCATTCTCATTGCTGAGTCTGAAATCCATGATCATAGACTTTTTTTTCAATTTAAATATTCAATATATTGTTTATGTATGCAAATTGCAAATTATTTTTAGGGTTTAGAAATTTTTAAATTCTGTTTTTAGGGTTGTAAAAAATAGCAGTTAACCAACCCTAAAAACAACATTTGAAAATTTCTAAATCCTACAAATAATTTCCAATTTGCATATATAAACAATGTATTGAATATTTAAATTGAAAAAAAAAAAACTATCATATGATCGTGGATTTCAGACTCAGCAATGAAAATGCAAATGACAAAAAGAAAGTATGAAGTCTTACCTCGAAGGCTTGATGAATAGTAAATGTTTTCAGTGGTTGATCGTTGAAGAAGATTGAAGTCTTCCTCTTCTTTTTGTTGCTCATCCTTTCACTCTTGCTCAATGCAAAGACAAACTGCAAACTCAAAGTGTTGATGGTGATTTGGATTGAGGTTGCACATGTCTATATATAGTTTTTTTGAGGGTTTAGGATGTGAGTGTAAGCCGACGTATGTAGTCGGTCTTAGCGTAGTCGGCCTTAGCGTAATCGGCCGGTGGCTTTGGTAATAAAACATTAGTTGTAGCGGGAATAAGTAAGTATGGTTAATGGCATATAACGAAGTCCTGATTAGTTATGGTTATGAAGCGGCACGACGGTTGGTTGTTCAACCACCGCCGAACGCTATATGTACTGGGACCATGTAGTCAGATGGGAGTTATGTTATATGGAATGGATAATACTAGGACAGTCAGATTGTATATGTTAATACTTGCAATGAATGAATAGAAGTGTTCATGATTCAATCGTAATATGTCTTTTGATCTATGTGTTACATGTACTTCAGTTTACTTCCTGTGTAAATAGTACGTTGATAGAAACACTCCGCGAGGTAAACATTTGGCACCGTTGCCTAAGCGGACCAGGGAAGCACTCGGTGTAATGGCAGCGTAATGGGCCGACTAGCGAACGAACCCATAGTAACGAATGAAGAAAGAGAGGATGATTTGACACGAGATCTGACAAATCTTTGGAACATATCCCTACGAGACCACGTACGGAGGCAAGCCCTCCGACGAGAAGTCCCTGAGGCAGTTATTTGGATTGCCTCGAAGTAAACGACGAGGTTGATCACCTCCTCCACTGCATGCCAAGATTGTTGGCCCGTCATTCCATCATCCTACAAGAACTTCGGGTGGAGGAGGAACAAGAGCGCCGAAGGTAGCAAATCTTGCAGCGGTACAAGGAACAAACCAAACGGGAGGAGGAAGAAAGGGACACTAGTCGGAGACGTACCCCTGGCGACCAACAATGATCGCGTGAAAGACTTGTAAATGCCCATACGGCCGAACAAAGACAAGAACCGAGTACCAGTCGGGCACGAAGCAGAGGATGAAAGAATTCAGCGATCATTAAGAATACAAGAGCAAGAAAACTGGCGGCGGAGATTTAGCAAATCACATTAGCACCCGGAGAAAGAGGAGTACGAGGAACCATTCGGCACCTCGTACGTAGAAAAACAAAAAAACCAAGAAAATGAAGAAAACTTGAAGGGTGAACTTGAAAACAGCATCCAACGCTTTCGGGAGTTGTCCATATCAGACGACGACGAAAGGTTGAGGACAGGGAGATCTGAGCCCAAGATCCCTTGGCAGAGGGAGCACCGGAGTGGGACCCACGAAACCCAAGGTGTAGAGGACGCTGACATTGGACAGAAGGGTGACTCGGACGTGGCCGAGAGTGCAAGTGACGCATCGGAACGTACCGAAACCAGTCCAGTCAGGTGCAATACACGGGTAGGACAGCGGGGCAAGATGGTGACTCCAGAATGGCAAAAGTTGCCGAAGTTTACAGGGAATGGGTCAGAGGATCCAGTACGACACTGCAAGACGTGTGAGACAATTTGGATAGCAAGTGGCGAAGATGACCAAGCTAACTGGTTGAAAGCATTTCGGCGACACTCCGAGACAGTGCCATTGACTGGTACTCGGAGTTGGACCAAACACAAAAAGCTTCATGGAGGGTGTTGAAGGAGGCATTTCAAGACGAATTGAAACTGTTGAGAGATGACAGTGAAATTGTGGCCGAGATTTACAACACCAAACAAGGGAGGAATGAAAGCGTACGAACTTACAACCCGAAACTAAACGATCTCTTGGGGAAACTAGAATCACAGCCAGCAGATGGTTTAAAGAAGAGATGGTTTATCGAAGGGCTGCTTCCATCGTTACGTAAGAACATGAAGATAGTACCTCCATCCTCGTACATCGAAGCATACAATCGGGCGATGGATATTGAAAGCGAGAACAAGACATCCTCTAGAGGGAAGAAGCATGATGATGAAGAAAGCGCGGGAGAAAGTGGGGATGAATCAAAAACTGTACAAGCACTCCGGCGCGACATGCTAAGGATGATGAAGGAATTAAAAACAGACAAGGAAGGACCTAAGGAACCAACCGAGCTATGGTGTACAGAATGTAAAATGGAAGGCCATACAAAAGCAAACTGCCCAAAGAAGATGTTCTGTGACATCTGCCAAGTTATGGGACACTCTGTCAAAGAATGCCCGTACAATTTGAAAACATGGAGTGCGCAAGTGTTCTTCACACAAGGGGAACAATCTACCCCTCCGACCACACCACCGAAGCCTCATAATAACAATGCATCCCCTGGCGGCTATCACAACAATCGGAGAAACACCACACCAAGAAGCAAAATCCAATATGACAGCAAAGGTTGGCCCATGATCCAATGCCGGAGATGTAGCGAATGGGGCCACTTTGCCAGGGAATGCCAGAGCGGCCAAGGCGCCGGAGGGAAGCTGTGCAAGTGGTGCGCTCCGGGCGATCACGAATACACTGACTGTCCCAAGTAGAAAGGTGTCAACATACTAGAGGTAGCCGATGAAGAAGTTCTGGCACTTACAAGGGCACAGACGAAAAAAGCTAATTACCATGACCCCCGTATGGAGAAAGAACGACTCCGAGAAGCGAGGGCAGGAGTAGAAGAAGCAATGGCAAATGAACGGAGAACCACCAAAGTGGCAAGTACGTTGTTGCAGTCAGAGTTGGAAAAGAACATCGTACGGCAAGTACTTCACACAACTATACCAGTCAAGGTAACAGACCTTCTGCAAACCATGCCGCAACTAAGAGTAGCACTCACAAATATCATGATAGACAACACTCAAATAGGTCCGGACGAAGACATCACGGAACCAACAGAAGCAACCTCAGATCCAATGCTACTCGCAATAAGTGGTGGGAGGAAACCGGCCGTCGTACAGATGGAAATCCTAGGGATGAAACTCTCTAATACCATCGTCGACGGAGGATCGGGAGTTAACGTACTACCCGAGGACACATGGAAGAGCCTCAGGAAACCCACACTCTGGCCACCGACATTTCAACTGGTGGGTGCCGATCAACATAATATCAAACCAATCGGTACGCTGATGGCACAAAAAGTGGTGATAGGTATGCAACAGTTTCTGTTGAATTTTGTCGACATCCCACTAGAAAGAAAAGCGTACGATGCATTACTCGGACGCGGATGGCTGATTGCTGCCAAGGCAAACCATAACTGGAAGAAGAATACTCTCTCCATCGAGAGCCATGGGAAGAAGTATATCATCGACTTGAAAAATCAGGCGGTCAGTGACGACTTGGCGTCTTCAGAATCTGATGAGGGATTAGATGGCGGTGAAGAAAGGGGAACCATGGAGCCAAACGAGGAAGGCGTTCTAGAAATTGGAAGTTGTTCAGAAGATGAAACCAGTTCACTGAACGGGTTATTTCACTGGCAGATGGAAGATTATGAAGTCTTCCACCCAGATTGCAACATGCTGCAGATCAAAGAAGGAAGAGAAGGCGAAGATAAGAGCCCCGCCAGTGAGGCATTCCCGCTAGAGTATGGCGACTATAAGGAAGGCATAGCAGAGTTAGATGAAACACTAGCCCATAAGCTTGAACAAGATAAACCCATCAAGTATGAGGAACCGACAATCAAAAGGGTGAATCTGGGAGAACAAGAGAAGCCTAGAGAGATCCTCGTCGGGGATGACTGGGATCCAGTACTGAAGGTGGCGGCATTCAAAATATTCATGGAGTACAAGGACACCTTCGTCTGGACGTACAAGGATTTGAAAGGAGTACCACCGGAGCTGTGTGTGCATAGGATTCCGCTCGTACCAGGAGCCCAACCTGTACGGAAGAGACCGTATAGGATGAACAAGAACTATGCTGCGAAAGTTCAAGAGGAGATAGAGAAGATGTTGGAGGCGGGAATCATTTTCAAATTAAATGTGAGCGAGTGGGTGTCACCAATTGTCATTTCCTTAAAAAAAGAATCGGAGCAAATCCGGATATGTGTCGACTTCCGATGTTTGAACGCAGTAACAGTGAAGGACCCGTTCCCAATTCCCTTCACCGACACCATCTTGGAGGAGGTCGTCGGGCATGAAATGTACTCGTTCCTCGACGGGTTTTCCGGATATAACCAAATTTGTATTGCCGAAGAAGACAAGTTGAAGACAACTTTTGTGGTCGAAGACGGAGTATACGCGTACCATCGGATGCCATTTGGGTTGTGTAACGCACCGGCCACATTCCAAAGGATAATTTTACACATATTTGACAAGATGTCGGTGGGCAACTTCAGAGCATTTCTAGACGACTGGTCTATTTTTAGTGACAAGGAAAAACATCTCAAAGCCCTTGGAGAATGCATGGAAAGATGCTGAGCAGCACGTCTAGCATTGAACCCAAAGAAATGCAGGTTCATGGTACCGCAGGGGAAGCTACTAGGCCATATTGTATGCAAAGCCGGGCTAAAGACCGATCTTGACAAAATAAGGGTCATCGTACATATGGAGGCTCCGGAAAATGTCACGGGAGTGAAATCCTTCCTCGGCCATGTCGGGTACTACCGGAGGTTCATTAAGAATTTTGCATAGTTATCCTATCTGCTTGACTTATTGACAAGGAAGGGACAACCTTTCCTATGGACAGAAGAACAAGAAAAAGCATTCAAGGAACTAAAGGATCGGCTAATCAGCTCACCTATCCTGGTGTACCCGGACTGGGACAAGGAATTCCACGTACATGTGGATGCCTCAAACTTCGCCATAGGAGCTACACTAGCACAAGTCGGAGCACATGGGTTGGACCAACCAGTATTCTTTGCTAGTCGGCTACTCTCGAAAGCAGAAAAGAACTATAGTACGACTGAGCGAGAAGCACTGGGGATGGTGTACTCCGTACAAAAATTTAGGCATTACTTGCTAGCAACGCCATTCACCTTCTACGTGGACCATCAAGCTCTGATGTATCTCGTGAACAAGCCTATAATCCAAGGTAGAGTGAGTAGGTGGTTGTTATTACTTCAGGAGTTCATATTCACTATCATAGTACGGCCAGGGAAGAGTCACGTGATCGCTGACCAGTTGTCAAGAATACGATCAGGTGAACCTGCGGAAGGAGGCGTGAATGAAGATTTCCCCGATGCACACCTGTTTCAGATTGCAATACTTCTGTCATGGTACGAAAAGATCAGAGAGTACTTGTCCACCTCCTCGTTCCCCAAGGAAATGGCACCAGCAGAGAGGAGAAAGCTCATACTAAAAAGCAAAACCTTCTAGCTAATTAACGACTTGCTATACAAAATGGGGTCCGACTAGATCCTCCGAAGATGTGTTATAGAAGAAGAAATACTAGGGGTACTGAAGGAGGCACATGAGGGTTTGGCTGGCGGACATATGGGACTAGATGCCACGGCCAGAAAAATTCTTCTAGTAGGACTATGGTGGCCGACGATGCACACAGATGCACGGGAGTGGGTGATAGGATGTGACACCTGCCAGAGAGTGGGAAAACCTCTGAAGCGGGACTTTATGCCACTCTATCCATCCCAGCCTCAGGAGTTGTTTGAGCGATGGGGATTGGACTTTATCGGACCATTGAAAGTGAGTCACCTACATCGGTGCCAATACATCGTGGTGGCGACAGAATATCTCACAAAGTGGGCTGAAGCACGAGCATTGCCAGATAACACAGCCCAGAGCACAGCCAGATTCATCTACGAACAGATAGTGACACGGTATGGGATCCCTATCCAAATTACAAGTGATCGAGGAGGACACTTTGTGAATCACGTCATCCGACTAATGACAACGGAGTTTAGGATATTTCACAACCTATCTAGCCCGTATTACCCACGAGCCAACGGCCAAGCCGAATCTACGAATAAGGTACTAGTGGCAATTATTCACAAGTCTTGTGGTATAGAGGAAGCCGATTGGGAGGAGAGGTTACCGGCCGTCCTATGGGCATACCATACGACATACAAAGTAACAACAGGAAACACACCCTTTCAGTTGATGTACGGCCAAGAAGCAGTAGTACCCATGGAATACATGGTACCGAGTCTACGGATAGCCATAGAGAACCGGTTAGGAGACACAGAGAGTTTGAAGGAGCGGTTGTACGAACTCAACAAACTCGACGAGCGGAGAGTGATGGCACAATGGGTCACGAAAAATATGCAACGGAGAAGGAAGCATTGGCACGACAAACACCTCCGACGAATGGACTTCCGGCCAGGACAATTAGTTTTGAAGTATAACGGCCGTAACGAGATTAAACCAGGGAAGTTCAAAGTACGGTGGTTAGGACCATTCAAGATCAAAGAAATACAGGACAATGGGTCTATAAAACTCGAGAATTTGGATGGATCACCCGTATTGAGTGCAATCAACGGATCTAAGTTGAAAATATATCAGGAGAGAAAAGAGAAGGAACACAGTATAGCCATCAATATGCTCGGATACGCCACCAAGGAAAATTGGCCTGTGCAGACAGAGGCACCAAGAGAGCAAGACTGGGGTTTGGGAGGCCCCGGATACACAGGAGAAGAAATCTGGACAGGCGGGAACTAGATAATGGAAGAGAGATTGGTAGAAAAGAGAGTGGAAGGAATTGCAGTGCCACGAATAAACAAACACCTAACCAATGCAGTGTTCGGGACACCTGCGTTATGGAAACGAATGGGTGGACACTGGAGCTACGTCGCACCATACGAAGGCATACGAGAAGGATATCTGGCAAAAGAAATAGATGAAGAGGCACAAAAGAAGAAGGAAGAACAAGTGGCAAGAGAACCCCAACTTGAAGAAAATGACGAAGAGAAGGAAGATTGGGACGATGACCAGTGGGAAGAATACTTCGAAAAGATGGCTCCTTGCCTCAAAACTGTGATTATGACAGAGGACAAGTTCCTATCACATGTGGACGGGTATACGGAGGAAATACTACAACTAATGAGAAGAGAGAGAAGGAAGGTGCCGAGGATAAGGAAGATAGCAACAAAAGATGGACTCTGGAAAATACTACCAAATCCAGCCGGACCTCCCACAGTAGAAGGTGAAGATGTTACATGGTACCAGCAGTACGGAGGAAGGTATGTCGACGGCCGATATAAAAGTACTGGCCCTGCTCCTTTACTTGATAAATGGTTTGACATTCAATACATAGGGACTTGTTGTGAAGAGGAATGTTACAAACGATTACCGTATACCTGTAAATGGTATTATGCATCCAAATTAAAAGTGAGACAAGATGATGGAGTACGAGGGAAGAAGAGAAAAAGAAACAATCAGGAGAGAGAAGATGATGAAAATAAAAAAATATTTAAAATATTAAAAGGAGAAAAAAATAAAGAGAGTAGATTGAAGAGAGAGGAGAGAAGAAATAAAAAAAAAAATGAGACGGTAGAATTAAAAGAAGAATTTAAAAACGAGAGAAAAAGCATAATGAAAAGAAAGAAAGATAAGAAAAGGGAATCAGGCGTAATAAATAAAAATAGTAATGTATTAAAAAAATTAATAATAATACAAACAAAGGGGTGACCTAAATCAAAAGGAAACTTATTTAATACAAAGATTGCAAAGACTTTTTATTTGTATTCCAAACAGCAAGGGTTGAAGACACAGGCCGTACGACAGAAGAGAGGAAACCACCAGGAGACAAGGAAACCCGTACGGAGTTGCAAGAAGGAATTGGTACGCCATTCACTGAAAGAGAAATCCGTACGCTGCAATCAGAAACCCGTACGCTGCAAGGTGAAATCCGTACGCTGCCAGTCAAAATCCATATGCCCAAGGAAGCAAATTTCCGTATGGCCAAGGCATCAAATTTCTGTACGCCAAAACAACAAATTTCCGTATGGCTAAGACAACAAATTTCCGTACGGCAAAGTCAATATTCCGTACGCCAAAAGGAACAAATTTCCGTATGCCAAGAGGAGCAAAATTCCGTACGCCAAGTTCATCAGAAATTCGTACGCCACTTGGCAGAGGCAAGGTCCGTACGCCAAGTCAGGTTGAAGTCCGTACACTACAAGCTAAAGCCCGTATGCCAAGTCAAGGTGAAATCCGTACGTTGCATAGGGAAGTCCGTACGGCCCAGACAGAAGATTGTACCAGCCATCAAGCCAAGACAAGTAACTGCCATACCAAGGTACGGATCAAAGATTAAATTAATTGGAGTAGTCGCTGTCAATTATTTTCAGTCCCGTAAACCGAAGACAATGGATGCCAGCATGAGCGCCAAGGGCAAGAAAATAATACTCAGAACCAAGGTGGCTGGGAATAAAGCAGATAAGGGGAAAACGGACAACGTGACAGCAGATTCATGGACATGGGAAAGCCTCACAGGCATAGACTGCAAAACCTGGTGGCAAGAGACAGTTTCTGATCACCCGACGAAGCAAGCACTAGTGGCGGCACAGGTTGACAAGGTAATACAGTGTCCATTTTTTAACTCTAGAGATTTTGAGGAATACTTGAGGGATATTGTGGCCAATTACAATCAGCATGGGCATCGGAGCACAATTGAGTACGAAGGAGTTCCAGTGACGTTGGCTTTCTCACCAGCCGACTTTAGGCGAGTCTTTGGCATACCTGCGTCTGGCAAGGTAGTTGCGAAACCAACCACAAAGATGACCGTCCAACAGAAAGAAATGATTATTAAACGCATTTGCAGGCCTGATATCACAAAAAAAGAGAAAGAAATGGTGTGGAGTTCAGGAGTGAGGGGACTGCGGAAAACATGCTGATAAGTCCCGAGTGGAAATGCATCATGGACCTCATCAAGTGCAAGTTGATAGGTGCTAGTCGAGCCTCAGACATAGCAACCTGGATGGTGGATTTCATGTTCGGGTTGAGTGTAGGACGGATTTACAATTGGGCGCTCTACCTGTCAGAAAGGGTTAGAGAATTTCTAGAATGCAAACATAAAGCATTCTACATGACCTAGCATCTGATAGCACTGTTTCTGGATGCCGTCTATAATCATGTGCCGCAAGGCAAACTGGGGAAGCTACAGCCAACCAGGGATTATGACTCTTCTTGGCCGACAGTATTTCGATGGACGCAGAGGAACCCAAGATGACAAGGAGAAAGAGGAAGCAGCCAGCTAGTGATGAATATGATTAGTTAGCACTTTCCTCCTCAGCGGACAGCATTGCACCAACTGGTGTTTATTCAGTAGAGGTGAATCCCCGAGCAGTAGCACCTATCGAACAAGAGTTGGTAGAGGAAGTTGACATGGCTGGGAAAGTTGAGGGTGAGCCAGACATAGCACCCCTGACTGGAGGCGCGCCAGACGAACAGGTGGAAGTAGAGAATACAGCCATAGATAGCACAATGGGTGAGGACGCACCTTCAGGGGAGGTACTCCATGTAGACGGATGGTTGAGGGAAATGGGTTCTCCCATTAGGGAAGAAGATATTTCCCCCATACATTCACCAGGCTTGCAGGAGATAGAGGGAGTACCTACAGGAAGCACACAACTGGCGGCTCACACACTAGTAGTTCAACAGGCGGAGATGGAACAACTAAAAGGAGTAGTGGGAGAAGTGGCACCACAGGTAATACACATTCTATCAGATGGAGAGACTCCGAGAGCAGAGCAGCTAGCCGTACCTGCAACCGCTAGTACCGACGGGGAGTCTAGTGAGGATGTGTCTGAAGGGATTGTGGTGGTAATTCCCAAGCCTGACAGAGAAGATCCAATCGGCACAATCGAAAGGTACATTCACAGCCTGGAGCCTATTGCGTTGGTTATTAAGGAAGTGTCAGACATTGCCAAGACACTTAATAGAAATTACTCACCCATAGCAGAGCAGGAGGCTAAACGGATAATTCAGTTCATGAACTCAGAGAGTGAAAAAGAGTTCAACAGGATATTTACAGGGGAATGGGTGGGCAGACAGACACCTAAGATGATGGCAGCCTGGTATCCTAAGAGGCCGTCTTTTCGTGGGAAGGACGATAAGCTGGTAGCCCAACTTTTTGAGATGGAGGCAGCATACAGGTCCTTGTTTCTAGCCTGCAAGAAGTTTGAGATAAAGGGAGACCAAATGGAGCAGAAGGCAGACCAGGCAATCACGCTCTCCCATAACATTTGTGCCAAGGCAGAATCTATAGAGAAACAAAAACTGGAGCTCTCTCACCTATTAGAAGAAGAAAACAAGAAGGTGACCGATTGAGATAACACCATATTGGAAATGGAAAGAAGAATGAAGGTGCGAGAGGAAGAAATGGCTAAACAGTTAGCAAGGAAGGACGAAGAATTGGCGAAGGCTAACAAAAAATTGAAGGAGGCAGTACATTTGGTGAAGACCACGCGAGAGAAGGAATTGAAGGCCACTCGTCACCTACAACAACGTACTGAGGAGGTGTACCGGTTGCGTCAACTCACCACTTCGGCAACCACTTCTTCAGTCCCTCAGCCGCCAGGGATGTCTTCTCAACCCTCTTCTCACTAAATCTGTTTTGTAAAAAGGCTCCCAGTTTTTGTGTTAGTCGTTTGGGAAGCCGACTTCTTTTTGAGGGGGGGATGATGTAAGCCGACGTATGTAGTCGGTCTTAGCGTAGTCGGCCTTAGTGTAATCGGCCGGTGGCTTTGGTAATAAAATATTAGTTGTAGCGGGAATAAGTAAGTATGGTTAATGGCATATAACGAAGTCCTGATTAGTTATGGTTATGAAGCGGCACGATGGTTGGTTGCTCAACCATCGCCGAACGCTATATGTACTGGGACCATGTAGTCAGATGAGAGTTATGTTATATGGAATGGATAATACTAGGACAGTCAGATTGTATATGTTAATACTTGCAATGAATGAATAGGAGTGTTCATGATTCAGTCGTAATATGTCTTTTGATCTATGTGTTACATGTACTTCAGTTTACTTCCTGTGTAAATAGTACGTTAATAGAAACACTCCGCTAGGTAAACAGTGAATGGGACCCATTAGTATTTTAGGGTTAGGGTTAATGGATTACAGTTTAAAAAAAATGCCTTTTAAAAAGAAAGATCACTTTTTGATGTCCCAAGTGATGGAAACATCTTGGAGTCTTTGGGATGTTTGAGGGACTTCATGAAGTTCCTATGCCATCCCAAGGATGGTCAAGGGGCTTCAAGAAGTCCCCACATTGTCCCAGGGACTTCTTGATGTCTTGCCAATATCCCCCTCTTTTAGGGGGTTGTCTTTCCTCCTTGTTGGTGGTGGTACCTGAATGTTTCCTTGATGTCTTAGTATCTTGAGGGTGACTCCATCTTGAAAACACAATGATTTTAGGGTGGGTGACGTGTCCCCACGAAAGATTGGTGAAAAATCTTGCAAGAGTGAGCATTACTCCTTGTTCCACTATCATAACCATGTTACATAGGTATTACAATGTCATTGGGGCTTTTACAAAACTGTATAGTGGTAAATTGCCAACTCCTAACGCCTTCCTATAGCCTCCACAACATAAAAAATGGAAGAATAGACATCTAAAAGGAAAGATCAACTGACAAAACCCTTCACATTCCACATTGTATTTTCACAATGATGAAATAACCACTTTTTCTAGAGAGGAGATTGTGTTTTTGCGACAATTGTAATGAAATTACTGTGGTAGGTGACACTTTTGCTGGCAATTGCAATTGTTGAACTCACCAAATGAGGTTTTCTAGGTCATTTTGACGTCTGCAACTTGTTTCAAAGATTCCTTGATATGTCTTGGACCGTCTAGACACTCCTCTAACTTCATCACAACATCTAATGCTTTGCAATGTGAATTCATGTTTCTAAGTCACTTAAGCTCCTTGACATAGTGAAACCTCTTTAGTCTTTTGACATCACTGGTCCAACTTCTACAGTCAGATTACAGATCATGTGCACTAAAGTTCTGACTATGAACATCACCAAACCTATTGTAGATGGTTGGCCCCATATCTATATATAGGAGAGGTTTATAGTTGATCGAGATCGTTTCTATTTGGGGTAGTGGTGTGAATAGGTTTCTTCTGGGCTGGTTCATGTCATTATTTTGAATTGATCTTGATGCCATCATTTTTCATGTTTGGACTCCCAATTACCACTTTTTCATTGAAAAAGAGCAACAAATATTTGGGATAATTGGTAGGGAAGGAGGCAAAGAAGAGGAACAGCCTATCCTATCTATATAGTTAGAGGAAGGCCCTTCTATCTATATCTCTAGGAGAAGCAATAATAGTGATGATTAATACCAATGGTTTGTTCATGTCACACAACACTTGACGCTAGTCTGCTATGTTGAGATCATAGTTGCTTGTGCTTGATGATTCCTCTTCAACTGGTCTGAGCTCCCCTTCTCTTAGAGATAGATCCCAAGCCCTTGACATTCATTGCCATCCTCCCATCAAGATTTTGAATTTCTAATTTGGGACTTTGATATGAACAAGAGACTAGATCTAGTGGACTGTAAGAGGTAGAATTCCTTAAGAAAATAAGATCTTGGGCCTTGATTGTAGAAAGGCTAGTGGTGTTACATCTAGAAGTGTTAAAGATGGAAATCCTTGTAGAATCCCTGAAGAAGACCAGAACTTGGGCCATGATTGTTGGAAACCTAGCAGTGTTAAGTCTAGTAAGTGTAAAGATGGAAACCCTTGAGGTGCCTAGATCTAGAGACCACAATTACTAAGATCTGGTGCCAAGTGATGTGAGTTGAGGAAGACAATTGCAGTAACAAAACAAGAGTGTAAAGAGATTGGCACAATTGTACTTGCTTTAAACTCATGTGACTGTATATATTAAGGCTACAATGGATACACAATGAGTCTTGTAAAGGAAGCTTCTAAAAGAAGAGAGATGTACATGGAGACTTTCAATATATAAAAAGATACAACAAGCCCATGTGACTATTTTGCAAACAGTAATAAAGTGCACTAGCACATGTGAATATATTTAATAATATACACTAGTCCATGCGACTGTCATGTCAGATTCTAAACATTTTCATCACTCACAACCTTCCTTATTGAGATAATTATCTCCCATAGAATTATTCAACATAGAATATCTTCTGGCTGCAAAATTACCCCACCTTGCCAAGGTTATCTATCAGAGTTAATAACTGGTGTAAAATGCTAAAGTGTCAATATCATCTATGGAGTTATTAACAAAAGAAGACCTTCTGGCTGTGGAGTTACCGAACCTTGGCTAAATAAGCTAAGATAATTACTTACACCGAGCTTGTGTTATTGAAACATGAAATGACATCTTCCAAGGATTTATTTAACATTGGAACAGTTTTTTTTTTGGTGGAGTTTAAGCAAGTTCAGTTAGTAGAGAATATCATTTATCGTTATTAGTTGGTCATTTTTGAAATTGACATGTTAATATCTCTATTGAATTCTAAGATCCTTGATAGTTTTTCTTAAGAAATCTCTGACAAGAAGGGTTTTTTTGATCTTGTATTTTTGAGTAGAAGGCAGCTGTTTCAAAGGCTTTAGGTTCAGGTAATATATTTCTGCTACATGGGCCACCAGGAACTGGGAAGACCACTGCTGTGGTGGAAATCATCTTACAAGAAGTGAAACGTGGATCTAAGGTTCTTGCTTGTGCGGCCTCAAATATTGCTGTTGACAATATTGTAGAGAGACTTGCAACTTATAGGTAATTTCCAATTTTCAAAATTCTCACTCTTGACAACTATGTGGTTTGAAGTGTGATGTGACTTCATGCACACTTGTCTAATGATCTTATGCTTTCAATAGTTTCTTTAATCCTTTTCACTATGGTTTACAATGTCACTTCTTCTGCAAAGGTGGATCATTCATAATAGAAAGTGAGACGAGGTTTGGGTGTAAAACAATGCAATACTAGACATGATATATTTTCTTGTTATTCTCCCTTTGGATGGTTATGCCCTAGAGTTTTTTGAACAGAACTTTTCAAGACTTCTTTTTCGGTGGTTTCTTTTTAAACATAAATTTAATGAAAACATGGCTGAGTTTTGTGTAGAGTCTTTGGTTTCATTTTCACAGTTTATAGGTTTCTTTTTCTTACCATCCTGATGCTATTCTAGCATTATTATTCTCAATGGAACACTCCACTGGATAAATGATTTAATGATGATTTTGAATTTGAATATGACATGGTCTTCCATTGTTGGCTCAAAGCTGCAAAGATGGCACATTTCTTAATCTCTAGGAAGATGATTTGTTTTTTCATGGTGGTCCTTAGCTGGCCTAGGTTAAATTTTGGCCAATATGATGGTCAAGCAGCAGTTGAAATGCTGGTGGGTCCATTGTCTATTTGAAGGTCAAATATTTGACTATTGCAGAGATGTTTTCAACAAAGTCCATATGACTCAATCCAGATGATTTGAAGTATGCTCTGCCTTGAAATCCTCCATATTAGTATCCCCAATTTACACATTTGGTGCATTCATATATAATGCAGACACGGGAGGTGGTAGATTCTCTATATCTAAGCAAAGGTGTGTAGCAAGGTTGCGACTTGTGCATACCAACTGTGGTTACATCTTTGGCTGGCCAATCTAAGACAAGATAGGGATGACTTTCTGGTTTTTCTTGTGTATTTCCTCTTCTTGCTTTTCTATTCTATCTATTGTGCAGCAGAGTTTGTGAGGCATCGTTATCACATAGAATACAGCTGAAGTAGAGTGTAGGTGCTGAATTCCACCAAAACTAAGACATATACGATCCTCTGATTCTTAGTGGAAGTAATATCAAGATTCTCTAAATGCCTGACTAGCTAGAGTATCATAGTCCATGCAGACAATTACAGTCTTCATCTTGAAAGTGTGGAAGGATGATTTTGTTTTGTCCAAATTAACTTGTAGGTCATAATTCTCATGAATTATCCAAGGTTTCTGTATGATTATATCCATAAATAATATAATGGAAATAACCACCTCAGAGTGAACTTCCACCATTTGAACTATTAGAATCAAAGAGATGCTATTCTTTTTCATGAATTTAGAGTCAGGGATAAGCTGTTATATCTTATTAATGTAATATCCGAACAATATTTATGAGAGCATGTATCCTTCATGATGCTAGTGGTGCTTTGTATATCATCTATGTGCTGTTGAGGTTCAATCTTCATAGGAACTCTCTTATAAAGGATCATCATCAAAGTGACAATCTCATCATCTGCTGCAACTATTAAGTGTCTAGATCAACAAATCCTGGAGTACTGTGTCAAAGGTCTTGCAAGATTATATAAAACCAGTAGGACACCTCTTCTGGGAATGATAGCTTTAGAATTAAATATTAGTTAAATATCAAGCAACAATATTTGATCCCTTTTGTCTTTTTGCATGAAGATTCTTAGATTCAATGATTCTAAAATTAAGCAAGCAAGCTGTATAGTGAATATCTTTTTACAATATGGCAACTATGATGGTTTTGTTCTTATTGATATTTGTCTTTCTTAAGAGTTGAAGGTGGGATTGTAATGTTTAATGGCTATGCAAGGCGAAACCATGAGAGGCAAGGGAATTGAAGAGGTTGGAAATGTGGGTTGCAAGTGATTCATGACCATGACTAAGGAATTTAATTTATAAATGTTTTAATTTATAAATGTTTGCTGGTTTACTTAGTTCATTTTTAATGTGGCCCAAAGTACCATCAGTCGGCAAAGAATTAACAACTTTCTGGTATCTTTTTACTCAATTTAGTTATGTTGCCAGCTCTAGTACTTGTCCTGGTTTGGGTTCATGGATCCAGCTAAATTTTTTTGGAGTTGGGTTCATTTTGGGTTCATCCATACAAAAAACATGTAGAAATCATATATATGCAGCCTAGAAGCAGAATTAAGACTAGAATATCACATAGCATCATATAAAGTTATAAACAACAAAACTACCATAAACTTGAATGTCATTTAAAACATGCATGATAAATATTCATTGTTCAAACTTCAAGTTCAATATTAAAATAATAAGATCAAGTTCAACACTTTTAATCATCAAATGGATCTATTAAATCTTGCTGTTCCACTCTCCCTCCCTTGTATGGATCTTTGACTCAAAAGGAACCAAATCATCACTTACACTCATCCTAATCACAGGCATTGCCAGCCAATAGCCTTTTCTTATTTGTCACATTCTTTGCAAGGATAACAAACCTTGATCCAATACCAGTTGATTCCTAAAATGCTGGACATAGTCTCCAAGCAATTACCAATTACTGATTGTTAAATTGGTCACCTCTACAGAACCTCCTACACACTTCAATTTCAGTTTGACCGTTCAAATATGCAAGTAAACATGAAAAACAAGTGTAACACATCCATACTAATGCATCACACACTATCAAAGATTCTGGACATGCAAGTAACACTTGGAGAAACCCTCAAAATGGACTTGTTTTGGTGTTTAATGTGTTTTGCAAGTCAATATTAGGGTTTGTAGGTGCGCCCAGTCAAATCAATTGACTAAAATAATTATAAAAAGAAAAAAATAGAATTAAAAAAGCATCAAAATGTGATGTTGTAGGGATGGATTCCTTGCAGGTTTTACTCGGATATGCTTGGGTTCCTCCCAAGTTCGCCTGGGTTCGTCCCAGGTGAATCAGGTGGCCTTTGGAAGCCCCCAGCCCGGGCCCACAGGCGAACCAGACCAGTACCCGACCGGTTGCCAGAGGGATCTAATAACACAACAATTTAGTATAAAAGGGGAATTCCTGATGTCACTGACCTGACGTGGAGAGTGTGTGATGCATTCTACTTCTTTGTTTCTCAATCAAGTTAAGCTTATGATTAGTATTGCTGTGAAATTAAACTGTACATGTTTAGCTATTAACGGTGATTAGCGTTGTTTGAGAACTAACACAAAACTTAGTGTTTGGGTTTAATGCAATTCATGTCAATTTAAGAAAGTGCCATATAAATGTGTAGTTTTTGTTATGGCCCTCTTGCAAGTTATAAAGTGGTTGCCATTACTCTTAGTATTGATCTGTCACTGATTCCATTTGGTTCAGGCTTGAGACTTGTTTAGAATGGTTAAGGAGATTGAATGTGTATGATGTGTAAATCACAATCAACCAAGCCCCCAAAATGAGTTCTCAATATGATAGGAATGATTTGGGCATTAATTGATTCCGTCAAATATTTATGCATCCTCCAAGATTTTAACTTGATGAATGCACACTTATTATTCACTGTCTTCCTAAATGCAACTTCACATTGATGATGCCCTTTTTTTCTGTTCTTTTTCATGTAAAAATGTGTCTGCTTTTCTTTTAAATTCAAAATAAGGGGACACCTGGATTTTCTTGGGATGGTCTAGATCTCAGGGATAGCCAAACATCCTTAGGATGCCCAACCTTATCATCTGGTGTTTTGAGGATTTTTCCTTGAAATCCCTGAGCACAGGGGACAGTGAGGGATGACTCTTTCCATCTGTGTCCCGTGGATGGTGGATGGGATAGTGACACAGGGTTTGGTGGTCAGGATGCTTCCCTTGTAACATAGAAATAAAATGTGATCAAGAAGTATGCATCAACTTGTATCAATCAATAATGCAATGGGCAATCCATTGATCTAGCCATATATAATCATGGAGAATCAATCTGGTGGCAGTTTGAAATGTACCCCCTTAGTTTTTTCGGATTTTCAACACAATAAACCAGCATCCAAACATTGATTAGCGTTAGCTACAAATCCAAATCTGCTCATAAAGTAACCCTCACCAAGAATGTTCACCAAGATCCCAGTATGGGTGAGGTGATAGCCTATGGTTTGGTGATCGTTAGGAAAATTAGAACTTGAAAGTACAATTCATCTACTAAGCAAACATCCACAAGTGGTGGGAATACCCCACTTATTCAGTGGGTGAGATTATTAAAAAATTATTAAGGCGGCAAGCCAACCATGTAACCACACTTCCACTTGAACAGTGGGGGGTATACAATCCTCACAACCACTTATTTTGTGGGGGGAATACAACATTAATGAAAGATTATTTATTAAACTTGACCACTCAATCGTGGGAGTATGAAATAAACTAAATTGCAGCAATAATAAAATAATCAGTAGTTAGTACTATTAACTAGCTTTACAATGGATAATATGATATCAACTGCAAATAAGAAAGATATGCTTCCAAACTCTATCAATGGTTAGAATAATCAACCACTAACATTTACAATATAGAAAGATATGGAATTGAAGCTCATATCAACAAATTATCAAAATCTAACTAATTTGATTAGAACCAAATGATACAGAAAATTAGACCAGCAAGATAGGAAATCATCAAAATGTTCAAATCTCCACCAAACAGAGTTTGTTTGACGTGAAACTGAATGCAGATGAATCCTTGAACAGAGGTGTCCAAAACTTAGCAGTTAGACACCTTCAAAAATCACATGTGTCAGTGGCACGAATCCCAATGCAACCAGGCAGAATGGTACGACCTCCATAAAGGGTCGACCTTCTCCCAAAAATCAGAAACTCAACTAAAAAATCTGCAAACTTGCAAAAAAGGGCGTGTAAATGTAACCAAATCTTATATCAAATTGAGATCCTAAGGGTTCTAGAGAAATTCTAAGTCTAAGTATTCTACTCAAAATTCTAAGTCAGGTTTCGATTTCCAGATTTTCTTGTACTCGAATGTGCTGATTGCAGAACATTTATTGATTTCTATATCTGCATATCAATTAAAGAGTCGCCATAAATATGCTTGGAGACTCGCCTCCAAGGGATGTGTCCCATGAGAGGACGTGTCTCCATAAGTGGAGACACGTCCGCTCATGGGACGTGTCCCTTAGAGCGTGCGGGCTCTTGATGAAACCGATTAGCATTTGGTTGATTTCTAACACACATAACCCCTTTATACTATGGCGGATAAAAGAATTTCAATTATATTAAATGTGAATTTCAGTATCTTTCATTATTACGAATTTATATATATGCTCATAAATTCGATTTCCAGTAATATGTATATTAAGGATAATCTTTGATCACATATAAATAACGAAGATGCTTTCAACATTCGTTATTTATATCTGACCGAAGCTATCATCCATTAACACTCCCTCTTAGCTAGGGAAGATATTTCAAATCAATTAAGTGGAGATATCACCTTCACACGTGATATCGAAGATATGATATGTTTTCTCAATGTTGTCAAGTCACATGACATTCTTCATAACACATCTTCATTATGGTATGTGCACTGACATCAAGTCACATGATGTCTACCATAATTCATGGCATATCCACGGATATAAATATCCACCATGATTATCTCTTAAGGATCACAATGATCTTCAGATGATATCAAGTCCCATGATATCCATCAAGGTGTCCAAGAGATACTATCATGACATGTCCACAGATATCAAGTCACATGATATCTATCATGATAGTTTATCATTGTAGAGTCGTCACTTTACAATGTCAAATACAAGTGTTCATTATTAGAAAGATCATCACCTTTCAATAATGTACACAGGGGGAGTAGGCCCATAAGGTCATGGAGTCACACACATGACAAAAGAGTTTACACATTAAACATCTTTATATATTAGTACAATTTATAAACAATTTGTATTTCAAACATAAATAACAAATTACATTTCAACCATACCAAGTTTCTTCCTGAAGTGCTCTACCTTGATTCGGGAGAGAGGCTTGGTGAGAATGTTTGCAGTTTGATCATTTGTACTAATATACTCCAAGTGAATCACTTTCCTTTCCACCATATCTATTACATAATGATAGGGGATCTCAATGTGCTTAGATCTATCATGAAAGACAGGATTTACAGAGAGTTTGATGCAACTCTGATTATCACAATGAATAATTGTAGGATTCAAGGGCTCACCAAAGAGTCCCACAAGCAATTTACGAAGCCAAACCGCTTCTCTTGCTCCCATTGAGGCTGCAATGTATTCAGCTTCCGTTGAGCTCTGTGCAACTGAAGATTGTTTTCTGCAAATACAGGAGATCATAGCCGATCCTAAACTGAAGCAACATCTTGATGTGCTTTTCCGATCTGTTACACTTCCAGCCCAATCTGAATCAGAGTACCCATGTAGATCTAGTTGATCATTCTTGTATAGAAGACCATATCCAATAGTGCCTTGAAGATATCTCAAAATATGTTTCACAACCATTAAGTGAATTTCTTTTGGCTCACACATGAACTGGCTGAGAACATTCACTGCATAGCAAATATCAGGTATGGTGTTAACCAGATACATCAAGGATCCAATCATCTGTCTGTAAAGGGTTGGATCTGCACACTTGGATTCTACTGCTGCTTCTTTCAATTTGTGAAGGCTGGTTTCCACAGGTGTAGACATCGGTCTATAGTCCAACATTCCAAATCTCTTCAAAATATCAATAGTGTACTTCCCTTGGTTTAGTATAATGCCCTTTGATTTTTGCCATACTTCTAAACCTAGGAAGTAGTGTAGAATGCCCAAGTCTTTCATGTCAAATTCAAAAATTAGATCCTGCTTCCCTTGAGCAATGAGGTGATCTTCTCCTGTTATCAGCAGGTCATCAACATATAAAATAATTATTAGCATATCACCTTTGATTACCTTGAAGTAGAGATTGGAGTCAGCATCATTCTTGGAAAATCCTAATCCCAAGAGATAGCTGTCAATTCTTTCATACTAGACCCTGGGAGCCTGTTTAAGTCCATAGAGGGCTTTCTTTAGTTTGCATACATGTGAGTTAGGTTTATGTATCACAAAACCTTTAGGCTGTTCCAAATAGACTTCCTCTTCAATGGTTCCACTTAGGAAGGCAGTTTTCACATCCATTTGATGGATCTTCCAGCCTTTAGCTGCTGCAATGGCTAACACTGCTCTCACTGATGTGTAACGGGCAACAGGTGCAAATGTTTCTTCGTAATCAATGCCTTCCTTTTGAGAAAAACCTCTTGCCACAAAACGTGCTTTATGTTTTTCTATACTGCCATCAACAGCATGCTTGATTTTGAAGAGACAACAAATTTCTCTTTTGGTCTAGGCACTATATCCCATACATCATTCTTTAGAATAGACTGATATTTCTCTGCCATTGCATCCTTCCATGCTTGATGTTGGAAAACTTCTGTAACACTGACAAGTTTTGAGTTTATGATGTTGTTCATTAGAGCAACATAGCTAGAGAAACGTTTGGGTCTTTTACTCTCCCTGAACGTTCCTTTGGGTGTTGCATGATCCTCGGCTTCTTTGATCATTTTCCTAGCCCAAAGTGGTCTCTTTCTGCCGTTGTCATTTGTATTCTCATTTGGAGTAGAAGGAAGTTCATGTGGCATTTCCTCAGGGTGCTCCCTTCGAATCTCAGGAGCAGGTTCCATTTCAGGTACTCTAGGGGAATAGGTTTTTGTCTCACTAGAACTTCTTGCCCTCTTGAATGCAATGTCTTCTTCAAAGATGACATCTCTGCTCAATTCAATTTGTTTCTGCCCGGGTATGAATATCCTGTAGGCTTTGGAGGTTTCACTATAACCCACAAATACTCCCTTCTTTCCAGGAGGTTCTAGTTTGAATCTCTTCTCTTTGGGCACATGAATATAGACAAGACAACCAAAAATCCTAAAATGACTAATGTCAGGTTTTATGCCGGTAAAGGCTTCTTCAGGAGTTTTGTTATCAAGATGAGAATGAGGACATTTGTTCTGAATATAGACAATAGTCCTAGAGGCTTCTACCCAGAGAGAAGTTTCAATGTTTTGGTCCAGCAACATTGCCTTAGCAGGTTCTACAATGGTTCTATTTTTCCTTTCAGCAACCCCATTCTGTTGAGGGTTGTAGGCAATTGTGAACTCCCTCTTAATTCCAGCACTCATGCAAAATTCTTTAAAAATCTCAGAGGTATCTTTCCCATTGTTAGTCCTTAAGGTTTTTATTTTCTTTCCGGAGAAGTTTTCAGTGAGGGCTTTAAACTCTTTGAACCTTTTGAGGATTTCTGTTGACTCTTTACATTTAAGGAAATAGATCCAGGTTTTCCTAGAGAAGTCATCTACAAATATGACATAGTATAGAAATCCTGCTTTAGAGGGTACAGACATGGGTCCACATAAGTCTGAGTGAACCAGTTCTAACACATTTAGGGTTTTGCTCAAACTATTGGGAAAGGACCCCTTTGTATTCTTTCCTAAGGCACAACCTTTGCAAGTTCCTTCATGAGATGGTTTTAACTTAGGTAAGCCTGTTACAAGATTTTCTATAGAAGGTAGGGCACGAAAATGAAGGTGTCCTAATCTTCTATGCCAAATCTCATTTGAATCAAAGGTGTCAAGGGTAAGGGCTTGTTTAACTTCAGTGCATAGTTTGTAGAGATACCCTTGTCTTACACCTATGGTTTGGGCTTTCTTGATTGTTGAGTTTTTAGGCCATGCTAAAACTTTTCCATCCATAAAGATAACTCTATATCCATTGTCTTCAAGGGCAGAGATGGATATTAGATTCCTCTTAATTCCAGGTACAAATAAGACTCCAGTAAGTTGAAGAGAGAGACCAAATTTTAGTTTGATGGAGCAAGTTCCAACCCTTTTTACAGGGTGTGCAGAATCATCCCCAATGGTTACTACTTCATCAGACCTTTCAGTGATAGTGTCTAGGTGTTCTTTGAATCCTGTGTGTGTCTAGAAGAACGACTATCAATTACCCAGTTGTGGGTGTTGTTAGATGTTTGGCTAGATAAGGTTGTATAGAACACAAAGTTCTCAGATTCATGATCTGAATTTGTCTTTCTACTTTGGCAAAAGATGCTTGTTGCTTTGATCTGTCAGGGCACTTCATTGCATAGTGACCATATTGATCACATCTAAAGCATTGCACTTGAGGGATGTCTTTCTTCTTAGAAGATCCCTTTCCATTGGGATTTCTCTTTCTTTTAAAAGATCCTCTCTTGTAGGAGTTTTTCTTGTTCCTTTTATTAGACGTTGTGTTGAGTACATGAATGTCTTCATCCATGTTCTTCTGTTTATTTTCCTTAGTGGAGAGTCTTGTTTCCTCTTGAAGGCAATCACTTCTTAGCCTATCAAACTTGGGGAGTTTAGATATCGCACTTATTCCTTGAACAAATGACTCCCATGAGTTGGGTAGGCCTCCTAGTGCAATTAGGGTTAACTCTTTGCTATCAATTTGATATCCAATTGTGGATAATTGATCCCTTAGTTCAGTGATCCTCATGAAGTATGTAGTAATTGACTCTCCTTTGTTTATTTGAGCATTGTTGATTTGCCTCTTTAATGCAAGAGTCCTATTGGTGTTGTTGATCTCATAGGTACTCTCAAGAGATTTGAACATATGATATGCAGTTTCATGTTTTGCTAAGATAGGCACTATATGATCCCTAATTGCATCTACTAGGATTTTCATGGCTCTTTCATTGTTTTCAATCCATTGATTTTTCTCAGGTTCAGCCTCTGGTTCCCTTTTATTTTCTCTCACAAGTGAGTCTAGTTTATTCTCTTTAAGGATCATCATGATTCTAAATTTCCATGATGTAAAGATGTCTGCTCCTGCAAGACGATCTTCAAATATGATCACACTTGACATTATGAAGAATGTGATGTGAATTCGATTTTAGAAAATACGAATTTTCTAGAGCAATCTGATATTTAGTTTTGATTTGGATTCACACAACGTGGCTCTGATACCATGTAAATGTAACCAAAGCTTATATCAAATTGAGATCCTAAGGGTTCTAGAGAAATTCTAAGTGTAAGAATTCTACTCAAAATTCTAACTCAGGTTTCGATTTCCAGATTTTCTTATACTCGAATGTGCTGATTGCAGAACATTTATTGATTTCTATATTTGCATATCAATTAAAGAGTCGCCATAAATATGCTTGGGGACCCACCTCCAAGGGATGCGTCCCATGAGAGGACGTGTCTCCATAAGTGGAGACACGTTTGCTCATGGGACGTGTCCCTTAGAGTGTGCGGGCTCTTGATGAAACCGATTAGCATTTGGTTGATGTCTAACAAACATAACCCTTTATACTATGGCGGATAAAAGAATTTCGAGTATATTAAATGCGAATTTCAGTATCTTTCATTATTACAAATTTATATATATGCTCATAAATTCGATTTCCAGTAATATGTATATTAAGGATAATCTTTGATCACATATAAATAACGAAGATGCTTTCAACATTCGTTATTTATATCTGATCGAAGCTATCATCCATTAACAGGGCGCCCTCCATAGTAGAACAGCATGGGCCAGTACCCAAAATGAAAGAAAATTCGCTGACGAAGCTATGAACAGAAACTTGCTTCAGCCATGATGAACTAACAACTTAGAAAATAGGCTATATATTAGCAACCTGTTTGATAACATCAAATTTGAAGCTCCATTTGCACTCCAGTGTGAAGTACAGTCTCATAGACCCACCAAGGAAGTCATAGTTTCAGGCTCGAAGGATGGATTGCAAAGTGCTAAGCTTCCCTTTAGCCAGGTTCTGGATTTCAAACCAGCAACATAACTTTACTTTTCAAAAATCAAGCATACCAAACAATGAGCAAGGCACCAATATATAATCTTTAATTGGCAAGTGAAACAATCTGTAACTACCAAAAGTCGAATCACTTCATCTCCCAAAGAGACGCCACTTTCTAGCATTTACTTTATTCCAAATATCAAAACATTCTCCTTTAGGCGTCCATTTCACTTTTGCAACAATAATCATTTAAAATAAACATTAATTGCATATGAAGTTCGACCCCCTTTAAGTCCCTTTCATTAAAACAACTTGAAGTCATCAAGCCTAGGCATGGGGTACATCTTCAAGACATAAAATTAACTAAGTTTTGAACTCAGCCCAAGGAGGGATAGAAGCCAAAACCAAAACGAATGCTCAAATTGATTCTGCCAGAAATAAAATGATGACCTGAGTAGAACTACTGATGATGCCACAGCTAAAAATAGACTTACTAAAAATAGCCAATACCATAAATAGTAAGTTAACTTCAAACTCTTCAAAAAGCCAAACTGGACAGCCTCACTGCCCAAAATACAAATGTGATCTGCAAATTATTGAACTGTTGCTAGAATGATACTGCTATAAGTGGACTTACTACAAATAGAAACTGTTATAAATAGTAAGTTTGCAAAACTTCATTTGAGCAGTAAACATGACTTACTATAAATAGTAAGTGTTTCCAAACGCCTTGTGAGCACAATTTGGGAAGCCAACATGACTTACTATAAATAGTAAGTGCCTGAAAAGGTTGTCTGAAGGAGATGCATGTTACACCATTCTGAAGCTCTCTGAAAACCCAAAAAACTTCACCAGACATGCATTGAAAACTCTCACATGCAAGCCCTCAAAATTGTATCTAAAACCTCCAAAAAAAAAGGAAATCCTACTTTTCAATTCTGCTTTCTCGTACGAGTTTCCAAAAATAGGCTAAATCCTCAAGGAGAGTGTAGGGCTAAAATGGGGACATTACAGTCCGCCCTTCCCAAAATTGCTTCTCCTCAAGCAATGCCACCACACTCCAAGAGAACAATTTGATCCTTATTATGCCGAAAGGAATTCGTCTCTGTAAGGACCCACCATGCTAATGCTGCACCTCATTAATCTCACCAACATAACCAAAATCCCAAGACTGCTTTGTCATCCTTCTAAACATATAGCTTAATCTGACAGCCTGGAAAGCAATGAAAACATAACCTGGCAGCATTCTTTGACCAAGAGGCTCAAAAGAGACTAATTCAGCAATATCAAAGTCTAACACATTCTTGAGCCATAAAGGAAATAATCTTCTCAAATAAAAAACATGCTCCATATCATAACTCTTCATAACTTCAAATAGAGTCACGGCCACATATGTAACTCCACCAATACTTCTTCCAAAGGAAAGAACAACTCTTTGCAAGGGATCTTCCATCACGTCCTCAAAATTCCATGAAGACTTAAAATACCTTTTGTGAAGCAAACTAATATAACAAATATGACTGCAAGAAAAACTTACAAATTCCACCTCACGAGTCTCCAACTGGTGAACAAAATCAGTTTCCAACTTGCTGCTCCGAACATTGATATAGGAGAAAATACATAGAAGGCCACTGATAATCATTAGAGAACATCCCATCCATGAATTTTGGCTGTACTGAAGCAATCCCTTTCTCATTTGAGGCTCAAAAACAGTCCTAATAGTCAACTGAAAGGTCTGAAAATAAAAACTCCAATCAACTAACAAGTCTGAATTAGACATTTCGAAATCTGATTTATGAAAAATCAGCATTCCAAACAAAAAACAGCAGCTGCAATATGGAAAGTCTCCATCCAGATAATCATATTTGCTCATGAATAAGGTTAGTGACGCTTTAATGAAAATTCCCATTGCCATAAATAGATAATTTCTGATCATAATATCCATGCAAACCTTCATTTTAAAGTCAGAATTTACCAACCAACTGCTGATTAGGGAGAAACCTCCAACCCTTTGGTGAATGAACATATCACCATGTGTTGATTCCATCCTTTTGAATCTTTCTTTTTTCTTTGTTTGTTGAAATATGACAGGATCCCAAATCATCAACATTGAAGAACCACTTCTCAGATGGAGAATTGCTCTTATTTGAATTATCTGATTCAAATGTTCCATTTGAATAGATACTTCCTGAAACTCCAAGAAGTATTCAACAAATCTGAATTCAAAACCAAGAGTTGTGAACTGCCGGAGAGTTTCGATGAATCCTTCATCGATTTCAATTTTGAAATCAGTTATTCTCAAGGAGGCTGGAGCAAACATAAAATCAGACATAAATCTAAACAGCAACCGCATCAAAAATTGGATAAATTCTTCATTAGAATGCCAAACAATTCTTTTTTGTTGTTCAAGAAGAGTTTCTTCATCCCTTCTAGTTTCTGGACTCTCCATTTCCTGCAAAAAGGATGAGCTAGGAACAAAAATAGATTCATTTTCATGCATCAATTCTTCCATGCTAGAATGTCTTACTCTACCAATAGTACTTGAAGAATTTCCCTCATCATTTTCAAAAAAAGAATTTTCATAAATTCCACTAGCACCATCTTCATACAAGGAATTATCAAAGGCCTAAAAAACTTGTTGATGAGAATTTGAATGCTCCTGTCTTTGAGGATAGCGTTCCAAATCAAAAGTTTCTTGTATGAGATCAAGCTCATCAAGAATTTTCTGAATCTCTTCAGCTCTTCCTTTGTTTTCTTGCTCCCATGAACATTGAGCAGCAAAAATCTGATTCTCTGCTTCTATTAGAGCCTCATGTACTTCTTGCAATTTGGCTTTAGTTTGCTTATTCCACTCCAACACCTTGTCAACAATTTTGGCCACTTTATCTTTATCACGAATGATGAGCACAAGACTTGACTTGAATTCTTGCAAGGCATTTCTAATTGACTTCATATCAGTAATAGAAATACAACATATCTCTAGGCTTCTAGGCACTTCATTAATCGAATCTTCTATTTGCCGATGAATATCATCAAGTTTGGATAAAACTTGAATTTATTTTTCAGCAGTTAGAGAACTTGAGCTGCATTCTTCATGAATTGGTTGAGATGGAGCTGTGCTGCTTTGGTGTATAAAGATGTCAAAAATCCTTTCAGTTGAACTCCTCAAACTTTCACGCATCTGTTTTAAACTTTCCATCATCTCATCAATGGTATCTCCCAATTCGTTAGCTTTCTGTCTTAGCTTGGCTTCAAGCAAAGAAAAGCCTGTTTTGTGCTCACTAGAAACTGCTTCCTCCATGTTGTCTTCAACACAAGATTCAATGTTTGTGAAGGATGGATTTTCCTCTTCTACATTCTCCGTCTTCTCTTGTTGTTCTAACCAGAATCCTCCTGAATTTCAAAGGTGTAAAAGGAATTCATTAGATGATAGGATATCATCAATTGAAGACGTTTTTTTAGTCTCAAGAAATTCCTCCTTGGTATCATCAATTTGGGTCTCCTTAACTTTTGTTTCCACAACACTTTCTTCATTAGAATGCCTGACTTCTTCATGCGCATCTAAAACTGTTGTGGTCTTACTACATTCCCCTAAAGAATGCATAGACACTTCTTGTGTCTCCAAAATAGATGTTGTCTTTATGCAATCTTCTGTAGAATGCATGGACAAATGTATTTTGATAGATACCCCCTGAACATTTGTTACAAAATCAAAGGGATTCCAACTTTCATTTCCTTCTTCAGCATTAAAATTCTCTTCTTTGTTGTCCACAGTCTTCATCAAAAGGGGCTTTAACTTTTCTTCACATTGATGAAATAATCCTTTGATCAAAAACTTAGTAGTAGGAGAAATTTTCTCTTTTGGCTCATATGCGTCCAAGAGAAGTGTTTGGACAATTTGAGGAATAAATTTCATTTCATTAATTGTCAAAACGAGAACATTTCTGACAGCAGCAACTACATCCTCCCCTTGCTCACTCCACGTTGAATTTAAAAGATAATGAAACAATTGATAAATCTGATTTTGCATGTCCAAATCTAATAACAACCTACTTGTTTTGAGCATGGAAAATGTCTTCAAGATGGTAACTCTTCTTGGAAAAAGACTGCTACCCTTTTCATCTAGATTCTAGAAACTTTCAACAATCAAATGCAACACTTTCTTCAGGGTACCATCATCATAAGGCATTTCACTAAGACAAGAAGTGACCAACAAATTGACTTCTCCGTCAGGATGCATTAACCAATATGGTTGATTCATGGAGATCATTGCAGGAGTTAATGCTCTTTTAATCAAGTCAGAAGGTGACTGGTTCACCTGATTCAAATATTGTTCCAACATGTGAAGGACATCCGCTTCCTCTTCCACTAACTTACATTCTTTTTTGAACCTCTTCCCAACTGTGAAAAGAGATTTTGCCAAACTCAATTCTTCATTCAAAGCCATGACTTAAACTACCAAGACAAGGTTTTCTTACAGCCTTTGGACAAGTGTCAATCTCAGGAAGCTGAAACTGAACTCTGTTTCCTCTGGTGTAGCAACGGAGTTCTCTGTCACTCATCTATCTCTGAGGCGCTGAACACACAGGATGGCAGGAAAACAGGCTCTGATACCACTGAAATGTACCCCCTTAGTTTTTTCGGATTTTCAACACAATAAACCAGCATCCAAACATTGATTAGCGTTAGCTACAAATCCAAATCTGCTCATAAAGTAACCCTCACCAAGAACGTTCACCAAGATCCCAGTATGGACGAGGTGATAGCATATGGTTTGGGGATCGTTTGGAAAATCAGAACTTGAAAGTACAATTCATCTATTAAGAATGTTGTACCCCAAATTAAAATTTTCGCTACACTTAGGCATTTTGAAGAAATGAGTCAAAAGACTATTAAATCTATCAAAAAAGGTCAAAATTGGGGTTTGCATGAGGGTCAAAAACTTAGAAATTTTAAAATCTAACAATCTGGGTCGGCTCAAAACGATCAAACCAACAATACTCAGATTTTAGTTTTTCATCCCTAAATTTTAGGAAAATTTCTAAAAATAGAAACTTTTTTGGGGGTTTTCTGGGTTTCTCAAGAAATGGATACTTGTAAAATTTTCTAAAAATAGAAATTTTGGCCTCTAGGGTTAAGATTGATTTGGATTGGCTCAAAATACTTCCTCATCATGCTGGTGCAGTCAAAATCCTAAAAAGATCAGTTTTACCCTACTGGGTCTATTCTGCTTTTTCAAAAGCTGTTTCGGGAGATCCAAGGTCATCAATGGAAGTCAGTCTACTGCCAGGTGTTAGAATCAAACGTTCAAGCGTCAAGCATAAACTGTCAATGAGGAACGTGCACGAAAAGTGAAGAACGGAGAAAGGAAGATTGAAAAGTTGAAAAATGCAAAAAATTGGCTAACACTAGTAAATCTAGGCGCCTCCAGTCAAGAAGGGCACCCATACTCCCATGCCTTAGAATTTTTTTGTATCCGATAGTCGAGGTCAAGGCAAACACGTCAAATGAGGAAAGAAAGTTGAAAAGTTCATAAATTTTTCTAACTCTGCTAAACATGGGCGCCTCTAGAGGAGAGGGGCGCCCAACTTTTTGAATGACCTAATCTAATAGTTAGGGTTTGCAAGAATGCTTAATCTCTTTAGTTTCTTGCCAGCTTCACAATAGATGTCTCCGTCAGCTCGTCAGATCACCTAGGTGTTGGCAAATCCAAATCAAACAGGGGTCACAGAGAGAGGTGTTTTGAATCCTGAAGATGAAAAACAAGAAAAATGGCTATCGCTGGAAGAGATTGGCGTCCCTGAAGGAAAAGGGCACCCAAGTTTTTAAGATGTCAAATGATGAAATTTGCAGAAGATGCCTCCAACATAACTTCCTCATACTGGATCAAGCTTTCCAACACAATCATTAGCACATCCATTAGAGTTGTCAGTCATCAGATGTCGCAAGCTGAACAGAGGAGGAAAAGTGAGTGAAATGACAAACGTCAAAAGCAACAGTGGAAAACTCAAAATAAAAACTATGTCTGGAAGAGATGGGCGCCCTTGAAGGAGAAGGGCGCCTAGGGTTTAGAGCCCTCAAAAGTTAGTTTTCGAAGACGACGTATCTAGAAGACCCCTTCCAGAATCTTCATAGCTATCCAGTGAATCCGTCAGTCAATCAATCTGATTAGTACAATGCCCGGAATCATGAATTCATCTGAAGGTCAGAAGACAAGCAAAGTTTGAAGATCATCAAAAATGGTTAACACTGGAGAAAATGGGTGCCTCTGGTAGAGATAGGCACCTAACAATTTGAAGGGTTAAACGAAATTTTTGTCAGAAGACATCTCCAGAACAATGTCGTTAGATTTGATCAGGCTCCGTGATGAAATGTTCAGCTCGTCCATCAAATCAATCTGGGAGCCGGGAGACAGGATCAAATTAGGGTGAAAAATTGAAAAAAGTTGAAAATGATGAAAAATTGGTTAAGTCTAGAGAGACTGGGTGCCTCACTTCAAAAAGGGCGCCCAACTTCTCATGCCTTAGTAAAATTTTTGGAAATTTCAAAAATTTTGAAAGAAAGGAAAAACGCCTAAGTCCATTTGCATGAGGTAAGTTTAGGGTTTCAAAGAATTAGGGTTTGAGAGTTGTTTCTCAAAGCTAAAACTTATTTAAAGGCATCTCTATGTTTTATTTTTCATATTTTCTTGGAGGGTGTCTTCAAGGAGAAACAAAGTAGCAACTTCAAACCTATACTTTTGAAGATTCAAGAACCTAAACTTGCTTGTTTTTCATCAATTTTCAAATCAGCACTCAAAGAAGGCTTGCTTTTTCATATTTCTTCATCCAAAACATCAAATTTGTGAAGGAGGCCATTGTTTTCAATTTTCAGCGAGCTAGTTTATATTGGTTCAATCTTCTGGATAATTTTTGAAGGATTTTCTCAAGGTTGCAGCAACTGCTTTTTATTTTGCATGTCAGAGAAAACTTCAAATTTTACAACTTCCAATCTTCTGGGTCTATCTCAAATATTCTTTTGGACAAAACCCATATTGCAGCTTTTTCAGAGAAATTTCAAGTGGTTGCTTTTTCGATCAGACCTCAAGGTTTTCAACATTTGATCAACTGGGTTCATCCAGAATGTGCCTTCGAATAATACCCAGGTGCCAGCTTTTTCATGCTTTTTCAGAGGAAATTAGGGTTTGCTGCTTTTTCAACCAGCAATCAACATTTTTCAAAACGGATGATCTGGGTTTCTTTGCAATGAGATTCTACACAAAACCCATATCTCCGATTATTTTTGAAAAATTTGTCATTTTGAAGAAGGAAAATCAACAAGTTATTTTTAGGGTTTGTGCTGAGCTTGTTTGAGCATAGTCAAGTTCATAGTCAATTTTTGAGTTGTGTAGAATGGAGTACACTCCCATCGAATTCAGAGCCAAACAAGTGTTGTATCATGATTATCTGATCGGATGATGTTGAGAAGGCTTTGAGGAAAATGATAAGTATTGGGAAAAATTGTAGAATACTCTTTTGTGGGAGAATCAAGAGAAGTGTCAGAGGCATAAAGTTGCAGAGCCGCCAAGTTATCAATGAGTGAGTCATCTTTTGGGTAGTGATGTTTTTCAAGAATAAAACTCATAAAGAAGTTGAAGATGACAAAGATTCATTAAGTTTGATTGCAAAAGGGGAGAAGAGCCTAGAAAAGCGACACTTTGCTATTAATAGTATTGACACTCCTACCAAGGATACAGTTTCCCGCTTTTTGGTGGATGTGATAGAGATTTAAAGCAACAATCTTCTAGAAGCTTTCTCCAAGCTTTCTTTCCATTCTTATCGCACGCTTTCTTTCTATTCTCGTCTTAAATCTTATCTATTCTTTGGAGAAGAGAAAGAAAACAGTTGTAATGAGTTGGCATTTCCTATTTTACATGCTTTCTTAAGTGTTAGATGTTATCTTCTTTAGGTTTAGAAATAAAGCTTGCATGTTGGCAATTAGTAGTTGTAAAAACAAGGAGATTTTAGGGTTCCCTACTCTTCTGCTTGTGTATAAATAAGAGCAGTGTTTGCTCATTTTAGTTTAACCATGCTTGCGATAACAAAATCGCTGAGCTTATGCCTTCATGTTTGTTATCAATTAGTGTCAGTTCACTTTGTGTAAAGAGCAAGTTTGCATGTTTCCTTAGCTGCAAATCCTTGTTTAGTGCATGTGTTTTGTGTCAATTGTAATATGGTTGATCGCATGTTGCAAGTATTTTGCTACAACTTGCTGTGCCGGAATTGTAATCTTTGTGCTCGAAGTGTGGGAAAATAAAGTCTTGAAGCTTGCTTTGCTGCCCTTGATATAAAGTCTCATATTTCCGTCATTGTGTAATACTTCTATGATCTCCTTTTTCAGCTTGCATTGAAATTCAGTAGATGTATGTTGAGGAAAGTTTATTTAAGTATCTTTGTTAGAAAATCAATCTCGTCCATTTCTAAACTCTCTTGCTCTACGTTTACTTGAGAGGATAGAAACGTTTTAGGGTAAGTTAAGTTGTAGTTGTCAAGTTTCATTAAAGGAAAAACCTCAGCTGCAACATCTAGAGTTCTATAACCTTGTGTTCTTGCAGTTGAATAAAAAAGATAGGCAAAAATTAGTTCTAGTTTACTTACTTTATGCAACTCAGCAAAAGAGTGAGCTTCCCCTCCTAATTCGAAGAGCAGTTTACTACACATAGCTGTCCGTTTCCAAAACGCATTCCAGAGGTGCGATTTGAAACACCAACAAAGCAGGCATCTACAAGCGGTGGGAATACTCCACTTATTCAGTGGGTGAGATTATTACAAAATTATTAAGGCGGCAAGCCAGCCATGTAACCACACTTCCACTTGAACAGTGGGGGGTATACAATCCTCACAACCACTTATTTCGTAGGGGGAATACAACATTAATGAAAGATTATTTATTAAACTCAACCACTCAATCGTGGGAGTATGAAATAAACTAAATTGCCGCAATAATAAAATAATCAGCAGTTAGTAGTAGTACTACTAACTAGTTTTACAATGGATAATATCAACTGCAAATAAGAAAGATATGCTTCCAAACTTTGTCAATGGTTAGAATAATCAACCACTAACATTTACAATATAAAAAGATATGGAATTGAAGCTCATATCAACAAATTATCAAAATCTAACTAATTTGATCAGAAACAAAAAATACAGAAAATCAAACCAGCAAGATAGGAAATCACCAAAATGTTCATATCTCCACCAAACGGAGTTCGTTTGACGTGAAACTGAATGCAGATGAATCCTTGAACAGAGGCATCCAAAACTCAACAGTTACACCTTCAAAACTTGCACCTGTCAGTGGCATGGATCCCAATGCAACTAGGCAGAATGGTACGACCTCCAGAAAGGGTCGACCTTCTCCCAAAAGTCAAAAACTCAACTAAAAAATCTGCAAACTTGCAGAAAGGGGCGCCCTCCACAGTAGAACGACATGGGCCAATACGAGAATGAAAGAAAATTCGCTGACGAAGCTATGAACAGAAACTTGCTTCAGCCATGTCGAACCAACAACTCAGAAAACATGCTATACATCAGCAACCTGTTTGATAACATCAAATTTGAAGCTCCATCTGCACTCCACTGTGAAGTACAGTTTCATAGACCCACCTAGGAAGCCATAGTTTTAGGCCCGAAGGATGAATTGCCAAATGCTAAGCTTCCCCTTAGCCAGGTTCTGGATTTCAAACCAACAACATAACTTTACTTTTCAAAAATCAAGCATACCAAACAATGAGCAAGGCACCAATATATAATCTTTAATTGGCAAGTGAAACAATCTTTAACTCCCAGAAGTCGAATCACTTCATCTCCCAAAGGGACGCCACTTTCTAGTATTTATTTTATTCCAAATATCAAAACATTCTCCTTTAGGCGTCCATTTCACTTTTGCAACAATAATTTTATAAAATAAACATTAATTGCATATGAAATTCGACTCCATATAAGTCCCTTTCATTAAAACAACTTGAAGTCATCAAGCCTAGGCGTGGGGTACAACTTCAAGACATAAAATTGACTAAGTTTGGAACTCAACCCAAGGAGGGATAGAAGCCAAAACCAAAACCAACACTCAAACAAATTCTGCCAGAAATAGAATGATGACTTGAGAAAAACTATTGATGATGCCACAGCTAAAAATAGACTTACTAAAAATAGCCAATTCCATAAATAGTAAAGTTAACTTCAAATTCTTCAAAAAGCCAAACTGGATAGCCTCACTGCCCAAAATAGAAATGGGAACTACAAATGATTGAACTACTGCGAGAATGATATTGCTATAAATGGACTTACTAAAAATAGCAACTGCTATAAATTATTAAATAGTAAGTTTGCAAAACTTCATCTGAGCAGTAAACATGATTTACTATAAATAGTAAGTGTTTCCAAACGCCTTGTGATCACAATCCGGGAAGCCAACATGACTTACTATAAATAGTAAATGCTTGGAAAGGTTGTCAGAAGGAGATGCATGTTACACCATTTTGAATCTTTCTGAAAACCCATAAAACTTCACCAGACATGCATCAAAAACTCTCACATGCAAGCCCTCAAAACTGCATTTGAAACCTCCTAAAAAATAGGAAACCCTAATTTTCAATTCTGCATAGCCTACGAGTTTCTAGAAATAGGCTAAATCCTCAAGGAAAGCATAGGGCTAAAATGGGGACATTACACAGTTGGTTGCTCTTGACATCTGTGTTTGTTGTAGAGCACCAAGTCGATATGGAGGGCCTGATGCAACATTAAAGTTGCGATTACATTATGGTTCCTTATAGTGTTGGCATTGACTTTACTTTAGTCACTGCCTTGTTATATATCTATTCACCTTGCTTATAAGTTATACTTGTATTACATACATCTAGTTTAATTTGACCATGTTTATTATGGCTGTCTATGCTCTTTTTTTATGTCATTAATCAAGGTCCCACTAAACTTGGGTTTGTGAAAATTCCTTTCAACATTTTTTTTGTTATCACTAGTTAGTGGTGGGCATAACTAATCTTTTGAATTTATGCTGAGACCTCAAAAATAGGAGAGGAAGAGGAGCCAAAAAGGATTTTAAAAGTTTTTTTTGTTGAATACCACTGTTTTAGCTGCAGAAAGAAGAGGGATGCATTGTTCAAGATGTTGTTAAAATTGTCCCAGCCAGCCTAGGTGGTGAGAATTTGGCAAGCATGGAGTGCGACATCATCTGCAGATTTGGTCTTTACCCATTGCTTGAATAGATAGAAGAACCTATGCTCCTCATTTTGTCTTTGAGGCTGCAATGGGCTTTGCAGGGGGAGAGAACAGACCGAGGGAAGGAAGCTTTGCAAGCATAGGGTATAAGAGAGCAGTTTGAAAAGCTGGTTTTGAGGATAGAGGGGAAATCAAAGTTATGGCCTTGCACAAGACATAATCAGTGAAGTGGTAATTGACACATTCCATGACACACAAAATTCCACATTCAGTAGGGGCAGAAGTGAAGATCTACCATGACATTGTAAGATCTGCAACACCAAATGGATCACAAACTATTAAGAGAGCGCCAAATACTGGATGAAAGCTGCTGTATTAATAGTTGTTGCTAAGGATCAGTAGAAGGAATTCGTTCCCAAGCACTTCAAGAAATAAGATGATTTCAAGAAATTCAAAATAGAATCGAAAAAGTTAAAAGGCAATAATGAAGTTGTTAAATCTAATGAGAAAGTAGGGAAAGTTTGAAATTGTATGATTTCAAGTTAAAATCTTTCCTAGAAAGATGGACATGAAGGTATCTTCTGGCCTTAAGAAGGGATGGTTTCTTTAGGATATAGAAGAAGATGAATGTGGTGCATCCACCACATAAGAGCAAGTTGTATAATAAACCCTAAGTTTGGAAGGTAAGACTGAAAAGAACATATGAAGTTGCCTGCTAGTAGTAATGATATCAATGAACTGTCTATTTTTGAAGCAGTTTGTAGAGACATGGCAAAGATAATGGAGGAGGTGGTCATAACAAATGGAGATGAGTAAAAGTTATGGTGCAGTAGCTATACACACTGCTAAACTTACCATGAGTGCTCCAAAAATCTTGCAAAATGGAAATTACTAAATTAAATGAAAAAGTTTTGCTAGGAAAAATATAAACCTTAGAAAGAATTAAACCCATTTATGATTACAAGATTACATGACCTTAGCTATAAGAGTATGGTTTTTGTGAGATGTAATAAAGGGTAAAAGAGTCCATCTCATAGAAAAGAGGAGTAATTAGACAAGGAACAAAATGAATTAAAATTCCCTTGTCTTAAATTGGTACCATAAGGAGAGTCCATGACATCCACTATCTTTATACTCTTCTTAAATTGCTTCATTACTATGATGAGAGTTTAAGTTCCCCAGCTATGTAGTTTATTACATTACATATAGCTTGGGTTGGATCCTCATATTTGCAAGTTAAACATGTCTAATATGCACACTTCTGTTTCTTGTTGTGAATATCGTTGAGAAATTATATTGATAGTTGCAGTTGATAATAATATCTTATTCTGCACCTGTTGACTTCCCAACAAGATAAAATTAACATAATGTTTTATGCAGGCCAAAAATGTTTTTGTTTTGCTACTGAGTTGCAAATTGTTTACAATGTAACCCTTTACAAAGTCTTACCATAATAAGGTTTCTCTTGTTTAAGTACAAGTTTTGGACTTTCCATCTATGCATAAATGGGTATTGAGAGAACCAAGAAGGTAGTAATGCTACCTGCATGATAATTGTTAGTTTCTTGCAAGTAGGTATCATGTATTTTGACCAAGATTTAAAATATTATTAGGAAGATGCTTAAAGAGATGGGCAGTTTTGTTTCCAATTGGAGAATGTAAGATAGATTATTCTACACCAACAGCCATAGCAGTTTGGTTTCTTCTTTACCTTGTGCCTTTTTCTGGGTTTTTTTCCTGTGTGCAAAATTAATCATGTAGAACATGCTATACATGTATTTTATTTTGACCATTAGTTATTTTTATTGGTTCGATGGACCTTTTCTAACAAATTAATAATAGTAGAAAAATACAATATATTACGAAACAGACGTCTAGACTTCCATGTCTATGCACATTATTTGATTCTTTTCTTTTTCTTTTCCTCAGTTTTTTCTTTCATTATTTAATAATTATTATTTAGAAGGTTGTATAAGCTGTATTTGTTTGTTTTCAATGCTTTTTAGACTTTAGTTAGTGAGATGTGAGTTTTTTAGCCTTGCAATAATTATGCGTAGTCACTGGTACTTCAGAGCATGCAATTGTTATGTTTCTTTACCTTACTTCTATAAATAACTTTATATAGACTAGAATATAGACATCATCCTTTCAACTCTGGAAAAGCCTTTTTTTCTTGCACCTTTGCTAACACCAATTTTTATTGCAGAGTTAAATTGGTGAGATTGGGGCACCCTGCACGACTTCTTCCTCAAGTATTAGACAGCGCTCTTGATTCTCAGGTTCATTGAATTTCTACTTGATTAATAGTTTGGTATTGTAGAACTTTATTTTTATCACATAAATGATCATGAATATGCCTCTAAACCGAGAAATGGAAAATGATGCTCACTACATTTGCATGTATGTTTTTAATGAGCACATAAAAGAGTTAATAATAAGAATGGTTTAACTACACAAATGCATACAATGTCTGTCTGCAGGATTCCAGCTGAAACAAAATGGTCTATTCCAAAATCCTATGAAACATCAAACCTCAGGAGAAATATGGATAATTCTCCCGTACTTATCCTTTCTCATAGCAATTTTACTTATTGATTGACAAATATCAAGTTGGCAGAAGTAGATGCCAAAAATACAAAACAAGCATGAATAGAACTCAACTCTTTTTCAAGGACTAAGATTAGAAATGTGTAAGTATCTCCAGAAATTACATAATTAGGAATTTAGGAGTATCATTTACAATTGAACAAAAATATATATCTTATTAATAAATTGTATGAGTGTGACATAAGCATGTCTATCACTTTTGTTTATTATGTATGTCATTCTGTACTTACCTGTGTGCATATATAGAAAATGGAATAAAGTAGGATATTTTCTTAATATTTGTGAATCATAAACAATATATGGGCTCAAAAGTGACTGCCATACAAGACGTTATAGACTATGTAGAAGAATAAATAAATTTTAGAGATATATCGAGTTCAACTATGACACACAAACAAATTTGCAGGTATCACATGTACAAGTTATCTGATACATGAACACTTGTAGTTATAAATCATTTGAGAATATATGTAGATGGATAAATCTATTTAGAGATAGATGACCAATAACTCACATATGAACAAATGTGCAGACATCACATGTATAAATTGTCTGATACAAGAACTCTTATCTATAAGAAGGAAAGTGTACATGAAATTGAATAACAGGAACGCTTTCATTACTGTCAAATACAATATAAAATTATAAATATCTGCTACTTGATATGTTGCCTCTGTATGAATAGAGAGCCTCTTAAGTGCTAGTCAAAGAGATACATGTTGGAAGAAAATGTGGAAGATATGATGGTTGTACACAGTTTCTCATGCAGATCATGCTGTCACTAGAACTAATATTCAAAGTAAAAAAGCAGTTTGAATACTTTACAATTTATTCTAATGATGAATTGTGTTGGGTAATTTGAAACATCGATTCAAATAAATATTGTCAGTGTTGTTTCCCAAAAATCTCGTTTTGTCAGCTTTTATGGACTGTGGAAGCTTTAAATTTCTAAGAATTAGATTATTCCTTATTTTGAATGACTTGCCTCTAGTTGAATTCACATAGGTAAGACTCATAAGAGTACATAGCTAAAGTTCCCTTCTGCATCTGATTTCTCCTTGAAGTAAGTTGGTATCTTCTTGACAACTATTATAAAGTAGTGTGAAGTCTAGAAGAAGAGTTAAATTGTAGATTGGATGGGGACTAGAATGCTGAAGCTGTAAAGCATTGTATCAGCAGAACAATTAGCTTGCAAAATAGTGTATTACGTATCATGGCAATTAAGTGCACGACAACCATGAATAGATCATCTATTATGTTCCCTATTGCCCTTGCAAAGTCAAGGGACAACTGATTTGAAATCCAAATCTTCAAAGATAATAGAGATCTTGATTTTAGTGAGACACACTTTTTGCAACATTTTCCACCACAATGTTGATGACCAATCTCAACCATAACAAGAACACCAAGTTAGTCTGGTGCAATCTGTCATGAAGCTAAGCTGGCACCAAACGTGTGAGCTTGACATCATCTTAGTAACTTTTGGAAGACAAATTTTTTCATCATCCACCCACAATATTGAGCTTTTGTTCTGCACTAATGTATAAAACATAAATTGAATTTTGAAGACCAAATACAGTAGTTTCTTGGAAGATAATTGCATATACTTTCCATCTCTTCCCATTTTAAGTGCCATGTATAATTTTTTAGATAATTGCAATTTTTATGTCAACTTTGATCTTTATGTGTAATGATTCCATGTTCTCTTTTTGTGCTCTTATTATTGTTTATAGATAATACCAAAACTTTGCTTCTGCCATAACCAACACAACTATGCGGTTTCAGACTTTAGTCTGTTGTCACCTGGATTAACCTAGAATCCAGATGTGCTATGAAATCAAAGTTGTCTCATTGCATGTCTTATCAAATTAGGTCAGGCTACCATATGTATGGTTTCAATGCTACTCCTTGGATTACCCTCCTTGTCATTTTAAATGATCTCAGATGATGACGATTGCATATATACTTTTTCGGCTACTTGATACTTCTGTCATTAGTTGTGAGGTGATACTTTCCTTATAGTAAAATTGGGAATTTTTTTTGTGAGAACCCTGTAGCTTATACTCCATCAATAAGAACAGAAGACGTTACATAAAGGTGTCAAGATTTACAAGAGTGGAGCTGTGCCTCCTCATGACATTATCTCCATGCAGGATTTACAAGCCAATTTACCTTCTTTATGCTTTTGAGAACATTACAACTTCATCTAGCAATACTTCTACGATTATCTCCTAAGCTTTTCTTGCATTGTAACTTGCTTCCAGAATGAACTCCCTTACTCTTTTTAACTGCACATATGTCCTACAAGTCCACAACAATGAGCCAATATGGTATACATGAACCCTAAAAGGTGTATTTATGCATAAGCTCAGTATTTGGACCAAGCAAAGATCCCGATTGATTAGGTCATTCGCAATGATGGAATTCCAAAGTTTGAGCTTCCTTCATTTTATTGGAGTCTATTTGTTTGTTTTATGTGGGCAGGTTTGACCTGAATATGACCTCGTATGTATGTTATGTGCTGTGTAGGATGGGTTTGCTTCAAGCTGAATTTGATAAGTTTGTCTAAGGTCAAACCAGCTTCATGAGTTCGTCTTGAGCTGAAACTGCCAATTATTAATTGTCTTTATCTACTCATGGTGCCAAGGTGTTCAGATCAACCTTAGGATCCTCTACATTTGTTCATTTTGACCCTGCAGTATTCTGCAGCTCTATTTTGCATTTGCTTTATTTCATCGCAAACCAAAATCACTTGACAAGTTTGTCTTGGTCCAAACTTGCCGGATGAGTTTGTCTTGAGTTGAACCCATCAAGTATCAATTTTTTTCATCTACTTATGATGCCAAGGCATTAGAATCAACCCTAGAACCCTTTGCATTTGCTTCATTTTGTCCTTATACTGTTTGGTGAATTTGTTCTTACTGAATTGTCTCTTAGGCGTGAGTGAGAGTGTCTCAAATCACTTATTATAGTCATACAAATTATTAAGTGCATTTAGTGGTATTGATTGGAATATATTCAACATATTGTAACAACACCCAAAGTGTGACCCCGATTTTTCAATACTTTTATACATGTACCTCACATAGCAAGTAGAATCTCAAATATAATATAAGTTACCAGGTGCTTCACTTTTTCCCTCTGTACCTATGTGGGTTCGGTATGGGTCCTTGTTCATTGGTGGTTTGCCTCAGGGTTTGGCTAGGGTCCCTCTTGGGCACCTTGGCTTCCTTGTGGGTCCTTCACAGGGAACCCCGGGTTCCCAGGAGGGACCCTAGGCGAAGCTGGGCCGAGCCTAGGGGGACCCAAGTGTTGGCCTCCCCAAAAAAAGTTACTTTTCAAAAAATTTTAATAAACAAAAAATGCTTGCATACATAATTTCGCCCTTAAGTGACAAAATTATGAATATTATTGACTTAAATGTATATTTTTTTAATTGGCAATTATGAATATCTTGTTTTATATTATATAATTTTAAAGTTTGTAATACATACATACATACGTACATATGTACATACATACATATTCTTGTACGGTTGTACCTGTACACAAGGAAAAAAATTGTTGTATCGCCATACTCGTACTCGTACCCGTACCTGTATTTGCACTCGTACCCAAACTAGTAACTTAGAATATAATGAATACATTTCAAAATACAATTCAAATTGTATGGGCACTCCTTTATTGAGTGACCCATAACCTGGCAAATCTCACAAAACGTCTTTTTAGGACAATTACTGTTTGTGTGCCCCTCAATTTTGTACTCAGTACACCATAGTTTGTTAGTTTCTTTGTTGGTTTCTCTCTCCACCTTCAATTCTTTCATCATTCAAAGCATGTCCCTTCAAAGCGCTTGTACTGTTCCTGGTTCATCGTTGCTATTGTTGTATGAACTTCTATCTTCCTTTGTTTTTCTTTTACTGCACAAGGACATTTCATCTTCACTTTCTATGTCCATTGCTCAATTGTAAGCATTGGCGTATGATGACAGTGGCACGTACTTCATTTTCTTCCTTAATGAAGGGATTAACCCTTCGATGAACCATCTTTTCTCTAGTCCATCAACCAACTGGTTTTCTAATTTCACCAGTATTTCCTTGAGCCTACGATTATAGGCTCATACATTCTAATGCTTTCCTTGTTTAGTATTGTAGATCTGCACCACAATTTCATTGTCATCTCTCATGAGTTTGAATCCCTCTTGGAATGCTCTTTTCAATGCACCCCATGTATTTTTGTTTGCTACTTCCAATTTTGTATACTAGCCTATGGCTATACATCTGAGAGTTTCTAGAAATGCTCTCTGCCAATATGCTCTATCATCCTAACTATTTGCTACCTAGATTGTCTCACATGTCTTATAATGCCTTATAGGGTCCTTTGACCTATTTCCAGTGAACTTTGGAATAATTTTCTGCTCTACATTCAGACTTGCTGGGGGAGTCACCATCTTGCCTCCCTGTTGCGGCCTCTGTGATGGTAACTTGATTGGAGAGTTTTGATTAGTATGTTCCAGTGCCTTCCTTGCACTCGTAGACACATCAAAATCCTTCATTCGTCCCTCTTCAATGTTCATCACCCTTGGGTTGCCTTCGAGGTCCTTTTGATGCTCCCTTTTGTCTTGGCATTATCGGCTCTAATCTTCCAATGTTTGGTTATTTTGTCATTATCAAGTCTTCAATCTGGCACATGGTCTCTATTAGACCATTGATAGGTACTCCCTGTCCTTCCCCTTCGACCGACTTTAATGGTATGCACGTTTCTTTGATGACAAGGTTGGCAATTTCTTACTCGCCTTTCCTTTCGCTCGATGTTGAACCTTCTTTGTCCGATGGTGATGGTCCAGATGGTCCGTCAATGGCGAGGTTGGTGGGTTCTCCTCTTTCTCCTTTGTCTGATGGTGATGGTTCAGACAGTTCGCCGATGGTGAGGTTGGTGGGTTCTCCTTTTCTTTCCCCTTTGTTCGACGGTGATGGTTCGAATGGTTCATCGATGGCAAGGTTGGTGGGTTCTCCTTCACTTTCCCCTTTATCCGACATTGATTGTATAGACGACTCTCCAACTTGGTCGGCGAGGTCGGTGTATGCTTCATCGGGGAGCGGTAGTTTTTGTGCTATTTCTTCCCACTCTCCCTTTGTGCATTCTCTTGTTGTGAAATATCTCTTTCTCTCCCAACTACGGATTCTACTTACGCTTTGGCTTCTGCCCTTGGGTGGTCTTGGACTTTCCCTCAAAAACCCTTCGCCTTATTCAACTTCACCCCTTAGTTGTCCCCTTTCTCTTTGTTCAATGATCCTTAAAGATCGCTTGATCTCTTGATCTTGACCACATTGTGGTCTCTTCTCGCGTTTATTAGGGTCTAAGGGCATGAATCGCTCAATTCTGACTCGATTTCTTTAAGGAAACGATGCCAAATGTTTACCAATCTATTTGATAAATTAAATACATGAATTAATAATAGAGACGACAATGCATATCAGATAGATGCGTAAAATATATCTTGATTGACACATGAAATTATTACTGAAGAAGACCAGAGATGGTTAGCCAAGGATCAAAGTCGATCCGACTAGATCATACTACTCTCCTTGACAGTACACAATGTATTGAAAGGACTTGACGGTTGCTAAGAAGAACACAACTGTCAACCAACCGATGCTTATAACTACCCAAAGCCGACAACCAATTAATACATAGTCGGATAACCAATATTACCGAAGCATAATAATAGACATTGTACACTAACTACACCTATATGTGTGAAGTTGTAATTGAAATTTTGAGACATAGTTTTGGGTGCTGTTATTGTATGCTGAGTTTGAGTGTTAGAAAGAAACATAGGTCCTGAGTGCTATTGGGTCGACTGTCAAATAGACCTGTTGCTATGGTGTGTAATAGCGAATATTGTAAAGTACCTGTTGTTGGACTGTGTGCCTGAGAGCAGTGTTTGAGGACTTGACGAGTTTTGGCGAAGACTCGTGGGACTCGCGAGTCCTATGGCTCGCCTAGTTGACTCACCATGGACTCGTGAGCTGAGTACTAGAGAGTCCAAGCTAGGACTGAACGAGTCTTGGTGAGTGACTCTCTAGGACTCGCGAGTCTCGACTTAGGACTATCGGGTCAATTGGAAACTATGAGTATGAATGCTGTTATACATTTGAAAGTTTGAAACTATGAGTATGAATGATAAAATTTCAGATATTGAGTGTTTGAAGATCAGATGACATGTGTGATATTTGAATTATGTCAAATTTATAATAAAATTAGGCAAATATGTTCTCTAAATGCTTTAATTTCTTTTTTTGTTGTAAAACTATAGTTTTCTTCTTTGCCGAGTCCTAGCCGAGATTTTTGCCGAGTCTGTGCTGAGTCCCAAGTCTGAGTCCTATTTTGGGCTGCCGAGTCCACGTCGAGTCTAAGTCCTAAAACTTTGCTTGAGAGGCAAGGATGTATCTGAACTCTGATTAATAAAGATGGTGTTGCTGTATTATTTCATAATGCCTTCATGTGTTGATTGTGTGTGTGTGGCTGCAAGGATTAGCTGCCCTTCATTGGGCGCCTGAACCTTAGACTGCACCAACTTTGCATTATTAGGTACCTTTATCTCTATTCATTGTTTGACCCAACCCAATGATAAAGGATTAGGATGATCATATTTAACCAATCCAATTTTGTCTACCATCTCTTTAAAAACCAGATTTTCTTGTGAAAAAAAAAAAAAGGACCTTTGTCTTTGTAGTAAAAAGTTTGATAAGTTTACCCTGATCATTATCCTTATTACTACTCTTATTTTGTTTTGGAACCTTCTAGAAACTCCTAGCTTTCTCATAAGGGTCTATATGATGTCCATCTTGTAAAGCTTCCCTATGAAGGGGGAAATCATGCAAACTAAGGAACTTAACTTCTCTAATATGAATCTGATCCGTAATTGGCATATGTAAAACTGCTATTTTATCAACTTGAATCTTAATCTATATGTTATTGTCTTTGTGAATCATGCTTGCTGTTCTCTTAAGCATTTATTTAAGAAAACAATAAATTGCCTAAGAATTGAGATGCTTAAGTGCCAAGAATTTTGTTAGCAGTGATTAGATGATTACTACAATACACACACACACAAAAAAAAAAACCTCATACAAGAGATTACCTTGAAGAAACTAAATGTGGGAAAGCTCTAGAAGAACAGGATTGTACTTCCTTATGCCACTATCTCCATGCAAAATTCACAAGACAATTTTCCTGCATGAGGTCTCTGAATAGAACGAGACTTGAGAATACTAATACAATGCTCTACTAAGCTTGCCTTGCTCTTACAATAAACCGTCCTACTTTACACAGCTGCACATATATGCATCAACTCCCAAAAACTGAACCAAGATGATATGCATGGCCCTCAATGGGCGTATTTATGCAGAAACATTAAAATTGGACTGAGTAGAGTTCACAATCTACAAGAACACTGTAAAAGATGAAATTGTAAGTGTTCTAGCTCTCTTGAATCTGATGGAGTATGCTGTTTTGTCTTATGTGGGCTGCTTTGTCTCGGTACAAATTTGCCTGTATATTTTGTATTGGGTAGGACAAATTTGTGTCAAGCTGAATCACTTGATAATTTTTTTGTAAGTATTGGTTGTTTGGATCTGCTTACATTCCAAAGGTGTTTAGAACTTTAGATCACCCTAGAACCTTCTGCATTTACTTCATTCTGTCCCTGCACTGTTTTGTAACTCTGTTCTTGCTGAATTGTGTCTTAGGTGTGAGTGAGTCTCAAGTCACTTACCTTAATCATACAAATTTAAAGTGTATTTGGTGGCACAGATTGGACTGACTTCATCACATTTCAGGGTACAGTTTGGATTGATAAGATTCAAATCTATAGAGACTATGCTAATTAAGTTTTTTTTGCATTGATCTTTAGCTTAGTTTTTATTTTTATGTTTTAGGATTATGCCTTTTTTTGTTCTCTTTAGTATGCCTCCAAGCATGTCCCAGAATATGTTAAAAGAGTCAACAAACATTCTTCTTACAGTCCTAGTGACATACAACTTCTGTACAATACAACACAACACAACGCAATACTAATGTCTTTTGGGACCACTTCTTTATGAAAGAAAAGGACAAGTCAAATGCCTTCCTGTATTCACTGTACTGTAAAATAAAAATTAACATATTAAATGTAACATGGCACAAGGGAGAGCGACAGTAGCAGTAAACAAAATGATGGCCAAAATCTACTAAGTCAACAGTAAGATACTAAGATGCACAATATTATTGGTTTAAGTTTGTTAGTATCTGTAGAGTAGGCCTAGATGGAGTTGGGACATAGAAATGTTGGACTGAACCTTAAGCTTCTATGATTTATTTTGGAGACTCTGAATTGTGGATATCATAGCTCAAAGAACTATAGTCTTCCATGATCTTATTTTATCTGTTGAGGCTTATCCCCATAGTGTTAATTCCTTTGGACAATCTTTGAGAAGTGTTGGCGTAAGAACTAACACCTCTGAAGTGTAAGTTTGTATGGACAGCTATGCACACTGCGTAATGAGTGCTCTTCAAATTAGGAGGGGAAGGTCCCTCGTTGTACTGGAATGCATGGAAAAGAAAAGTAAACTAAATCCTATCTTTTTGTTCTCAGCTGGTAGGGGCACAAGGTTAGGAAAACCTAGAACATTACAGCTAAGGATTTTCTGGTTTCGCAGATCATTTAGCTACAACTAAGCTAACTTCTTTAAATCTATCCAGTTTCCTCAAGAAAACAGAGTGTGAGGAAATGGAGCAAGAATGGTTTTATACGATAAGCTGGGTACAAATTTGCAACATGAAGGCAAGGTGGGCACAATTATTTGCTCAATTTGAATAGGCTTATTGATAACAAAACACAAAAGATAGCCAACTAGGACAGAAAATTGCATAGGCGAGACACGCGTACAATCTACAATCGAACTAGCCACTATATCTAACTAAGGCAAGCATTCACCATAATAATTGCATGGAATCCGAGTGGCATAACAATTCATTATCAAAACAAATGCTCATGAATAGATACAAAAAGACAATATTACTAGCAAGGTGGGCACAACATATATTAATCTCTCGTGCAAAAGTCCTAATTTACAAGGGTGAACCAATCTTGAGAATATGGATGTTGTCGACAGCGCAACAATTCTCTATCTCAAGGAAAAACTAATTACAAATGAGCTGAAAGCTCTTATTTATAGACATTAAAGGTGTAGGCACCCTAAAATCACCTTGAGTCAACTAGAGTCTTGCTAGCATGCAAGATCTTTATTCTTTAAACCTAATTGAATGAAACTACACCGTTAATTGGAAAGATACCATCAGTTAATTGAAACAAGACTCAACAAAATGGACATGTGCAACATGCACGTCCTTATTGAAATGAAAACTAACTAATAACTCCAACTATACAAAGATGTTTCCAAGAAAGACATAGCATGTAATGTGTAACAACGAATTAACTCGGAAAGAGGCATCGAGTATAACTCCTGTGTCTAATCTATCTTGGAAAAGGTGGGACATCTTGAACTGAAGTTCATTGGCCTTGATCTCGAGCAATTAACCCCTCCATGAGGCTGTCGACTGCATCATCATTTAGAGGTCGTCACATGTCCTAACTGTCAATTCACTGCTTGTCAGCAACTCAAACAAACTTGGAAACCTCTACACACTTAAACTAACACTTCACTGACTGGTAATTTTGGTGGCTCTACAACTGAAATTATGGCCATGTTTCTTTTGCAGCTTGACGCTTCTCATGTTTTTCTCGATGGAAGAGTGTTGCATGATGAAACCGCAAAGTTTGACTGCGAACACTCTGGTTATGAGAAATGCAAACGAACTTGCTGCACACGCAAAATTACAATAGTATTAACCCTCTAAATTGGCCTTGGAAGACAATCAGCTATACGAAGCATGAAACCATGTGGACTTGAGTGACTACACAAGTCAACCTTTCAGATGCGCTTGATACAAATCGGTGTTAGCTTTTCTGATGAAATCTTGAATTAAGACTGACGTGGTTTTGAATTCGGTTTGCGTGAACTGCATCCTGAAAAACTCGCCTCTTGACTGTGAACACGGCTATGTTCTGATAACTTTCTCCGGAAAGCCAAAAATCACTCTAGATAAGGCTAAAAATAACCTGTTGAAGGGCAATTTTCACGAACTTTTTTGAGACATGGGTTTTGTGCAAAATCAAATTTTAAGATGACCCACAACGTCAGAAATTCGGAAAAATATGATTCAGGCCCGCATGCAAAAAGGTTTTCAATTGAGATTTGAGGGGCTGTGAGAGGCTGAGAGCAATTTTTCCCGAGAAAATCTGGAACATGTGTTTTGTGCTGAATTGAATCCCAACACAACGCAAATCGATAGATTTTGGAAAAAATATGTTTTAGGCTTGCATGCAAAAGAAAATATCAGAAAAAAGCATAGAGCTCTAGAATAGAGGCTGTGGAGCAATTTTCACGAAATAATCTGAGACATGGGTATTGTTGTTGATGTTGAAATACACGAACCCCGATGCTTTGTTTCTGAAAATCTTGTTGTTTCCTTGACATGCGAAGAATACCTAAGACGAGAAATAAAAGAAATTTAGACAGAAGACAGAAGTTTTTGTTTTATTGTTTTCTCTGCTTCTGTAGAAATTCACCTATGTCTGTATGAAGTTTGCTAATGAATCTTGACCTATATTTGCAAAAGAATATTTTTGATGCCTTTGAAATTTGAGTGTTGAAGAAATTTGCCCAACTTTGGAAAGAATTCACCTCTGCTCAAGCTGGATGAATGAAATGATAGACGCCATGCTTGCATAACTAGAGCAAAATCGTACCACAAAAGCAAGAATGCAAGATCTGAAACCCTGACTATGAAGAAAGAATTTAATTTTCCCTTCACCAGCTGAACTGCCACTGTCTCCTCTGAGTCTTAGATTAAAAATAGTATTTAATTCGAAACATGCAAATTATTTAAAGAGGCACCAATATTTAACTCTTGAAGAAAATTGCCATTTAATGCTTTGCATGCAAAATATTATTTTAATCATTTAGCTAAAAATAGCATCTGGATGTGCTTGACAAACTTCAGTGATTCCAAAAAGTCCAAATTCGACCTTCTAGGCATCAATTTGCAAGAGCTATTAGATTTTTGAGTATCTCCTACTTTATAGCTGACTGCAAAGTTACATCTGGCCATGTTCAACTCTGATTTTCGAGTGACTGAGTGAACCTGCGATTGATTTGAGATATCCACTGTGAAGCCTGCATAGCAAGGATGAAATGTCTGCTGGGAGTTGCAACTGCTAAAATAAACATCTGACATCTTAGAAAATAAGACGCCTTTGATTAAATTGATGCACTGATTCCAAACTTAGCCATTTCTCCGTATTGTGATTTAATGCTTCAAACTGCCGCTGACGGTGAATGATGAACCCTGCCGATTGGATGGTAGATTGATTGCGTGACTGTAAGCACTCTGCATCCAATGACTGTATGTAAGGTATCTGAAAACTAAATCAGGAACCCCAAAAAGATGGGCGCCCCAGGCCTGTGAAGCCGCAAATACCATTTTGACAAAAGTGTGACTTTCATCTGAACACTATACTTTGACCCCTGATAGCGGGAGCTGGAGTGCTTCGATTCGTGTGCCATCTGTCTCTCTGCATAGTTGGATCAACTTACAAGAGATGTCTGTGGAGGTGATGAAGCGAGAAAATTGCTTCTAAGGCCTCAAAGAGAAGGGCGCCTTTATCAAGGAGATGTGTACTTGCCATACTTAGCCATTTTCCGACTGTCTCTAGTCACTTTCACTTTTCAGCATCACCACCCTGACCTCGCACGTATGAGCGTTCGCCAAATCTCGGAGGCTGACGACTGGACTCGTTGGATAGTTGGAGTAATTGTGCACAAGTCTCGTGAAGATTGCAAATGCAAATAACCCCATCTGGTAGGCCTAAAGGCTGGGCACCCCTAGCCTACAGATGTGCAGTTGTGTGTAGCTATGTTTTTCCATCCTTTGATTTACGTGCTCGGTAGAACCTCTGTCATGGTCACTTGGGATGTCGGATCGTCTTGTGAATGGGTGCGTTGCGAAGCTGGACTGAACTGGAAAAGATCTCAGGAAGACCTCAGCTGCAATTTCATTCATCTAGAGGGTCATATTCAAGGGCGCCCCTGAGCTACAGGGGCGCTCAAACCATCAACTGGCAATTTCTTGTGACATGCATCCTACCTGCAGTCTCAGCTTCTGTCACTGATAACCGGAGTTTTGCATTATGTACGTCTCCGCTTGATAGTTCATCGGAAAGCCAAACTGATTTTGAAGAGACTGAAACCAACAGTAAGCACATGCATTCAGATCTGGGCCTTCAAAAAGAAGGGCGCCCTTGGGCTACAAGGGCGCAAATCTGCTTTCTTTGACTGTCATTTGATGTGTATACTCCTCGTTCTGTGTTCGTTCATCGAAAGTCTGCAATTCAGACGGACTGGCTCCATAGCTAGTTGGAAAACTGAAGAGATTGAATATACTTGCAACCCAAAGCAACTGAATCTTGACCTCCCAAAAGGAAGGGCGCCCCTGGGCCACAGGGGCGCAAATTTGCTCTGAATTTCATATTTTCCATCATTTCGTGCTCTGCGAACACCACACCAGCTACTGATTTTTGACCATGTAGAGATGTTACCACTGCTGACAGGTGTATATGACTGCATCTCACTGTTTTCACATGTACGGACGCGTAAAGTTGATTTGCACGCTGATTGCACAAGCGTCTCCCACGTTACACATTGAAAAGTTTCCAGACTTGGAATATTTTAGCACTTTTTGCCAATTTGAAAATCCCTTCCGTCAAGAAGCATCTTTTTCAACATCTTTCATAGTAGAGTATTCTGCTTTGAGTTTCAGGCTTAGATTTTGACACCTGGTACTGGCCAACTGCCATTGACAACCTCGGAGGTCCTAACTTTTCTCCTGAAAAAGTGAAAACTGCCCACCAGGCTTAAATTGACTTTTAATTGAAACTGACTTCACCACTGTGATTGTGATGTAAAATAAGCCAATCAAAATTAATTTCAGCCAATTCTGACAAGTTCCTATTTTTTAGGGTTTTGACCTAAACATAGGGTTCGGAAACGCTAATTTTCAAAATTTTCAAATTTTGCTGGTATCTTCCTAACACCACATTGACCAAAAGCCCATATTTGGTTTGCCCAAAAACTGAGTTTTGACATCATTTTTACAAGGTTTAGACCATTTTAAGCAAAATGCCTTAATGAAGCAAAAAAATTGGTTTGGGTACAACAAGAAGTAACATGTTCCTCTTTTTCTTTCCCTGCCATTTAGAATAAATGAAAGATTCAATATTCTGATTACTCAGATCAGTAAAGTTATAAATATCAGCTGAGTTTTGCAGGTCACAAAACTTCCATAGGTACATGATTTTTGTTGTTTGCTAGACTGGGTAATTGTGGTTTTATAATATCTTGCCAGTTAAAGGTTATGCTGGAAATAGAGTCCTACACAGAATTATGTTAAGAACCGGTATACCACAGAGATACTTGTATTTGTCTTTTGCTTTTGCAAACTTTATGTGTGCTCTGTAAAATTGCCAAGGCATTTAGATGTCGAATTATTTAGTTTTGTATTTCAATGTGCCTTTTTAATTAAGTTTTCCCAAATGAGGGCACTTGTATTGCACACCATTTATTTTCTTGGGCACTGTGGAAGTTAGTGCATGAACTAACAATATTGAATTTAGAGGTTAAGTTCCATGGAAAGGCTGAAAACATGGGGGATATATGGAGAATGTTTTTGTTAGCCTTATATGGCTTGTGCTCTTGACCCAAATAAGGTCAATATCATAATATTAAGAAATGCTATATCAAGGTTGTGTACCTCATGGGCATTTACATGAAAGGAAGATTGATTCACTTTGTGAAGTGAACTTTGCCATTCATTGGGTCCCTTTTCACTTCCCTCATCGATAATATTTTCATGCTTTCTTACAAGAAAGTGTTACAGCATTTTTAAGAAGAGACAGCAAGCTGAGTACTAGGAATAGAAGTGTTTTATGATAAGAACACCAATTCACGTCCTATTCCTAGTACAAATTAGGAGTATTTTATTGGAAGATGATATGAATTCCCTGTTGGAACTCAGTAAGAAAATACTAATTACTTGCTAACTTTCTTTCCTATAAATGGATACCTTGAACAGCAGAATCTATTGCTCATTGAGCTTACACCAAGGAAATTGTGTAACAGTTCCATTTGAAGATACATATTCTTGAACTGGTGAATCATTATGTTAAAGCTTTTAATGAAATATTATTTGTACAATTGTTGAAGTCATCTTTCTCACAAGGAGCAAAACCAAAGCAGGGCCGAGAAAACCTCTGTTTGCTGTGGTAGACAGTTTTCATCTGCATTTGTAAATTTTTTGTTATTTCCTTTTTGTTGATTAAAACAGATTAAAAAGGAGCTCTCTCGATAATCTATGGGACTCAAGAACATAAAAAACCTATTTTGAAAACTTATATATATATTTTGAATGGTAAGTTGAGGGTTTCAATGGACCCTTGACTTCAATATGGAACATTAACCAGGCCTAGCTGGTGGGACCATAAATGAGGTGCCTATACCCAAAAACTTACAGTCCAAGCTCATGAGTGCAGTGGACCAGCAGGGACCTGAAGTCACCGGCCCAGTGGAGGTTTGAACCTAGGTGGGCACAACAATAGTGCCACTGATAACCATTAAACTACACCCTCATTGGCTAAAACTTCTATCATTTAGAATGTATTTTGCATAAACTAGTTCAATTGATAGTGCTTGACAGCATAGGAACATTCCATTTACATGCCTTGAAAAATGAGCCGATAACAAGATAGCCATGCATGAAAGAACATCAGAACCATTTTAGAAAATCTTGGCAAACGATATGGCAAATGTCGCGATTTGTGAATGTTTTGGATTAGTCATGAGATTTTTGAGTGTTATTCCACTATGGTTGGCACTAGACAGTGCTTAGCATGCTTAGTAAATATATATTTTGACTGATATTTCAACGATATTGTAGAAATCAAATTGCATATCTGCATTATAGTGGAGAATAATCTAGTGGGTGTTGTACACTTTGAATTTTTGAATAAATAGCCTAAGACATTGCTAAGGCAAAATCAAAGGATGCTTCTTATTGTTTCTGAATCTCTACATAATTTTTTTTATAGTAAGATCTGCATTGCATTACTTGATAGGGTCCATTGCATTGGAAATTAAGACAATGTCTTTTTTCTTACAGGTTTTGAAGGCCGACAACAATGCACTTGCAAATGATGTGAGAAAAGAAATGAAGGTATTGATTTTTGGATTCATTTTTTGAGAAGCTATATTTTAAATAATTGATTCAAATATAATATAAAACATTTTCCTTTGAACCAGAATAAGAACTAATTGCATAACATAATGAATCTTAACTATTGTAGTTGTGGGAATGGATTGTTTTGGTGTCTTCTGTTGAATTTAGCAGCCAAATTTGGAACCTTCTCGTAATGTTTGGCTTTGATGAACCCAAGGGTTCTTTTTCAAGTTAAAAATAGATTCGAAGTTAGTTATGTATTATCACTTAGTGTTTCTTGTGCAAACCTTGCTGTATCTCCAAAGGACAATGAAAAATACTAAAAACGTGTTCTTACAGAGTGCTTTGCTAAACTATGATAATTTGGACGTCAATTTTATACAGCTCAAGAGAGAGCTTCTAAAAGAATTTGATTATAGGTCATGCTGGGGAAGATATCCTTAGATTCTCTCAGATAGATCTTGGAGGAGTTGACAGAAAAAATGACTTGCTAGTCTTATACATGGTATCTGGTGGATTAGTTCCTCTCAATCCTTTTCCCCGATACAAATATATAAAAGAGTGTTTGTCAGAAAAGGAATAGCAGTTGTATTGTCACCAATTAGCTACTGTTCAAGGCATGTATGGAATTTGTACTAGATTTACAAAGAATGACACAGGATATGATCATCAACAAACCTATCAAAGATGCATATTCTTTAGGAGGCTTAAGAAGGCCTTATGGATGCTCTAAATAAGTTGCTGATGCAACTCTCCCAAAATCTAAGTTTCAGGTCTACTGGCAATGGTCCCAGAATTGATGTAAGATTGAAAGAGAGAAAGCAAATGATGGTCAATGACTAAATAAAAAGGTTGCTTTGTGTTTGTCATAATCAATTTTGCTAGGAAAAGTTGTCTTCCAATCTGTTGTTTTATGAAATTTCTCTTAAGAATATTATCCCACATAGGCAGCTTTTTGCAGAATGCAGAAGTTTTTTTTAAGATTACTTATATTTTCATTTTCTAGGTGCAACTAGGCATTTTCCATGGTACTAAGGATATATCTAATCCCTTCTTGACTAATCTTGTCTCTCTTGGGGCTATACTGTAGGGTAAATTTTAAACTATGTTTAGTTCATTAGCCCCTACTTTAATGTATTGATTAAAGTAACAATATTGTTTACTTTTCTTTAGGAAATAAAGAGTACTAGCATAAAGTAAACAACAATAGATCTCTAATCTAACAATACACAAGAGCTAAGTTTTATATAAAGAAACTAGCTAAGGTTATTGTAAAAAGGACAAAGGTGCATTGTTGATTTGGTGGTTGGAGCAACAGTAGATCTGTAATCTAACAATACACAAGAGCTAAGTTTTATATAAGCAAACTAGCTAAGGCTATTGAAATGACAATGAAGAAAAAGTTGCATTATAGATATGGTGGTTGGAGCAGAAAAAGGCTGCAAAAGCAGTAGAAGACTGTAATAGTGATGCACAGGCATTTTGGATCTGATTCTGAGCAGCGAATTGGCAGTGTGGTGTAGACTGCTACGGTGCAGTCATGACTGTTATAATGCATTAGTGACCCAGAACAGAAGTGGAGAAGTGTGTGGAACATAAAAATAAGCCTTCAGACTAAAAAATAAGAATTCGTGGCAGCTACTGTCCTACACTAGAGACGGGTACAATGCAAGGGTGACCTTTGAGCATAGGACCTTTATATTTTCATAGTTTGTTTGTTTTAGTCTGGCAATTAGTGTGGTGCTTTCAGATTATGGATCTGGTGTACCTACAAAAAGATATGGGGGTTGAAAGTTGTGGGAAAGACATGAAAAATTGCTTGGACTGCTTGGGAAGCTGCCTCAGTCAGACCCTTGAATGCCTCAGTCAGACCATCGAGTGGCTTATTTCAACTTCCATGTAGCAATGGGTAAATGTTAGATAGTGTGCTAACCTAGATGCTGTGGTGTGAGTAAATAGCAATTCTTAAAAAGATTTCAAATCCAAAAAGCTTCTATAGGTGTGTGTTTCTGCTCTGGTATACGGAAAGAGATATTGAAATGGAGTTTGCTAAGATGCTAAAGGGAGTTGGTGTGAGGTCATAGGTTTTTGGAAGTGGATAAAAGCTATGGCAAAAGTAGTGGCAATGGAGGAACGGTTGGCAGTTGTAGACTGTTCATGGGTAGAATTGAACAAAGAGCTTCAGAAAACTTATGGGAAGGAGAATGGCCAATAAAGTAGAATTTAAATGTGTGAGGGAATTCTGAAAAGTGCTATGGAAGATTGAATGCAAGATGAATTGTAAGAGCTCAGAATGTCATTAATAGGGTTCAAAATAGCATTTCTATAAAATTTGCAAGCCTATAGCTGTTCACAAATACAGAAATGTGGCGGGTTAGTTTTTATTTGTTTTAAAATGCTTTAATTTGCACAAACACTACCATGAGCATAGTTGTGACTGAGGTCACTACTGCAATTGCATTAGAGTCTAGGTGGGCACGAGTTTGCAAAAAATCATGAAGTGATTGGAAATAGAAGTTGGACTAGATTGGGTTTGTAGGGCATCTTGATAAAGGGTTTAAGGCTTTGGAATTGGCTAAATGAGGTCCTAAAAGCAATGTTGTAGGGAGATGCATATCATGGACAGGGATGCGTTTCTTGTACCAAAAACGAGTGCAAGGACATCTTGAAATGTAGGAAATGTCACACATTTCATTCCATCTCCGCTTTGGAAAGCCTTAAATTGTGGCGTCTTAACCCCCAAAATGCACAAAAAATGAAAAAAACAAAAAAAACAAAAAAACCCTAAAAGCTTTGTGTGTTATTATTTTTGTCACTATTTGCATTGTGTTTTTACATTTTCATCCCTTAATATTATTTTCTTCATTTTCATTAGGCAATTTTATTTTTGTCATGGTCTAAATCTTTTGGATTTTGCTGTGCGACCAAGGAGCGGGTGTGAACAGGAAACAGGTTGGACTAGTGAACAAGTATTCTAGATTCTTTTTACTTTCTGAATGTGGGAAAAAAATATAATTAGTAAAATGTCATTTCCTAGGTAACATTCCAAGTTTCGTTGCAAACACATAATTTGTGCTAAATAATATAAAAGGCAATTGGAAACTATAATAATATTATGAGGTTACTAGAAACAAGCTACATGTGTTGGTGAGGTTAGACACCATATTTAATTTATTATATTAGTTTGTCTTTCAAATTGAAAGTTAAATGTCATGGTATTGACTGTCAAAGAAATTAAAATAGCAAACAATTAATCTTTTCAGTTTTCCTCTCATTAAAATTGACGTATATTCCAAGTTTCAATATATATTAAAAAAAATTGGCATCTCCAAAATACTTGTCTCCTTTTTTCAAAAAAAGATGTACTGGTACCGGTACCCATCTCCCGTACTAGGGCCTATACCATTAACCGTCTCTCATACTAGTACTAGAACCAATATCTTGGCAACAATGTTTAAACATGCTAAGTGAATGGATACTAAAGTGAGTGCAAAATATAGAGTGGAAATTGGATTAGGTGATTTGGGACTCTATAGGATGACACATATGCTTGGTGTTTTGCTAGGAGTGATGTATATCGACCTAATTATAGCTGTATTGTTTAAATGGATCTAATGATTGATTTGCAAGCTTGGAAACTCTATATTAATAAGCATTATGGGTGGTAATTTTGACACATTTGATGGACTATAATCTATTGCATTTTGTATTGGAGTGCTTTCCTATAATGTATCACAAGGCCATGCTCAAGATTTTCAATGATGCACATGGTGAAAAAATCAAGAAAATAATCATTTTGAGCTAAATTTCTCAATTGTTTGGTTTGCTAATGTGGGAATATTTGTGTTTATGATAAACATCTTTCAATGCCTAGTCACATCATTGAGTTCTTTTCTTTATTTTTTCTCTTTGCTATAACATGAGCACACTTGCATTTATGGCATAAATACCTAGATATTCCTATTCATTTCATCAACTTCTTTTTTATTCCTCTCTTGACTTGTGGTGATTTGGAAGAAGACTGGTTTTGGTGATTTGTTGCATAATAAATGAACAACCCCAATGTTGAAATTAGCAGTACTGGGTGTCAGCCCGAAATCAACATAATAGAAAGATGAATACATGTGAACAAAGCAATCAGCCTTTTAACACATGGGATCCAGGTGTGTTGGCATCTAAGTATGACAAGGATCCTGTTTGGGAGAAATTTCCTTTTGACTATAGTGCTGTTCTAACTTCGTCTCCACAATTATGCAAGGATGATGGCATTGATGATGTTGTTCTTGATTTTGAGAACAAATCTGATTTCACATTGCATGTAGCTGATCTTTAGCAAGGACCTAGCAGCCTTGTTGGTTTGGAATCACAATCCACTATTGAGGATGATCAGGGAGAGGCACAGGTAATTTGGGACAGCCATGGAGACTTTGATAATAGGTATGAAAGTTCTGATTTTTGCATGAAACATAACAACAGTGTACTATCCTTGCATAAACAAGATTGGAAATCAGTTTTTGGTGTCTATGGAAAATGAAGTGCATACTTTATCTAGGCTGGATGACATCAGAAGACTTGTTGATAAATTCATCTTCATGACACCAAGAAACAAACATGAACAAAAAGTTCCCCTTGCTGATTTGCACATGATTAAAAGTTCTATGGAGGGAATCTAAACAGTTTCCTTACACATGTTGCATGATAGAGATGTTGCTTCCAAGTTTGCTGATGAAACTTTACCCATGACTAAGCAGTTAAGGGAAGAGGTTAGCGAGCTCACCATTGAGCTTAATTCCATCAAGCTTGCTTTTGTAAGTGTCCAAAAGGCACTTCTTGAAGAAAATGAGCAGCTCTATGAGGCTCAAAGGTTCAAGGAGAAGGAGAGTAGAGAGAGGGCAAAGTAGATCAAATAGGTAATGGAAGAGCTTGATTGCATTCAGGAGGAGTATTATGTTGTCCATTGTCCCAAGAAATCAGAAGAAGAGAGTCTATAACAACATGTGGATAGTCTTCAGTTTATTGATAATCCTATGTTTGAGGTAGGTGCTGATGTGACTTATGATAATCCATTCTTCGAGTTGGATGATGGAGCTCTTTCCGATTCCAGTGTGGAAATTGGTGATAATCGTAGGATCTGGGATCCAGGTGCAATTGCCAATGGTGAGATGTTGATTCAAAGTTGGAATGGTGGACACAACTTGAGGATTGGTACCGCTAAAGTATGTAGTTTTTGGATTCAACTATGTATTTGTTTTTGGATCAACGTTTCGGATCACACTCAGTGATCCAAAATGTTGATGCAAAAACAAATACACAGTTGAATCCAGAAACTACATACTTTAATGACATGGACTGTGGAAATATAATGTCTTTGATTGGTACCGCTGTCCATTTTCCAATCAGCCTACATAGGACAATGAATGATATCATGCAAATGGGTTGGCCCACTTCCTTGGTTGAATGGTGGAGTAATTCTCAATTGGGGTTGATTAGAGGAGGTAATGTGGTTAGTGGAGGAGTTCCTTGGGTCAATTCCACATTCATATACCCTATGTTTTCAGGGGTAATCTTTCGTGACAACTGCTGCCCTAGTATTTCAGTGTTGTTTATGGCAGATTTTGTTAATGAGCAGATGGATTTTGAGATCTTATAGGCTTCGGGGTAGAAGATTGCAGGAGAATAGACAAAATTAGAACAGTTATTTCCAGCTCTCTTGTTTGAGTGATAGTGACTGTAATTAGTTCGAGTTGTTGATGTGCATATCTTTTGGTGATATTGTGATGATTGCAGTCGATTGGATGAGTTGGTGTGCTCGATATGAGCATCATGACACCTGGGGATTAGGTGTCAGTGAGAGGTTAGTAGTCTATAATTGGGATGGGCACTGTCAGGATGTATGTTTCTAGGGATGACACTATTGTTATCGACTTTTGGTTAGGGATTGATTGGTATCACTTTTGGGGTAATGTGAGGAGATATGCTGAGGTTTTTCGTTTGGGATTGTGTAGATTATACTTCGTGTTGCCTAGGGTCGAGTCTGGGAGGGAGATTGCAACTTTGGACTTCTCTAAGATGCCTTGGTAGGATATGTCACTTGTTGAGGACTTCAGTCCTTTCAGGTATTTCAGTATGGGATTTAATGGTGATTACTCTTCAAGGTTCCATGAGAGGAGAATGCGACTTGAGCTTGATGGTCCAACAGTTATGATCAGAGTGGTGCAACCTCAGCGTAGTGGAGCCAATTTAGAGGGAAGTATCTATGCCTAGGATCTTCAACATGGGTTAATGGATACAAATGGTGATGGAAGAAGCACACCATGGGTGGTTGTGGACCAAAAAGGAAAAAAATATGCTGCTGTTACCCCTTTATACAACCACCTTATGAGTCCATTTGTGTTCACACAAGTGGATTGGAAGGAGACTTTGAGGAAAATTTGGAGTTCTACTTGGTTGATCACTCTTGCAAAGGTGTTTACCGTTAAGATAGTGATCATTTTCTTCTTTTGGGTTGAAGATTTTTCAGTGTTGCAGCTGCTGCTCATATTTTTGGTAGCTGATTTTTTAAAAAGCATACCACGAGTTGTTGATTTCAGACTTGGACAACTGCAAGAATTCACTTTTTCTATCCATTTAGCCTCTTGACAGGGCCTATTTATGGTTCTAGATGAAGGGAATGATAGGACTGGCAAACCGATTTCAGTGTTGAATGAGGGTTCTAGTAGCAAACAATTGTTATTTCTTACGTCTAGCTTACATTCATGGTTGGGACAGTAGATTACCTCATAATTATAGAGCTTCTAGGTTGACTTGGGACCGTGGGATCTTATTTGGTTTCAATGTGGATCAATTTTTTGTTACTGGAGTTTTGATGGCATTGCTTGAGGACAAGCAATATTTGGGAAGGGAGGATTGTAATGTCCCTTTTTTTCGGTGTCCTCTATTTTAGGCAGTTGGAGATCTGACTCACTTACTATTTTTAGTAAGTGTAATTTTTAGTAACTGGTCTTGGCAATTGTGCAGTGAAGGGTTTCCTATTTAGGTAGTATGTGGTAGTTGTTTGGTGAGCTTTAATGTTTTGTGCCAGTTTGATATTTGGGAGTACTTACTATTTTCAGTAGTTGTATTTATAGTAAGTCTATTTTTGGTAACTGGTCTTGGCAGCATTGCAAATTAGAGTTTCCATTCTTGGCAGGGGTGATTTTTTTCCATGGTCATAATTATTATTGGTTAATACGTCACTAAAGTATTAATGTTGCTTTTTAATTAAAAAAGTAATATAGGCTTGGGTTATAAAAAGGACCTGTTGCCTAGTTGCACAATATTGTTTTAAATGAGGGGCCATTGTACTTTTAGGGGACGTCTTATAATAGTTTTATTTAATAAAGTTGAGGCTTAATTTATGCCTCAAGTGGTGGACACCTAGCTTGGGAGACATAAGGATTTTAATAAATAAAATAAAAAAGTTCATGAAAGGGGCATGGGGTTTTGGAGGGAAAAGTGAATTCAAAATGATGTTGCCCTAATTTCTCCTCCTTTCTCTATTTATTCATTTGGAGCTCTCATTTGGAGGTATGGATATTTTGGCAACTTAAGGAGACTCTGCTGGAATGATTCCAGGTTTCAATTGTAGCTGATTGAGGACGAACACCATCATTTCTAGTGCTGGTTCTGGTGGTGAGAGATCCATCCTAGCTGGTTGGAGTAGTTCTACTTCAGGGATCACCATTGTGCTTACAGAGTTCTTGATTTCCTTCACTTTGGGGGATGAATGATGAAGATTTTCTTAGTGTTTTGATGTGGGTTCGAAGATTTTGGTGCGTTTGATTCTTGGCTCCGTTATTGGTGGTGTTTGGAGGAGATTTGAAGCCATTTTGAGAGGTTTGATTGCATTTCCAGAATTCTAGAAATTATCTTTTGCCAGGGTCTGAAAGTGAAAACTGTTCGTAGCTCCACGCACGTTTGAAGCATCATTCTAATTTTTGGGTATTCTTCCATTGGATTCCTCTCATCTTGGTGCCCCATTTCAAGTACACATTTATATTTTTCTGTGAAGATCTGATTTTTAAGGGTAGATCGCCCTACCTAGGGAGCTGTGTCCTTTTTGGAGTTTTCTGGGTTAAGTGGCCTGCTGATGTATAGGTCCATATTCTGCATTTCTTGGTGATTGTGGAGCTGGTTTAAGGCATGGGAATCCAAGAGGTTCATTGACCTTCACATATGTGTCGTATGATGCAAGTTGATAGTGAGTTGCTGCTGATGTATGATCATTTCTAGGTCTGAAACTGTTATTACCAGGTCTGAAATATATATTACATTAAGTCTGATTTGAATTGCTATCATTTGTCCTTATTATGAGATGTTATTCAATATGGAAAGCAATATTTTATTCCAGTATTTCCTTCTTTATGTAATTTTCGGTATGTTTGCAATGAATTTATGAAAACACATGAAAAACAAGCAAAAACAAACGTAACAGCAAAAACACAATCAGCATACAGAGTTCTAAAAAAATAAATCAGGGGTGTATATTACATAACCCAACAGCCACTGCTCCTTAAGTCTTGACATCCTAAAATGTTAGAAATGGGTAATGCTGACCATCCGATCAATTTGTGATCAACAGCTAGTGCTTTCCTATTTTCTAAAGGCACCAAAGCTTCAAGATGTCAATGCTGACTGTTAGACCAAAATTAAATTAAGCACATACTTTAATCCCTATCCCCAAAGCTTTTATTACTTTGAGCTTACATATCTTTTGCAAAATTAAAGCTTTCCCATCAGATCTCTTCATGTTCAATGACCATCTCTCTCAGTTCTGACATCCCAATATGTTTAGATCAGAGAGTGGATTGTTTGATTAAAAACTAATACAGCTTGTGCTTGCACTTACCCCACGTTTGGATTTTTGCCTCACAAAATCTCTCCCACCATCAGATTAATTCCTCTGGCCAATATTCTATTCTAAAATTAATGCTAAACAACTTTCCTTATGGATTGAGCACTAAATCTGAAACACCCAGCTAAAGATTACATTAACTGTCCTCAGTCCACAAAGCTCTAACAAGAAGTTTGACCTCATAAGAATTGTTGACAGCATAGTTGCAAGACTTGCGAAAAATGCGGTGAGTAAAAAAAAATTTTCGAGTTTTTTTTCAAACTGAGTTTTTCATGCACTTGTACGCCAAAAACTTGTGCTGAGTTTTTTGTAAAAACTTGTAGTACTTTTGGTGAGTTTTTTCAAAAAGTACGATGAGTTTTCTTAAAAAACCATAGTTGCTGCGAGACTGGTACTGGTACTGGTACGGGAGACTGGTACCGGTACCGGTACGGCTTTTTTTTGAAAATAGGAGACGGGGGGTACTTGGAGACACCATTTTTTTTAATATAAATAAAAAATAAAAAATTAATAATTTATAAAAAATCTGAAAATAAATTTAGTAATTTATAGAAAATCTGAAAATATGATGACATTGAACTTTCAAAACAATAATTTAATCACTCTTAGACGCATCAAATACATTATTCTTTAATTTTTAAAGTTTCAAATGTTTAAACTTTAAAGTTTTTTTAGGTATTTTAGTAGGAGACATCATTTTTTGCAGCAGGAGACAGCAAGGTACTTGGAAAACTTCGGCATAAGTTTCTAGCCTCCTGGAGAAGTCTCTGGAGACGGTACCGATATCCGAGACGTGTCTCCGTCTCTGAGACGCGTCTCTGAGGGGGGGAGACGCGTCTCCCGACAACTATGGAAAAAACCCATGCGATTAGGAAAATGCCCAAGTGGCCGGACAAAAAGGCCTTTCGAGTTATTTTTTTCATTCATTTGCGTTCTCTGCTTTAGAAAAGACACTAAAATGATGTGTTCCATGAAGGTTTGTGTGGCTTTGATGGTCTTAATTTGGGTTTTATTGTTAATGCAAAATGATGTACACCATGAAGGTTTGTGTGGTTTTGGAGGTCTTAATTTGGGCTTGGTGGCGGGGGCTCCGCCCCTTGACCTCGCCCTCCATTACCCTGCGAGGGGCGCTACCCCTCAACCCCATTAGGGGCGCTGCCCCTAGACCCCCGCAAGGGGCATTGCCCCTTGACCCCATTGGGGGCACTACCCCCAGACCCCCACAAGGGGCGTTGCCCCTTGACCTCGCTGGGGGCGCTGCTCCCAAACCCCCACAAGGGGCGTTGCCCCTTGACCCCGCTAGGGGTGTTGCCCCTCGACCCCATTGGGGGCATTGCCCTTAAACTCCCATTGAATTGATTTGATTTTCTAGGTACTCTCCACTATTTACTTTCAATTTTACAAAAACAATTTGCTATTTTCATTTTGTTTCCGACTATCAGTATCAACGCATTGAGCATTCCACACGAGGATGACATTTTGTATCTAATTTTCTTTCAAATCAATCAAATACAACTAGACTCAAGTTGTCTCTTCTATGTACTCATTTATTGACTCATTGGATGCATCTTATCGTTGAATTTTGCAAAAAAAAAAGCGTTTTTAATGAAGTTTACACAGTTTTTCAAGTTGCCAAGTTTTTTGCCGAGTTTTTGGCCGAGTTTTTGCTGAGTTTTCGCCGAGATTTTCCGAGTCGAGTTTTTTGGGATTTCCGAGTTTTTGCAATTGGCGAGTTCTTCAACTATGGTTGACAGAACGTATTTATTCCTTACACTCTGTCACTTCTCTTTTTCTCTCTGCAGCCAATCTTCTATGACTATCCTAAGCACTCTGTTTTGACCTCTTGCACATGCTATCCATTTATATTTTGCATCTTTATAAGCAGATGTGCAGGAAATCAAGGCAGAAGTATCTTCAGCCATTTTTACATGCTTGTTTCATCCAAGTTTATCATCCACTTCTTGTGGACTAGTATGTGTGTCTTCATCTTCTTGCTGAATGAATTCGGTGATTAGCAGATGAAAGTAAAGCCCTCTGTTAAGTCATTCTTTCTTCCTTGGTTTGATTATTGTTGCTCAGATTCATGTCCCATTAATGATTCTGCTTCATTTTTTGGGGGCAAATTTTCTGTTTTTTCGGTTTTTGACGATGGCCATTGGTCTTGATGACATAGTATATGTTTCAAATGGGTGGCAAGACAGTGAAGAAACAACAGCATCATAAAGGTAGATGATTATACTTACATCAAAGAACTTGAACATGAAATAAGAAGATTTATGACATATATAGTGAAAGCTATCTATGTGAAAACTTGTACAGTATTCATATGCAACACAGTTTGCATGTAGATCATTTAGCTTGTAGATCAAAATGTAAATCCACTCCAAATAACCAAGTTGGGGTCTTCATTGACCTCTTGTGTAGTGTATTTGGTCTCCAAGCATACTCAGGCTTGACCTGCATAATGATAATGGACTTTTGGATAGAAAAATCCAAATAGATGACTCAACTTGCACATATACAAATGGTTACGTTGACTGCAGTGGTCCATATATTTAAGCTTACTAACCGATCGTTAACTCAAAAAATTAAATTAAGTTAACAATTATATCATGTATGCACAATCATCTGTTTATTAAATATTTGTTTTTATTCATGATTATGTACGATTTTGGACACTCACAAAATGACAAATCTCTCTCTATGGGCAAGATCTTGAAATCTATTCTAAGGTCTTTTTTACCTTCAGAATGGACAGATGACCCTACAAGAACTTGGCACAATACTATGACACAAATATTATAAAGATGTGTGTTTCTTTCTTTCTTTGTCTCTTTCACACAATGACAAATCTCTCTCTATGGGCAAGATCTTGAAATCTATTCTAAGGTTTTCTCCTTCAGAATGGACAGGTGACCCTACAAGAATTTGGCACAATACTATGACACAAATATTATAAAGACATATTTTTTTCTTTCTTTTGTCTCTTTCATTGGTTAATTTAACTATTAATTATTTGATTGGCAGAGACTAGATTGATTGCCTTGATTTTAAAAATAGATCAGTAGTTCTATTTGCAGAAGGTTTAAAATATTGTCAAGCAATGAAGAAATCAATTGTTCATTAGTTTCCTTGTGATTTGAACTTGTTCTTGTTTGTAGTTGATAGGCTACACAAACTGATTGATTTTTGTGATATTGCAGCTTATGAACAACAAACTTCTGAAAGCTAAAGATAGAAATAGCAAAAGGGACATTAGGAAAGAGCTTCGAAAACTTGGGAAGGAGGAGAGGCAGAGACAGCAACAAGCTGTCACTGATGTGCTTAAGAACTCAGATGTTATATTAACTACTCTGACTGGTGCTTTATCTCGACAATTGGAGGGGATGACATTTGACTTGGTTATCATTGATGAGGCAGCTCAAGCACTTGAGGTGGCTTGTTGGATTGCCATACTTAAGGTAAACTATAGCTTTTTCTTTGTGTACTTTTTATCTATTTTTACTATCACTTCTATCTTCCTATGTTCCTCTACATTTATTTGCCTAATACTAAGTTAAATGTCTGTTCTGTTCATATTATAGTTGTGAAATATGCAGGCTACCTCAAATTGTGTTTTTCCTGGCCATAAAGATACACATTTTATGAACTTCCTGCAGTTACTAGTCAGCAAGTACTGATGATATAGGAGCAGTTTGGTATTTTAATATACTTCCTCCATGTTTGCTGATAGATGCCTTCTCTGCTATGTAATTTGAAAACATTTCTGTAGCAGGCTTGTTATCTTTTGTATTTTGCACTTTAGGATCCAGGTAAAAAATGTTATCTGGAAAATAATGAAGGAATATATGAATAGTGTAACCCATGCCTAGTCTGTTTCTCATTGTTTCTAGAGTGTTCTATTTATGGTTTCTCCGCTCTTTATCCCGAAATCTACTAAATTTTAAATTTTATTGCACCACAGGAACATGAGTTCCCAATTTGAGAAAGCCAGATTCAAGGAACTTATGAGCCTTACTTAATTCTTTAAGGGCTTGCTGCTTCTTTTCCTCATATATTTTTATGATCACAAGAGGCAGCTTGCTGAAGATACTCTTTGGAACCCAATTCGAATACCTAGCCATCTTCTTTGTCAAAGCAGAGAGCTTATGTATCTAGATATTTTTTGCAGGACTATGCAGGCTAAATTTTGTTACCTTTAGAAATGGTAAAGGTGTTTTACATCCTTATTGTGTATTTGCTAAATTAACTATGTTAATTCCATCTATTGCATTTACGAATGTAAATAACAATAAATGACTTTAAGCAAATACAACATAGCTGGGAAAAGAAATAGTATGCTGATTTTGAGGATGATGGTTCTTTCAAATCAACAATCAGTAATGAACACATACATCTCCATAATGATGAAAGTTCAGAAATTGAATGGAAATAACCTATCCTAAATGTGTACCAAAATGACTTCCAAACATAATCAATTGAGAGGAATGTTCCTATTGAAAGAGAAGATTTTTGCAATTACTCAAAAGTGTTTGATTCATAACAGTTTGAAAGTGATATGTTGAAGAAATCAGCCATTCATGGGCAGCATAATGAGCCTATATTTGCAGATCAAACCAATCAATTTATAAGACCATGGGATCTAGGTGTTATGTCATCAAAATTCAAAGATGAGCAACCAATTGATGATTCTTTGCTTGAGCATAGTAACAATTTGATTGGTTATTCTAAAATAATTTGACAAAACAACAAGCAAAAGAATAAAAAGTTGCATAATAAAAATGTCCACAAGTTAAAAGGAGTGATATAAGAGGCAAAAAATAATAGTAGAAGCGTATTGAAATCATCAGTAATGAGGGTGCAAGTGCAAGGCAAATAAGAACATTAGGAATAGTTCTTACCTAGAATGAGCCCACTCGTTTACACAAGTTAAATAAATTCCAAACCTAACAAAAATAAATCACATTATTTAAAAGAAAAATATTTTAATGTGAAACACCACAAGTCTTGAAAAAAAACTATGTTTCATTAGGAGTTTAGGAAAGGGTGCCTTTCTCAAGAAAGTTGCATTTTTCAACACTTAGTCAAATTTCCACTCGCTTTCGTTGTTCAGCATTTTGTGCTTGATCCTTCATCCACGGGCGTTTGACAAATCTTGGGAGTTGATGGTTGGATTCACTATGTAGCTAGACTATTTCTGAGCAGATCTCGTGAAGATGACAACTGCCAAAAACCTCATTTAGTTGGCCAAAAGGCTAGGCGCCCCTAGCCTGTTGAGCTACATTTTGACATTTTAACTTTTATTTTCCCTCCGTTTTACGTCCTTGCTGGATCAACAGCTACGGTCGTTCAGTATGTCTTATGGATTGGCGAATGGATTCATCGCAGAGTTGCACTGAGTCTGAAGAGATCACCCGCAGATGGTTACTACAAATTCTGACATTTGACAAACTTTATTCTTGGGCGCCCTTGGGCTACAGGGGCACAATTCTGTAATCTGATTGCCGTCTTTGACGTGTGTTACCCTTAACATCTTCCACTTTTGCCGTCATTTACCGGTGTTTCGCAAATCTAATGGATTCGTTTGACGGTTAGTTGGAAAGATAGCATAAATCTGGAGAAGATGACAGCATTTGCAACCATTATCAATAGTATTTAGGCCTTCAATTTCAAGGGCGCCTTGTTAGTTTTATGATCAGAAATGAAAGCATTCAGAAAATGCATCACATAAGACAATGAACACCACAAGATACCCTGGGAAAACCCTCCTACTCGAGGGAGAAAACCCCAACAAATATATCACTTATATATTCAGGAATAAGAGCAAAAATCTGCTTACAACTCAGGCCCAACACAAGGCCGAATTTGATACAATGAACAATAGCACCTCTCCTAGATGCGTAGATACATAAATGAATATGTTTCTCCTTGAGATCGATCTGCTGCATCAATATGATGATATGCTGCTCAAGATGATGATCTGTTGCTCAAGTGTGAACTTCTTCTAGGAGTGCGAATTGCTTGAATGAACTTGATGATCAAATGAGATCATCACCTTGTATTTATACAAAACAATGTGACTCTTCATGAGGTCAGCCTCATAGCAATAATTAAATAGGTCGGCCATATTATGGAAGTCGGCCCAAATGAATTATAATATGTTGCCAAGTGAAGCGCCTCTTCACTTTAATAGATGCAATAAATAAATAACCGTTAGGCTATATGAAATTTATTGTTCAACAAGCAAGGCGGAAGTATGTAGCCTGAAGCTACAACATCAACACTCCCTCTTAGCTAGGGAGGAATACTTCCGATACACAAGGTCATTATTCTCTCAACATGACACTCACAATGGCTACACCCATATGTGAGAAGATAACACATCACAGATTCACTCAATCGTGATATCAACCATCATGGCTACTCCCATGTATGGTAAAGCATATGTGTACAAGTGCCCATCACGGAATCACTCAACGTGATGTCGTCATCTCAACATGACGTTCACCATGGCTATACCCAGAGGGTGAATAAACACAAGTACAAGAAAACCATCACGGACTCTCTCACGTGATGTTGTCATGGAGTCACTCAACATGACATCCACCATGGCTACTCCCAGAGGGTGGAAACAAGGGCTTTCACCTCAAATTTCTCTCACAGACAAAAAATGCATTAGAGCAAATCACAGAAGATCACTGAAGCTGAGTCTCCCTCTGAGCTAGGGCTTCATTCTCCACAATTCCAAGCTTGTCTCGAAAGTACACAAACTTTACTCTTGAGAGGGGCTTGGTGAGAATGTCGACGGTCTGCTCATCAGTGCTAATGTATCTCAACTGGATTGCTTTCCTCAATATAATATCTCTGATATAGTGGTATTTGATCTCAACATGTTTTTTTCTGTCATGAAACACTGGATTGGCAAAAGGATTCACACATAGCTTTGACTATCACAATGGATGACAGTCGGCTCCAATGATTGTCCAAACAATCCTGCAAGGAGCTTCCAAAGCCACACTGCTTCTCGAGATGCCACACATGTTGCAATGTACTCGACCTCTGCGGTGCTCAGTGCTACTGAAGACTGCTTCCTGCTACACTAGGAGATCATTGTAGACCCCAAATTGAAACAACATCCAGAAGTGTTCTTCCGATCAGCAACACACCCTCCCCAATCAGAATCAGTATAACCATGTAGCTTCAAGTCCACACCAAAAGAATATCTCAAGCCATACCCAACTGTGCCACGCAAGTATCTCATGATATGCTTTGCGGCAACTAGGTGTATTTGCCTTTGTTCACACATGAATTGACTAAGTGCACTCACTGCATAGCAAATATTTGGTCTAGTATTGACTAGATACATCAATGATCCAATCAACTGCCTGTACATAGTAGGATCCACCAGATCTGAACTAGCTGCAGCCTCTTTTAACTTTTGAAAATTGGTTTGCATAGGTGTAGATATGGATTTGCAATCCATCATACCAAATCTCTTCAAGATGTCTATTGTATACTTCCCTTGACTTAGAATGATCTCATTAGGCCTCTGCCATACTTCTAAACCAAGGAAGTAATGCTTGTACTTAAGATCCTTCATTTCAAATTCAGAAGCCAACTCCTTCTTGCATTTGATAATGAGGTGTTCTCCAATAAGAAATAGATCATCAACATAGAGAACCAAGATCAAGGCCTCACCATTAATTACCTTGAATTATAGGTTTGAATCAGCATCATTCTTGGAGAAGCCCAAGCTCATTAGGTATCGATCAATCCTCTCATACCAAGCACGAGGAGCCTGCTTAAGGCCATACAAAGCCTTCCTCAATCTACAAACATGAGACTCCTTCCCATGAACCTCAAAGCCATCAGGTTGCTCAATGTATACTTCTTCTTCAATTACACCATTTAGATATGTTGTCTTCATGTCCATCTGGTGTAACTTCCATCCTTTAGCTGCTGCAATGGCAATGATAGTCCTGATGGAAGGATAACGAGCAATTAGAGCAAAGGTTTCCTCATAGTCTATTCCCTCTTTCTGAGAGAATCCTCTAGCCACAAATCTAGCCTTGTACTTCTCAATGCTTCCATCAGCCGCATGCTTGATCTTGAAAAGCCACTTAGAAGATACAACAGATTTGCCTTCTGGTCTAGGTACAATGTCTCAAACATTGTTCTTGAGGATAGATTGATATTCTTCAGCCATAGCATCTCTCCATACTTGTTGACTTGAAGCTTCCTTAACACTGGAAGGCTCAGATTCAATCATTTGTCTCATCAATGCAACATAGCTTGAAAACTTCTGAGGTCTTTTGCTTTCTCTAAATGTTCCTCTAGGGGCTGCAAACTTTTCTGCCTCCTGCATTGTTTGCCTAGCCCATAGAGGTCTCTTTCGACCAATAACAATGTCGGTAGGCCCATCAGTAGGTTCCAAAGGCTCAATTGGATAACCATCCTCTTCTGGTTCAGTAGACTCCCTCTGAATCTCCAAGTACTTGCATCAACCTTTTGACCTCCTTATCCAAGATTGTTTGCAATTCTTGCTTTAGAGAAACGGTTTCCAACGTACACCTTTGTAGAGAATTCAGGGTTGTCCTCTTCGACCTCATCCCAAGTCACTCTATTCTGAATAGGTTTGCGAAGTTACCAATGTCAAGTCCAGATTGAATGTCTTGAGCAATTTTGATCTCAACTGCTGAAGAGGTCTTTAAGGGATTTAGCACTTGACCTTGCAACACTGCAACCTTCACTTCTTCTCAGCGAGTCACAAAACTCCCTCTGAATGTCAATTCCTCCTCTTCGAAGAACTGATCGCAAAGACAACTTGAATAGATTCTTCATCTTCGAGAGATGTCTTCAGCCACCAACTCAGTCCCATGGCTGCAAGCTATGACTCCATGCTTGATCATTTCTCTAGTTGGCATGACTTCCTCACAGGATGTCTCAAGCTCTTCCTCTCTATGCGATCTCTCATCACCCTCTTGCTCCTTGATCCGTCCTGGAAGCATTATGGAGAGAGATTACTAAAAGTTCATAGAACTCAACTATCTTGAAGAGAAATACCAATGCTAGAAGCATACATTATTCACTATCTCAATGTTATAGCATGAATTAATAACTACATAAAAAAATTCATGAACATTATTCAACCATGAAATAATTATCTCATTGAAATCAAAATCCCGTACGTAGAAAATGAAGGATCAATATCCTCAAACAACGATCACAATATCTGCTCTCTCCGCCCTTTCAGTGGCGTCGATCGCTGCAAATTAGCCCTTCGCTTGAGCTGATAATCAATGACTCCCGTGTCAGTGCTCATGACAATTAACTGACCACACTTGGCATAGTCTTATTGACATAAAACGTGTCCCTCTAACATGTTTGTAAAGAGGTCACTCTGCTCAGAAAGTCGCTCCAGTAACTCCAGTATTGAAATATACTCTCTCAATTTTTTTTGATTTTCAATAATAATTACAATGCAACCAAGCACCCATTAAGGTTAGCTTAAAACCAAAACGTTGGATAAAAGAACTCTAACCAAGAATGCGCCCTAAAACCACTTAAGGAGGAGGGGTGGGCATATGGTCAGAGGATCCCTAGGATCTATTGAATCAATAGTTACAAAGATTACAACTAAAAGATAGAGAATCTAAACTCAACACCAAGAATGTGCACACCAGATCCTTTAGAAGGCAAGGTGCTAACATATGGTGGAGTGCTAATTGCAAAATTGAAATAAATTAGGCGGATAACCAGCCATGAGAGAAATTACAAAAACAATTCATTTGTTGCGGCAGGCATCCACTCAAGAGTGGGAATTCTCCACTTTCCAGTGGGTAAGATGAAAGATACAAGTTTATTCTTCACCCTAGCGGTAAACCATCCAGGGGTACTTAATGTTTGCTTTAGAACTACAAGTAAATGCAGCAATAACATATGGCTGGATTAGTACTACTAATTCACAACCTTACAATCAAATAATTTGCAATTTACGAGTATTACAATGATAGACAAAGCCACAATGTGAAGAATGATTATCTCAATCTAGAAAGCTCTTAAACATTGAAAAGGAAGATAAATTTGATCTTTGTGAAGTCTGATAATTAAAATCAGCAAACTGAAACTGTAAACCAACAACCAGATTATCAATGAAATGCTTATATCTTTAGCAAATTACCTTTGAATCAGATGAAATCAAATGTAATGAACCTCTAGAGGATAGGCGCCAATGTCAAGATGAAGAAACTGCTCCAAAAAGCCATCATTAATTTATTTGCACAATTCCCAAGGCACACAGGAAGGTACAACCCTAGCAAGGGCGATTTTGCAAGCATAAATCACACACTTTGAAATAAAATCTGGGAATTGCTAAGAGGAGTCGCCATGACCTTAGCAATGATATGATTGAATGCCCATAACAAAAATAAAATGATACAAGAAGCTGTGAATAAATTTGACTTTCAGCTGTGTAAATATCAGCAACTTGAAATCTAGAAAACACACCAAAATTCTCCACTTTGAAGCTTTATCCGCTAGTCTGATTTGAGAAGCAACTTAAAGTCAATTAGGTGTTATCTTGCAAACACGAAATTGAATTGATACTAGGAGGTCAGCATTCCTCGAAGTGCAAAATGAGTAGTCATTTCAACAACATAAGTTTGGCATAAACATGAGATGCTCAAATGCTGGAGCAAACTCTTCTTTTAAAGAAAAGGATGTGACTTTACAAATTCAGTAACTTCCAAAGAAAGAGGGACACCCCTTTCATCAATTGTGAAATATCAATATTTAAAAAACACTTTATTTCCTCCTTTTGGCGTCCCACATACAAGGCATTATATTTTTATAAAAAACATAAATGATACTCCTTCATGAAGCGCCCACCCTCAAGTACCACTTTTCAACACAACTTAAGTTGATGCACTAGGCCAAGGGGTCAACTGAAAATTAGAACATTAATGCCTTATATTCAAAATCTCACCAAATAATGTTTTTAAGCCAGACTGAAAAACACCTTATTGCTCCAACTGAAGAGGGACTTAACTGAAGAACTGATAATTGAGATACTGCAAAGAATATAATTTACTATAAATAGTAAATTCCGAGAAATACCACAAAAACCTTCAGTAAAGGAAACCCTAATTTTCCTCAACAAGTCTACAGGCCTCCGGAATAGGCTGAAGAGCAACTGAACTGGTTACTGATGAGAAGGGGACATTATAGTCCGCCCTCCCCAAGATTGCTTGTCCTCAAGCAACCGCAAAGCTGAATGCTACAAGATATGCTCACCTTCCCATGTTACATCCTCAATGGGCAAGTTCCTCCATTTCACCAAATACTCTTTGATTGTTCTTCTTCTCAAAGAGTGTTCTCTAGTATCGAGAATTTCATCTGGAATCGACACCAACTGACCTTCTTCATCTAATGGAGGTAACTTTGAAGTAGCCACCACATTGTGCCCAAGTGCTTTTTTGAGGCGAGACACATGAAAAAGGTTATGCACTCTGCTGTCAGCTGGAAGCTCCAACTCATAAGCCACCTCACCAATCCTCTTGGTGACTTTGAATGGCCCATAAAAACGTGGCTTTAACTTTTCAGCACCCCTCATCTTGAGAGAAGACTGTCTATAGGGCTGGAGTCTCAAATAAACCATATCCCCAATTGCAAAAGTTCGTTCAACACATTGCTGATCAACGTATAACTTTTGCTGATTTTGAGCTTGTTGCAGATTTTCTTTTAATGATTTCAAGATGTTTTGGCTCTGTTGTAACATATCGTTGGCCTATGGAGCTCTACTATCACCAAATACGAAGTCTACAAAGTTAGGAGCATCATAACTGTAGAGAGCCATGAAAGGAGACATCTTAATCGACATCAAATTTTGCCAGTATTTTCTAAACATTAAACCCACAAAAAGCCCATGCTTGGTTTGTCCTGAAACTAACTTTTGGCGACAATTTTACGAGATTTAGACCACTTTAATCAAAATGCCTTATGAAGCAAAAAATTTCGTTTTGGGTACAACAAAACTTTTGGGTCTCAAGTCTTATATATACTCCCTCATTTGCTCTCATTTGGTTATGCAATTTGGAGATAAATTTATGCTGTTGGATTGGAATTAGACTATTCTTTCTTGAATCTTTGAAGGACGAAAACCCTCTTTAGGTTGCTAGTTTCGGATTTGAAAGATAATTCCTAGCTGGTTGAGTGTGATTGCATTTATTAATCACCATTGGAGCTTATCGGTGATGGTTTATTTCAATTTTGGTCACTCAAGATGATTTCTGGCTATGCTTTGATGTGATAACTATTTGTGCAGAGGTTTGGAGTGTTGTTTTTTAGATTTTGGAGTTGCTGGTTCATGTTCTTCCATAGCTTAGCTGACCTTCCTTTTCACTCACGCTGATTAGAGGACTCGATAACTTTTTGTGGGTGTTGGTTCATTGGCATTCTCCATCTTGGGTGCCTCTTTGCTCAGATTTTGGGAATTTACGATGGAGAGATTGATTTTATCTTGCTGGTCTCCCCTCTAGGGAGGCCGTACAACCTTGTTGGAGGGAGTTTTGGCGAGTGTTGCTGCTGTTTAGACTTGTGGGGGGCTGCTATCTAGCTTACCTTGGACGCCTAGCCTAGTACTTGTCTTTGCAAGTTGTTGGGAGTGATTCTATGGCATATTGGTGGAGTTATGCTTGTTGAATGGTTGCTGATTGGTGTTTCCAGCCTGCTGTTATTTGTATCAGACCCTCAACAACAGCTTATTCGACCTTCTACCCACCTCCGGAGACCTTGTTATTGAGGTATTATTGTTATATCTTGTGGGGGAGTTCTCATATTATCATTATAGCTTCTTTGGGGGGAGTTATGCTTCATGTTTTTGTCATTTCCAGATCATAACAACAGTGTATGTAATTCTGAAGCATTTTCTTAATGAGCTGATTGTAACACCATTGGTAGTACCATTGGTGACTGCTCTTGTAATTTTCATTGTTGCTCCCGTTGAATAAGTGGTTGAGCTTATTTATTGTTACATGCCACTCCCTCTGAATAAGTGGTTGAGTTTTTCATTGCTTTCATGTTATGCCTGTTGAACAAGCGAATGACTTGTTTGATTGGCCAGATTTCTGCCAAGTGTTACTTGTTGTAATTCTCATTGAATAGGTGAATGATTTCCTTTCACGCACTTGGTTTGCTTACTCACCCCACTGAAGAAATGGTTAGCTTAGAAATTAAGTAATTGTAACCCTTACCACCGTATGCTCTCACCTTGCCCACATCGGGATCTGGCTGATCAAAAAGTGGAGGGTTGCTTACTCAGTTGTTATTCATTTCTATTTGGCTAACGTTGATGGGTGCAAATTTGAAAAAATTAAGGGTCGGTTATTACACCTCTCACTACTTGACCACTCCATTCTCATAAAACACCCTCTTGTTGACTACAACTCTTCCCTTCAGTGACAATATATATACCTATCTCTTGAAACAAATGTAGCATCCCATGGGAGGCCACATTGAAGCAAGAAGAATAACCCCATTTTTTTGTAGGTCCAAACAAACAATGCCTTACTTGAGCTAAATGAGAATGAATTAGAGGACCTTATTGATGAGCGCACGGTGATACTGAGAGGGGGACAGGCGGGAGGGTGAATCAATGTCTAACAATCTTTTCCTTTTCCAAACTCAATTAATTACATCAAGTACACATATGCAAGATCTAGTAATTAAGTACACAATGAGAACACACGATTTACGTGGAAACCCTTTCGAGAGAAAATCATGACACAATATTGCTTATATATATATCTTCTTTCTTTTTCTTGTAGGTTCCAACCTACTATAGACTCCAATCTCCACTTGACAGAATTATAGGATCCAACCTATTGGAGGCTCCAACCCCCACACAAATAGAGCTCCAACCTAGCAAGAGCCTCCAACCTCTATTTGATAGGCTCCAACCTATTTATCCTTCAAAAGCTGACATAGTATGCTTCTTCACAAAATCTCCCTCTCTCAAATCTGATTACAACTGACACAATATCCTTCTTCGAAATCTGATCACTATTCACACAATAACCTTCTTCCAAATCTGATCACAATCCACACAATAACCTTTTCTCACAAATCTGATCATTATTCCTGATTTTGTATAATGTAAGTCTTTTCTTTTCAAATCAGGTTCACACACACAAATACTTTCTTCTCTCACAATTCTGCTCACACACTTTCTTTCCTCACAAAACTGATTTAACTCATGCACAACTTCTTTGCATAAAATTGATCATAACATGGCAATATCTTTCTCATATCCTTCATTTAATTCTGCATTTATACTTAATGTAATTTGTTCATATTCTCTACGTTTAGTCATATTGAAATGAGAGGAAAAAACGAGATTGCTCTCGAATCAAAATTCAGTCATTCACATTACTCTACAAAATCTATTACATAAATTTGCCTTCATAAGGCCATTATTCCTGTATAAAACTAGTTACGGGAATATAGCTTCCAAAACCAATTTTATTTATTAAATTAACAATAATATGTTAATTTATTTATTATTAACTAATCTATGTTAAGCACTAATTCCTAACACCCCCCTTTAGTGCTAACATAGGAACCTTTTATTCTGTGCTGTAACATCGATGGTTGGCCTTGGTTTTTGCATGCATCTTCTAAATTGGCCCCCTTTAGTATGATATAGATAAAAACTAGAAATTAGTACAAATATTCTTGTTTTTATCGAGATGCAAGATTACACGGTGCTAGTGAGAATGCTGCTACAGGAAAATAGAAAATGCCGTTACAGGAAGCACACAAATACCATCGGGTTTCTATTCCAATCACCTTGAATCCATGATAAGGCCAATACAAATATTAAATCCGATAATACTTTCTTGTGACTCCTCGCTTCATTCTCCAACTCCTTTCTGATTGCTGCATTTCCATGTCGCTCGCTCCTTGCGGTTGTTGATTTCTCTGGATCGGCCTCTTCTTACACAAGTACTTCAATTTTGTTTGAGGCTTGTAAGGCTCTAGACAATGCGAGCCTCCACTGGAGCTTGTTTTCTTCAGAAACTTAATGAGACATTCACACCCATCTCCGTCTTTGTTTCCTTGTTCGATGAGTTTCTTAGCCTTTGTAATGGACTTGCAGTTAGCTAACCACATGCTTCTTTGAGTCTCCCGTAATATCTTCACACCCTTCAGTAATTTTTTGTAGTCTTTATAGTCTTTAAATACTTTGTCTACGTGCTTCCATAATATGAGGGACGTGAACTGCTTCATCCATTTGTTGTGGAAAATCATCAAAGACATGAGCCAACGAACTTTGCTGAAAAAAAAATGAACAACTATAGCCCAATCGCTACACTCAATAATCTTTTTGGCGCAGTTAGGGTAATCTCCTCATTGGAAACCACTCTAATTTTGGTGTCGAGCACTTCTTCTAGGGGCAACCGAGGCTCCTTTGCCTCCTACAACTCTCTCAAGTGCCTTGTCCAGAATATTGAAATCCTCCAAATTTTTAACACCTAGATGGAATATAGGCTATGCGGAAACTACTTAAAGAACAAGAAAAAAACGATATCCATAGAAACGGTTGGAAGCATAGAATACAAAATGCTTGATATGCAACAAATTGGTTTTTTTTTCAAATTTCAAATTTCAAATTTTTGGAATGCAACGATGAACAGAGTGAAGTGTTAAATAATGGCAAGAATGAACACGATGGAGAGAAAGAGATGAAATGCAGATGAATGATGGAGTCAAAAAGGGTTTTGCACATGGTCTACATTGCTCACATGTTGACAAATGCAAGAATGGTAGAAAACAATAGTAGTTGCACATGGTCTTCACTGCAGTACCATTGTAAACACCACTTTGGATGAAAGACAAATGAATGGATGACAGACAGAGAGATCAAGCAACCTGCTTTGATACCATATTGAAATGATAGAGGAAAAAACGAGATTGCTCTCGAATCTAAATTCAGTCATTCACATTACACTACAAAATCTATTACATAAAATTTCCTTTATAAGGCCATTATTCCTGTATAAAACTAGTTACGCGAATATAACTTCCGAAACCAATTTTATTTATTAAATTAACAATAATATGTTAATTTATTTATTATTAACTAATGTATGTTAAGCACTAATTCCTAACAAGTCACACATTCTTTCACTTAGAAAAAATTAGAATTATACATCACTTTATGCCCCTTTCTCTTTTCTCAAATCTGCTTCAATACTCAGAAATATATCATTGGATTCTTACTTTCAACATCCTCTAATGCTCTCCTTTTATATGTTTTCAATAAGGGTAAAGGACATACCTTTTCACAATATTTACCGCCTTTCACAATGGATGCAACTTTTGAACCCAATCGCTGCCCCTTCATAGATAATCTCTGCTGCAAACACAATGTAAATCGCTGTCTTTTAATTCAATTCAAATCGCTGCTTGTATAACATAAATTGCATGCCATTACAATATAATTGCTTCTCCTTATAAGCAGATCACACCTCTTAATATATTCATCATAATCGCATCTTATATGTAATTACTAATCTGTGCTCCTCTTAATATGTATGTAATCCTTTTACTTGGCGCTACTCATATATGTGAGGTCGGCCATATAACTTGCAAGAAGTCGGCCTATATCGAGAAGTCAGCCATCTCAAGAGGGATTCAAATGAATTTTAAATCTTTTGCTTTAGGCGCCTAAGGATATGGGTCGGTCCATATTACATGTTCATTATCCTTTCTAAAACCAAATCGGCCCATGACTCTTCTACATTATCTTTAATTTAAATTCGTCTCTTTCACAAGTTGACCACCTTGGATTAAATTTGAACTCCATTCTATGTCAACCCAAACACACTTATATCTCAAATGTTTATATCTTTAATTTAAACTATTGCATATCTACTAGCCAACCTCTAAATTCACTATCTTCCAACAGCAACGTGTAACAAATAGCTTCTTGTAAACCATTCGTAAACTGATCCAATTCGCCTTATAACAATATTCTTTATCTCTACTCAATAACTGATCAAATTGTCTTATGCCTTTGAATGATAAGTCTATTCTTGCATTTTATGATATTGCCTCTTTGACACTTCTAACAATCTCTTCAACCTTAACATCAAATGACAACACTTACTTTGACATTCTCGTCCATACATCTTGGACAACAATCTTCACGAAAAACTCGTAGACATCAATCTCACCAACAATGTCGGGCTTTGATATTAGGGATAACAATCTTGTTCATGGACCTTCTTGACATCAATGACCACATGTGTATGCACCTTTGACATCAATGAAAATATTGCCAACACTTATTAGAGACAAAGATTATAACTTATTGATATCTTGGTGTTCCCTTGGAACTATTTGATTTAGTTGCCCAATGATCTTTGTCTCAATCTGAATGATGTAGCTTTTGATCTTGCAAGTGCTCTTGTGAATCAAGAGTGTGGTGTGAACTTTGGAGAAATATTAATGCAGCTTTCTTGAGCATGTGAGAAAGTAGATACACAAGATGGGGTTGAAATTGCATGTCTTTTCCCTCTTTGTAAGGCTATTTGACAATGAGGCAGCAATTCAATATCATTTTGGAAGAGATATTTTATCAATGGGTCAATATGGTCAAGGAGAGTTGTAGAACACCAAATCAATGATTGCAGATGGGTAGGCTTTAGCTAGAAACCCTACAAATGTAGTAGAATGGTGTCGACCTATAGAAGAAACATAGGACACAAGTTTGGAACATTGCAAGTGGAGCTAACTTCCAAAAAGACCTAGATTGGTTTTCATGCTACAAATGTAAACAAGGGACCAACAAAGCCAACATTTGTAGCTGCTCTAGGCTTCAAATTTTACTCCACTAATGGAGAGAAAATCACCCACTGTCTAAAACAAGATCTCTTCTTTTCTATCGTCTCTCTCCATTATTGTAGATATCAATCTTTATAAATTTGACCCCTAGGATTTGCTAGGTGAGTAATATTGCCTATATTCTAGTTTTTCATGTTGTTTTTTTATTGGTGATTTAGCAATGGAGTGTCTATTATGCATTAAGACTGCTCCAATACCCTCACTTGATGCATTGCACTCTAGCACAAATGGCTGAGTGAAATTTGGTAGAGCCAACACAAGACAAGTACTCATCACTTCTTTAAGACTGTCAAATGCCTGTTGAGACTCATTAGTTCACCTGAAAGCCCCTTTCTTGGTGATATTTGTTAGAGGTGCACCTAGTTGCAAAAACCCCTTAACGAATCTCCTATAATAGCTGCACAAATCGAAGAAACCCCACAACTCTGTCAATGACCTCGATGGTGGGAAAGTTAAAATTGCTTGTATCTTTTCCTAATGAACCTGAACATCGTGGGCATTGCTCACATGCCCCAAGTAGAGGATCTCTATCATTCCGAACTCACACTTGGAAGCCTTAGCATACAAAGACTGTGCGTCTATTATGCCCAAAACCTCATTAAGATGTCTCAAGTGTTCCTCTCAAGTCTTGCTATATATGATTATGTCATCAAAGAACACCAAGTGAAAATTCCACAAGTGCTTATTAAAAATATGGTTCATATAGGACTGAAAGGTGGTGGGAGCATTGGTCAACCTGATGGGCATGACCAAAAACTCATCGTGCCCGTAGTGACACCTGAATGCTATCTTATGAATGTCCTGCTCCCTTACTTTGATTCGGTGATACCGTGATTGAAGATCAATCTTTGAGAAGTACACTACACTATGTAACTCATCCAACAATGGTCTTTTTGTTCAGGGCACGATAATCTATACACATCCTTATGCTCCCATCCTTCACCAGGACAACTAAAGAAGCAAAGGGACTCGAATTGGGTCTGATGTGCCTGATATCCAATAACTCCATAATGGCTTCTTTTATCTCCTCCTTAAGCTTTTTAGGGTGCCTATAAGGAGTAGTGATGATGGGCTTGGAGCCCTCCAACTCAATGACATGCTCAAACCGTCTTTTTTGAGGTCTGCTTGGAGGAATCTCACCAAATACTAAGTTGTGTCTATCCAACACTATCTATATGTCCACATGATACGAATGACTACCATCTATAGGGGTGTTAGAGGAAATCAAACATTTTGCTGCCCATGCCACATTGCCATGCCTAAAAATACTTTCCATTATTTTTGTTGACATTATCCTGGGAGCACCATTAGACATACCTCTCAAAAAAACCTTCTTACCATCCACTCTGAACTTCAACTCCATAGTCTGAAAATTTTGAGAATACTTCCCAAATGAGCGTAGCCACTGGATGCCCAATATAGTATTAGTATCCCCTAAATCAACAACATAGAAATCATTAGTGATAGTGTAATTCCCTAATGTAATATTCAGCTACGGACCCATTGGGTACAAGCCATGTTAAAACCATCTATCACCATAACATTAAACCCTCAAAATCTTGTGTTTGTATACCCTTCTTCGCCACCAAAGCTGAATCTATGATGTTGTGGGTTGCCCCACTATCCACTCAAACTGTCACATGCTCTCCCCACAAAACTCCACGAACTTGAAAGGAAATAAACCTAGGGGTACCCGGAAGAGTAGCTAAAGTCTCACCTTTAACCCCTTTAGGTGGATGCTCATTCTCTTCCTTGTGCTCCCTTTCAAAATCACTCTGTTTGTTGCCTTGAACTCCTTCCCCCTTCCCTTCCTCCTCATCATCTAAAACTACCTCAATGTACTGTACCTTACTTTTTCCCAAACGCTTATGGCAAAGTTCTAAAGGTTCTTTGCAGCTGAAAACATAACTTTTCTCTATGTAATTCATTCTGAACCTCGTTATCCATGTTGTTCTTCTTAGGCCAATCTTTCTAAAAAGGGTTTCTTATTATCTTTCTTGTGTTGGAAAGGCTTAGGCTGAAATTTGTTTTTAGGGGCTAGACTTCCCATGTTCCTAGCCCTCTTGGTAGCATCTTGTAAAGTGTTAGGCTCAAATTCTTTGATCCAGCCACGAAGTGGCTGATAATCCATCTATAAATAGAATTATTATTCTATGTTTTAACACATCGATAACCATAACAGACAGCTTCTGAAATTTTGAAATATATGGATCAACTGAGCCAACTTGTTTCAGTTGTGCCAACTCATTGAAATATAGTTTTAGATCCTTCTTTTCAAATCTATCTATCAACCTTTGTGTGAATTTTGCATAGGAAGTCATGTTGTCATGTCTCGAGGTCACTAACCCATGGTACCACCACTCACGAGCCTCTTTGTCTAAAGGAAGGTTGGCATATTTGATTGTGTCCCTTTCAATCATTGAGTTTAGCTGAAAATATGTATCCAACTTCTGAACCCATGCATGTGTTGTACATTTACCTAAACCATCATAACTGGGTATGGATAGCTTACGCACTTTGTGTTGCAAATATTTGTTATTTCCTTGGCCTCTTTCCCCTCTAGGTCTGTTTCTGTATTTAATGCCACAAAATTCTACCAAAGACATAGATGCATGGAACTCATCACCCAAAGATTGGTGTTCCCGCAAATAATCACCCCATCCTTCACCACCTTCTTTTGCCTTGCTATTTCTCTAAGTATCATCCAAAAACTCAGGCTTTTGAGGTCTAGGAGTGACTCTACTTGCTGTCCTGAAGGTATTTACAAGAACATTAGTGTTACTACCTTCACCTTGGTTGCCATTGTGCTCATTATTGCCATTATTATTACCATTATTCTCATGTTCACCTTGGTTATTCCTATTATTTGCATTCAAAGTTTGTATCATTTGGGTTAATGTTTGAACCAACTACTGTTGTCCCCCAGCTAAATCACTCAATGTAGCCAAAATATTAGGGTTCTGGTGTTTCTGTTTGTCATGTCTATCTCCCATGTTGTCTTCTTTAGAATCAAAATTAAGGACACCTCTTTCTCTTTCCCTCCTATAAGTGATATACTCTCTATCTTCTGGATTCATTAAATATTTTCAGTCATCAAAGTTTCCCAACAGGTTGGTAGGCTTTTGGCTCTAATACCACTATAATATCCCAAACCAATTTACACCAATTTTTTTGCAGATTTCCATAATTTCATTGCCTAGGCAATTTTGAAATGTGCCCCTTAGTTTTTTCCCAAATTTTTCACCACAAAATCCAGCACAACACCAATGATTAGTGTTAGCTCCATATTCGCCAGGAGACGCAGGGTATTGGTACGGGTACGAGGACGGGGACGCAAATCAAATTAGGGTACGTGAGTTAAATGAATAAGGAGACGACTATTTTATATGTAAATGATTCACCGAAAATTTTGGGTACGGGGACTGGTATGTTGTCTATGTTCCCAAAATGGAGCTTCCCGACAACTATAGTTAGCTCCCAAAAGATAATCAACTTGAAAGTAACCTTCACCAAGAATGTTCACCAAGGTCCTATTGGAGGCGAGGTGATACCATATGGTGATGGGATCGTTAGCAATAAACTGAACCGAAATACAAAGCTGGAAATAAAAGAGCAGGCGGTGATCCGACCATGAAGATTCTACACTACCACTTATTCAGTGGGGGGAAATTATAATAATGAAAGAGAAAATATTCTGCTAACAACAAGCATCCGCTTTTCAGCAGGCATCCACTTAAGCAGTGGGTGAAATAAGAAGATACAATTGAAATATAAGAGGCTGATACAGTACTACTGAAACCAACAATTACAATAAGTTTATTACAATGATTTTCAATAGAAATCTACTCCAAATCAACTGCAATGATGACACTATATTTCTGATTACAAATATGAATGAACACACCCAAGAAATATAGCAAGAAATGGAAATAACCAGGTCTGATATACAAGACCAGCAAACTGAATATTCAGACCAGCAAGTAAATACTCCACCAAAATGCCTATTTCTTTCACAATTCTCCCTCAATGCACTCCAAACTGAAAACAATCACTTATTGAAGCAAGATGACCAGCACACATGAGATAGACAACGCAAAGAAGCTACCAAATGGAGGGCATGAATCCCAATGAACCCCTAGAGGAAATGGTACGGCCCTAGAAGGAGGGCGACCTCTCTAAGAAATTGAAGAATCCATGAAAAAATATGAAAATGCAACAAAGGGGGCGCCACTAGCATATAAATCATTTGAGAAAATACCCATAAGCAGAAATAAATCACCAAACCAGCTATGATTAAAAAACACCTACAACCATGAATGAACCAGCAACACAAAACTGAAAGTATCACCAAATTTCTTCAACAATCATGCTCAATTTGCTTGTCTGAGTGAGAAGCAACCACAATTCCAACTATGTGTTATCTTTCAAACACAAAATTGGATTCTTGAATTCTTGCTAGGAGGTATGCATTCCTCGAAGCCATAAACCTGAAGCCATTCCGACAACAATTCAATTGATAGATAATGGATGATGAATGCAAGAGCAAAGGCCTGCTTTTAAAGAATTTGAGGTGACTTTTTAGCGTCTCCAAATGGCACACCCCACATACCTTGGAAATAATTTAATTTTTTAATAGTGTTCCACGGGGACACGTTTCCCCCCTTTTTGGGCAAATTTCCAAAACGGGGACATTTCGGGGACGGGGAAACGGGTACTTGGCGTTTCCCACCGTCTCGCCACTACCATCGGTGCTCTGTCGGAGACGAGGAAACGTCTCCGCGTCTCCCAAGAGATGTCTCCAAGTCTCCTGGGGAAACGCCTAGGTGTTTCTCGAGAGACGGGGATACGCTTAGCCGTCTCCCGTCGAGCCCACGTCCATGGAGGTATAAAAGGTAAAAAATAAAATAAAATTTGAATTTTTAAGTGTTTTAGGGTTACCCTAATTTGGCGTGGGCCCCACCTTTCCTCCAAAACAATGTTCCTTTATCATTTCACTCACATTTTTATTGACTGATTTTTTTTGCAGCCAGCTAAAGAGGAAGAAAAACAGTTCAAAAACTTGAAGAAGTCTGATTGAAGGAGTTAAAAGAGTGATTGCAAGTGTTATATGAGTGAGAAGGAGCAAGAAGAAGAGGAGGAAGAGGATTCTACTGCATTTTGGAGAGATTTATCAAGCACAAGGTAGGGTTTTTGAAGTTTTTTTCAGATTTCTTGTTGTTTTTGTTTTATTTTATGAGTTTAAAGTTACTTTTTTTTTTTTCTTATTCATCTCAAAGACTCAAAATCAGATTTGATGTTGAATCTTGAGGGAAAAATGATGAAGATGATTGAATCATTCATCATTTTGCCCTCAAGATTCAACATGAAGTTTTTTATTTAAAAAATTTAAATTATTTAATACTAAAGTTTAAACTTGTTTTTTAAAATTTTTTATTCTTGTTCATCTCAAAATCAGATTTGATGTTGAATCTTGAGGGAAAAATGATGAATGATTCATTCATCTTCATCATTTTGCCCTCAAGATTCAACATCAAATTTTATTATTTAATATTTTAATTTCAATTTGTTAAACTAGGCTGATTTTATTTTAATTTTGTGAAATGCAATGTCACTTTCACAATGAGCAGTAGCATGAGTGAGGATGACATGGAAATCCATTCCCATAGTGAACATGATTCAGATTTTGAACTTGAGAATGAGGGGGATGACCATGGGGCTGATCCTACAGCCCATTCTAGTTCCATGGCAAATGCACCAGCTAGTACAGGTTGCCTTCAGAGTTGTTGGCAGAGTATGCTAGGGGTCCTTTTGATCCTAAGTCTCCTCTCAAACAGTTTGCTTCAAGAATACAAGGCACATCACGTACAGGTGGGGGAACAAGGAAGTGGAAGTGCAACATTTGTTAGGTTGAATGGTTTGGTACTATCACTAGAGTGAATGCACACTTTCTTTTTTGGACAGGAAAAGGTGTAGAGCCTTGTAAGTTTCTGAAGGAAACTGTCATGTCCCCAAAATAGCAACACAAACATAAATAAATAAACAAATGACCTCAAACATTTAAATGCAATTTGCATAAGAAAATGCAAATAAATAACAAAATATATAAAAAGAAATAAATTATTAATTATAATTATCACAAGATAATATTACAATTGTAATCATCAAATATAATATTGAAATACAAACATTAGCAATTTAAATATTATTATTAGAATATATAAAATAAATAACAATATTAATATTATATATAAAATAAATGTGTAATATATCAATATGAAATAACAAATATAATAATAATATATAGGCAAATTATTGTTATTACATTCTAGTATTAAATAACTTAATCTCAAAAATAATAATAATAAATAAATATTATGATCATTACACATCAAAGATTTTTAATACATTAGAATAAAATAATAATAAGATATTAGAAAATTAGTTTTATTATTATACTTTAATATGTTCAATAAAACATCAAAATAATATAATAAAATAAGTATATAATCTGAAATATCATAATTAATAATAATAATATATTATTTTCAAAGATAGATATTATTGTGATAATAAGCCTTTAAAGGCAGCAATTAAATCTAACAAAGAGGTACATTTTATGAAAAGTCACCTCTTTCACCAAACAATACTTTCCCCCCATGAGTCACCTACCTTGAATGGTATAAATAGAAGGAAGGAAAATAAGGAAGAGAGAAAAAGATTGAGAAATACAATCTGCAATTCAGAACTGCAACAACAATGATTGTTATGCATTGGAATATAGAGCCATTAAATATGTATATATTATTTAATGAGCATATAGGTTGAAGGAAGACGATTAAAGAATAAGGAGACATGGGAAAACACAGCTGATTAGGTGATGTACTCACTTAGCAATAATATTTAGCATATTTTGAATATAAGAAATAGATATTGCTAATTTGATTATTGATATAATGCTTTTTTTAATCTTATCATAATGAGAATCATTTTAGGAAATAATGAACTTAAAGAATCATTGATACATGAAAATATATTAGATTATAGACATGAAATAGATCTTGGATGAATGCAAATATATCTGATTGTGTAAAGATTGTTTTCTCCGTGATTGGTACCCTCTTAGGCAGGTGAAGTAGAGTCCAAGTGGATAGCCTAAAAACCCCCCTCTCATGTTCGTAGGCCAAGGAACGGGTTAGACATAGAGAGGTGGGGGTCCCACCATAGGAAACTACACTATTATAGGGGTGGTAGGTCGTAGGCCCGTGGATCGTAGGACTTCACCTTGTCCTAATAGGGCAAGTGTCTTTGAGGTACTGTCTTGTATGGGGATATGCATGGATTAAACCGTTGGGAAAGGAGGATTGTGAGAGGCAACCTCTCGTGCCCAACACAAAGGCTTCAGGGCAAGATCCATACAAGGCACTCCTCTTGCTTGTTAAAATTGCATTTATGAATTACGCTTATATTTTGGATATCTAGATATTAATGCTAATATGTGTATGTGGAAATGTTGTTAATATGGTGAATGCAGATTTCAAACCAAGATTACTTCATTAAAAAGAACATTCATTTGGAAGGAAGAAACCCTAACCCTAATCAATAAATGAATTCTAGACCAAACCGGGTAAGGGACATTACAGTGGTATCAGAGCATCTTTCCTGCCATCCTGTGTGTATTTGAGCTAGTTACCTACTTGTTTGAGCTAGTTGCTTGCATGTTTGAGCTACCTGCCTGTCTACTTGAGCTAGTTGCCTACTTGCTAGATGTAGTTGCATGCTTTAGCTACCTACTTGTCTACTTGAGCTAGTTGCCTACTTGTTTGAGTTGGTTGCCTGGGTACTCGAGCTACTTACCTATGTGTTTGAGCTACCTGCTTGTGTGCCTCAGCTACTTGTGTGCTTGAGCTGGCTGTTTACTTCCTTGAGCTACTTGTTTGCATGCTTGAGCTACTTGCTTGCCTACTTGCTTGAGCTTATTACTTCCATGCTTGAGCTGGTTGCTTATGTTCTTGAGTTGGTTGTCTACTTGCTTGAGTTGATTGCTTGTGTGCTTGAGCTACTTGCTTGCCTACTTGCTTGCCTACTTGCTTGTGTGCTTGAACTACTTGCTTGCCTACTTGAGCTAGTTGCCTACTCACTTGAGTTGGTTGCTTGTCTACTTGAGCTAGTTGTTTACTTGCTTGAGCTACTTGCTTGCATGTTTGAGCTAGTTACTTACTTGCTTGAGCTACTTGTTCGCTTACTTGAGCTACTTGAGCTATTTGCCTGTGTGCTTGAGCTAGTTATCTACTTGAGTTGCTTGCTTGTGTGCTTGAGCTACTTACCTATATTCTTGAGCTGCTTGCTTAGGTGCTTGAGCTGCTTGTTTTCCTTCTTGAGCTACTTGCTTGTGTACTTGAGCTACCTGCTTGCTTGCTTGAGCTACTTGCCTACATGGCTGAGCTACTTGGTTATCTGCTTTAATTTTTGATTCCTGTGGAGCTCACCATCATGTTTACTTTATGTTTAAACTATGAAAATGTTAATGTTGTCTGTCAAAATGCTGATGGGGGCTAGGAGGCACTAACAAATTAACTAAATCTGAATTATTATTATTAGTATCCAAATGCAATAATGGAGAGTTGTAACTATTGAATTGTAACGTTATAGAATTGAGTTTAATAGGCTTTGGGGCGTTCTAGATGACACAAATATTACAGCCCTTACTACTTTGTCTGCTAGGGCATCCCTTCAGCGCATCCATGATGCGCCACATACTTCTCCTCATGCTTCACAGACGGGAGGAATGATGTTTGGATCTCCATCCACTTCCACTACTAGTGCCGCTAGGGGGACAGCTGCAGGGAAACACAAGTTGCATACATCGCAGAGTAACCCCATTGCTGATATGTTTAATGTGCAGCTGAGAGATGAGATAGATGAATCCATTGGCAAGTTCTTCTTTGCCAATGGCATTCCATTTCATGTTACACGGTCTCCTTGTTATAGGGAGATGATGGCTATGGTGGCGAAGGGAGGAACATCATATGTCCCACCAGGTGAGACGAAAATGAGGACTTCGATTTTGGATAAGTGCTATTCCAAGATCAATATTTTGATGGAGAAGATGAAGGCATGTTGGGTAGCATCTGGGTGCAACATTGTTATGGATGGGTGGACAGACATTAGTCATCGTCCACTCATCAACATCATGGTCACATGTGCAGAGGGCCCATACTTCCTTAGAGCAGTTGATTGTACAGGGCATCGCAAAGATGCTGATTTTTAGTTTCAGGTTCTCAATGAGGCTATTGAGGAGGTTGGGCCACAAAATGTGGTCCAAGTAGTCACAAATGCAACCCATGTGTGTAGACATATTTGGTGGACCCCATGCTGTGTGCATGCCATGAACAATGCACTCAAGGACATGGGTAAAAGATTGATTGGATTAGAGGAGTGGTCACCGATGCGAGAGATGTGCAAATGTTTATCTACAACCACCACACTTCACATGCACCCTTCAGGACCTTCGCGAAGGAGTTCTTGAAACCGGTGGAGACTCGATATGCATCATATTTCATTCTCTTGGAGAGAATGATTGAGTTGCAAGAGGCATTGCAACTCATGGTTATGACTAATGATTGGAATAGGTGGGCCGAGGCCAAGACAACGCAAGGGAGAAGGGTGAAGGAGATAGTGAAGAGTGATGTGTTTTGGACTGATGTGAAATACATTGTCTCCATCATTTCTCTAGTATTCCAGGTTATTAGATATGGGGATGGGGATGCACCTAACCTTGGAGAGGTGTATGAGTGCATCGACTCTATGCTTGGCCAGATGAGGGCTGCTGTGCGAGTGAAGGAACCCTCTCTAGCATTCTACAATGAGCACATTCGGCCAATTATTCAGTGCAGATGGGACAAGTTGAACACTCCTTTGCATATGGTTGCCTTTGCCATTAATCCTAAGTGGTACAAGGCTAGACCGGGTAGAGTGACACCGATTTAGGATGATGAGCTGAAGGCGGGTTTCTTTAGGTGCATAGAGAAGATGCATGATTCTAGAGATGCCGACACAATTCACACTAAGTGGACCAAATTTGCCACTCTTAGAGGCTATTCAGATGCGGCAAAGATGGATATAGAATCTATGGCACAGGAGGACCCACTTTTGTGGTGGAATTGTCATGGTAAAAAATCTTTGACCACCACTCTAGCTATCCGTCTGCTATCCCAGGTTTCCAGTTCTTCAGTTGCTGAGAGGAATTGGTCTACATATAGCTTCATCCACTCTCTTAAGAGGAACAAACTTACCTCTAAAAGAGCAAAGAAGCTTGTGGCTATACACAGTGCTTTGCGTCTCATAGACCGCAAGACACTTGGGTACAAGGAGAGTCCAGCGGCACGATGGGATATGGAGCCTAAGGAGCCTTCACAGATTGATGAGGATGATCCTACCACTTCAGATGCAAGGCTGGTTGGTGTGGGATCTTGACCTTGTGGAGTCCAACAGTTTTAGTGATGAGGAGTTTGCACTTGCAGATGATTAGAGGCCTCCCTTCACTGCTTTTTGAGTTTTGACATTTTGGCATTTTGTCTTTTGTAATGCTATTGCTATTAGTATCTGTATTTACTATTTGGCATTTGCTACTCATTGTAATGATGAATCATGTAATCATCTTTATAGACTTTGTGACATCTCATATGACATAAGATAATCTCCAATTTGACAATTTCATTTGCCAAATTTTATTTAGCAATTAGCATTCAAGAAATCATCGTATTTAGATTTAGTATTTCAAATTTTACTATGTTATAATTTTTACTAATTTCCTATATTTTCATTTGAAATGTAATTCTTATACTGTTATACTGTTATACATTTTTTCAAAACTAGTTTTTCAAGTACTATAAGTATATGTATAACTATATCAGGACCACCCCCCCGTCGTCCCCAAACTTAGGCCCTTTGTCCCCTGTCCCGGAAACCCGTCTCGCACGTTTCCCCGTCCCGCCATCCCCAACGCTCGTGGAACACTATTTTTTAATCATCTTCCCCTTCTTCATTTGGGCATCCAAAGCCTCAAGGGAAATAATAAACTTTTGAAATAATAAAATAATACCTCAATGAGGCGTCCACCCTTGAGAGCCACATTAAAACAACATTAAGTCATCAATCACTAGGCCAAGGGGGGCAAACATGAAATATAACATTAATGACTTAAAATAACTTATTTCTCCAAAATTGCACCTCAAAAGCTAAATCCAAAAATACTCAACTTCCCTGCCTGAAGTAGAAAGCTCACTGTGTTGTTGCCAACTGAAACATTGCTAAAAATAAAACTTACTAAAAATAGTAAATTTTGAAAAGTTACCCAATTCATTTGCATGTCATATCACTGCGAAGCTCTCTAAAAACCCATAAAAAATCTGCAATCCAAAACTCGAAACTCCAACGTGCAAGCTAAAAATAGTAAGTGTCGGGAAAGGTTGTCAGATGGAGATGCATGTTACACCATTCTGAAGCTCTCCAAAAGCCCAGAAAGCTCCACCAGATATGCATCAGAAACTCTTATACGCAACCCTTCAAAAATGCATCAGAAACCTCTTACAAAATAAGAAACCCTTATTTCCACTTCTGACTAGCCTATGGGCTTTCAGAAATATGCTATCAGTCATAGAAGAGCGTATGGCTAAAATGGGGACATTACAGTCCGCCCTTCCCAAAATTGCTTGTCCTCAAGCAATGCCACAACACTCCAAACTGATTCTACCAAAACATATAGGATCCTAGGGTCCCATGTCCATCTTTGAAAAAACCCATTATGCTGATGCTGCTCCACTCTAATCATACAAATGAAGCCATTGCTCCATAACTGCACTAACCTTCCCTGCAACCTCAAAGCGATAACATGCTTGAAATTCAAACTGAAAAACATGGAAATATTGGAATCAAAATCTAGTAGCATTTCATACCCAATAAACTTTGAAGAATTAACATCTGCAATGGCCATGACAATCACCATTCTGAAAACAAAGAAGAATAACCTGATCAACTCAAAAATATTCTCATCAACATAACTCCTCAAAGCATCAAACAGAGTCACAACAACAAGAGTGTCTCATGCAAAGGAAAAAACCACTCTTTGCAAAGTCATAGCAGCCGCATCCTCAAAACTCCTCAAGGATGTATAATGCCTCCTCTGAGTATGCAATGTCCCCGATTTGGAGGCAGAGTAATTTAATTAAATTAATTGATTAAGTTGTCGAAAATAATGATATTTCATAAGGATGACTAATTGATTATTTTAATTAAAATAAAAAAGTGGCATTAAATTAATTATTTGTAAGGTTATTAAATAAATCAATATTATAAAGTAACCTTATATTTAATTAATTTAATAAAGTGACTTAAATAAAATATTATATCATAAAGTCACTAAAATAAAATAAAGTGGAAAAATATATCTTTTATCCCACATTGGCAAGAAAGTGTGTGAGCTCTCCCAAGAAAAGAATAAATAGGGGAGGCCAACCATTGTTCATCATCCAAGATATTTGATATTGACATTTGATTGAGTTTATTGTGGAGCCTAGGGCTTTTGCAGTTACTACATTCGATTATTGGGACCGAAAGCTCTCTTTGATTGGCAACTTTGAGGCTGTGAAACTATCAGCTGATATTGTTGCATTTGAGGAGGTGATAAATCAGTTGGAAAAAATTAGTGGCCAGGGGCCAATTTTGCATGGTACAATTTGAAGAGTTGCTGGAGACATTTTGTGTGATAAGTCTTCATCGATTTGGTCATTGGAGGATCGATTTGCATCATTCATCTGTGGATAGTAGGGTCTGATATATTATTACAGTCATCTCTAGAAGCCGCGATTTTGCATATAGGAGCTTCATCATCATTCGATTTTGCTTGGATATGATGGCGCTTCACTCCTAGGGCTGGGATGACATTGTTTGGAGTGATTGGAGGCTGCATAAAGACCGTTTCATTTTATATTTTGGTCACAACAGAAAAACAGGGGTGGCTGCATGAGACCATCGATTTGACCTTATAGGAGTTCATTACAAGAGATTTTGATTGCTTCATCATTCACAAGTCAAGACGACTTTTTAATCAGGTTCTTTACATCTGATTTGGTATTTTGCATATGTATTTGTCAATGTAGTGATTGCTGCTGTAGGTAGACATTTATATCAGATTTGTTGTTATTGTTGGGTTCTCATCTAAGTTCTGGGTTATTACAGGGCAGTTCGATCGGTTGAAATTGGGTCCGGTTAAGCCCTAATTAGCCTAAGGTCCTGGAAAAAATACTTGTGGTTGAAGACGGGTTGGACCAGGTGTGGTTCCGATTTTTCAATTTTCGAACTTAGAATTCTCATTTCGCAGACTTCAAAGCATGAATTTGACTTTTTTTTATAATTTTTTAAGTCTTTGTTGACTTTTAAATATTTTTTTATTCTTTCCAACCCTAATATGTGCCTCTAAAACATGAAATAGGTAAAGTGATAGTCATTTACCAATTTGTGAATGAAAAAAAAGGATTTTTTGCCTCCATTGCTGAACTTTCTCTTTTGCTTGCACAAGCTTGAATAGACTTGAAGGTTGATTGTAGATTGTTCGAAGTTGGTTGTTGTGCTATTCCTAAGCACTTGCAAGTGCCTATTCGTTGCCAAGAAGATCATTGAGCAAGATTTCTTCAAAAGAGGTAGGTTTTTTGAAGTTTTTTGATTATTTTTTTACATTTTTTTTAAACAAATGGACTTCAACTCTTTTGTTTTGTTTTTAGTTTTAGTTTTGTTTTACTTTTCATTCCTCTAAATGTCTATAACACATGTTCAATTTTTTCATTTTTTGAAATTAATTAAGTCTGTTAGTTTCAAATTCAATCAATCAATACCAAAATTTCAATATGTTGTGCCTTAGGTATTCCATATTACAATGGCAGCCGGTACCTCCTCAGGCTCAAGCCAATCTCGTTTCAAAACAAACCCAAACTCTCCCCTTTGGAAATATGTAGAAATGGTTCAACAACTTCCAGGTGGTGGAGGATATGTTTGGATTTGTAGTCATTGCCATGTTCAGTATTCAAGCTCATATAGTCAAGTGAAAGGGCACTTGTGTGGGATCTCTGAAACAGGCATAAAAAATTGTCTAGGTGAAGATGAGAAAGGCATTCCAGATAATATAGTGTTGAAATATATTGCTGAGCAAGAAAAGGCAGACCAAAAAGTAGCCAGTGGTAAAACAAGCCATCCTTTGAAGAAAGGATCTCGTTTCATGAAACCCCCTACACCGCCTTCTTATTTTCCACCTACAGGAAGCCATCCATTTATGGACATCCCTCAAGAGCAAACCACGCCCTCTTCAAATAAAAGATCTAAGGGACCGTTGGAAGCTTCATTTTAGAATGAGGCAAGAGAGATTGCTGATCAAGACATAGCAAGATGTGTCTATGCCAATGGATTGGCATTCAATGTTGTTCGTTCACCATATTGGCAAAAAATGGTGAAATCTATTAATGAGGCTCCAAAGGGGTATAAGGGCCGAGGTTTTGAGAAGGTTCGTTGCACCTTATTGGAGAAAGAGGTGAAACATGTAGCAGACTCTTTGAAGCCCATAAGGGATTCGTGGATCGAAACAGGGGTGACCATCGTTTCTGATGGATGGAAAGATGCAAAAAATCGCCCACTGATCAATGTTATTGCTGTGTCCCCTAAAGGGGCAATGTTTTTGAGAGCAGTGGATTGTGAAGGACAGGTGAAGGATGGTCCATTTATTGCTAACATCATTTGCCAAGCTATTGAAGAAGTGGGCCATAGAAATGTTGTGCAAGTTGTAACTGATAATGCCAAAAATTGTAGGGCTGCTGGGTTATTGGTTGAGGAGAAGTATCCACACATTTTTTGGACACCTTGTGCTGTCCACTCCCTTAATCTAATGCTACAAAAAATTGGATCCAAAATTGAATGGATCAAACAGGTGCATGCTGAGGGCGAAGACATTCAAATGTTTGTCACCAACCACCATATGACACAAGGAATATTTAGACAATTCTCAAAATTGGAGTTGTTGAAGGTAAGTTAATTCTCAATATTTTTAATTTTTTTAATTTTTGTTAATTTTAAATTTTGATTTTGTAAATTTAAATTATATTTTAGTTTTAATTTTGATTTTCAAACAGGTTGCCGAGACTCGTTTTGCCTCCAACACAATTGTGTTGAGACGCCTTATAAAGGTTCGTGAGGCACTCTCTGCAATGGTAATCAGCCCTAATTGGGCCATATGGAGGCAATCTACCAGTGAAAGGGCAAATAGGATCAAACAAAGGATCCTAGATGATAGTTGGTGGGACCTTGTTGAGTATCTCGTCAGTTTCACTGAGCCCATATTGAGCATGATCCGTTACACTGACATGGATAGACCTTGTTTGGGTGAAGTATATGATGGTATCGACTCAATGATTGAGAAGATGAAAATCATCATCAATGCAAAAGTGGAAGATCCCGAAGAAAAGTTCTTCAAAGAGCTACAAGAAATCATTGTTGATAGATGGAACAAAATGACCACTCCGTTGCATCTTCTTGCTTTTGCATTGAGTCCCAAATATTATAGTCCAGAGATACTTTCTGCTTCAACAAGAGTTGCTCCATATAGGGATGTTGAAGTGGGTCAAGGGTACAAGGCAGCAATTCGTAGACTCTTCACTGATCGTGACCAATGTGATCGAGTGAGGGCTGAGTTCATGGCTTTTGCATGCTCTGGTACTGTTGATCATAATCTTGATGCTGTTTGAGACAAGGTTAGGGTGGATGCTCATAGTTGGTGGTACTTCCATGGGCAAGAATACAGGCACCTCCAACCTATTGCAATAAAATTTTTATCCCAAGTAAGTTTTATATTTTGTAATTTTAATTTTAATTTTAAATTTATATTTATATTAAATTATTAATTAATATTTTTGTTTAGTTAAATCAACTTAAATTTTGTAACTCCTAACTATTTAATTTGGTCTTAATAGGTTGCTAGTTCATCTTCTTCTGAGAGGAATTGGAGCACATACTCCTTCATCCACTCAATAAAACGCAATAGGCTACATTCGAAAAAGGCAGAGGACTTGGTGTATGTGCATTCAAACTTGCGCCTCCTTACACACAAGCAAGTTTCCTACAAAGAAGGAGACACAAGGAGGTGGGATATTGAGCCAGAGCAGCTTGACTTGGATGCTTCCACAAGTCACTTAGCTGCACTTGATATTGATGATGACTATGAGCCTGAAGCAACCGCTGAGCATGAGAGTGGTAGTGTCAGTGCTAGTGGCAGTGCTTGTGCGAGTGCCACTAATGCTATTTGTGGTTCTACACATAATGTAGCATCTAATGATGATGATGATGCTGCTTTTTTTGATGACCCATATGACTCAGATTGATCAATGATCAATAATTATTAATTATTAATGGCTGATTGTAAACACTTTACATTTTTATGTTTGAACTTTGATGATTTGAGTATAAAATGGTGGTGTATTTTTCATTTTTGCTATGTTATTTAACTATTAATATGGTGGTGTATTCTGAACTTAATTACTGCTGCAAATCTGTATATATTTCTGATTTTATATGTTTTTGTATTACCGAACCCAAATCGAACCCAAATCAAAAAAGAAAAAATCCCGAACCGGCGAACCGGGTTCTCGAACCCGAACCCGAACCCAAAACCGAAGCTTAGGTTCTCATTGTAAAGCCAAGAGTCTTGGCAATTGTGATCAGCATTGTATTGAAATAAATTTTGAATAAAGGAGTCATAAGTTGCATACAATATGTTTGATGTAATGAAAAATTAATAACATTTATTTCCAGCATATAGGTTTGTATGCCAATTGTTTGTAAAAATGCCAATTGGCTGTAGGTGCACATTTATCTTGTAGTATTCATATAGATGCATTTGAAAAGTCAAATAAAGGTTGCATTTGCATTTAGTCCTATGCTTAGATATCTTAGAAGTCATTTGCAAACATTCCAAACATATCTGAAGTCATTTCAAGTAGCATAATCAGACTGAAGCCACATACCAGCAAGTTAAGAGGTTGCATAAGAAGTGTTTGACAATATTCCTTGAGGCAAACTATGGTCAGAATTTGTGAGGAATTTCTACAGTGGTTTAAGAAGTGTAAACATTGACATTTTGGTCTATCCCTCTCCTTTAGGTGAAAAATCCTAAAGTGTTAGAAGGTCATAGTAACTAAGATCTTTGTTTTGCATTTTGGTAACCCTTATGATATTCCTTGAGATCAAAAAATTAGATCAGATGTAGCAACAAATATTACAGAGTAATTCTGACATATCCAAGAAAACTTCTGAAAACTTTCACCAATCTCTCCCCAAGAGTCTCAAAAAGTTGAACCAAATCAAGCAAAGGTTCGCTACCCCAAACACTAGTGCAAGAGATTGTACAAAGATAGCCACTAGAAAAGAACTTGAACACCATCCAATATTAATTTGAATCACAATGAAACATCATTTCCCACTTTTGAGGCCAAAAACCATCACTGCTAAGAGATTGCGAAGAGAAAAAATGAGTGTACCAGTTGCCCATGAAATCTGAAATGAACCACTTAAAGTTTGATTTGAGGAAAATCAGCATGTAAGGAATTGAACAGCTGCTGCAACACCAGAAATCAACATCCATAATATCACAATTGCTCATTCCCAAGGCTGGAAACATCCTCTCAAGAAATTCCAACCCAACATAAAACCATCATTTGCTCGCAATATCAGTCCAACCCACCAGTTGATGAGCAAAAGGAACCATCGAATGGTTGGTAAGGATGGGGACAACATCAAAGAAACTAAAAATTGAATCCTTATCCTTCCAAAAATTCATCTTTCCACAAGTATTTAGCTTCATTAACCCATGTTGAGAATCCCAAGCATGGATACCCAACTGAAAATGATCTCCAACACACCGGAAAGAAAACTCAACACATCTCCAAATGCTATAGTGAAAGTCTCGTGCACTCAAACTCTTGTAATCAGCGGAAAACTTCAATGCAAAGTTTGAACATGTCATGACCAACATTTCAGAATAACCACTAAACAACAATGTACAATCTAGAAACCAATGGGCCAAGTCTGAAAATTATCCCACAATTTGATGCACATTTCCAAGACTCGACCAATTCAACCATCTTAAGATAGGTAGTACTCTTCCATTGGCTAATGTTGAGTGAAGATCAGCAGGTTCAAGTTTGGACATCATTAAATGCTCATTTGTTAACCATCTCAAGAGAGTGTTGCCTAGCATGTAGCTTGGATCCACCAACATTACCTCTTGTTTAACCATAAAATCTTGCATGTCAAAAACATAATGCCTCTTACCTACGTCATCCATATAGAAATTATCTATCACCTTATGATTAGCCAAATCATCTGAAGATAATGGACTGTTGTTCACAATCATATCAACAATATTTTCTTCATCCCTTTTGTTGGTGTCTTCATAGGGTTCATGCACATCCTCTTCAACTTGTGGATGTCCATCATTAGTTGCCGATCCACCGAGTGTAACATGTTGAATACCACATTCATTACCAGTCAAAACATCTGTCTCATGGCTGCAAACTATCCCTTCTTGTGGCAAATTCTCTTCCCAACTCAAGAGTTCACACTCTTGATGTACCTTCCAATCACTACCAACATATTGAATCTCCTTGGTATTATGCAATGTTTCATCATTATGGAGTTCATTTATTCCTTCAACTATTTGCTTGATCTCTAAAATCATTGTGTTAGCTTCTTGTTCCTTAAGAGTGGCTGCAATAGGTAATTGATTTTTTGCTTTGCATAAAGAGTGATGAGCTAAGGTAAGTTCAAGGAAAAACCTATCAACCTCTTTCTCCTTCTCTTGGTAGGCATCATAGTTTGCGGACTCTGCTGGACTCACCGCGGACTCGGCAAACTCAGGAGTCCGTGGTTGAGCCGAGTCGACTCGCCACGGACTCGGGAGTCGAGTCCAGCAGAGTCCTGGGTCGGGACTCTCGAGTCCGACCTCTGGACTCGGTCGGAGATCAGACTCGGGAGTCCCGACTAAGGACTCTCCTGTGCGGCTGGGCATCAAAATGGGTTAAAACCCATGTTTATTTTTTGTTTTCAGTTCATTTTAACCCAAGCTTTTGTGTTTTTCAGGTCTGCAATTTGGCCGAGTCCAGAGGTTGGACTCGGGAGTCCCAACCTAGGACTCTCCTGCGCGGTTGGGCATCAAAATGGGTTAAAAGCCATGTTTATTTTTTGTTTTCAATTCATTTTAACCCAAGCTTTTGTGTTTTTCAGGTCTGCAATTTGGTTTTAGGTTGAAAGAAACCAGGAGAACAAGCTAAAAAGATCAAAATAGAGCCAAGTAAGTGATCTAACATTTTTATTTTTTGTTTTCTTGCATTCAAAATAAATAAAAATCAAGAAAAATAAGGGGAAATGCTACCAATTTTTTTTCTATTTTCCTTAATAGCCTAATTCCTACTATTTCTAGCTTGGTTTTGCATTCTTTTTTTTGCAAATAAATGAAACTTTGAATCACATTTTTTTGCTGATTTTTTTGCAAACCCTTGTTGATTTTTTTTTTTCCATGTTGAACTTGAAACAGCAATGTCGTCTTCAAATCCAAAGGAAATGAGAAAAGACCCTGCATGGAAGTATGGAATACCAGGAACCAAAAAAGGTGAAGTGACATGTACTGAATGTCAGAAATGGATGATAGGAGGAATAAACAGGTTAAAATATCACCTTGCAAGGATACCTGGGCAAAATGTGGAGGGATGCCCTAAAACTACTCCTGAGATTATTAGAGAGATAAAGGCCCTTCTTGTTGACTATGAGTTAAAAAAAGATGAAAGATAGAAAACAAAGGATGCCCTAGCATTAGTGCTGAGTGGATCCTCTTCTACACCAACTATGCCCCATGGTGCTACTGCTGCAAGTCCAAGCGTCCGCGCTCCACATTCATCTTTTGGTGAGAGTCCTGAGGGTTCCTATTCTACTGCTAGTGCTGGCCACGGTCCTTCATCAGGACCAAATTATTTTATTCCACGTAATGTTCCAGGAGCACAACCTTCACTTGAAGGTACCGGTTGGAATAAGGAAAAGCATCATGAAGCTAGGATGGCTACTGCAAAATTTTGGTACTACAATAATCTACCTTTCAATGTTGCAAATAGCCCATATTGGGAAGGTTTAGTGAATGCCCTTACAGTTGCAGAAAAGGGGTTTAAGACCCCATCAGCTAGAGATTTGAGTGGGCCATTGCTAGAGGAATCTATAAAGAATACACGACTTGTAGTTGATGAGCAAAAGAAATTTCGGCGAAGAAAAGGTTGCAGCATTTTATCTGATGGGTGGACAGATGGACGGAATAGAACTCTCCTAAACTTTTTAATGGCCTCAAATGATGGATTGGTGTTCCTAAAATCAATAGATGCCTACCATGAATCTAAAAATGCTGAGACTTTATGCAGTCTATTAGATGGGGTGGTCCAAGAGGTTGGAGTTGATAATGTTGTCCAAATTATCATGGACAACGCAGCTGCATATGTAGCTACAGGTAGGCTACTTATGGAGAGGTATCCCACAATTGCATGGTCTCCATGTGCTGCACATTGCTTGGACCTATTGCTAGAGGACATTGGGAAGATTTCATGGGTCAAAAGAGTGGTTGAAGATGCAAAAAGTGTTACAAAATTTATCTACAACTATACTTGGGTGCTTTCTTTGATGAGGAAATTCACAAATGGCAAGGACCTTGTGCGACTTGGAGTGACACGATTTGCTAGCCACTTCCTCACATTGCAAAGCATTCTTGGTGCCATTGGTCATCTTAAGCAAATGTTTGTGTCCGATGCTTGGAAGGAGTCCTCATTTTCCAATAGAGCTGAAGGGGAGAGAATTGTTACTATAGTTTTTGATGAGACATTCATCAAAAATGGAGAGGAGTTGATGGGGGTAAGTAGCAATCACACAAAAAAAATTATACATGATAATCTATTTGCTGTTTTTTATTTTTTGAGGGGTTAATTTTGTTATAATTTAACATTTGTTTTCATTTTTTTAGGTGACAAAACCTTTGGTGAGGGTTCTTCGTATGGTGGATGGAGATGGCATGCCAATGGGTTTCATCTATGAGGCCATGGATAGGGCCAAAGAGGCCATATCACGCTACTATGGCGGCAACAAAAAGAAATATGAAATCATATGGTGCATCATTGATCGGAGATGGACAAACCAACTCCACTAGCCGATTCATGCCTTTGCCTACTTCTTGAATCCGAAGTTCTACTTCTCGGACTCATTTAAGGCGGATGAGGAGGTCATGGAAGGTGTTGTCACTTGCATTGATAGGATGGTGCCTGATAGTGAGCTAAGAGATAAGGTGCTTGATGAGTTGGAGGTGAGATTTGTTACATCTTATTTATGAATTTGCAATGTTGAGCCTTGACTATCTATGAATTTTCTATATTTGATTTACTTTTTCTTTTATCTATTCAAGGTCTACAAGGGTGCAGAGGGGAGACTCTTTTCCTCCCAACAAGCAATTGAAAGGAGAGGAAAACAACAACCAGGTAAAAATTGAAATTAGAAACTTGATTCTTACATATAGATTTTTACTTTATTCTTATTTCTTAATACTTATATTTTTTAAACATGTTTTTGTAGATCTATGGTGGGAGAACTATGGTGCTAGCACACCAAATCTTCAAAAGCTAGCCATACGTGTCTTGTCGCAGCCATGCAGTGCTTCTGGGTGTGAATGCAATTGGAGTTTATTTGAAAACATTCACACAAAGAAAAGAAACAGGTTGACTCAGCAGCGCCTAAATGATTTAGTTTTTGTTCGATACAACCTTCGCCTTTGAACTAGAAAGGTGGAGGGTGTTTCAAACGAGTCCATCGACTTGGATGACATTGATCCATATGGTGAATGGACTATTGAGGAACAAAATGATGAGGCTGATGTCTTCCTTACTAATGAGGATCTTGCTAAATTAGAGAGAGCGGCAGTAGAAGAAGAAGAAGCAACAAGATTGGATGCCATGGGCAGGGAGGACAACGAAGACACATTTGAATATCATTTTTCCCCTGCTCGATCTCCTAGTCCTCATTTGGATACTACAACACGGGCACCTTCTAGTTCTAGGCCTCCAAAATTGAGTACCATTGGGAGGGGAAAGAGGAAGATGTAGATTACTTGTGGTTGTTAATGTTTTCCTCTTTTTGACATGATTATATGTAAACATTTATAAACTTATGATGCTGTTATACATTGAAACTATGAGTATTTGATGACTATGAATGATTAAATTTCAATTATTGAGTGTTTGATGATCATATGCCATGTGTAATCTTTGAATTATGAGTGCTTGATAATCAAATTAAGCTTTTATGTTCTCTAAATGCATTAATTTGTTCTTGTTTTTTTGTAAAAGTACGGTTTTTTTTTTTGCCGAGTCTTTTCCCGAGTTTGTCCCGAGTCCCGAGTCCGAGTCATATTTTTGGGCTGCCGAGTCCGCGGCGAGTCCGAGTTTGCAAACTATGGTAGGCATCATAGGTCTCCTCTGCAAACGTAATGACATTATCCCTATCTGAGAGCAAATGCAAATTATCTGTCTTTATTGATACCAATGCCTCTTTGATGGTTTACATCTTGGAAAGAGTGTCTCCATCCTTAACTCCAGTCTTTCTCTCTTCAAACTGAAAATTCCAGTAGAGTTCTTCAATAAAATTGTCTGTGCTATCAAATCTTGATAACGTTTTAACAATTTTCTCTTCTGAAACCATTAATTTATCCTTCAAAACTTGCAGCTCTTTAGGCCCTTGATCACAACCAGCAAGGAAGCTTTGGTCATAAAACATCAATTTTTTTGATTTGTTTTCATTGACATGATTTTCAAAACTCTTTAGGCCCTTGATCACAATCAGCAAGGAAGCTTTGCTCATAAAACGTCAACTTTTTTTATTTGTTTTCATTGACATGATTTTCAAAATCAGCTTGCTTTCTACCATTTTCATTGCATAATTCCCGAATAGAAGGCTCATCAGCAATATCTTCAAGCAATGAATCATCAAAAGTTTCCACTGCTTGCTCCCCTAAGCATTTCGGTGTCAAAACACCTGGATCCCATGGTCTCATGAATATCTAATTTTGTTCTGAACAAATGTGCGCAACAAGCTCTCCATGAATGGTTGGTTTCTTCAATACATCACCTTTAGAGAGATCTAGGTCAAACACATTGGAGTTATAAGAGTAATTAGCTCTATCATTAAGAGCACCTATCTCAACAAAATCTGCCCCAAAGTCATTCTGAAGTGATTTCAGTGTGGGAGAGTCCCACTCATATTCTAAATTATCATCAACAAAATGGTGTACATGCTCCAACTTAGTTGCTGTTTGGAGATTTTCAGCGACCTCAAACTCTTCATTAGTTGCATTTCCTTCAAATAAATCATGTAATGTCCCCATTTTAGCCCTACGCTCTTCTTGAGGTTTTAGCCTATTTCCGGAAACTCATAGGCTAAGCAGAACTGAAAATTAGGGTTTCCTACTTTTTAGGAGGTTTCAGATGCAGTTTTGAGGGCTTGCATGCATGGGGTTCTGATGCATGTCGGGTGGAGTTTTCTGGGTTTTCAGAAAGCTTCAGAATGGTGCATCATGCATTTCCATCTGATAACTTTTCCAGGCACTTAATTTTTATAGTAAGTCATGTTGGCTTCCCGGATTGTACTTTGAGGGCATTTGGAAACACTTACTATTTATAGTAAGTTATGTTTACTGCTTAGATGAAGTTTTGCAAACTTACTATTTATAGCAGTTGCTATTTTTAGTAAGTCCAGTTATAGCAGTTTCTTTCTCGCAACAGTTCAATCATCTACAATTCACATTTTGGGCAGTGGCTGTTCAGCTGGCTTTTTGAAGGGTTTTGAAGTTAACTTACTATTTTTGGCATTGGCTATTTTTAGTAAGTCTTTTTGTGGCAATGGCACCATCAACAAATCTGTTTAGGTCATCATTCTATTTCTGGCAGAATCAGTTTGAATGTTGGCTTTGGGTTTTGGCTTCTATCCCTCCTTGGATTGAGTTCCAGATTTAGTCAATTTTCATATCTTGAAGTTGTACCCCTTGCCTAGGCTTGATGACTTTAAGTTGTCTTAATGAAGGGGACATAAGGGGGTCGATTTTCATAAGCATTTAAATGTTTGTTTTAAATGTTTATTGTTGCAATTTGAAATGGACGCCTAAAAGGGAAATGTTTTGATATTTTAAATAAAGTAATTGCTAAAAGGTGGCGTCCCTTGGAGGAATTGAACAGTTTCTTGTTGGGAGTTATAGTTTGCTTCATTTGCCAATTTGAAGCTTATATATTGGTGCTTTGCTCTTTGTATATCACCTTGGAAATTGGAAAGCAAAGTTATGTTGCTGGTTTGAATCCAGAACCTGGTTAAGGGAAAGCTTAGCGAATTCAATCCATTCTTCGGGCCTGAAATTATGGCTACCTAGGTGGATCATTATGACTGTATTTCACATAGAAATACAGATGGAGCTTCAATTGGATGAAATCGAATAGGTTGTTGATGTAAAGCCTGTTTTTTAAGTTGCTAATTTGCCATGGCTGAAGCTGATTCCTGCTCATAGCTTCAACGTGGATTTTTGTTTCATTCTAGGTGATCGTCCATGTTGTTCTACTGTGAAGGGTGCCCCTTTTTGGAAAGTTACGTAATTTTTGGTTGAGTGTGGATTTTTTAAGAGAAGGTCGACCCTCTTGGCAGGCCGTACCATCTCATTGGGCTTGCATTGGGAAATGTGCTTCCTGTTGCTACTGTATTTGACTCGTTCTCTCCTTGAGGTTTGGGCACACATCTCCTAGCTGTTGTTGGGCTGTGGTTTGGGAGCTTTCCGAGCTGATTCGGAAAAGATGCGTCCATTTTGGTGAAGTCATAGCTTGCTGGTCTGATTTTCTGTACCTTCTGTTTTTTATCAGATTAGTTAAGTTTTATTATTATGTTGTTTTGAGCTTCAATTCTTCATCTTTTCAAGTTGTAAATGTTAGAGGAAGTGATACTCTAACCATTGCTTATTCTGAGAACTCATATTTGATATATTGCAGCTGTTTAGTAATTGTTTGGAAGCTGATTAGTAGTACTAACAGCAATTTGTTTACTTGCTGCAATTTACTTTATTGTATTTCCCCCCACGAAAATAAAGTGGTTGTGTGGATTGTATACCCCCCACAGTTTAAGTGGAAGTGAGGTTAATTGGCTGGCTTGCCGCCTTTAAATGTTTGTAATGAACACACCCACGAAATAAGTGGAGTATTCCCACTGCTTGTGGATGTCTGCATCAGCAAAAGAAGTTGTATTTCAGTTTAATATCTAGCACTCCACCATATGTTAGCACCTCGCCTTGCAAAAGGATTTTGCGTGCACATTCTTGGTGTCGAGTTTAGCTCTCTATTTTCAGTTGTTATCAAGTTACTAGATCCTAGGGATCCTCTGACCATATGCCCGCCCCTCCTCCTTAAATGGTTTTAGGGCGCATTCTTGGTTAGAGTTGTTTCAGCTGTGTTTTGGTTTAGAGCTAATTCTTAACGAGTTTATGATTTGCATTGTTGTGACTGAAAATTAAAGAGAAAAATTAAGGGGTACATCTCAAATCATTCTGAAGGTCTACCATACATTCCTCTTCATTAATGAAATCTTCTCTTTCATACATCAACTCTATAGGTTCATCTCTCTTCATTTCAACATGTTCTTTTTCTGAAAACTCAAGTGAGTCCATTTGATAGTCTTCATGCTCTTTTGAAACTTTGGTTGCCTCTTGGAACTCTTTTGTTGAATGCATAGTCAAATGCATATTTGTAGATTCTTCCTGAAATTCTGCTAGAAAACCCATGGGATGCCAAATTTCATTCTTTTCTTCGGCAAAAGAAATCTCCACATTATTCCAAACTGTCTTCATCAAAAGGGGCCTCAATTTCTCCTCACATTGATTAAACAATTCATTTAACAACATATCAACAATAGGAGAAATCTTTTCTTCACGTTTATAAACTTCCAAAAGGAGTGAATGAACATTTTGTGGAATTTCATCAACCTCTTTAATAGTGAGAACAAGAATATTCTTTACAGCTGCAATAACAGTCTCTTCTTGTTCACTCCAAGTGGATATGAAAAGGTAGTAGATGAAGTGATAGATCTGATTTTGCATTTCCAAGTCAATTAGCAAGTTACTTGTCATGAGATCTGAAAATGTCTTTAAGATACCAGCTCTTCTAGGAAATTGATTGCTATCGGTCTCATCAAGATCTTGGAAACTTTCTACAATCTTATGAAGGATCTTCTTCATAATTTCATCATCATAAGGCATCAATGGTGATAGAATCCTCATAACTTCACTAAAACATGAAGTAACCAGCAAACTAATTTCTTCCTCTGGATGCCCTATCCAATAGGGATGAATCAAAGAAGTCATTATAGGAGATAATGCCGCCTTCAACAAATCAGTAGGTGATTGTTGGACTTGGCTCAAATGAAGTTCCAACTCAGACAATATACTCACTTCTTCACCTCTTGTCTGACATTCTTCATTGAGCCTTGTACCTGCAATGGAAAGTGACCTTGCCAAACTTCTTTCTTCTTCAGAAGCCATAATCAAATTTGACTCTTCACGGTTCTTGAACTTTAGAAAATGTAACATCTTCAGAACTTTTGAAAACTGAAATTGAACTCAGTTCCGACCTTTGGTGTAGAATTTGATTTCTCTGTCACTCATCTAACAATCGAGCTTTGTTTTTCTCACAGGATGGCAGGATCTTGGCTCTGATACCACTAAAATATGCCGTTTAGTTTTTTCTCAATTTTTTCACCACAAAATCCAGCACAACACCAATGATTAGCATTAGCTCCCAAAAGATAATCAGCTTGAAAGTAACCTTCACCAAGAATGTTCACCAAGGTCCTATTGAAGGCGAGGTGATAGCATATGGTGATGAGATCGTTAGCAATAAATTGAACTGAAATACAAAGCTGGAAACAAAGGCGGTGATCCGACCATGAAGATTCCACACTGCCACTTATTCAGCGGGGGGAAATTATTACAATGAAAAAGCAAATCTTCTGCTAACAGCAGGCATCCGCTTTTCAGTAGGCATCCACTTAAGCAATGGGGATTCTCCACTTATTCAGTGGGTGAAATAAGAAGATACAATTGAAATATAAGAGGCTGATTCGGTACTACTGAAACCAACAATTACAATAAGTTTATTACAATGATTTTCAATAGAAATCTGCTCCAAATCAACTGCAATGATGACACTATATTTCTGATTACAAATATGAATGAACACACCAAAGAAATATAGCAAGAAATGGAAATAACCAGGTCTGATATACAAGAGCAGCAAACTGAATATTCAGACCAGCAAGTAAACACTCCACCAAAATGCCTATTTCTTTCACAAAACTCCCTCAATGCACTCCAAACTGAAAACAATCACTTATTGAAGCAAGACAAACAGCACACATGAGATAGACAATGCAAAGAAGCTACTAAATGGAGGGGACGAATCCCAATGAACACCTAGAGGAAATGGTAGGACCCTAGAAGGAGGGCGACCTCTCTAAGAAATTGAAGACTCCATGAAAAAATCTGAAAATGCACCAAAGGCAGCGCCACTAGCATAGAAATCATTAGAGAAAATACCCATAAGCAGAAATAAATCACCAAACCAGCTATGATTAAAAAACACCTACAACCATGAACTAACTAGCAACAGAAAACTGAAAGTATCACCAAATTTCTTCAACAATGATGCTCAATCTGCTTGTTTGAGTGAGAAGCAACCACAATTCCAACTAGGTGTTATATTTTCAAACACAAAATTGGATCCTTGAATTCTTGCTAGGATGTATGCATTCCTCGAAGCCATAAACCTGAAGCCATTCCGACAACAATTCAATATGATAGATAATTGATGATGAATGAAAGAGCAAATGCCTACTTTTAAAGAATTTGAGGTGACTCTTCAGCTTCTCCAAATGGGACGCCCCACATACCTTGGAAATAATTTAATTTTTAAATCATCTTCTCCTTCATTTTGGCATCCAAAGCCTCAAGGGAAATAATAAACTTTTGAAATAATAAAATAATACCTCAATGAGGCGTCCACCCTTGAGAGCCACATTAAAACAACATTAAGTCATCAATCACTAGGCCAAGAGGGCCAAACATGAAATATAACATTAATGACTTAAAATAACTTATTTCTCCAAAATTGCACTTCAAAAGCCAAATCCAAAAATACTCAACTTCCCTGGCTGAAGTAGAAAGCTCATTGTGTTGCTACCAACCGAAACACTGATAAAAATAAAACTTACTAAAAATAGTAAATTCTGAAAAGTTACCCAATTCATTTGTATGTCATATCATTGCGAAGCTCTTTGAAAACTCAGAAAGAATTCGCAATCCAAAACTCGAAACTCCAATGTGCAAGCTAAAAATGGTAAGTGTTGGGAAAGGTTGTCAGATGGAGATGCATGTTACACCATTCCGAAGCTCTCCAAAAACCCAGAAAGCTCCACCAGACATGCATCAAAAATTCTCACATGCAACCCTACGAAAATGCATCAGAAACCTCCTACAAAATAGGAAACCCTAATTTTCACTTCTGACTAGCCTACGGGCTTCCATAAATAGGCTATCTGTCATAGAAGAGCGTATGGCTGAAATGGGGACATTACAAGTTTGTTAAAGAGTTTGTAGGTAATTGATTTGAATGCATATATTTCTTGTTTCCAAATGTTTGAATAAGACTTTCATTGTAAATAACCACATAAATATAGTTTTCCAGATTTCAAATTTTCTTAGAAATTCATTTACATACATGGAACATTGTAAGTAACAAATAATATGTTTAGATTAATTGCAGATTGTTGTCCCGAACAATATAACATATATATTTGAATGATTATCAAGTTGCATACACAAAAAATATATTTCTAACCTGTTTAATGCAGTCACAACTTCTTATGTCCTTGTCATCTTGTATGAATCACACCCACAATGGTATGGTAGATTCCCCACGAGATACGACATGGAGATAATTGATACACCGATGGTATAAAAGATAGGACAAACTTAAGATTATATAGTGGCCCTTTTTAAAATGTGAAAACTCTCCCTTTGAAAGGTGCACAATTCCTTTGGTGGCTGTGTGAGACTTCCAAGACCATACAATGCCTCCTTAATCAGTGTGACTTCTTTCCAAATTAATTATTGATGTATTTAATATTATCAACCGTCCTTTGATTAGCTCCGATGACTAAATGCAACTTCAGATGTTGCGTAGGAGATTTGAAGGCCTTGTGGGATTTTCCCGAAGTTCCAACTTTACTCAGATGCATTCGAATGGTACGACGCCACCTCCTTAACTCTAGTGACCCCTTAAGGATTGCCAATGTAATATTTGAAGTTAGCCACCTCACTTCAGCATATTGGCCCTTAATTACTTGTACGATCCACAGGAGAATGGTATGATTAAGTACTAGAGAAATAAGAGGGTACGGCTGTATTGAAGGCACCAAATAAACTGGAACTTATTTTCCTTTATTTTTTACCTTTGTAAGTTCCTCAACATATTCTCTGAAATTTGCCTTTAAACAAGACTTTGTAAATTTTTAAAATCCAATCGTTGATATCCCAAGCAAGAAATTTGAGTGATCTCTTCAGCCACTAGCTAGGGTAGAATCTTGCACTACCAAAACTAGCAGCCCTGAGGTTTTTGTCCAAGGGTTTGTTTCTCCAAGAATTCTGCAATTTCACCCAAAAAATCATTATGCATATGAAAATGAGCCTCCAAATGTACTTTTGTATTAATTCCCAAAGCCACTAGAAAACTTTTCAACTTCCTGCTCTTTTAATATTTCATGTAAATTCAGGAAATAAAGTGACTTTTATCAATTTCCTTTAAATAATTCACTTAAGTCACTTTATAAAACTTTATTAAATTAATTAAATAATATTACACATAAAATATGCTTGGTCAGACCATAGTTACGAGACTCGCCTGGAAGCGCCCAAACTCGGCGAGTCTCGAGCCGAGCACACCTGGCCGGGTCCTGGGAGCCCGGACGCGGACGCGGACGCAGCCGAGTCCTGGCCGGACTCGCCGGACTCGCCGGACTCGCCAGACTTGCCGCTTCCCGGAGAGTTACGCGGGATAGCAGAAAGAAAAGTGAACAAAAAATCATAAAATTTGATGTTTTAAGTTTTTTTTTTTTGTGTTATATTATCTCCCCAACCCTAAAAGCAACCTCATTTCATTCATTTGGCAAAATAGGAGGAGAAGAGAGAGTTGTGAGGAAAAATAAGAGGAGAAGAGAGGGCAACCAGCAAGCTGTTGAAGACAAATACAGGGCCACATACCATTTGGGAAGCTTCATAACAGCAAGAAGGTGCATTGAGAGCTCATTACTAGTGATTGGGAGGAGTTTGCATTGCATTCCAAGCCAAATATAAGAGGTAAGTTTGATTTTTATTGGTTTTTTTTGTGTTTTTTTAACAAATAATTCATTGTAATTTGAAAAATCATTGTTTTTTTTAGTTTGCATTTTTTTTTTACAAACCCTACTTGCAATATAAATAATTTTATAAACCCTACTTGTTATTGCAGCCACATTCATTTGCAAATCAAAACATATTATTATTTTCACAATGTCTCAAACCCCAGGCAGAAAAGACCCTGCTTGGAAACATGCTGAAATCTTTCCCGGAATGAAAAAAGGGGAAGCAAAATGTAAATACTGCAAAACAATATATCATGGAGGCATAAATCGATTAAAATACCATATTGCACGCATTCCCATCCATGATGCAGCGGGATGCCCTATAGCACCTCCTGAGGCTGTCCGTGAAGTGCAGGTGCAATTAGAAACTTTTGAATTGCAAAAAGAGATGAAAAAAAAACAGAAGCATGAATTGGTGAGTTTGGGAGTTGGACATGGACTTGGTGCTGTTGGAGATGCTTCTTCCATGCCTCCATACCGTCCTAGTGCTAGTGCTTGTGCTAGTGGTACTGCTTCTGCACCAGCTATCCCTGTGCATACTCCTACTGCTGGTGGCACTAGTACTGCTAGTGGTAGTGGTAGTGGTAGTATTATTGGCCCTAGAGTTCGTAAATCTAGGGTGGACTCATATTTTGTACCACGCACTACTCCTGGTTCCCAACCGTCACTTGAGAGCATGGGTTGGAACAAGGATGTACATGATGCAGCAAAAAAGACAATTGCAGACTTTTGGTACTACTGCACCATTCCCTTCCATGTAGCCAGGTAATTCTTTTTTGTTTAATTGTTTTAAAATTTATTATTTTAGAATCTAGATGTATCTCATTATCGAATTCAAATTTAGTGCAGTTAAAATCTTAAAACTTTTCATTTTACAATACTTATGTAAGTAACTTATTAATTTATTTATGACATGTTTTAGGTCACCTTTTTGGCAAAACATGGTTGATGCCATAACCATATGTGGGCCGGGGTTCAAAGCCCCTTCTGAAGATGAATTAAAGGGCCCACTTTTGAGTCAAAAAGTGGCAGATGTGAAAGCACAATTAGAGGAGCAGCGTGAGCAGTGGAGGAGGATTGGTTGCACCATCATGACTGATGGTTGGACCGATAGGAGAAATAGGACGCTGCTTAATTTTCTAGTGTCCTCCGGAGGTAATTGTACTTCCCTCAATGCATTGAAATTTGAATTTGATTTAGTGATTAATAATTTAATATGGCTGATTTTTGTTTTTTAATTTATTGAATAACTGGTTTTGCTTATTCTTTCAGGTGACACCGTTTTCATTAAGTCCATTGATGCTTCTACCCAATTCAAAAATGCCACATATCTGTGTGAGGCTATAGAGGAGGTGATAGCTGATGTGGGGGAAGAGAATGTAGTGCAAGTGGTGACAGATAATGCAGCAAACTATGTTGCTGCTGGTAGATTATTGATGGAGAGGCACCCTACTATATTCTGGACTCCATGTGCCGCCCATTGCATTGACCTCATGATGGAGGATCTTGGCAAGCTCCCATGGATCAAAACATGTGTGGATGCAGGTAGAAACATTTGCAAATTTATATACAATCACACATGGGTGCTTAACCTTATGAGGCAATACACGGGGTTGAGGGAGTTGTCTCGTCCTGGCATCACTAGGTTTGCAACTAATTTTATCACGTTGCAATCCTTGATTCGGTCAAAGGCAGCCTTAAGGCGCATGTTTGTTGGTGAGGAGTGGTCTTCCTCATCGTTTTCTACAAGCACTGCAGGGATTGGTGTGGCCAATTGCATTTTTGACGAGCAAGGGTTTTGGACACCAGTGGAGGAGATTGTGAAGGTAAAATTTAATTCTTTATTATGTTTTAATTTTTAATCATATCTTTTATTTGTTTATTTTCATTCACACTTATTTGTGAAACATGTTTGCACTTTGCAGTTTATTGAGCCCTTGCTAGTTCTCCTACGAGTTGCAGATGGGGAGAAGCCCGCACTGGGATACATATATGAGGGCATGGATAGGGCCAAAGAGGCCATTAGATCAGTCTATGGTGGAGTTCAGGATAAGTATCGTCCCATTTGGGAGATCATTGATAGGAGATGGCAAAACCAACTTCATAGGCCCATCCATGCAGCCGCATGTTTCCTAAATCCGGCCTTCCAATTCCGCCGTGATATCCGTGGAGATAGAGAAATTCTTAGTGGGCTCTACTCGACGATAGAGCGGATGTTGCCCGCTGTTACTACACAGATAGTGCAGGAGATAGATGCCTTCAGTAAGGCACGAGGAGACTTCTTTGCACGTCAAATGACCATAGACAGTAGGACAACATTACTACCAGGTAAAAATATATTTAAGGGCATAATTGTCATCTTTTTATATTGTATTTTATTATTAAATGTTGAACTTGAAACTTGAAATGAGATTGATTTTGTTTCTTTTTCTCATCTCAGATAGCTGGTGGAGGTTGTTTGGTTTGATGCACGGAACCTGCAGAATATTGCCATTTGTCTATTGAGCCAGCCATGCAGTTCATCTGGTTGTGAGCGCAATTGGAGTATGTTTGAGCACATACACTCCAAGAAGCGCAATAGATTGACAGTGGAGAGGATGAATGACTTGGTCTATGTTCATTACAACCTTCGGCTCAGATACAAGGAAGCTTTTTGACCACGACAACACCCCGATCAATCTAGATGAGGTTGATCCACAGTCTGAGTGGACCACTGAGGCTACAGATGCAGTCTTTAGTGACGAGGACCTTGATTGGGTGGACCAGGCAGAGAGAGAGGCTGAGGTTGTAGCCATGGCTGAGGAGGAGGCTAGAGCACGAGGAGACATAGCTGCTGTTGGTGAGAGTGGCATGGAGACTCAGACAGAGGCAGAGACTATGGCTGCAGCTGCAACATCATCCAGGAGCGTTAGACGCCTTCGTAGGAAGGATGTTGGCTCCACTATGCCATAGAGTCATAGAGTCATAGCTATTGTTTTGATATTTCATATTTGTATGGAACATTTGATGTTATGGATTTCATATTCCATGACTTTTGTATACATTTGACTAGTTTTATAATCTATATATCTAAGTATGCTATTTCCTTCATCAGCGCAACTACAATTTGTGTACTTTATACTTATGTGATCGTTGTATACTTGTGTATGTGATCAAATTTGCTTTTATTTGTGTTGTATTCAATAAAGGGTGCTTGAAACAAGTTTTAAATCCTTAAAAATCTCTAAATTTCTAGGTTTTTTTCAACTTTTTTTCATTTTGCCGAGTCTGCGCCGAGTCCCGAGTCGAGTCGCCCTAGCCGAGTCCGAGCCGAGTCTGAGTCTCGTTACTATGGGTCAGACAATATTAAATAATTAGATTAGGTTATTCCCTTTTGCCTGACTGTAGCATACAGGAATATAATAGGCTAATTAGCTATTTCGGACTACTCGGAAGGGGGCATAAAATTATTCTTTTTTAATAATAAGGAATTATGCGATAGTGTAATGTTCTCTTTTTCTAGTTTGCCAAACTGACAATAATTAATTTAAATATTTAATATTGCTCGGTAAAAGTATATTTAAAAAGGGTAATATTAAATATTTAGATTTCAGGGTTATTATAAAGTGACATGTAGGAAATATTTAAAAGATGTTTTATAAAGTCACATTATAATAAAGTGCTAATATGTTTTGGCAGGAAATTCAGAAAGGAATTCCTGGATGGATATAAAAAGGGGTGAGAGCTCATTTCTTCAATATGTCAAATTATTATTATTTTATTTGGTCTGTGGTGGAGCTCTTCGGAGTTTGAAATCCTAGGTGGGAATTCCTACGGGTATCTAGTTTCGGTGGTGAAAGATTCCACCCTAGCTGGAATCAGGCAGATTCATAAAGGATTTGCACTTGCGTGATAACGTGGTGGTATCAAATTTGTGAGTCTCCCGCGGAGACAAATTTGAGGGTTAACGATTAATGCCTTCACTCAGTTTGGAGGATTTCGGGGATATCATTTATTTCAGATGGTTCATACTGGAGCAACTGCACTGCTTGTCGAATGATATGGGAGTATTTTATTGCTGTTGTAGGTAAGGAACTCTTGCTGGGTTGGACGTGAGGTTTGAAGGTTCTATCGCTGCATACATTGGAGCTGGACGAATGCATTAAGGGTCACTTCTGGACTGTATGTGGGAATTACGGAGACCTGCAGCTGCATATTACTCCTGTGCAGCCCTTCTTCCCTCAGCAAGGAGGCGGAATACTGCTCATTGGGAGTCGTGAGGCTTTCCAAGGCGTTGTGAGGGTTTTGAAGGGTGTGAACCTGTTCATAGACACATCACCCTTGGTTATTGCTATCATTCATTGCTGTGCTGGGCGTGTATGACAGTGCTGGGAGTATCTGCCTGCAAGAGGGCATCAACCTTACAAGCTGCCTATAATCTTCCTCAGCCATGGTGACTTCTTAATGGTATTTATTGCTCAGTATTACAGCTTGAAAGTGTAAATGTAAATGTTTGCTATTGCTGTTGAACAAAAGTATTATCATTGTGGATGGTTGCATATGCCATTGATGTATTGAATGAATATATTTATACAAACTGAAATGGTGCAGTGTTTAGAATTGTATTGGTTGCATTTATTGTGTGTGCTTTTTAAACCACATAATCTCTGCAATAACTTAGATTCAGTTAGCATGTAAATTGTTTGACAAAATGCCAATATGTCAAACTGAAATATTGATCAAAATTTAGTGGGGATTTTACAGATAGATAGATGAAGAGTTCTTTATCATAGGTTTACTAGTAGAATGCCCTATCACAAAAATCATTTTCATTTGAAAAAAATCTACACATCTTGTTTGGCCAGTCACTCATGTTTGTGATACTCATGCTTTCTCTCCCTAATTGTTCTTTTAATTTAACCTTGATTATGTATTCCTTCAGAAGTCCTCTGGTTACATTCTTTTGTATTCTTGAAAGTAGTCTTTGATTTCTGCCTCTTATTATATATTGCTTTCTGATGTTCACTTCCACATAGGTTCCAACATATTTAATATGTAGTTGCTCCTTGTGCCAATTCTGTAGTTTGGGTTTGGTTTAGAATGGGAATGCTATAAGAGGTGTCCCCAAGATTAGATATTACATGGGGCTTTACCTGTATTTTCAGTCAAGTTTCTCTGTCACTCTAACAAATGTATTCCTCGGGAGATCGGCATTTTGTACTCCAATAAGGAATCTATGATTCAATGTGTATGTAGATTTAAAAAAACTAAACTATTCCCTCTCTAGTTTCCTATTCTTTTCCTTTATCATATATTTACTAGATGAATTTTCAACAATAGAATGAAATTTCCATTAGCACTTATCAGTCAAAGGAATTCCAATTTCTATAACTGCCCTTCCCTCTATATCCTCACAAATTCGTGAGGACACCGATGTTTTTTTCGAACAATAACAGATAGGTACCAACTTCCATGTTGGAGAGAAATGGAGAGAGCAAATATAAACATATTATAGTTAATGTTGGTTGTATTTCTACATCTCAATAGACTACTACATTAGATCAGTTAGACATTCTTTTTCTGATTGTTTTAAATGTAAGAGACATTTCAGTTGCTAGGGAATGTCAATAGATTAGCTCTTAGATGTAGCTTTATATTTTAGGCAATGTAGTTCTAATTAGTTTAAGCCTTAAACAATTTTTTTTCAAGAATCATAAATTTAATACATGCTTGTATAAATTGAGGAGCAGTTGTTATGACGGTTGACCAATATGTGTTTCCCCACTACGTGGTAAATATATTTGCACAGATGTTTGTAGAAATTAAAACATCTGGAAGATATAAAAACTGTAAATATATCAAGCTAATTTACCAGGTTCACCCTTGGGAAGCCTGGGTTCGATACGGGTACGAAATTCAGGTCCGGTTTGGCCAAATTTACTGTGGGTTTGGAAAATTACCTGTGGATTCAGCCAGGGTTCAGAACCCTGACTGTGGGTCCGACCAGGGTTCGAATTTTTCAAACCTGGGCAGAATTTCGTGCCTAGGCGGACTTTCAAACACCTTTTTGCTTTTTTTTTAAATTATTTTTTTGAGTCATTGTTGACTTTTAAAGAGTTTTTTGTTCCTTCTAACCCTAATATGTGCCTCTCAAACATGAAATAGGTAAAGTGATTCTCATTTACCAATTTGTGAATGAAAAAAAAAGGATTTTTTGCCTCCATTGCTGAACTTTCTCTTTTGCTTGCACAAGCTTGAATAGACGTGAAGGTTGATCATAGATTGTTCGAAGTTGGTTGTTGTGCTATTCCTAAGCACTTGCAAGTGCCTGTTCGTTGCCAAGAAGATCGTAGAGCAAGATTTCTTCAAAAGAGGTAGGTTTTTTTATTATTATTTTTTTACAATTTTGTTTAACAAATGGACTTCAACTCTTTTGTTTAGTTTTACTTTTCATTCCTCTAAATGTCTATAACACATGTTCAATCTTTTCATTTTTTTGAAATGAATTAAGTCTTTTAGTTTCAAATTCATTGAATCAATACCAAAATTTCAATATGTTGTGCCTTAGGTATTCTATATTACAATGGCAACCGGTACCTCCTCAGGCTCAATCCAATCTCGTTTCAAAACAAACCCAAACTCTCCCCTTTGGAAATATGTAGAAATGGTTTAGCAACTTCCAGGTGGTGGAGGATATGTTTGGATTTTTAGTCATTGCCATGTTCAATATTTGAGCTCATACAGTCGAGTGAAAGGGCACTTGTGTGGGATCTCTGAAATAGGCATAAAAAATTGTCTAGGTGAAAACAACAAAGGCATTCCAAAAGATATAGTGTTGAAATATATTGCTGAGCAAGAAAAGGCAGACCAAAAAGCAACTAGTGGTAAAACAAGCCATCCTTTGAAGAAAGGATCTTGATTCATGAAACCCCCTACACCGCCTTCTTATTTTCCACCTACAGAAAGCCATCCATTTATGGACATCCCTCAAGAGCAAACCATGCCCTCTTCAAATAAAAGATCTAAGGGACCGTTGGAAGCTTCATTTCAGAATGAGGCAAGAGAGATTGTTGATCAAGACATAGCAAGATGTATCTATGCCAATGGATTGGCATTCAATGTTGTTCGTTCACCATATTGGCAAAAAATGGTGAAGTCTATTAATGAGGCTCCAAAGGGGTATGAGGGCCCAGGTTTTGAGAAGGTGTGTTGCACCTTATTGGAGAAAGAGGTGAAACATGTAGCAAACTCTTTGAAGCCCATAAGGGATTCATGGATCGAAACAAGGGTGACCATCGTTTTTGATGGATGGAAAGATGCAAAAATTCGCCCATTGATCAATGTTATTGCTGTGTCCCCTAAATGGGCAATCTTTTTGAGAGCAGTGGATTGTGAAGGACAGGTGAAGGATGGTCCATTTATTGCTAACATCCTTTGCCAAGCTATTGAAGAAGTTGGCCATCAAAATGTTGTGCAAGTTGTAACCGACAATGCCAAAAATTGTAGGGCTGCTGGGTTATTGGTTGAGGAGAAGTATCCACACATTTTTTGGACACCTTGTGCTGACTCCCTTAATCTAATGCTACAAAAAATTGGATCCAAAATTGAGTGGATCAAACAAGTGTATGCTAAGGGCGAAGACATCCAAATGTTTGTCACCAACCATCATATGACACAAGAAATATTTAGACAATTCTCAAAATTGGAGTTGTTGAAGGTAAGTTAATTCTCAATATTTTTAAATTTTTGAATTTTTGAATTTTCTGTTAATTTTAAATTTTGATTTTGTAAATTTAAATTATATTTTAATTTTAATTTTGATTTTCAAACAGGTTGCCAAGGACCCGTTTTGCCTCCAACACAATTGTGTTGAGAGTTGAGATGACTTAGAAAGGTTCGTGAGGATCTCTGTGCCATGGTAATCAGCCCTAATTGGGCCATATGGAGGCAATCTAGTAGTGAAAGGGCAATAGGGTCAAGCAAAGGATCCTAGATGATAGTTGGTGGGATCATGTTGAGTATTTCGTCAGTTTCACTGAGCCCATATTGAGCATGATCCGTTACACTGACATGGATAGACCTTGTTTGGGCGAAGTATATGATGGTATGAACTCAATGATTGAGAAAATGAAATCCATCATCAATGCAAAAGAGGAAGATCCTGAAGAAAAGTTCTTCAAAGAGCTACACGAAATCATTGTTGATAGATGGAACAAAATGACCACTCTGTTGCATCTTCTCGCTTTTGCATTGAGTCCCAAATATTATAGTCTCGAGATACTTTTTGCTTCATCAAGAGTTGCTCCATATAGGGATGCTGAAGTGGCTCAAGGGTACAAGGCAGCACTTTGTAGACTCTTCATTGATCGTGACCAACGTGATCGAGTGAGGGTTGAGTTCATGGCTTTTGCATGCTCTGGTAGTGTTGATCAAAATCTTGATGCTCTTCAAGACAAGGTCAGGGTGGATGCTCATAGATGGTGGTACTTCCATGGGCAAGAATACATGCACTTCCAACCTATTGCAATAAATTTTTTATCCCAAGTAAGTTTTATATTTTGTAATTTTAATTTTAATTTATAATTTTATATTAATTAATAATTTTGTTTAATTAAATTTTGTAACTCCTAACAATTTAATTTGGTCTTAATAGGATGCTAGTTCATCTTCTTCTGAGAGGAATTGGAGCACATACTCCTTCATCCACTCAATAAAACGCAATAGGCTACATTTGAAAAAGGCAGAGGACTTGGTGTATGTGCATTCAAACTTGCGCCTCCTTACACACAAGCAACGTTCCTACAAAGAAGGAGACACAAGGAGGTGGGATATTGAGCCAGAGCAGCTTGACTTGGATGCTTCCACAAGTCACTTAGCTGCACTTGATATTGATGATGACTATCAGCCTGAAGCAGCTACTGAGCATGAGAGTGGTAGTGTCAGTGCTAGTGGCAGTGCTTGTGCGAGTGCCACTAATACTATTTGTGGTTCTACACAAACTGTAGCATCTAATGATGTTGATGATTCTGCTTTTTTTGATGACCCATATGATTCAGATTGATCAATGATCAATAATTATTAATGGTTGATTGTAAACCACTTGACATTTTTATGTTTGAAGTTTGAACTTTAATTTATAATTCTATATCATGACATTTGAGTATAAAGTGGTGGTGTATTTTTGCTATGTTATTTGACTATTAATATGGTGGTGTATTCTGAACTTAATTACTGCTGCAAATATGTATATATTTCTGATTTTTATATGTTTTTGTTACCAAACCCACAAACCCAAACCCAAAACCGAACTGGTAACTTAGATATCAAGTGTAAATTATAAATTTGTAAATAAGTGTAGTTTCCACTATGTACAATTATATATATGCAATGAGAATTGTATAAAAATATATACATTTGAACATAATTTTGCAGGCATTAAAGCATGTGAAAAATATAATGAAGTAAATTAGAAACTGTAAATATATCAAGTGTAAATTCTAAAACTATATATAAGTGTAGATTTTGGTATGTATAGTTGTATATACATATATAGTATATACAATTGTATATAAGTGTAGACAGTGTTAGTGTTTCTTAGATCAGATTAAACAATGAAAGCACTTATAATTATTGCAACACATAAGACAATAAACACAGCAAGATACCCTGGGAAAACCCTCCTCTTGAGGGAGAAAAACCCAGCAAATGAATCTCTTATATAAAGTAGAACAAGAGCAGAAATCTGCTTACAACTTAGGCCCAACAATGGTCAATACTTGATACAATGAAATCGCACCTCTCTTAGATGCAAGATATGCAATAAATATGAGATCTTCCTTGAATACAAACTGCTGCTATGAAGGTGCGAACTTCTGCTCTTAATTGCGAATTTACTTGATGGAATGAATGAATACAATGACAAGTAAGACCTTGTATAAATACAAGTGAGGCGCCTCTTCAAGATAGGTCGACCCTCTTTAAAAGAAACATAATAAAACAATTACAAATAAGGTCGGCCCAAGTAATAATCAAAGCATGCAAACCATATAGGGTCGGCCCTCTGCATTTATTAAATGTTAATGTCATAAATTAAATAGCCGAATGGCTACTCATTTAATTTATGCTTTCTTCTTGGAATTTGTGCAATGGAAGTGCAGCCCTAAGCTGCTATAACATCAACACTCCCTCTCAGCTAGGGATGATACTTCCACCTGCACAAGACACATCATATCAGAATGAAAAAAAAATAGAATATCACCTCATCGTGATATCAACCATCATGGCTACCTCCATAGATGGTATATACAAGTGCTCATCACTTAATGTGATGTTGTCACCTTAATGTGACTTTCACCATGGCTCCTCCAGAGGGTGATACACAAGCACAAATAAATCATCACGGATTCCCTCACGTGATGCTGTCATGGAGTCACACACATGACATCCACCATGGCTCTCCCAGAGGGTGGAAACAAGGGCTTTCACCTCAAATCTCAAAAGAGAAATGCACTATCAAGGACATGCACCTCAAATCTCTCTCAATAGAGAAATGTATTACCAAGGACTTGCACCTCAAATCTCTCTCAATAGAGAAATGTATTACCAAGGGTTTGCACCTCAAATCTCTCTCAATAGAGAAATGCATTATCAATTTTAAAGGATCACTGATACTGAGACTCTTTCTCAGTCAAGGTTGCATTCTCCACCATACCAAGCTTTTCTTGAAAGTACACAAACTTGATCCTGGAGAGAGGCTTGGTGAGAATGTCTGTCGTTTGCTCATCAGTGCTGATATACCTCAACTGTATAGCTTTCCTTAGTACCATATCTCTAATATAGTGGTACTTGATCTCAACATGCTTTGTTCTGTCATGAAACACAGGATTGACAGAAAGCTTTACACAACTCTGGTTATCACAGTGTATAATGGTAGGCTCCATTGATTCTTCAAACAATCCTGCAATGAGCTTACGAAGCCACACTGCCTCACGAGCTGCTACACAAGCTGCTATGTACTCTGCCTCGGTTGTACGCAAAGCCACTGAAGACTGTTTCTTGCTACACCAAGAAATCATAGCAGTACCCAAACTGAAGCAACAACCAAAGGTACTCTTCCGATCTGAGACACATCCTGCCCAATCAAAATCAGTAAAACCATGCAGCTCTAAATCCACACCTGAAGAATATCTCAACCCATATCCAATTGTGCCACATAAATATCTCAGGATATGTTTAGCTGCTACAAGATGTATTTGCCTTGGTTCACACATAAACTGGCTAAGCGCACTTACTGCATAGCAGATGTTAGGTCTAGTGTTAACTAGATACATCAATGAACCAATCAACTGTCTATACATCGTAGAATCCATTGGTTCTGAACTAGCTGCAGCCTCTTTCAACTTATCTAGATTAGTCTCCATGGGTGTAGACATAGGTTTGTAGTCAATCATACCAAACCTTTTGAGAATGTCAATAGTATACTTGCCTTGACATAGAATCATCTCATCTGGCTTTTGCCAAACTTCTAAGCCAAGAAAGTAATGCATGAGACCTAGATTCTTCATCTCAAACTCTAAAGCTAACTCCTTGCATTTTAGAATTAGATGTTCCTCACCAGTGATAATCAAATCATCAACCTATAAAACTAAAATCAAAGCTTCACCATTTACTACCTTGAAATAGAGGTTAGAATCTGCATCATTCTTTGAGAAACCCAGACTTAATAGATACTAATCAATCCTTTCGTACCAAGCACGAGGAGCTTGCTTAAGACCATACAAGACCTTCTTCAGTTTGCAAACATGAGACTCCTTCCCATGCACCTCAAATCCTTCGGGTTGCTCAATGTAAACCTCTTCTTCTATTACACCGTTCAGAAAAGTTGTTTTTACATCCATTTGATGAATCTTCCATCCTTTAGATGCAACAATGGCAATGATGGTTCTGACAGACGTATATCGAGCCACAGGAGCAAATGTTTCTTCATAGTCAACTCCCTCTTTTTGTGAGAACCCTCTAGCCACGAATCTTGCCTTGTGCTTCTCAATGCTCCCATCAGCTGCATGCTTGATTTTGAAGAGCCACTTAGAAGACACCACAGATTTGTCCTTGGGTTTGGGAACAATATCCCAAACATCATTCTTAAGTATGGATTGATACTCCTCAGTCATAGCATCTTTCCATACTTGTTGACTAGAAGCTTCTTCGACACTTGAAGGCTCTGACTCAATAATCTAACTCATCAAGGCGACGTAACTAGAGAACTTGTGAGGTCTCTTGCTTTCTCTGAAAGCTCCTCTTGGGGCTGCAAAACTTTCCTGCCTCCTGCATTGTCCTACGGGCCCAAAGAGGTCTTTTCTTTCCAATCACAATATCTAGAGGCCCATCAGTGGGATCCAAGGGTTCAACTGGATCAATATCTTCTTTAGGTTCTGGAACCTCCTTCAGGTTCTCTGGAATATGGTCAACTTCCATATCTTGAGGAGGTTCTTCTTCATTGATCTCCATAGGAGTGCCCTTGGACTTTCAGAAAGCAACATCTTCCTCAAATGTGACATCTCTACTAATCTCAATAGACTTCTGTCTTGGTATGTATATTCTGTAGGCTTTTGATGTCTCACTGTAACCTACAAGAATTCCTTTCTTCCCAGAAGGTTCTAGCTTTGTTCTCTTTTCCTTTGGAATATGAACATAGACTGGACAACCAAAGATCCTCAAATGACTAACTTCTGGCTTCACCCCTGAGAATGCTTCTTCAGGAGTTTTATTCTCCAAGATCCTGTGGGGACTCCTGTTTTGAACATAGACGGCAGTCCTTGATGCCTCAGCCCAAAGAGAGATTTGCAGATCTTGATCATGGATCATAGCTTTCACTGCTTCCACAATAGACCTATTCTTTCTTTCAGCAATACCATTTTGTTGTGGATTATAGGGAACATTGAACTCCCTCTTAATCCCTGCTTCAATACAAAAATCTCGAAAGGTGCCAGAGGTGTATTCTCCACCATTATCGGATCTCAATACTTTGATCCTTTTCCCAGATAGGTTTTCAACCTGCGCCTTGAATTCTTTGAATCTTTCTAATACTTCTTCAGATTTTTTAGATCTCAAGAAATAAATCCAAGTCTTTCTAGAGTAATCATCAACAAAAATAATATAATACAAGAAACCACTAGAAGATGCAATAGACATTGGACCACATAAATCAGAATGAATGAGATCAAGAATACATTTAGATCTACTTTCACTAGAATGAAACGTACCTTTTGTGTTCTTGCCTAGGGCGCATCCTTTGCATGTACCTTCATGTTCTTGATTGAATTCGGAAGACCGGTGACCATCTTCTCCATGATAGGTAGTGCATGAAAGTGAATGTGAGCCAATCTTCGATGCCAGAGATCGCACATGCTGGAACTGTTATGCACAAGTGCTTGAAGGGGGCGAGTGCATAGCCTGTAGAGACATTCATGTCTAACTCCAATCACTTGAGCAGTTTTGAAGCTGGAGTTCTTTGCCCATATAAGAACTTTGCCTTTAGAAAAGGCAACTTGATAACCCTTGTCTTCTAATGCCGAAATTAAGACAAGATTCCTCTTTATCCCTGGAACGAACAGTACATCATTCAACTCCAATGAAATCTCGGAATCCAAGTGAAGAGTGGAGTTTCCAACTCCTTTCACAAAATATTTAACATCGTCTCCAATGACGACTTGTTCACTAGAGTTACTCTCCACTAAGTTTGAAAGGTGACCCCTGAAACCGGCGATGTGCCTAGAAGCACCACTATCAATCAGCCAAGTGTTGGCATCAGTAGATACATTGCTTGACAAGGCTGAATAGAACAGATAATCACTAGAGTCCTTCTGTGGAGCAACTTCTTCAACATTTGCAGTGGCAACCTGCTGCTTTGGTCTAGTAGGACAATCCTTCGCAAAGTGACCATACTTATCACAACGAAAACATTGAATCTTGGACATGTCTCGTTTCCTTTTGAAGGCAGGAGCATCATTTCCATTTTCTCGATTCCTCTTGAAGAACCCTTTCTTAAAGCCTTTTCCTTTCTTCGACGAATGAGAAGCAAGAACTTGTATTTCTTCATTCTTTGAACTTTGACCAATGCCCCTAGCCATTAGTCTCAACTCCTCTTGAATGCAGTCAATTCTCAATCGATCAAACTTGTGAAGTTTAGATCTTGCACTGATTCCTTGAATAAACGATTCCCATGAAAGCGGAAGGCCATTGAGAGCAAGCATAGTCAAGTCTTTGTCATCAATCATGTGACCAATTGTGGAGAGCTGATCTCTTATCTCTGAAATCCTCATGAAGTAAGTGACTACAGATTCTCCTTTTGACATTTTCACACGATGCAGTTGTTGCTTCAATGCAAGTGCTCGACTGGTGTTGTTGATTTCAGACATCTCTTCCAAGGTTGTAAACATCTCTCTTGCTGTATCCAACTTGAAGACAATCGGTACAACATGATCCTTGACGGAATCAACCAACACTTTCTTTGCCCTAGTATCTTTCTTCCTCCACTGCAACTTCTCTTCTTCCTCCTCAGGTTCGGGAACTTTTGTTTTCACAAACTTAGCCAAATCATTCTCTTCCAATGTGAGCATGATCCTGAACCTCCATGATGTGTAGTTCGAAATCCTTTTGAGTCTATCCTCGATTTTCAGACCATTCACCATCTTGAAATTTTCAAACAAGATAGACTGAAAAAGATTAAGATGAGTGTTGCAAACTAAATCTGATCACGATCTTTTTCACACCCGCTCTAATACCATGTTAGTGTTTCTTAGATCAGATTAAACAATGGAAGCACTTATAATTATTGCAACACATAAGACAATAAACACAACAAGATACCCTGGGAAAACCCTCCTCTTGAGGGAGAAAAACCCAGCAAATGAATCTCTTATATAAAGTAGAACAAGAGCAGAAATCTGCTTAGAACTTAGGCCCAACAATGGCCAATACTTGATACAATGAAATCGCACCTCTCCTAGATGCAAGATATGCAATAAATATGAGATCTTCCTTGAATACAAACTGCTGCTATGAAGGTGCGAATTTCTGCTCTTAATTGCGAATTTACTTGATGGAATGAATGAATACAATGACAAGTAAGACCTTGTATAAATACAAGTGAGGCGCCTCTTCAAGATAGGTCAACCCTCTTTAAAAGAAACATAATAAAACAATTACAAATAAGGTCGGCCCAAGTAATAATCAAAGCATGCGAACCATATAGGGTCGGCCCTCTGCATTTATTAAATGTTAATGTCATAAATTAAATAGCCGAATGGCTACTCATTTAATTTATGCTTTCTTCTTGGAATTGGTGCAATGGAAGTGCAGCCCTAAGCTGCTATAACATCAACAGACAGTTGTACAAATACATTTTTACAAATATCTGCACAAAACAAAATATGTCAAAAATGTCACAAAAGTAAATTTAAATTTTTTTAAATAGAAATGGTTGAGAAAAATATCAATTGTTACTGCCCTATATCTTTTTGTAGGTACCTGAATTAAATGTAAGATCTCAAGCAGAAGTGAGAACAAGTATGAGTAAAGTGAGAGCAAGTATGAATAAATGTGCATTTGAAGGCCCAAGCAGAGGAAATATAGATTTATTTATGGTTCCTTAGGGATCATTAAGTGGTCATGTAGATGTCTAACTTGGATCCATTTGACTTTCATGCCTTTTCAAAAAAGGTGGATTTTTCAAAATGTGCACGTGTAACTAATTGAAAAACTATGTTTTTTATTTTCAAAGATTGGCATAATTTGTGCAAGTGGTCTTCTATTGCAACCACAATGTCTTTTATTTTGTACAGCTTAAAGGGTGTGGTTACACATGTACATGTGCACATGTATTAGTGCTTTATTAAATTTTTAATACTTCAGTTTTGTTCAACTACTAGTTCTTTTACATGTATTAGTGCTTTATTAAATTTTTAATAGTTCAGTTTTGTTCAACTACTAGTTCTTTTAATATATTTAACTGGGGGCCTAAATGTGCCACACTGTAGCAGCTATTGGTGCATGATTATCCATTGGGTCCTCACCTCTATTTGAAATTCTTTTTAAAGACGGGAGATGCTTCAAAACCCTATTGTCTCTTGCATAGTATGTGGCCTTTTCCACTTTCCTGTAAGGTTTTATATTGTCTCTAACAATGTAAATAATTTAGATTTTTTTTTTCAGAAGTACACAGTTTCCAAAAGTTGCAGGTGAGGGTTGAGTCCTGGAGCACTGAGCACAAAGGAGCTCAAGGGCTGAGTCAAAACAAAAGTGAGCATGGGAAAACTCATCATAGGCTCGAATGAGGATGCAAATCTAAATAATCAGCAAGATATTAGGAGCTTAGTTGTGGTCACTCAAAGACAAAAATAAGAAATTTTATAAATGTCAAGGATACAAGGATGTTGGGGCATTGCCCACCATATTTGAATAAAAAAGGGGACGGATGGGAATATTCTTTCCTGCCCCTCTCATCCCCAAAATGTTCTCTTGTCTAGGAATGGCGGTAAACCATCAGGGATGCATCCTGAAGGAACACTAGATTCTATGGATTGACCAAAAAAGGTTCGTCCTTCCTGCAAGTTTAATTACCTATTTGTTCCAAAATTTTAAAATTGCAATCTGATAGTCATTTGTACCATTAAATCATATCTCTATTCCTCATTGGGCGCCTTTTTCTTTAGAAGTGGAACTCCTAGTTTTCTTTTGGAAGCTTTATCTTAGCAAAACCAGTTTCCTTTGTGTTTTGGACTCTGAAGTTTTGGGACCTTGTATTGATCATGCTAATTGGGCATGTGTTAAGTATCTCTTAACCAAAGTCATGCAACTTGCATTTGGAAAGGGCTTGAGAAAATGGCGGGTAAGAGTTGATTTTGCAATCTTGCAAAAGAACTGGGTAGTTATTTTTTTTTTTAGAAAGTAATGAAACTCTCCAAAAAATTCAAGATCATGCATTGTCCTTCTCAGGTATCATTGTTTTGAATTTTAGGGATTTGGGATAAATGAGTAAAGAAAGCTAGAAAGCTCCACCTGAAAATATCTCTATATTGTTTTGGACAAAAGTATATCCTTTTTGGAAATGTATTACCATTTTACGTATATATGCTGCACAAATCAAATTCAACACTTTACAAATAAAGAAAGAAAACATTTTCTTTTGTTGGTAGGCATAAAGAAGACGTTTTCCAAGAATACATAAGCATTAGGCATAAGGGCCATTTCCAAGCATACAGAAGCAGTGGGCATAAAGGCTATTTCCAAGCATACAGAAGCAGCAGACCCACGGGCAAGGAACAAAATAATCAAATGTGCTCTTTTGGACAAAATTGGAAATTACCCAGTTACTGGAACAAACAAAATATTCAAAAGTGTTATTCTGGACAAAACTGGAAAGAAATAAATCAAGTGTTTGGAGCACTGCAGGAGAAGAACTCACCATACCAGACTCAAAACTCCTCCCCCTTGTATAGATAGGTCTCCGTGGGGGACATAACAACAACTGCTCAGATGAGTATTCCATTGAATATACTCTATTTTTTGTTGCAAGAAATAGTTTTGTGACAAGAAAACTAGCTTATGACATGAGTCCTCTTCTTCTGACAATTTGTCAAATGTACACTATTATTTTATAGTTTTATTGCCATTTTTAAAGTTATCTAGAGAATTTGCTTAAAATTTATCGGATGCTGGAGGAGTGCATTCATCTGATTTCAGATCCTAATTTGGAAAACGTATATGACGGTTATGTTTACTTTGAATAATACATCCTACAGTGGTGACATGATTTTTATATTTGACATGTTAAATTTTTGAAAATTAAATACATTCTATGGATGAGAGATCAGCTGCCCCTCTTTTTTGGCAGGGATCAAGGTGTATACTTGCAGGGGACCATCTCCAACTTCCTCCTACTGTGCAAAGTATTGAAGCAGAGAAAAAGGGTTTGGGAAGAACACTGTTTGCACGGCTTGCAGATTTGTATGGCAGTGAAGTGATGGCCATGCTTACAGTTCAATATCGTATGCATCGGCTTATTATGGATTGGTCATCTCAAGAACTATATAATAGTAAGGTATTGCTGTTCCTTTTATTTTTTAATTTGAAGTTTCTCAAAAAAATGGTTTCTTCACATGCCTGAAATTTTTAATTTTCTAATATTGAGTAATATGTAAAATTAATTGGGTGTGGTTTGCAGATTGAAGCACATTCAAGTGTTGCTGCTCACACTCTAAATGATCTTGATGGTGTGCAAAAAACATCTTCAACAGAACCAACCCTCATTTTGATAGACATAGCTGGGTCTCTTTCTTCCTCTCTATTTGTGTCTTTCTCAGTTTCTAATTAAGGAAAAAGATATAGTCTTGGTTTCGTGTTAGTCAAGACATTCTGAACCTATTATATTCACTTTGCTGTTCCAAAAAAATATGTATGTAATGGTAGTTGTGCATTCTTTTACCACGAACTTATTATTTCAAAAATATGGTAAGATCCACTAGTAGTTCCACTCATAGTTGGAAGACTCACCGAGTTTTCGGCGAGTCTTTATGACTTTAACTTGCCGAGTCTTTTTGCCGAGTTTTTTCCAAAACCTCGTGAGTTTGTGAGTCTTTACAAAAGATTCGCTAGATACATAAAAAATGCAAAAAATGCAAAAAAAATTTGAAAAAGTTGCCTAGTTTTTGCCGAGTTTTTGTTGACTCTCCAATTTTTGGCTTGGCGAGTTTTTTTCCAGGGCGAGTCTTCCAACTATGGTTCCACTAATAAGCAATATCCTGTAAGGCTAGACACGGTTTTCCATAAAGGCCTCAGCAGGTGCAAGAGTTTTTATTGCATCAAGTGGTGATTCTATGGAAATTGGAAGAATACATTTTTGTTTTGTGTGGAAGTATTATTGTCACAGATTTTCCAACTACTCTTTTTGTTTTTCTGATTTGAATACAGAAACAACATAATCAGGTAAATATTGAAGTTTTTTCTGCAATTTCTTTTCCATGTTTGTCAACGATTCCATATTTTAGCATAGCACAGCCACAGTAATATAATAGCGACTGACAGAAGTTATTTCAATTTCAGTTTTTGCGTTGAATTCCATTTCAGAAATACTGTTGAACCTTTGTTACTTTTTGTAAGCTTATTTCACTTCCATTCCTCCCAGTAGCGTTCATCTAAGGAAGGAAGGTGGCTTTTGAGTGATTCGGTACTGCCTTGGAAACTACTTTTCTGTAGCAGCAATTTACTTCAGGAAAGTATTATCACCTTGATAGGTCAACTGTACAACAGTGTAACTAAAATTACCCAAGATTTCGACCATAGTATTTGAACTATTACTATTACATTCTCACTTCATATGATCAAATATGATTTCCAGTTTTTCTGCCTCTCTGCAATGCATCAGAGGTAGACAAGCAGACTATGGAGTGTAGTTTCTTGTAAGCTATAAGTTCTCAGTTCAATGTGTAGATTTTTGCCTCACCATTACTTGGACTTGTAAGGTCTGTGATTCTAATTATCTGGCGGTGGCCAAGCATTAGTGCAGCATTTGTAAAGGATTTCATAACTGCAGATTCCTCTTGATGATTCAACAATTTCTATGCATGATTATCACGGGCTGATGCATTGACTATAACTTATGATGGCCATAAATAATAAAAGTATCACTCTGAATCTCTTGTGTACTTGATAACCTCCAGGGTTTACCCTCGAGGAGTTTCAGATCTACTTATTAGTATACTGTATTTTCAGATGTAGTTGCAATGCAGTGTATGAAGATGGATGTTATTGAGAAAAGCTATAATTTTTCTTTCAGGTGTGATATGGAGGAGAAAAAAGATGACGAGGACAGCACAATGAATGAAGGTGAGGCCACAGTGGCCTTAGCGCACGCAAAAAAGCTTGTAGAGAGTGGGGTTAATTCTTCTGATATTGGCATCATTACACCTTATGCTGCACAGGTAGATTCTATCTGGCTTTGAGTATATTCTACTGTTCAATTAAAAGAAGAAACATAGCTGGTAGGGTCTTTTGTATATTTTATCTTGAAATATTTGAATAAGATTAGTATCTCTCGTACTGGAAACAAAGACCAATAAACTTGAAACACAACTGATTTTATGCATATCTCCAAGAACAATTCACTATAGATTTGACCATGGTATCAAATAGTCTAATACACTACGTTTCTTAATATTAATAACTTCAATTCAAGGATAAACAATTGTCAAAATCATTATATAAAGAACACAAACTCCACGATGTTTGCCTATAGTTTCTTTGTCCTCATTCTATCATAACAAAAACATAGTTGTGTCTTTCATAGATAACTTCTCAATCAACTTTCTATTATATCTAACCTATCGCTGGTATAAATTTTTTAATTGTATGATGAATGCCATCAAGGAAACTTTGACAAAACTAGAAATAATCTCTTCCTACCATTTATGTTGGCCTGATTTCCTTAACTACTTATCACCAGTTGGCTGTATCTGGCCAATTTATCATCATTCTATCTTGTAATCCTTTGGCTATTTATCATGAATTTCCTTTCTTCCACGGGGACACATCCTTGGCTTTGAACCTGGTATCTATTGTGAATTTGGATAGAGCCAAAAAGAAGTCTGCAATTTTTTATACAAATAATATTATGCTTCTATATTCCACATGCTCACATTCTTGTTCAATACATATTTATAGGAGTATTATCTCCTAAATTATAGTAGAACTAGTATAACCTCCTATAACCACTCCTTTACTTAGAAGTTGTTCTAACAACTCGTAATACAATCCAGTATAACCAAATACAATAGTATTTTAATAAACCATGCTAACAATAATATTAAAGTGTTTCTCAACAACTTAATATTTGTTACACATACTTATAATGCTAATTTGAACATGTGAACACTAATCTCTAACACCCCCCCTTAGTGTGAACATGGGGTGAAAGAACATTACACAAGTTGGAAATAAAATCATATGCCTATGAACATTGCATGCTTTTAGGTCTGCATACTACTATCTGGATCTTGCTGCACATGATCACCTACATATGAGAACTTATCTCACTTTCACTTCTAGTGAACTCATCACCAGCCGGCCATACTTCCAAGAAGTCCGATAGTCAGAGGATCTCTGTAGTTAGTTGCTCTCCTATACAACTGTTTACAATATCAATGATGTCCACATTCTCCTCTTTTCAAACTTGAACACTTTCAACTATAGTAAGCCCAACTCTTGTGGCTCATGATCTTGATTAAGACAAAAGGCACCTCTCATCAACCTTTCATGGTTTTCACATAGGTTTACCACAAACCTAGACACAAATAGGAACACACTCACCTATTCACCTTATATGGTTTTCTAGATTACCACTAACCATTTCAAGATCCATGAACTGCATTACACTATTGCTTTTGTTTATTACAATACTTTACACTAGGAGGATACATAAGAAAATAACACACATGAATAGAAATAGCCACTGTTCTTGATCGTGCTGCTCGATCTCTAACAGCATAGAAAACTGTCATTGCCACACAATAGAAAATAAAATGCTACCAAAGCTGATAAGCGGCCTCGTCATTGGTGATTGACGAGAGGACGCCATTGTCCTCCAACCTCTTGTGCCTCCATCCTCCAATTGATTTACTACTTAGCAAGTTTTTTCTTGAGGCTCAATTTTAGAATGCCCCGCATAAGATAGATGTCGCGTACAAGCAATAGTGCATCCATTTAAAATTGAGGAAAATTTTCTTCTTTTTCTTTATTATTTGAATTTTGACAAATATTTTGGATGAGATACATCAAAAATAAAAATTGGACCCTATTCTACACAAAATGATAAAACTTGACCTTAAAAACTAGCTAAATAAAATGTAATCAAATGACTCGATTTTAACACCAACAGATGTTCTTTCACTACCACTTATGTCTCCCTTCCACACTTGAATTTTTATGTGCTTGCTTTAAAAATAATACCTCTTTGTACTGTATCCTTGCAGTTTATGGAAATGCTCTTAATGGTGGGTCACCTTTGCATTATTTGTCCAACCATTTTCAATGCAGTCACTTTGGCAATATGATTTACTTGCAACCACTTTATTCAACAGAGTTTTTACAGCATCCATTCAAGAGAATGCCATCTCTAGCCAAGCAAGATAATGCTCCTCCAATACTATTCAAACTGAAAAATTATATACTGTGTTTGAAATAAACTTTAATCAAACTCTATAGAAAATCAATTTAATCAGCAAACTGAAATTTAAATTTCATAGCAACTGCAACAGACTTCCAACAGGGAGAATGCAAGATCATTGAAAATTTTATGACACCAAATCATTAAACTCCACAAACATGAATTCTCTCTTGGTGGATGTCTTTCACTAATACACTGCTCCAATGGCATGATATTATTCTTGTTGTAATTGATGGCGTTCAAAAATGAGTTATCACGTCAAAACTTATAGCCACTATTTTATTTGATAATAAAATAAATAAATCTTTTGGTTATAAATAGAAACTGGATTCTAGAAAGGTAAATGAATGAATGATCATTTTTTAGTTTATCATTACATGGAGGTTGATTAAGGATCATAGTTCATCTATAGATTTTCTTCTCTTTTACATTAGGCTCTATAGATGATAGTTACTGGTTTCATTCTAGTATTGTTTTGTGCTCCCATTCTAATAGGCTTTGATTATCTCATTTTTCCAGCATTTACATTTTGATTGCAGTCATAGTTGATCTTTATAATGTGTAGCAAAATATAGAAGGGAATTCATGACTAGATTATCTTTCCTTGGGAGAAACTGAACTAAAAAATAAAATCAACGACTACCATTATGCATTTGTCAGCTCTGAACTACACGCAGGTTATAGTATTTATTAGACTGTAAGGCATTTGTATGTTATGAAACAGGTTGCGATGTTAAAGATAATGCGAAACAAAGAGAAGAGCTTAAAAGATTTAGAGATTTCAACAGTTGATGGCTTTCAAGGTCGAGAGAAAGAGGCAATAATCATTTCAATGGTCCGCTCTAACGCGAAACATGAGGTGGGCTTAATGTTTTGTCAGTCATATATTGTAGATGCAATATGGCATAGTCAGATCTTAAAAATCTCTCTCCCGTGCAGGTAGGATTTCTAAATGACCACAGGCGAATGAATGTGGCTGTAACACGTGCACGTAGACAATGTTGTATTATTTGCGACACTGAAACTGTCAGCAGCGACAACTTCCTCAAACGCCTCGTAGAGTATTTTGAAGAGCATGCTGAGTATTTAAGTGCATCAGAGTATCTTCCTTAATCATCAATATTAGTACACAGGCCATTTAATATGATATATATCTTCTGCTTTTATTTTGGTGGTATGTGGGAGAAGTGTGGAGGGGTGAGGGTAGAGCAGGAGTTGGTTAATAATATTTATTTATTATAAGCAAACACAAATGTGGTATTTTCTTCTTTGTATGGGAATGCAATTTATTCTTTTTATATATACATGCATGCCCATGTAAAAAAGATATGAACAGTGGATATTTTGTGGTGTTCTGAGCACATCTATAGAATATTTTAAGCTGCGACATATTCACCTATCATTTCCCCTGTAACAAAAGTTTCCATTTTCATGTCTGATATTGAATGTAAAGGAATACGGAGGAAAAATAATTGTGAGATATAAATGAGCTTTGTCCATGAGAAATCTGCCATAATATCAACAACTAAGAAGCAAATAAGTCATGATTTTTCTGCAGATTATCACCTGTCTTCAGCTTATTTTATATTTAGAAAATTACAAAGATCCCTTAGACTTAAAGAATCTGAATAATTTGGATGGATCAAAAGTACTAAAAAACAATATAGGCTATGTTTAATTGAAGTCTAATTAATGACAATACTTGAGTTTCTACGAGTTATAACTAGCCGACTTTTAGTATCTTTTACTTTTGCATTAATCTTCCTTGAGAAGATTCATTTTAATTTAGTATCTCTTTATTTTATAATTATTGACCTTTACAGTTTCACATTCATGCATTATTATTATTATTTTATTTTATTTTTGTTTTTTATTCTTTTGTCATTTCTTCATCATCACTTTCTTTTAAGAGTTTAGACTGCAATTCAGACCATCTCATTTTTTTTTGATGGATTACTTGGTGTGGTCCAAAATGTCAATACAAAAATACATAGTTGAATCCAAAAGCACTCTATATTAAATTAACACACTGCAGAAAATTCATGTTTACAACTCATGAAATAAATAAAATAATTATTTTAATACTTGAACAGAGTAATGCTCTTTTAATCAAATTAAATATTCTAGAAAATAAAATAAAATAAAATTTAAAGTGTTGAAAATGAAGACTAAACATATACTAGTGGCACATATTTTTGTTATGAACAAGAAACAATACATAATAACTAAAACATATACATACGTATTGCAACACACATCTTGTCATTATATTGAAAACTATTTAAAGAAATAATGTATTAAAGATAAATAATTGAATGATAAACTTTTAATTGGATTAAATCTTAGATTGTTAATGAGTTAAGATTAATAAATGCAAACAAAGTTTAGCTCTTAAGATGGAGAAAATAGAACAATTTGGATGGATTGGAGATCTTATTCGGTATTTGGCATGTTATTGATTTTGATTTTTTCATTGTTAGTAACAAAATAACTGAAATTGGAATATGTTATTGTAATGATGGTTAGATTCTTGTTATATATATTATGAACTTATTGATGTCAAGGATTAGGCCGCACCCATGGTTTGATCTTGAAGTACTTCATTTCTTTGGAATTATGTATCATAAGATTTATGACATGTTGAAATAAAACATAGTCAAAGCAAAAATTATTTGAGTGCATAAATAAAAATATGTAGATATGCAAATGAACAAAGTAGAATCTTAACTATCAAATTGTGTAAAAACTATGCATCCATAAGGAATACAACTTAGTTTCTTAAACAAACGTTATTACTTTAAAAAATATATAGATGTTTTTCTAAAAGTCCATATGGAGAAAAAGAAGATGAAAACTCATCTTTATTATTGTCTTAAATATATAGATAAGAATAATACAATTTATATTTTATCCATTAGAATAAGATAAATACAACTTAAGGTACAATAATGTAATATTTATTTTGATCCCTCTATTAAGTGCAAGTTAGGTGGGTGAAAATGATGGGGCCTCGACAACTAGCTTATTTTACGTAATAGTGTACACAAATCAATCCATAAAAAGAGAGATGGCTCCCTTGAGCAACAAGTTCTCCCACAATGTAGAAGATGAAGGGAATTGAAGCTGGTAGTATTATAATTAATGTTGAAGTAGGTCCATTTTAATTAATGAATGCATCCTTGTTCAAAATGTTGAACTCATCATGTATATTTCTTGAATTCCTCCTCTAAATTTGAAATGGATGCATGATGATCTTTGAAAAATGTTTTTTTTGTTCCATGCTCAGGTTGAAATTGACCAGACTTAATAATTAGATTTAGGTACAACAACATAATGTAGCATTATGAAAGCATATAGAAGTTGGGGAGAGTGAACACAAGAATCTATGTACTTTCATTACATCTAAAGGTGATGACGATATAAGAGAGTTGTCATCAAGGAGAATAATGTTATCAAGGCTCCAAGTGTGATATTTTACAAACGTATATGAGATGTATCGTAAGGATGTCTCCTAATGAGGTGGATCTAGAAGATATGTATGAAACCACTAAAAAAAGACATAAAAAGCAATTAAAGAAGCTATGGTTTTTATAGAAGCAACAAGAGGAATAATTTCTATGATAGTGTTTGTAACTTCTGTTGAAGAAAGGTCCATTGAAGAGTCATCACAAGTAGATGAAGGTTTGAATGGATTTCCACACAATTAGTAGAGACTAGACCAAACAATAAAATGGCATTATATATGATCTATGTGATGTAAGTACTTATAAAAAACAATGAGACATAAAATTTTACAAACTTTGTTATTGTCATTAAACTATTCATTCTTCTAGTCAATATCACTTGGTTAGGGAATAAGCCAAGGACATAGGGTAAGAGGCATTCCTTGTGTCGCATCCCTCAATTGTACACCTTTTTAAAGTTGTCATGGATTGGTACACCACCCAATTTGTCGATGATTCTCATCAACACCTTAGTTTGATGTTAGAATGTGGACGTAAATGATATTATCTTCTTGTGTTGTTGTGGAGACCTGATCTTACAAGGGTATCTTGCTATGCAGTAATAAATATATAACAATATTTTAGATTTGAATAACACATTTTTAACAAATAAAAAGTATTGAGTTTAAATTGTAATACAAATATAAATAAACTTTAATTATCATTCTTACCTATTGGAATTCTTGTGATATGAGTAATAATAAATAAAATCATATTTTATCTAAATTTTGAACTATAAAAAATGTGAAAGAAATATTAGATATGTCTTGGTGTTGGATTTACAAGAGATGGTCTAAGGAGGGGTTGGGGGATGGAGGTGGAACAAATTAATTGCAAGGTATGGGTGTCATGGAAGGCGACGTTGCTTGGCATGCCATAAATAAGGTATGGTGTTTCCTTTCTCTACATTTTTTTCACCTTGAATGTGTTGGAAAAATGTGTCTCAACCTTTTCTCAAATTTGAAATGAAAGATCTTGGTGCAACTAAACACATTCTTGGGATGGAAATTAAAAGAGATAGAGTGAACAAAAAGTTATAGCTTGGCCAAAGTAAGTATGTCAATTCAATTTTATAGAGGTTTGATATGCAAGATTGTAGAGCATTATGTGTTCCTATTTTAGTTGGAACAAAGTTATTTATTTTAGATTGTCCATCCCCATCAGAGATGGAAGACATGAGCAGAGTGCCTTACCAGAGTGTAGTTGAAAGTTTGATGTATGCTATAGCTTGTACTAGACCAAACATTGCCCAAGTAGTGGGAGTTCTTTCCAAATATATGTCTAATCCTGGTAGAGTTCATTAGGATGCAGTTAAAAGAGTTCAGATATTTGTGTGGTACCTTAGACTATTCCTTGTGTTATCATAGTAATATGAATGAAGATGAGATTTCCCTTGATATTGATGGTTATGTGGATTCAGACTGGGAAGGTGACGTTGATAGTAGAAGATACACCAATGCTTATGTGCTTATGTGTTTACTTTATTTGGTGGTGTGATTAGTTGGATGCGTAAGCGACAGGTTGTGGTTGCTTTGTCCACTACTGAAGTAGAGTATATGGTAGTTACTTATGCTTGTAAATAAGCCATTTGGCTTAAGAGATTATCTTCAGATATTGGAATAAAACAAGGTGTAGTGACAATTTATTTCGATAGTCAGAGTGCGATATGTTTCTAGCCAAGAACTCGACATTTCATGCCAAGACCAAGCACATTGATGTATAGTATCATTTTGTTAGAGATATGGTCGAAGATGGCAGGGTAAAGTTGGTTAAGGTACATACTTTGATGAATGTTATTGATTCTTTAACTAAACATGTGAGCATAGAGAAGTTTAGATGGTGTTAAGAGACTATGGGTCTTTCGACCCCTAGCAATTAAGAGATGAGGTTTACACCCTCTCATTGCTTTTGCAAGGTGTTCGACAAGTGGGAGATTTGTTGGGAAAATGTGTCTCAACCTTGCAATGACATAAATTATTGTTGGTACATAAAGTACTATTCATACAAGAACAACGGTGGGGCACAAGGAGGTCCCCACCACGAGGGGTCTGGGGGGATCATCCCCCTGGTTGCGGGTCTAGGGGGCAACACACCCTAACAGGGGTTCAAGGGTAGCACCCTTAGAAGCCAAAATTTATGTACACTTTCTTATTGTAAATTTGGATCGTTCATCATTATGTCTCATATCTGATAGTCAATATTTTTGTTGGCTTGACTTGCCTTGGAAGGAAACCCTATTTTTTGAGGGCGTTGTATTACAACAATGTATTGTGATGTATTCTAAGAGACTGATAGCGATTGTGTTGTCTTTGGATCTTTAGTTGGCGATATTCTTGTGAGAAGCTTGTTTTGCAAGTATATTGTAATGTTTGTGATTTCAGAATTATATATTGGACAACTTTTGGAGTGTGGGTATTTTCTCCCGAAAGTGTTTTCCCCACGTAAATCACTCTGTTGTTGTATGCATGGTATTTATGTTTGTTTTTGTTTAAGCTTTTGTAACTGTTAAAGATATGTAATTTTTTTGCATTATTCTCCTTTGAAGATTAGTGTAGGAAGTTGCTTTGCTACCTTAACTTCCTTACAAGTGGTATCAAAGCTTGATCACCTTTGGTTTCAGTTGTGGGTTGTTGGGTTTTTTAAACTAATCTAGATTTGAGTGGCAGCTTGTGCAAAAGATACTTTGTGATCTTGTTGCAAGAATTTTCAGATGACATGTTCATCAAGAAGAATAAAGGTGGATAATTTTTTGGGGTATAATTTTGAAATTTGAAAGTTGAAGATGGAGGATCTGTTGATAGATCAAGATCTATGAGATGTTGTTGATGAGAATGTTTCAAGGCTTGCAGATCATACTCAGGTTGCTCAATATGATGTTATGGACCATAAATCCAAGGGTCTAATTAGATTATTCTTGGAAGACTCTGTTTTAATCAATGTCTATGAAGAGACCTCTACACAGAAACTATGGAATAAGCTTGGTGAGATGTATCAAGCCAAAAATTTGGTGAACAAGATTTTCTTGAGGAAGAAATTGTATTCCTTGAGAATGGAAGAGGGTGGACGAATTACAAACCACTTGGAGGCATTCAATAATTTGGTGGCTCAATTGGCATCAGTTGGTGTCAAAATGAATGAGAAGGAGAAATGCCAGATCTTACTGTGTTCTTTGCCTAATTCGTGGGATTCTTCTGTTATGGATATTAGGGGTACTTTTTTTATATTGAAGACTAAGGATGTGGTGGGTTTTCTTTCTGAAGAGATGAGGAGGAAGGTATCCATCAGTGCCAAGGAGGCCCTAAATGTTCATGGAAGACCTAAGAAAAAATGAAAGAAGAATGAGAAGCATGGTAAATCCAAGTCCAAGGGGAGCTCCAAATCTCTTGGAAAGTCTAAATTTATTTGTTGGAACTGCAGTAAGCCTGGACATATTCGTAAGGACTGCAAATAAAAGAAAAAAAAAGAAGAAATTTGATTCTAATTCCAAGTTTGAGAAGGAAGATGTTGATGCATTCATTGTAGCTTTGGTAACTCATGCAAGTAATGATGGATGGTTAATTGACTCAGGTGCATCTTTCCATATGACTTTTAATAGAGATTGGTTTTCTGAATATGAAGAATTTGATGGAGGTAAGGTGTACTTGGGTGATGATTCTTATTTAAATATTGTTGGACATGGTAAAGTTAAAATTAGGTTTCCTGATGGTAAAATAAAGAAGATTAATAGTGTGTTGCATATCCTTGGTTTAGTGCAAAATTTGTTATTTGTGAGCAAACTAATAGATGTGGGTGTGCAGTTATTATTTTCTGATGTAGGATGCAAGATGGTTAAAGGTGTTATGGTGATTGCTAGAGGTGTCAGATATGGCACATTGTATAAGGTTGATGCATGCACTGTTGAGTGCAATAGTACTTATGTGAAAAGAAAGTTAGTGGAAGAGGTGAGGGTTTCATCTTGAGTAGATGGTCATGGATTTTGGGTACCTAAGGGTACCCTTTCTTCTGAATCAAAGTCACTTGCAGAGAAAACTATGTTATGGCACTAGAGACTTGGCCACATTAGAGAAAAGGGTCTAAAGACCTTAAAAAATCAAAACCTTGTTGAAGGGTTATCTGATTTTAATCTTGAATTTGACTTCTGTGAGCATTACATTTATGGAAAATAAAATCAAGTTCAGTTTTACTTGAGTTCTCATAAATCTTGTGGTGTATTAAATCTTATTCATTCTTATGTGGTTGGTCCTGTAGATGTTCCTTCAATTGGTAAATCCATATATTATGTTTCATTTATTGATTATTACAATAGAAGGACATGGGTATATTTTCTAAAGAGTAAATTTGAAGTTTTCAGTTGATTTAAATAATTTAAAACAATGGCTGAGTTGCACACTGGAAAGAAAATAAAATGTTTGAGGATTGATAATGGTGGTAAATTTTTCTCTAATGATTTTGATAGATTATGTAAAGATTGTGGTATTCATAGACAAAATAAAACTCTATATTCTCTACAAAAGAATGGAATTACAAAAATAATGAACAAGACACTGATGGAGAAGGCTAGGAGTATGTTGAGTGGTGTTGGTCTAGAACAAAGGTTTTGGATTGAAGTTGTTGTCACTGCCTGTTGTTTGATTAAAAAAACTCCTACATCAGCTCTTGTTGATAAGATGCCTATAGAGGCATGGTCAGGTCACAAGCCTTCATTAAGACATCTTGGAGTTTTTGGCTATGAAGAATATGCGCATGCATCAAAGGAGAAGCAAATCAAATTTAGAGAACAAGGATGTGAAATGTATCTTCATCAGATATAGTTCTGGTGTGAAAGGATACAAGCTTTGGGATCCTATTACACAAATATTAATACATATTATATGTGTTATTTTTTAGAGAAACTAAGCCTTCTTCTATTACATTGCAGTTAGAACAAAGTAAACAGGAGGATGTGATTCAATTTCCTTCTACACCTAAGAAAGTTGAATTGAGTCTCATAGATAGACAATAAGTTGAGGAGAGATCATCTAGCTCCGAATCTTCAGAAGAGGAGGAAGAACCTCTAACTCATCTTGTTTGAAGGTATACAAGGTAGAGACAGCTACCTAAAAGGTATTCACCTGATGATTGGAGATTTTTTTTTTTTTGAATACTAATATGGATGAACCCAGATTGGTAGAAGAGGCATTAGGTATGAATGATGCAAAATCCTTGCTATGGATGAAGAAATGATAGCTTTGGAAAAGAATGATAGATGGGATCTTGTACCATTTCTTGAAGGAAGAAAACCTATTGGTTGTAAATGGGTGTTCAAGAAAAGATTGGTTTAGATGGAAGTATTGAGAAGTACAAAGCAAGGTTGGTTGCAAAAGGTTACTCTCAAGTTGAGGGTGTTGATTATGGTGAGGTATTTTCTCTTGTTGCAAAAATGACATCCATTAGATTTTTGCTTTCTATTGCTATTGCTTATGATTTAGAGGTTGAGCTAATGGATGTGAAAACTGCTTTCCTTCATGGTGACTTGGAGGAGGATATTTATATGACACAAGTAGAGCACTACATGGTGAAAGGTAGAAGTAAATTTATTGCAAATTGAAGAAATCTTTGTATGGCCTAAAAAATAATGTAAAATAGGGTAAAATTAAGGTGAAGGAATCAATCAATAAAACTCAAACCCTAGAGACCTAAACCAACAATGAAGCACAAATAAACATAGAAATATAAAACATGAAACAATATTACCAATATCTCTATACCATGGTTGATTCACCTCCATTGTCCTTCTCCATCTTACTTTATATGCTTGATTGCCCTCAGATTTTGAGTATGCAACAATAAGCCTAGTGATAATGATAACAAAATATTGAAGATTGTACTTGTCTCCTTGAATAACATGAACTAGTTAGCCTTTAAATGACAATGATAGGTATCTTTTATAAAAAACCAAATTTGAATGGAAGACTGGGATTAAAAGCTATTATGACATGAAAATCAATGGCCAAGATTCTTTGAAAAGCAATGAAATAGGGTTAGGATTAAATTAAGGGAAATATAGGACTTGGTTAAGGATGGATGACAAAGATTAAATTATAAAATAATTCAATCAAGAGTGGAAATTAAATGAGACGTGAAGAGATAAGAATGACTCTGATAAAGAGGTTGGCATATAAAAAGAGGTTGCTAGGTTGTTGGAGTATTTAATTATAGAAGAAGAGGGAAATTTGACTTTAAAATAAAATAATGATTTAATTTAAAAAGTGGAAGAAAAGGAAAAATTAGTGAATAATTAAATAAATAAAATTTATTTAATTTATAGAAGAAGAGAATAATGAATAATTAAATAAATAAATTATTATTTAGTTATAGAAAGAAAGGGGACATTAGTGACGTAATTAAATAAATATAATTTATTTAATTAATCAAAAGGAGAAAATAAAAGGAAAGAAATTAATTAAATAAATAATTAAGATTATTTAATTAGTATAAGTAATATGACTTTAAGCAATAATCAAATAATTAAAATTATTTAATTATGTAGGGAAGAAAGGGGATTGATGAGGAAAATGGTGTTCGTAGGCGAAGGGCAATTTTTAGTGTCTACATTTTGCCCATTTTTTATACAATGTAGTTTATCACGTTGTGTCAAATAAATTTAGTTCAAAAACATGCCCCAATGTGCTAATAAGAAAAACAAGGTAGACCCATGCCCCCTCGATTTTTTTTGCTAATTTTCAAAAAAATTGAAATTTTTTTCCAATAAGCAGTTTAGACAACAAACAATGCATTTATGGAAAAAGTTTCAAAATTTGAACCTTTGGGATGACAAAATTAGGTTTTGGGACCCACTAGTAAGTGCATGCAATAAAAACCCTAACCCTAGGGGGGTATAAATAGAAATTTGGTGGTAATTTTGACCATTTATGCATTTTAACCTTTAGTGAATAGAGAGTTGAGAGCTACCTGCTGTATAAATGTCACCCATTCCACACTCCACACACTGTGGTTTCAGAGTTAGGACCTTCAGATGGACAGAGGCTCCGGGGACCCGATATGTGCACCTTACCCACTTTATAATTTTATCATTTTTTAGTAGTTTTAGGGCTCCAAATGTGAGAAAAAAGATGTAGTGAATGTCATTCGCAAATCTGCAATTGTGTTCATTGGATGTGGGGTTGTTCGCTGCATCCACACAATGCAACACAACTGTAGATTAGGGTTTGGTGATTGTGGTGCAACACAACTATGAAAGTGTGTCACATTAGCTTCCTACATTGCACCCGTGGTCAAGAATGATGCAATCACAAAGTTGAGTCGCATGTGTGCAATTAAACGATGCATGTGAAAATAGGCAACACAAGTGTTAGGGATTGACCATGAATGACTCAAGCAACACATATGCTAAGGTGTGTGACGCAAGTGTGATAATGAGATGCATACACAAAAAATTGACACATTTGTTATGTGAAATGCATTTGCTTTAGGAATGCAACACAATTGCTTGATTTAACTTTTTCCCTAATTTAGGATAAATTTATTTTGCACTCAAGGTCTAATATGTATGATTAGGGTTTTAAATTGGTGCAATGCTCTTGCTTGTGACCATAGGTTAGATTTGACCTGATATATATCCGGGAAAGCTTTCCATCAACATTCCAACTGCGGGAGTAGCTGATAGATGGGGAGAAGGAACAACTCCTTTACCTAGGATTATATTATGTGACATTCATGCCCACTATCAAGGCTAATAGTGGAATTTTGACCGCACTTGCTGAGAGATTGCACTTGGAGACAAGCTCCATCCATTTTCTGATAAGGGAGGCAAGAACTACGTTGGAGGATGTCTAACGGATTCTGAGACTACCCATTTGTGGAGCACGAGTGTTGTATGATCTCGAGCATGGATATCGGGCGATTGAGGCTACATGTGAGCATGAGGACATTGTGGATCTCAAGATCGAGGAGTATGAAATCCGATGGGGGGTCCTGGCCGAGAGATACCATCGATTTGATGTTATATTATGCATAGTCATTATCAGGATAGTCATTCTTGATTGCAGAGGACACATATTTCTCATCGGTTGGGGTGAGATTTTGGTGTTATGCTAAGCAAGGAGACAGTGTATGCAAGGGGACCATGTCTCCTAGCGATGTTATAATTTTAGTTGCATGACGTTGATTATCACAAGGCACAGTTAAACAGTTGCGGCATGACCTTGCTAATGATATGGGATTGGGAGAACATCGGTGTATTATGTCCACCTGTGAGGAGGGAGCTTGGAGCT
>CM021105.1:403951015-404155991 GCA_007115665.2 Sequoiadendron giganteum | reverse complement strand
GAGGGTGATGATGATCATTTATCGTGGTGTCAAAAACCGAGGTACCTGATTGGACAGATAGTCCAATCTCAGCATATCATTGAGATGTACCTTCTAAAGTAGGTACACAAATAGTTTGGCGAGCACCAAGATTTTCTAGTGGGGATAGTAGAGTATGTGTGATCATCACGGGAGATTGGTTAGTGGGGCTAGATGATACCCGTGGTTATAGCCAAGTAGGGGATAGATGCATTACAACCTATTCAGTGGGGTGCAATACCAAAGTTAGTAGGGAACCACGCTTGATTATGATGATTGGTGGGCCACCCATAGGCCCGAGCCATTGACAGATCCTGACCAACTTGCTCTAGTAGAGCGTAGAGGCAAGGGACCACAAGGCTAATTCAGAGGCTGAGGACAGAGAGGAGATGGAGGATGGGGAGATGATGGCAGTAGAGGAAATGATGAAAATGATGGCAGATGAGGGTAGGTAGGTAGATTCAAATAGATATGAGCCTGAGGATTGAGAGTCATGAGATAACTCTCACTCATCAAAGAGGAGTCTGATCATGAGGCACCGAGGGTAGAGGTGGAGAAGGAGAGAGTATAGGAGGAGGAGCTCACCCTGAGGTAGGACAATAGGAGGTGGTGATGGGAAAGGTAGAGTAGGAGATTGGTCACGAGGAGATCAGAAGACAGGAGGTGGGAGAGGAGTGATAGGTCAGGTAGGAGATATTGATGGGGGAGGAGGATCACTTTGAGGATGTGTCGATTAGGGACATATATGGGTCAATAGACTAGAGATTGGTAGACCTATAATCTCAGCTAGATGGAACGAATTCCAAGATATAGGCTTTGGAGGTAGAGGTTGACACCTTGAGGACAAAGAGGGATTTGGCAGTGATTGGTAGGAAGCATGCAAACCAACACTATTTGGATTTCATTGATATTGTTATTGGTTTGTCGGTTGAGTTAGGTTATTAGTTATTCTAAGCTATCTAGAAGGTGAGATATTGTAGGGACTTGTATGAGTGACATGTACCTGTATCCAAGAGGGCACCCCCATACATGTAAAAATGCAACCACAGTAGATCCCATTCACGTAGATCATAGAGCAGGGGTGGAGTTAGCTAGCCGAGACTGACACCATATGATAGACCAACATCAAGTCCCAGGCCATCAGGATCACAGGAAGAGGAAAGACAGGAGCGACAACCCTCCCCATGACCATCCCCTTTGGGAGACATGGGTAGCTCTGGGTAGAGCATATTTGTGATATGTACTAGACACTTATATTTTTTATTGAGCCAACCAACTCCATTTTGGGGGACATCTTGACTTTGTACTATGATACTTTTTGAGATATATATATATGTGTGTGTGTGTGTGTGTGTGTGATGCATATTTTGGGCAGCGATTATATGATCTATTTTCTTATGTTATATGTATTTATTATTTCATGTGTTGATATATAATGCCTTATGATGTTTATGCATTCTCTATGGTTATGTGATGATTCTATATATTGTAATTCCTTATGGATGTCTAATGTATGAGTTATGCTTATCTATTATTTGTATATGATGACAGATAGATGGGTGCATTTAGTGTTATGAAATTATGGATGTATGATGTAAATATGGATGCAATGATATGATATTCTCATGATATGTATGCAATTCTCTTTTATGATTTTTTTTCATGTGATGCAAATGTAATTGATGTGATATACAATTTTCATGTTATGCCAATGAAATGTGTATGCAATATGATGTATATGATATGATATGATTATGAAATGTCATGGCCTCTTATGTACATGCGATGATTATTGCAAATGTATGTGATAATATGTATGTGATGTTAATTCTTTATGAATGCAAGATGATATTATATGATTACAATGTTGGATACCTATATGATAAGCATGCATGATTCCTATGATGAAATTTTGTCTATATTTTTTGTATTTTCAGATGCAATATGGATAAAATAAGATGTCTATGATGATTCCTACATGATTATAACATGATTATGTATGCAAGATATTTTTGTGTCATAGGACACCATCAATATGTGGATAGAAGAAATGTTAGCATGGAGTGAATGGAGACAAAGAAAGATTGATATTTTTCTTGATAGATGATAGGCTTTGCAATTAATCATCATTGGGTGTTGAAATATGACAAATGGACAATAAACACCATGGTATGACATAGACCAAGGTGTGCAAAGTTATCCATTTGCAAAACATAGATAGTCAATAGACAAGGAATGCCATGAATTATACTAAGAGCAACGTTTCCCTAGTCTTTTTGTCAAAACAATACACAAATTGCAATCAAAAGAAAAACTAGGTCATGAGACATCATCGCTCCTCTAAAACCTTCATGGTACATCCTCGAGGTAGCTAGTAACATGACCAAAATTACATCAATAAATATATAAGACAAATTGGACCAACAAAAGTCAACAACCATTTAGATTGCTTGCTAGTGTTTTCTTGTTGAGAGTGAATGACTCGTTAATTTATTGACTAATTGATTGAAAGGTTGATTAATTGACACCATCCTATATTCCTCAACCCAACCAACCTAAGGAATATAGGATGGTGGGAAAAGCCTTGGTGGTGAAGCTAGGGCAGTGGTGAAGCTTGGTCGATGAGGTCTTGGCTGCCATAGCTAGGTTGGGATAAACCTGGAACAAAATTCCTGCCCTTAGTAGTTGTCATTGCCGATGTAACCAAATGACTATTTTTAGGTTAGAAACATGTATAATACGTCAAGTCTAGTTTTGATAATGTAACCACCTAAATAAGGAAAATGATAGAGTTGATATATGACAATGTCTAATTTTAGGAAGGACACGTCCTATATAAAAAAAATGATAAGACTGGATCTAGTTTCAGGAAATGAGGCAAGTCGTATAAGACATCAAGTTTGGTTTTGAGAATTCCACCTCTTGTATAAGACTTTTAAGTGACAAGTTTGATGTTTTGACTGATTGGGCAATTGACCGATTTGGTTTGAAGACTTGTTGGATAGTTTTTCTTGTTGATTCATGATTTTGTTAAGGCTCCGATGATTGTTCATGTCTGAAAGTGTTTGAATTATTATGTTATGGATGATGATAGACTCAAAAAACCCTAAAGGACCAACCTAGGGGCTCAAGGGATCATCAAAGATGGCCTTTCCTATGTAAGAATGTGTAGAGACCTCATAGTTTGATGAACTTTGACCTTGTTTTATTTATTATCGATTGAATCATGATTGACTTTATTCGAAAAACTGGAAAGGACTAACCCAGTGCCTTGAGGGCCCATCGATTGATGGCCTTGCCTATGTTATACATGTAGAGGCAACGTAGTTCGAAAAACTTTGACTTACATGACTGACACTGACTCTATTTTTGAGATTTTTGAATGTTATTTGGATGTTTTTGGATTTTTGACATGTTTGATTTTTTTTGGATTTTTGAATTTTTTTTTTTTTGGGTTTTTGAAATAATGACCTCCAATACAAAGTCTAGGATCCATTGAAGATGTTGGTTAAGTAATTCCCCCCCAATTGGGTATAAGACTAGTTTATTAGGGGTGAAACTAGATAAGCCTTATTGTGGATAAATGTGCAAGGCGAAAGAATGCAAAATGATAATTGTTTTAGGCTATGGGAAGGACAACAAAGCATTATTATGGATGACATGAAAAGTGTGAAGAAAAATTTATTATGAGCGAAGGGTGGAAAACCAAATAGAATGATGGTAGATGATGGAGAAAAGACTAACTACACATGGCACCTGTTTGCTAGGTTTTCACCATGGTACTTATTCAAAGTGCCACCGAAGTGGTTTTCACTATTGGACGAATAATTTCTCTTTACTATTTTTTGGTGTCACCAAGATGCATGTTTGGTAGGTTTTCATAAAGGTGACAATTTTTTCAATTTTTTTATTTTTTTTGTATTTTTAGGTTTTGACATGGATCTCTAAAGCTAGGTGTAGAATTTGTGCAAGTGCAAGCTATTAATAGGCTCTAAAAATGGTTCCCCTTCAAGAGTTGGAAGCTAATATGATCCTGATCTGTATACTATCGTTACCATGTATGGACCCAACCAATTAGGTTTAAACTTGCCTAGCTTCTCTCATTCCACTTGATTCTTAGGGTTTTCCATTAAAACCAAGTTACCAATGTCGAAGTATCTAACCAATACTTTATTATTGTAGCTATGACGAAGACAATTTTGATAAGCCTTTTGATGGACCAATACATTTTATCTTCATTCGTCTAACAATTCCAACTCATGCATTCTAAATATGTGATATTCTTCATCATCAATAAGCTCTTGCATGGATACCCTAAGGGAAGGTAACTTTACCTCGATAGGTAAGATGGCCTCGAAACTAAAGACTAAAGAATATGGTGTGGCTCTTGTGGGAGTGTGAATACTAGTGTGGTAATCCCATAAGGTGGGATTGAGTTGAAGGTGTCAATCACAACCAACATCATTGGCAATGTTTTTGAGGATTTTGATAATGGTTTTGTAAGATGCACCGGCTTGGTCATTATCTTGTGGGTAGTATGGAGTGGCAAAGTGATATTGGATATGGAATTTTTTTCATAGTTCACAAAAATCTTTTTTCTTAAAAGGATGGCCATTATCACTTATGATGGATTATGGGACACCATACCTTAAAATGATGTAATTAAGATTGAATTTAGATATTTGTTTTCCAGTAATGTATGTTATGAGAATAGCTTCAATCCATTTGGTGAAGTAATTGATCGTTGTGATGATGAACTTATGGCCATTAGATGAGGTGGGATGGATTTTTCCTATGAGTTTGAGTCCCCATTGGGTGAAGGGCCATGGTAATGTGATCGGTTGTAGTTCCTGAGTTGGTGCATGTATCAAGTCTCCATGAATCTAACACTATCAACATTTTTTGATAAAATGGTATGCATCACATTCCATTATGGGCCAATAGTATCCAACATGTATGATCTTTTTAGCTAGAGTAGGACCACTAGAATGGGCTCCACATATTCATTGTGTACCTCTTGTAAGGTTGTTTGTGCTTCATTAGTATCGAGACATCATAGGAGGGAGTTGTCTAGGCTTCAATAATAAAGAGTGTCATTGATGGTGGTGTATCTAGAGTTCTTACAAATGAAATTCTTGCATTGAGTGGTAGATAGGTAAGAGGGAATAACTTGGTAATGTAGGTAGTCATAAATGTCTTTATACCAAGGGGAGTTAGGACCAACAAGTTCACACACCATCTTAGACTTGGGAATATAAAAGGTGGGGATCAATAGTTTTTCTACCAAGAACTTGTATTATGGCACATTATCTGGGATATTCAAGAGAGAACTGATTGTAGCCATCACATCGGCTACCTTGTTTTGGATTTGAGGGACCTACCAAAAGATTATGCCATCAAAGTACTATTTGAAATTGTCAACCATCTATTTATAAGAAGTGATCTTCTCATCCTTTGTGTCATAGTCATCATTAAATTTTTAGATAACCAATTGTGAGTCACATTATACCTAAAGGATTTTGATCTTCCATTTGATAGCCATGTGAAGTCCTATGATTAGAGCTTCATATTTTGTTAGATTGTTGGTAAAAGAAAAATAAATTCTAAATGACTTAGGTATGGTATCTCCTTGGGGTGTAACAAACATTATGCTTGCTCCTAAACCATGACTTGTGTGAGATTTTTCAAAATATAGCTTCCATGTGGTTGAAGTTTCCAATGTTAATATAGACTCATTAGGGAAATATGAAACCAATGGATGATCCACTTTTTTAGGTGCATCTACAAGTTGGTCGGCTATAACTTGTACTTTTATTGCTTTTTGTTCCAACATATTGAATGTCATATTCACTTAGTATCATTACCCATTTAGCTAATCGACCCATCAAAGTTGCTTTGCCAAGAAGATATTTTAAGGAATCTATTTTGGAAATGAACTTAGTTTGATTATTCAACATATAATTGTTGATGGTGTTTTCTGCACAACAACAACTCAGACAGAATATGATATCCCATCTCTCTTGAAAGGTAAATCTCTATGAAAAAAAAAGAGATAACCCCAAGGTCTCTAATGTCAGGTCTTGACAATGCAACAAAACAACTCAGAGATAATGTGAAAATGTTGGTAATCACAATGGGACCTTACTACGAGCAAACACTGGACTTCAAATTTATCAGATCTAAATAATGAATTGATACTTGGAATCTTGATAAATAAAGAAACATCAAAAAATAAAGGTTTCAAAGATTATTCTAAGACTACTTCTAACCCTAAGATTGAAAATGCCAAAAGATAAAATGCTCAAAATGGACCGATCCCTCATAAACTACTCTCTGTTTAACCTAGATGAATCTGAAATTTTACAGAAATAGTGCAATCTTCTAAGGTATTTAAAGATTTTCAAATCATAAACATTCATTCAGTCAATTCTATTGCAATTGAGATGAACAAACCCTTATAACTGAACTAAGCACAATTTTAAGTCCAGGCTAACTTTGCAAAGTAGTTAACAATCAGCTAACTGCAAAAAGTATGGACTAGAGATAACTGCAAACATTCTAAACATGAAACCCTAAGCATTACCAAACTATTTAACTACAAACTTATAAGCAATTTCAAAGATAGAAAAAAAAGAACCATGCCAGATGAAACTCCACAAGATAGATACCAAACCACAATATCTCTTATATTAAATCATCCAAAATAGCAACAACTCCAGTTTTATGTTACAACACTTGCTTGAGAATAAAAACTAAGCCGCTCTAATATCACTTATCTATTTTCTTCCTATCTCTACCCTTGTCAATCTATCTATTCTTCTATATCTCTAAATGAGGTGACATCCCTGTTTTATAGAGAATCATTAAGATAGGTCGGCCCAAAAGATAATTTACAATAAAACATGACCTACAAGAGGTCGGCCTCAAAGATATTTGAACATAACATGAAATGTTCCATTGGCACCAATTTCATCCAAAACAACCAAGATACCCAAAAGGTCGGCCCAATACATGTGAATAATGGGAAGCACAAATATTGATGTAACCCTATATAGCTACTCCCCATCCTTGTCTTTAGCTCGATCCTCTTCACCATGTATGACCAACAAGACTCTATCCAACTCAACAACAGGTGGCACTGGCAAAACCCTAATCCTTCTCTCAAGAGACTTGATGTCATCCCTTGCCTGCCTAACTATACCATCCCAATCAGCCCTATTAGTCAAGTATTTGTCCATGATTGCGATATAAGTTGCAACATCATCCAACTGATGCCCAGTAACTGGTCCTTCATTGACTGGAGAATAAACATCTCTCCACCATTTCTTAAGTTGCTCCAGATTAAGATGTTTCAGAGCAAACTTCTTCCTTCCAGTCATGACCTCAAAGAATGAGATGCACTTATCATGGATACAAGTCAAAGTGTCCTCAATCTATCTTGCTTGTTTATGGATCTTTCTCAAGGCCTTTTTCCTCATTTGCAAGATTTCAAACCACTCCCAAGGTTCAGAAACCCTTGGAAAAGGAAGAATCCCACACTTTACCAGTTTATCTTCTGTGAACCCCATGATTGTTGTGGTTTTCTGCAGTAAGAGATCAGTATCCTCCTTATCTTGAGCCAATACAGCCTTCAACCAATCAATCAACCTCATAGCATCCCCTCCAGTTGACAAAATGTCCTTAATAGCATCATCTCCTTTGGTTTGGACATACTGCAACCAAGCAACTACAACATGTGTGGTGCCTTTCATCTTCTCAAGCTTGAAGATTGTCTCCTGAGGAAAGAAACCTACAACAGAGGAGGAAGAGCTAATGGCTTGCAAAGGTTTCATCAATTCTTGCAAGTACCTCTTCAGTTTCTCATTCTCCCTCTCTAGCTCATGCCTATTTTGCACAACCTTCTTCAACCTACCCACAATCGTAGCACTGGAGCCTTCATATTCCTCAATATCCTACTCCATAGAAGCATGCCCCAAGTCAACACTTTGCACATGATAATCCTAGGTAGTCACATTGTCTCTATCTTTATTTGGAGCAAGGGTAGCAATATGGGCCACCCTGTTGCCTGATCCATCTCTTTCAATCCGAGACACAACCCTAGATTTCTTCTTAGTTTTTTTCTTTTTCCACATTAGCCATAAGGACATCCCAATTTGGAGGAGCATCCTCCACTATCACCATTTTTCTCTTAAACTCTCTCAATAACCAATCTGGAATAGTAGACCCAGTAGGCACTGTATTTTTCCCATCTTTCTCCTGTTCCTGTTGATCCTCAGTTGCATCATTTCCAACACTTGATACTTTAGGGATATCCATGACTAGATTCTTCTTATCCTACAATTTTTCTTCCACAACAACCTGTACCGGTCACGGGGCCCTAGTTGGTACTTCCTCCTTCTATGGAGACTTGTTCGATTGCTCCTTCCCAGGTGAATCTGCATGTGCCACCAAGGGAGATTGGATCACCCTGTCAATTTCTGCCTCTGCATTATAAAGGTCTCCCTCTTGAAATTATTCTTCGCCCAAACCTTTAGGATCTTCATCCTTCTTTGGTTCCTCCTGTGTGCTACCAGCATCCTGAGGAATGCAGACACCTACCTGTTCAACCACAAGAACACTCACCGAAACATCCTCCTTTGCTGCAGTATCCCTTGGGGAAGGAGTCCTTGACCTCCTCATGTACACTTGTGTCTTTTCCCCTGATCTTTCCACCTCTACCACTGGTGGCTCAATATCCTTATCAGTTTTAGGAGCCTCCTCTACTATCTGTGATAACTTTGTAATCCTTCTTCGCTTTGTCAATGGAGGAAAAATTTATGCCTCCTCCTCTTCTTTGTTCTTTTCAATTTCTTTCCTCTAGGCATGTCTCCTCTTCTTAGCAACAAGCTTCCTCTATTTACTCACCTCTGCAGCCTTCTCAACCTAAGTATCCCTAACTTAGATTTTGAAAGGAGAATCCACCTTTTCCTTGCCCTTAGGATCTAGTTCAAGTGAATCTCCAAAAGCAAAGTGAGACTCCAAGTCTCCCATTAGATCATAGGTACATGGGATACCCTCACTCTCCAATTCTAGGATCTTGTGTTCCAACCACATTTTGGTGTACTTAATCATTGAGGTCATGACTTGATCCAACTCTATTTTTTCTTTCTCTAACCAGTCAACTTATCCAACTGGCTTATCTTTCACTGCCTCATAAACATGACCCTAAATTAAGTTTCCATCCTCTTCTACTTGATCAAGGATGACCCTCACATTGTATAGCCTTATCAAATCCACTGGAAATCTGGAGAACTTCCTCTTTTTTACCTAAAACTCATTAGCAAGGTTAATCCAGTAATCTTCAATACTAACCTTATGGCTATATTCCTTGCTGGCCTTCTTTTGTGCTTCACTAGTGATGTCAAACCTCCCTATCTTGGAATGGAAAGAGAGACCAAAATTACTCATCTCCTCCTCAGAAGCATGAGTAGACTGTATAGAAGAACCTCGCCCATTCCTATCTTTAAGGGAAAGTCATTCCCAAAACCTGTCTTGTGCATTTCTCCCTTCACAACATTGTCAAAGTCACAAATTTGTCTAGTGACTTCCAACAATATGATATGATCAATAGGGTACCTAGGGAGTTTGTAGGGAGCCCTTTGAAAACCATCAATTCTAAGGTAAGAGAAAGTGGGGAACTAGATAAACCATGCCCCATATCTCCTTATCAATTCTTTAGCCCTTTCAAAAATTCTCATATGCTTTGCACCTTGGAGCAATTTGGTGATGTACATTGTGAAAGCATCATTGGATCTCTTATAGCTTCCTCTAGTTAGGTGCAATTGTGGATATACTTCATATATAGCATCCTGTCCAAAGGTACCCCTAGTGCTCAACCCCTTGTATGGGTAAAGTCTTGCCAATGAATACACTAGGTAGGAGGTCATAGTAAAAGTCTTGGTTTGCAAGACACTGCATAACTGCTAATGAATCACTGCACTGATGAAACCTGCCTAGTGATAATCAATTCCCTACTCCATTCTAGCAATCACATTGAACATCCAAGTCTCGAACACACCTGCACTCTTCAACCCCACTAACCTACTGAGAAGAGTGATGACATTGTACTACTCTCTCTTAAACTTGAGCCTAAATAGTTTCTTGGGAAACTTGGATAAATGGGACTTAGGATTCTCCAACCAAGATTTGATCACCTGCTGAGAATTAACTACATTTTCCTCATAATACTTCCTGGCACCATCCATATCAAAAGCCACCACATGTGATTTTTCAAGCATATCAAAGGTTGCAGCAATGGAAACAGGGCTGAAGCCTGCTAGAACCCTTCCCTGCAAACCAATTATCCTTTGTGTCCCCCTATCATAGTTCCTGGCACACTCAAGTACCAATTCATAACAATGCACCGTGGAAGGGAAACCTACTACATGAGCCAATCTGGAGTCCACAATTCTCCTAGCCAACAAAGGAGGGCTCGGTGCTAACATCTCAGCCTTAAATTCCTCATAGTCCCACATACCCACATTAGTATCAGTGATTCTTGACCAAATGGAAGTCACCTTGCTCTCAGGAATCCGACTCTTTATGTCCAATTTCACTTTCTCTGCATCTGAGATGGCTGAAGTCTCTACACCTGGATCTGATGCCTTCCCTTTGCCTTGACCAACAACATCCTGTCTTGATCCTGCCTACAAAAAAAAAGATGACCACAATAAAATACACAAGAAACAAGAAGTGCAGGAAGTCAATATCCTAAAGTTCATGATTTATCCCCCCTCGCGGATTCCACACTGGTGAGAAATTTTGGAAAAATCCATACAAGGCGGATTCCAGCGAACCAAGCATGCCAACTCCCATAATATCATTTCAATCCATCAATTAACAAAGGAATAACCCAAGAGATACTTAGCATAAGTTCATTTAATCTATGAAATACGTCATCAATAAACAAGTCCCTCATAATCATCAAATTCAATACCCTCCCAGAAAACCCAGAAGAATCCGCCAGAGACGGATTTTGGCAAAAACAACAGCAATTACAACTAACCCGGGAAAATGGAGGAGACACGGAACATTCAGGAAAATCCGGAGGGAACAGATTTTGGCGAGAACTAGATATATCACCACCCAAGCACAAAATCGGCAAATTGACCCGACTACAGACACTGGGAAAATCTAGAGGAAGCGGATTTTGGCGAAATAGACGAAATCCGGCAAAAAGTGGTTAAAGAGAAAGAATAGGGAAAGCCCGGGGAAATCCAGGGAAAGCAAAATTCCGCGAGGACCTCGAAAACCTGAACCCGTCCACATCTTTCCTACTTTCAGCAAAATGATTTGAATAACTCCGGATCTAAGAGTTGTACCCCGACAACGACCTAACCTAGATCTCCAACGGATCACATATGAATTTAGAACACTCCTCACTACATTTAGAGGTGGAATGGACATGCCCTAGGTTAAAACCCCCAAAATATTTTCCATGAAAGTACTAAGAACCAGGCACGACTTGCTCACACACTAAAAATGGAAATTTTAAGACCAATGCAAGAAATCGTCCAAAAGAAATAATACCAAACCAAGAATAAACATTCAATAACCAATGCAGTGGACTGGTACAACAATGAAAACCCCCAAAATGCCCAGTGACAACGCGCATACCCAAGGAAATCAGGAAACCACGAAAGACCAGAAAGCAAATGAAGCGAAGTAATTGAAAATCAACCAGAGAAAAGGAGCATATCAACATACCATGAGAGCGAAAAGGGCCGAATTGGTGATGCCAACAAATAACTGTCGAACGCAAGAAGGATAGAATCCATGCACACGAAACTCAAATGCAATAGTTGAAATGGCTCGAAATCAACAATACAGTAAAACAGCAGAAGCTCCAAGACCCAAGCTCAAACGATAAGAAAATAAACAAACTCAAATGATCAATTACTTCCCAAAATCCAATATATCAATGTCCCAAAAGATTTGCACAAACACCATTAATGCGGTCGACAAGACAACCAGGACCATAAAAATTCAGAGATTCGACAAGGTAATGGATTTCAGAGAAATCCGAACCAAACAGATTTTCCCGAATCCGGGTCAAAAGGTAGTTACTTCCAGACATCGAAAGAAAACCGGGAGAATGCAGCTTAGGCGGATTTTCCTGAGAATAGTGAAAACTCTGAAAGAATCTAGAACCCAAGATTTTCAATAGAATTTATAAGTGTGCCACTTCAACTGGAAAGATGGACATGAAAGCACGGGCCAAAAGCAAGAAAAACCCCCAAAAAAGAATGGCCAAGACACCAAAAAGCGAAAAAAGAGGTTCCCCACCTTCAGTGGGGTGTGTGTGCAAAACAACTGCTCAACAAATGACAACTCCGCTGGGGAAATGCTCCAGAGCATTTCAAGGATAAACTGGAATTAGAAACCCAGAATCTCTGGTTCCAGTCCTCTCATCAAGACACCTATGGAAAAAGTTTTAGAAACCACAAGCAAGAAGACCTTTTCCTATACTAGAGTCCAAGTGTGTGTATTATGCATTCATTCATATCCTGTAAGTGCAATAGGAACTAGAGAAAATCTGACCAAGCTACATGAGAGTTCAAATTTCAAAAGCAACTTGGATAGAGCCTCGCTGCCAGTCAAATGTCCATAGCCCCAACGAGGTTATCGTTGTGACCCTCCCAAGCATAGCTCTATGGTCAGTCAGGCGTCTATATCCCCAGTAGAGATACTAGAATACTCCTGATAAGGTGAAGCTTACTTAAATTTTCAAAATTTTCATTTTCTCTTTTATGTTTTATAGAACGTTTCTTCTTCACCTTTGTAAGTAATGAAACTCACACTTAGGGATGAGGAACACAGTGGCACTGAAGTAGAATATAAGTTTTTTCACAGGCCAAATCACTCAAGGATCCTATGGAACTCCAGAATCTTTAATTTTAGTATGAAAATGTGGGATCCAAATATATTCCAAAGTGTATCTTGAAACAAGTGATTCTAATTCCAAGCACAAGGGACATTAGATAAAATAAGTCCACTCTTTAACTCTGGAAAACTGATTAGAGTTTATAAAAGAAATTTTTAGAACAATCCCAAGCAAATATCCCATTGTGCAGATGCAACAGCCCCAAGGAAACAAGGAACCCAAAGCAAAAGACGACAACGAAAAGCAAAAAAAACCAAAGCAAACCTAAACTACCAAATAAAAACTAGGAACAAAAAGCAAAGTAGAAAGAAAACCTACTCTAACTATGTACAGGATGAACTGCAAATAGTTCAAGGTTGAAAATAGTGCTTCAGGTATTGCCTATTAACAGGCAGCTGGATATCCTCACTAGTGAGGGTTTTCAAATGAAATGCATTATCTCCCAGAATTTCTGAAATCTGGTAAGGACCAAGCCAAAGTTTATCAAATTTACCATGCTCTCCCTTATGATCATGGGCTTTATCCCAGTAAAGAGCTAAGTTAGAAATTCTGAAGGCCTTCACCTTAGCTCTCCTATCAACCATATTTTTACTACACCCCGATGCTTAGAAAATTTCTCTAGGGCTTCATCCCTTTTCTCTTCCAAGTGCAACAATTCAGCCAGACGGGCTTCACATTTATCTTCTTTATTATAGTACTCGTTATTAAACTGCAGGGTAGGGATTTTCAACTGAATAGGAAACACATGCTCCAAACCATACATCAGGTGATAAGGAGAAGTTCCTATGGATGCCTTCTATCTAGTACGGTCAGCCCATAGAGCAAATTGGAGCTGGGTGTGCCATTCCTTAGGATTTTGTTCTAACAATTTACGGATAACTGTTAGTAGGTTCTTATTGGAAGACTCAGCTAAACCATTCCCCTGAGGGTAATAATTGGATGAAAATTTAATAAAAATCCCATGATCAAATGCCCAATTAGAAAACTTCAGTGATGCAAATGCAAGACCATTATCACAGACCAGAGATAGTGGACAACCAAAATGATTGATAATTCCTGATTCAAGAAAATTGATTACCACATCCAAAGTACACTATTTGCAAGCAAGAGCCTTCGTCCATCTAGTAAAATAATCAGTTATGGTAAGAATATACCTTTGGCTACATAAGATGGAGGATTAATTGGACCTATGAAGTCCATACCCCACTAAGCAAATGGTTTTACCTCTATGACAGGCTGAAGTGGGAGAGCTGCATGTTTTTCCTTACTTGTCGTAGTCTGACATATGTGACAAGTCCTCACATGTTGGTGTGCATCTTTGAACAAAGTAGGCCAGTAATATCCCGCCCTCAAGATCTGGTGTGTAGTGGAGGACGTAGAACCATGGCTTGTGCCATATTTCTCATGAAATTCGGTCATTACTCTAGCAGCTTCTTCTTTTCCCAAACATCTTAAGTATACACCCTCATGATTTCTTTTATACAAAATAGCTCCTTTCATCATAAAAATTCCACTCTTCAGGCGCAAGGCCCGCCTCTGAACTGTATTAAGGTGTTCAGGACACTGCTGATTCAACAAATAGAAGATGATTTCATCATACCAATCTCTCGGAGATACCTCTTGAAGGTAATAATGTTGAGTTGTGAGATCAAGACCAGTCTCAGCCATTATCTTCGTAAGTCCTTGTCCTCTTACTAATTTCATGGGCTAGATTTCCAGATCATATTCCTGCAACATGGTCACCCATTTGGCTCTTTGTTCACCTAACTCATTCTGCATCAATAACAACTTTACTGCAAGACCAGGCACTATGGCAAAAAAATTATTTCGCAAGATATAATGCCGAAACTTCTTCACTACTCTGACCAAAGCATAGGCCTGTTTTTCTACATTGTGATATCTTAGTTTTGCATCTTTTAAGGGAGTACTCATGAAGGCTATAGGGTGTTCACCACTTTGGTCAGACTTTTGAGTTAACATTGCGGCACATGAGTGATTAGAAGCGAATGAATATATGTAAAATGGCTTAGTATAGTCTGAACTCACCAATAGAGGGGCCTCAACAATAGCTTTCTTGATTTCTGCAAATGCCTCCTTAGTTTTTGCATTCCATTTTATTTTTTCTTCTTGTTTCAACATAGCATTCAATGGTTTGACTATTTCTGCAAACCCAGTGATAAATTTCCTAACAAAGTTAATCTTACCAAAGAATGACTTCATCTCTTTCTTACTTGTAGGAGGCTTAATCTTCAAGATAGCCTATATTCTCTTAGGATCAATAGCAATACCTTGTTATGAGATAATATGTCCTAACAACTTTCCTTTTGTGACTCCAAAAATACATTTCCTTGGATTAAGTGAAATGCCAAACTCTCAACATCTTTGAAACACCTTGCATAGATCCGTTATGTGATCACCTCATTTCTTGGAAAAAATAGTCAAATCATCCATATAAATAATGATGCACTTACCAATTATATCCTTAAAAGAAATGTCCATAGCTCTTTGGAATGTCGCTCCAGCATCGATCAACCTGAATGGCATCCTTCTATAAGCAAAGGTTCCCCATTTAGTAGTGAAGGCAGTCTTGTGCCTATCTTCATTCTGCACCATGACTTGGTTGTATCCAGAATACCCGTCCAAAAAGGACATCATTTGAGATCCATTAACAATCTAAAGTACCTCATCTAGTGAAGGAACTGGATAATTATCCTTTTCTGATACTCTATTAAGATTCCTAAAGTCTACACATAACCTAATTTCTCCATTATTTTTCCTTACTGGAACCAAATTCGCCACCCAAGTAGAGTGTCTTATCGGAAATATAATGCGTGTTGAAAGCAGTTTCTGCACCTCCTTCTGAATAATGGGATCTAACAAAGCATTGATTGGCCTTTGTCTCTGTCTAAAAGGTTTGACATCTGATTTTAAAGGGATGGTGTGTGTAATGATTGAAGTATCGTATGTCTTCAAATCTTCATAACTCCAAGCTATCACATCATGATATGTATGCAAGGTATCGATAATTCCCTTTCTTTCATCTTGAGTACATACCTTTCCAATAAAAACATTCTTTAAGTCATCTGGTGTCCCCATATTATATGTTTCACACTGGCTACTGAGAGACTCCATTTTAGTCTGTTGCTCTTGATCTCTTATCTTATCTAAATCAAAAATTCACTCAAGTTGCACCATACCCCTTGGAATGGTATTAGTCTTCAAATTGATGATTCCTCCAAAGTCAATTTCTTCTTCCTGAGGCTCTACCTCATCAATAACTTGGGAAGCAAACACATCTCAACTTGTAATAAAGTCCAGAATTTGCTTATCATCTTCAAATACCTGGAAATTAGTAATGTTGTCAGGTACTGAAGGCACTGGAGTGAGCTTGACTGTAAATTTCTTCAATCCTGAAAGTGACAAAGGTTGCAAGGTGCTAGCAGCTTGTGCTAGAGAATCAACAACTTGATTTTTGTTTTGAGGGATCAACTGAATATTAAAAGCATTTAATTCCTCAATGAGATCCCACACTCTATGCCTGTAATTGGTCATTCTTCTGTCAAGGCATGAATACTATTTTCTTACTTGTTTGATTACTAACTCTGAATCTCTGAACACTTGTAATATCTTAACTTTCTTCCTTGATGCCATTAATAAGTCATGGATCAGAGCTTCATATTCAACAACATTATTAGTGCATTGGAACTAGTGTCTATGAGCAATGAAATATTTCTTAACCTTAGGACTGATCAATTCAAATCCTGCACCAACACCCTGCTTGGATTTAGATCCATTGAATCTTAATGTCCAAAAACTATCAGGTTCCTTTGGTTTCAATTTATCCTGTTCTTTACCAAGGATAGGAGGCCTTTCAGGAAGCACTAGGTTTTTACTTTTATCACTGTTTAATCCTTCCTGCACATTAAGTCCAATAGGTGGAACTAGATTAATGATTTTTTGTATCTACAGGACAACAGTCTGACACAAGCCACATTACAACTCAGAGTGAGGGGCATCATGGACTCTGCACCAATTTGGAAGCAATAGTTCTTGAAATGTCATGCTTCCTTTCAGTTGTATATGATCTTCCATACACTTTTGGATGAACTCCTAAAAATTATCCAACAAACCAAGCTGCTTGTCCTCTTGATCACTTATTTCATCTTCTTGTTCAATTAATGTCCCAGGACTGTGTTTATTTGAAGAATCTTGTAACATGAAAACCTCTTCATCTTCTATAACTGATGCAACCAACACATAGTTTTCCATACCAACCTCAGACACTAATACTTCATTTGAAACATTCTGATATTCCGTGATTACATACTTCATTTGGGGTTCTCTTTCAATTTTGATATGGTTTGGGACTCCTTTCCATGGTAACCACATATAGGAATGGTATGTAGATGTATATCCATTTAGTGCCTTAGTGAAGTCTCTTCCTAGGATCAAACCATAAGTATCAGGAATGTCAACAACTTAGATATTGATCACTTGTTGCACCCTAGGGTTTGATGCAAGCTGCGTAGGGATCATGTTCAATTCTCCAACTACACTCACTTTTGTTTTATCCAATTGAGTAACCTTCTTTTGAGAGGTTATAGGGGTAATACCTAATGATTTGCAAATGGAAAAGGGCATAACGTTCGTAGAAGCTCCTGAGTCTAGAAGACAATTATGCAAATTCTTTCCAAAAATACGAACATAAATTAGGAAAGGAGGAGTTTCCATCTTGCCTTGAAACAAATTCAGATGAGTATCAGTTTGTGAAACTTGACCTTTATCCTTATCTCCCCTCTTGTCTACAGGTGGGATTTGACTTCTAGGTGTTTGAGAATTAGAAGACCTAGTAGCAGCATCATTGGTGGCTACCCGTTGTGGTGTTATATTTGAGCTAAATGATCCAAAAATTGCATTCCTAACAGCAGGAATTCTTAACAACTCAAAAGGAGAAAGACTTACCTTTACTTTCTTGAACTCTTTAGTCACATATTCGCCCAATTTCTCCACATTCATATCAGCATGGGCTTCCTTGCAGCCACTGGCCTTCTTATCCTTAGATACTTCAGCATTATTTCTCTTTGACAGGTATTGTGTGGGTACATGAGGATAGGGTGGATTATTACTCGCTTGTGGATCTGGTGGAGTGTTAAAATTTTTAGGAGGGATCGAAGTAGTGAAAGTACCTCCAGTTGAAACATCTGAACTTCTTCAACACTAACTTCTTCCTCATGCAAAGGGCCATTATCAGTCTCATTGTCCTCATTAAACAACTGGGAAATCTCATCTTCATTTAACACCTGCTCAGTCTCATTTTCTGTAATAGATACTTCTTCTGGTTCATTTTACTCACCTTTGGGGAATGGGGCATGATTAAGTACCAGTACTGGTGAATCATAGGGGTTTGAAGGTACAATTTCATGTCCAGTGGAATTATTGTCCACTTCATACTAGAAGATGGAAGCTGTAGTTTGAAATTCAGTGCAATCTAGCTCAGAGTGTTGACTTATTTTATGGAGCCTACACCATCCAGATAAAGTTGCTTCTGCTAAGTATACACCATTCAGAGGCTTCTCCTCAGTAGTGGGTTGATCCAAGGGAGTAGGAATCCCTCCATTATTTGGTCCAATATTCCAAGACCTATTCTGCCTAGGCTGTTGCCCTCTATCAAATCCTTGTCCACCTTGTTGATTTCTATCAAAATTCTGACCAAGACCTTGTCTCCTATCAAAATTTTGACCAGAACCTTGCCCTCTATCATAATTTTGATTTCTGTCAAAGTATTGACCTCTTTCAAATTTCCTGCTTTCCCTTCCATAGTTAGATTGTATATTATTCTGAGCAGCCTGAAGTTGGCTATTCTGATTTCTCAAATAAGTTACCTTTGTATTCAACCTCTTCACTTGTTCAGATAATTCATCCAACCTCTTCTTAACCAGACTATTAGGTGGTGCTGGGTTACCACCAGAAGGATATCCAGGTAAACCCTTAGAACCAACAACCTGATTCAAAACTTCTGAATTCTACAAGTATGTAGGAAAACCAGCTTGTTGCTGATGAAGGGGATGATTAACTCTTTGCTGCGGATATGAAGTCATAGGTTGAGTTTGATTCAAAGGCAGACCTAGATGAGGAACCAAAGGTAATGAAGGTACTAGATTCATGATTGGAGTATGACTGGTCAAAGCCTAGTTAAGAGCTTGAATTTGTCCAGGTGAGCTGCAGGTCCTAGAGAAGGTAAAGGTCTTGATAAATGTTGCCTCAAGTCCGTACTTACCTTTACTGCTTCTGTATATGCAGTGAGCAAAGTATTTGGAGGATTGTTCCTTTGTTTCAGGAAGGTGGCTATAAGGCTATCCAAGGCTTCAAGGTAAACCTCTAAAGCAGTATTTTCATTTCCAGCATAAGGTGCTTAGAGTCTAGTATATGCTCGATGGAAGCTATCATTGAATGATCCTATGGGCTCATTAATCTCTCTTTTTACTCTACTAAATTGTAAGTACAACTCATTGGCACTAATGGGAATTTTGAACTTCTGCAAAAATGCGGTTTCTAATTCAGTCCAATTATGAATGGAAGCAGCGGGCAAGTGATTGTACCAATAATTGGCCTCTTCTCCTAGAGAATAAGGGAAAATCCTACATGCAACATCCTCATGGTTAATTCCTCTATCCCTCAGACAAGTCTGGAAAATCCTAATATGCTCTTCTGCTGTCTTGTAGGGGTCATGAGTATGAAATCATACAAAAAAAATGCTCAAGGTTCTTAGGCATGACATTGTAATTATTAAAGATCAATGGGGACGGATTATTAGCAAGAAAGGCCATTGGTGGAGGTGGGGGTGGTAATGGCTGATTTATGACCGGTTGTGGCTACGGAACAGGAATTCCCTTAGACTCAGAAGAAGATGAAGATTATGGAGATGATGGAAGTGGGTGTGTTGACAATGATTCTTCCCCTCCTCTGGTCCTTCTTGACCTAGTAGGGGCTTGTAAATCTTGAAATTATTCTCCTCCTGGGGTAGATCTAGTTCTTCTAAGCCTCAAAGGAGAGATGGTGTTTAAGAAATGCTCCAGTTTTCTTGTTCAAAGGCCCTCCTTCTAGCGCTAATCTGTTGATGTGTTTTCTGCATAGCAACAACTCAGACAGAATATGATATCCTATCTCTCTTGAAAGGTAAATCTCTATGAAAAAAAAAAGAGATAACCCCAAGGTCTCTAATGTCAGGTCTTGACAATGCAACAACACAACTCAGAGATAATGTGAAAATGTTGGTAATCACAATGGGACCTTACTATGAGCAAACACTGGACTTCGAATTTATCAGATCTAAATAATGAATTGATACTTGGAATCTTGATTTGAACCTTGATTAATAAAGAAACAACAAAACATAAAGGTTTAAAATATTATTCTAAGACTACTTCTAACCCTAAGATTGAAAATGCAAAAAGATAAAATGCTCAAAATGGACTGATCCCTCATAAACTACTCTCTGTTTAACCCAGATGAATCTGCAATTTTATAGAAATAGTGCAATCTTATAAGGTATTTAAATATTTTCAAATCACAAACTTTCATTCAGTCAATTCTATTGCAATTGAGATGAACAAACCCTTATAACTGAACCAAGAACAATTTTAAGTCCAAGCTAAATTTTCAAAGCAGTTAACAATCAGCTAACTACAAAAAGTATGGACTAGAGATCGTTGTAGACATTCTAAACATGAAACCCTAAGCATTACCAAACTATTTAACTACAAAATTATAAGAAATTTCAAAGATAGAAAAACAAGAACCATGCCAAATGAAACTCCACAAGATGGATACCAAACCACAATATCTCTCTTACATTAAATCATCCAAAATAGCAAAAAATCCAATTTTCTATTACAACACTTGCTTGAGAATAAAACCTAAGCCTCTCTTACATCACTTATCTATTTTCTTCCTATCTCTACCCTTGTCAATATATCTATTCTTCTATATCTCTAAATGAGGCGACATGCTTGTTTTATAGACCTCTTCATGTACACTTGTGTCTTTTCCCCTGAGCTTTCCACCTCTACCACTGGTGGCTCAATATCCTTATCAGTTTTAGGAGCCTCCTCCACTATTTGTGATAACCTTGTAATCCTTCTTCTCTTTGTCAATGGAGGAACAATTTCTGCCTCCTCCTCTTCCTCTTCCTCGTTCTTTTCAATTTCTTTCCTTGAGGCATGTCTCCTCTTCTTAGCAACAGGCTTCCTTTGTTTTCTCACCTCTGTAGCCTTGTCAACCTAAGTATCCCTAACTTGGATTTTGAAAGGAGAATCCACATTTTCCTTGCCCTTAGGATCTTGTTCAAGTGACTCTTCAGAAGCAGAGTGAGACTCCAAGTCTCCCATCAGATCATAGGTATATGGGATACCCTCACTCTCCAATTCCAGGATCTTGTGTTTCAACCACATTTTGGTGTACTTAATCACCGGGGTCATGACTTGATCCAACTCTATTTTTTCTTCCTCTAACCAGTCAACTTCTCCAACTGGCTTATCTTTCACTGCCTCATATACATGACCCTAGATTAAGTTTCTATCCTCTTCTACATGATCAAGGATGACCCTCACATTGTATAGCCTTATCAAATCCACTGGAAATCTGGAGAACTTCTTCTTTCTTACCTCAAACTCATCAGCAAGGTTAATCCAGTAATCTTCAATACTAACCTTATGGCTATATTCCTTGTTAGCCTTCTTTTGTGCTTCACCAGTGATGTCCAACCTCCCTCTCTTGGAATGGAAAGAGAGACCAAAATTACTCATCTCCTCCTCAGAAGCATGAGCAAACTGAATAGAAAGACAAACCTCGCCCATTCCTATCTTTAAGGGAAAGTCATTCCCAAAACCTGTCTTGTGCATTTCTCCCTTCACAACATTGTCAAAGTCACAAATCTGTCTAGTGATTTCCAACAATATGATATGATTAGTAGGGTACCTAGGGAGTCTGTAGGGAGCCCTTTGAAAACCATCAATTCTAAGGTAAGAGAAAGTGGGGAACTAGATAAACCATGCCCCATATCTTCTTATCAATTCTTTAGCCCTATCAGAAATTCTCATATGCTTTGCACCTTGGAGCAATCTGGTGATGTACATTGTGAAAGCATCACTGGATCTCTTGTAGCTTCCTTTAGTTAGGTGCAACTGTGGATATAATTCATATATAGCACCCTGTCCAAAGGTACCCCTAGTGCTCAACCCCTTGTATGGGTCAAGTCTTGCCAATGAATACACTAGGTAGGAGTCATAGTAAAAGTCTTGGTTTGCAAGACACTGCATAACTGCTCATGAATCACTGCACTGATGACACCTACCCATTGATAATCAATTCCCTGCTCCATTATAGCAATCACATTGAACATCCAAGTCTTGAACACACCTGCACTCTTCAACCCCACCAACCTACTGAGAAGAGTGATGACATTGTAGTAATCTCTCTTAAACTTGAGCCTAAATAGTTGCTTAGGAAACTTGGAGAAATGTGACTTAGGCTTCTCCAACCAAGATTTGATCACCTGCTGAGACTTAACTACATTTTCCTCATAATACTTCCTTGTACCATCCATATGAAAAGCCACCACATGTGATTTGTTAGGCATATCAAAGGTTGCAACAATGGAAACAAGGTTGAAGCCTACCAGAACCCTTGCATGGGGACCGATTATCCTTTGTGTCCTCCTATCATAGTTCCTGGCACACTCAAGAACCAATTCATAACATTGCATCGTGGAAGGGAAACCTGCTACATGAGCCAATCCAGAGTCCACAATTCTCCTAGCCAACAAAGGAGGGCTCGGTGCTGACATCTCAGCCATAAATTCCTCATAGTCCCACATACCCACATTAGTATCAGTGATTCCTAACCAAATGGAAGTCACCTTGCTCTTAGGAATTTGACTCTTTATGTCCAATTTCACTTTCTCTACATTTGAGATGGCCGAAGTCTTTGCACCTAGATCTGATGCCTTCCCTTTGCCTCAACCAAAAACATTTTATCTTGATCTTACTTGCAAAAAAATAAAGATGACCATAATTAGATCCAAAAGAAACAAAAAGTGCAAGAAGTCGATATCCTAAAGTTTGGGATTTAGCCCCCCTCGCAGATTCCACATTGGTGAGAACTTTCAGAAAAATTTGTACCAGGCGGATTCCAGTGAACCAAGCATGCCAACCCCCACAATATCATTTCAATCCATCAATTAACAAAGGAATAACCCAAGAGATACTTAGCATAATTTCATTTAATCTATAAAATACATCATCAATAAACAAGTCCCTCATAATCATCAAATTCAATACCCTCCCAGAAAACCCGGAAGAATCCGCTAGAGATGGATTTTGGCAAAAACAACAACAATTACAACTAACCTGGGAAAATGGAGGAGACACAAAACATCCGAGAAAATGTGGAGGGAATGGATTTTGCCGAGAACCAGATATATCACCACCCAAGCACAAAATTGGCAAATCGATCTGACTGCAGACATCGGGAAAATCCGGAGGAAGCAGATTTTTGTGAGACAAACGAAATCCGGGAAAAAGTGGTTAAAGAGAAAGAATAGGGAAAGCCTGGGGAAATCCGGGGAAAGTGGAATTCCGCGAGGACTTCGAAAACCTGAACCCGTCCACATCATTCTTAATTTCGCCAAAATTATTTGAATAACTCTAGATCTAAGAGCTGTACCCCAACAACGACCTAACCTAGATCTCCAACGGATCACATATGAATTTAGAACACTCCTTACCGCATTTAGAGGAGGAATGGCCATGCCCTAGGTTAAAACCTCCAAAATATTCACCATGAAAGTAATAAGAACCGGGCACGACTTGCTCACACACTAAAAATGGAAAGTTTAAGATCAATGCAAGCAGTTGTCCAAAAGAAATAATACCAGATGAAGAATAAACATTCAATAACCAATGCAGCGGACTAGTACAACAATGAAAACCCCCAAAATGCTAGTGATGACGCGCATACCCAAGGAAATCAGGAAACCATGAAAGACCAGAAAGAAAATGAAGCGAAGCAATTCAAAATCAACCAGAGAAAAGGAGCATATCAACATACCATGAGATCGAAAAGGGCCGAACCGGTGATTCCAACAAATAACTGTCGAACACAAGCAGGATACAATCCATGCACACGAAACTCCAATGCAATAGTCGAAATGGCTCGAAATCAACAATCTAGTAAAACACCATAAGCTCTAAGACCCAAGCTCAAACGATAAGCAAATAAACAAACTCAAATGATCAATTACTTCCCAAAATCCAATATATCAATGCCCCAAAAGATCCGCACAAACACCATTAATGCGGTCGACAAGACAACCACGGCCACAAAAATCTGAAGATTCAACAAGGTAATGGATTTCAGAGAAATCTAGACCAGATGGATTTTCCCGAATCCGAGTAAAAAGGTAGTTACTTCTGGACATCGAAAGAAAACCGGGAGAATCTGGCCTAGGCAAATTTTCCCGAGAACAGTGAAAACTCTGGAAGAATCCAGAACCCAAGATTTTCAATAGAATTCATAAGTGTGCCAGTTCAACTGGAAAGATGGACATTAAAGCATGGTCCAAAAGCAAGCAAAACCCCCAGAAAAGAAGGGCCAAGACACCAAAAAGCGAGAAAAGAGGGTCCCCACCTTCAATGGGGCGTGTGTGCAAAAAATATGCACAACAATAATGCTATAGTCTTTGAGTGGCGAAAACCACTCCAAGGTAGGCACATTTGAGAGGACTATAGTTTAGTTCATATCCCACAAGTGTATGACTGACATAGAAAATTGTCCTCTTTGTCTTCATTATCATTCTATGCAAGTAATGCCCCCAACGCTGATGTGGTTGTTGATATGTAGACTATGAGATGTCTTCCATCAATAGGTAGCATTAGGTTTGGTGGTGTTAATTTATAATCTTTTGTCTATGGAAAATATTATTGGTATTTGTCTTTCCACATAAATGGTATTCCTTTCCTTAACAAATTTTTGAATGACTAACACTTGTCTGCTAGTTGTGCAATGAACCTTCGGATGGATTGGAGTATTCCCCAATAGTGTTTGTAGCTAACTTATGTTTTTTGGTGGTGGAATGTCTATGATAGCTTTTACTTTGGTAGGGTCGACATCAATGCCTCTTTTGGAAATAATGTACCCTAATATTTTTTCCAATGTTACCCCAAATACACATTTCTTTGGATTCAACCATACTTTATATTCTTCTAGTATTTTGAAAATATTGTCCAACACTTGTAGATGATCACTTTTGGTTAATGATTTGGCTAATAGGGAATCCACATAATCTTCCATGAGGGTGTGCATGAGGTCATGAAAGATCGTGGTCATGGCGTGTTGATATGTAGCCCCAACATTTTTCAATTGAAAATGCATGACATTCAAGCCATATGTTCCCCAAGGACAAGTGAAGGATTTTTTCTGTTGATCTTTAGGAGATATGTTAATTTGATTGTATCCTAAGAAATCATCCATAAGGGATAGCATCTCCCATCCTGTTGTTAAGTCCACTATGATGTTGATGTTTGGTAAGGGAAATTCATCTTTTGGACATTCCTTGTTTAAGTCTCGAAAATAATTTTATATTTGAATTCCTCCTATTGGCTTTGTCGCTAGTACTAAATTAGAAATACACTTTGCATAGTCAATGGGTCAAATGAATCCAACATCTAGTAACTTCTTTAAATCAACCTTTACGAGTAGGGAAATCTATGGATGCATTTTTCTAAGTTTTTGCTTGATTGGTTTAGCATCAGGAAACAATGGAAAGTGATGTAAAACAAACTCAAGGTCCAAAACTAGCATGTTAGTGTAATACCAAGCAAAATTTATTTGTCTCTCTATGAAGAAGGCACAAAACTCTAGTTGTTCTATTTATGTCAATGATGCTACAAAGTGGACAATCTTAGGATTTTCATCAATGCCTATGTTGAATTTCATGGAATTTTCCACGAGCATGGGTGATTTCTCTTGGTTTATGGGAAGTAAGTCCAACCCTCCATCCTTGGGTGCCTCAGAGAGGTTTTTACCCTTGAATGCGTTCTTTTTACTTTTTTCAAGTCTAGAGGCGCCTTTCAGTTTTCACTTAGAGACATTTCTTTTTTTATTTTATCATTTTCAATTTTATGACTGGAGGGGTGGATAGACTCCCCAAATTAGGTTGTGTTATCAATATCTATGGTAAATATAGCTTTATGATCTCCATTAGGAATAACTTTGTGTAGTCCCATAAACCCAAGGATTGCTTCATCATTTTCAAATACATGTAAGGTTGGTGGTCCTTGTTGGTCCTAGTCTATCAATTGAGGGTAAAATAGGGGCATGTCATCATCAGTATTGTCAAGGTTTAATACATGGGAAAATGGGGTAAAAATGGAAGTATTGTCAAGATCCCAAAAGGAATCAATCCAATCTTTGCCTTTGGTTGAGGAATCAGATAGGTCAAGTTTTTGGAATGTCTCGGCTAAGTCATAGTCACTGGATGTGCAAGAGTCTCAATCCAACTCATTAGAGTCAATCTCGATATGGTATTTCTCTAATATCTCATTGTCCTTTGAAGCACTCGCTTCCTTACTCAAAAGCACCTTAGTACTAAGAGATTTTACCTTTAATGGTTTGAAACCTAGCCCTATGTTCTTTGGTCACTTGGATGGTAAAGGTTTTGTCATCCCATTTTTGTGAAAACCAAGTCCATTATGTCCATCATAACCTTTGTGCTTCATGATTTCAAACCATTTTTCCATACTTTTCGGTTGGGAGTTGCTTGGGTTCGATGAATTCTTCTTCCTTGTATAACCATGTGGTGACATCTTCTTCATTGATGACTTCTTTACTCAATTCTCCCTATTTTTTGAAGGTTGTAGTAGAAGATTATTGAATAGTGACCTTAGGTTCCTTTTTGATAGCTGACAACTTACCATAGGATTTTGGAGATGTCGGTAATTTACTAACACAATAGGATGTCTTCATATGATACTCTCCACGCCCCTTATCTTGGACCTGGATCTTGGGATCGAAAGATGGAGTTTTGGAAGTGGATTCTTTGGATAAGGTGGAAGGATCAATGTAATGGGATGAAGCGGATGGTGAAGCTTCCTGATTTATTGGCACTTGATGTTCGGTGTTCCTTTTAAGTTGTTGTAATACTAGAAAGGATCACGATTGTCGGCTATTGTGATTTCAGTTTCATTGTAGGAAAAAATTAAGCATTGATGGTAGGTGGATGGAATGATCTTCATAGCATGAATCCATGGTCAGACAAGGAGGAGATTATAAGGGAGATCTAGGTCCAACACTTGGTTCATGTCGTATCTAATATGATGGGCCCAATTCTTATAGGCATTGATATGAAACCCTTGGAAGAGAACTCTTCATCATCATAAGGATTTATGATAATACTCTTTTCTGCATCCACACAAACCTTAGAGAAACCTAATAACGTACCCAATTTTAAAGTACAAATGTTCAATATCACTCCGCCATCTATTAGGACTCATCTGATTGTATTTTTATTGATGTAGAATTCTAGCTGTAGAGGGTCGTTATGATTGGAATTTTGAGATGAAAATTCTTGGCCAAAAAAGGTGGTATGGTGGATGTTGGCTAAGTATCTCACCATTTCTTGGAAATGGTCAAAATCAAGGTTGGTAGGCATGGAAGTGTCTCACAATTCTTTTTCTAGGATAGATTTGTGCTCAAGAGATATGAAAAGTAACTCAAGGATAGATATCTAAGCAGGTGTCTTCCCTAAATGGCCCAAGAGGTTATATTGGGTCTTTTGTTGTTGTTTAGGAGGAGCACCTTATAGGGTCACCTTAGTTCATTGTGTTGGGACAACACATTCTAGTGGTTTCTTAATGGTGATGGTATTGACATGGTTATCTAAAGCTTGAATGTTATTTATAGTATAGTCATAGGTGATAGGGGTGAAATTAGCTTGGTTATTGGTCTTTGCACCTGATTAGAGGCCTTCCCTATCCCATGGTCATGTAAATGATTCTTAAAATTCCTATGGTCTCTATTGGAGGTTGGTTTTTGGCTATTTACTTATATGGAACCATTTTCAATTAGGTCCTGAATTATGTTCTTGAGTTGTCGACATGACGAAGTTTTGTGTTCCTTGGCACGATGGTAATCGCAAAAGGTGTTGTCATCCCACCATGATGGTTTGAATTTCCCTAGATCATAATGTTTCACCTCGGGAAGTTGGATGACCTTAGACTGTAAAATTTATTTTAGGATGGATTCAATTGGTTCCCCTAAGAGAGTGTGATTGCATCTTGTTGGAAAGTTTCTTTGAGGTCTATGTTCTTGGTTATTTTGAATGGCGTTTGTTGTTTACTCAGGGATGTGTGGTGGATTATTTGATGTATTAGGTCCTTTAAGTGTGATTTTGGGACCAACTTTGTGTATTTCCCTTGCATCGACAACTTCATCATTTGTGGCATTCTTATTGTGAGCCTAATATTTGTTTTTGTCATTTGAGGTAATTTTGGTGTTTTTATTTTTGTTGAAAGTTTAAAGTTCCCCTTTTGCAATGAGTGCCTTTTCGAGGTTAGTGCCTTTCTCCACTAAGTTGGAAAATGTGGTACAACAATGCAGTTGCAATTGGTATTTTAGTTTTGTGACCAAGTTTTCAACGAACATGACAACCCTTTATTTCTTGGGTATCTCACAAGGACATCGATTAGAAAAACTCCTCCATCTTTCAAAGAATGCTATAAATGACTCACCTTCTTCTTGTTTTGTATGACATAATGTGGCTATAGTAAATTTCATTTTAAATTTTATAAGAAAAGTTTGTCACAAATTTATCAGCTACTTCGTCTCATGTTCTTATGCATGTAGGTAAGTGGGAAAACCATTCAAGTGCTTGTCATGCGAGATTAATCTCATGAGATATGTATGTTATGATGTGATTTCTATGCAAGCCATGTGAAAATTCCTCACATTTTCAATGGGGTTCCCCTTTCCTCTATACTTGGTAAAATTTGGAATATCATAGTTGTGAGGAAATAGAGGCATGTATATGATTTTGTCAAAAGGGGTATGGACATAACTCTTGTGTTAAGTTTTCTTCATCGATGTTTTCATGTTGTCCACTTTTTTTTGTAGTGTAAGAATTTGGTTTATCAAGACATCGACTTGAGTCAATGATGTGTCTATTGCGTTCACAACTACATTGTGATATGGGCCTATATTTGGTGTTTGCAATCCAATATTTTGGGTGGATGAATTGGTCTTGATGCCAAATGTATGTGGTGGATTTTGGTTTTGAACATTATGGGTGAAGGTTGGAATTTTATTTTAGAAATGGGGGGTGAAAGTTGGAACTTGGTTTTGGATATTTGGAATTTGGTTAATGTGTGGTGGATTCATATGGAATTGTGTTTGTAATGGGCTTGAAATTTTTTGTCCATGCAAAGTTTGGTTTCCATATTGTTGGAAAGACCCTTGCGTGTTTCTTCGTAAGGGAAATCTTGTGGTAGGACCTTGTGACAATGTGTTGGTGTTCAAATTGGTATTTGGTGTAGTGTTTGTTTGTGGCTTGGTTCCATTGATGTAAACTTTTTGAATTTTGTTGCTTGAATTTTTTTTACCCATTTAAAAGGGATTGGACAATGAAGAACCCATAGCATTAGATGATGAACCAAATGGATTAAATGTATTTCTAGGGGTTTGTGTCATAGCTTGTGATTATTGTGTCTCGAATAGTGGTGTCGTATTGACCATTGTGGCATTTTATGTTGTCCCTCCTAATGGCATGGTAGCATGTATTTTTGGGATAGTGTGGTTAGGAGTAGATGCATTGTGTCCTTGGTTTTGTGTTGTCTCATTGATAGGTGTTGTGAAAAGTGTGTTAACATCAAAAACATGAGGAATTTTAGCTCCGCTTTGTAACAATTTTTCTAGGAATCATTGTGGATCTTGTGCTACCATCTCATCTACAAAACCATGCTACATTTGGGTCTTGAGTTTCTGCCTCAATCTCTTCTTTAGTTAGAGACTTTGGATGTCTTTAATTATGATTCTTTAAAAATGATTTGAAAATTATGATTGTGTCTTAGGTGTCACATTAGAAGAAGACCCAAACATCATGTTGCTAGTGGGATTGAAAAAATAATCTTTGTTGGTGTAGTCAATTTCTTTTATTTTCCTTTGTAATATTGTTTGGACCATATAACACTTGCAAATGTGATGAGTGAATATGAAGTCTAAGGAATGATAATGAAATGATAAGACTTAAGACTAAGGTATGAAACTATGCTATATCTTTGGGGTTTTTCATATATAAGAAATGTCAATGATGATGCATGTATGGCCAAGATTAAGGTACAAAGTGACAATAGATGAAACTAAGATGTGATAATGTCACTATGATCCAAAATCTATGGTATGACTAAGACTAAAGTATGAAAATGTGATGTTATGATGAAGGGTGTGGTGTGGCTTAAAGTTATGATAGGAAGTCTAATATTTTTTTTGAACCTAAGAAGAGGTTACTAACCAAACTAAGATAGTCCAAAGTGCCAAATATGAATGTCAAGACCTTAAAGGGGACAAAGACTAAAGTGATGATGATTGAAAAAGTGGACCTCAAACTAGACTTATGAGTTTAAAGGACTGACTTAAATGACAAATATTTGATTGATAAAAATATAAGGTCAAGAAAATCTAAATTTGTGACAATGTTCTAATCAAAAGTGTGATAGGTCTCCTAATCTAAAGTCTAAAAAAGTGTATGTAACTAATGAGTGACCTAGGGTTTGACTTAAAGTGTATGCAACTAATGCAATGATAATGTAAATGAATGGAGTGAAATGAGAAAGTATGTGGTATGATGTGATGATTATAGTCAGGAATTGATCCAAAATAAGACCACACTAGAATTTCCCAAAAAAATTGTTAACTAGAAAATATGATTTGCGGTCTGTCAAATGTGTTTTGTTGTCTTTCAAATGCGGTGCACAATCCTCAAAAAATGTAGTACTCTATTTTTTTAGTTGTGGTTTACAATGATAGATGTGGTGAACAATGTGTTTTTCCTTAGTTTGAATGTTTTAGATTGATTTTTCATCTTTGGTTTTGGTGAACTATGATTCCAAACACAACAAACAATCTATAAACAAGTCTTTGGTTGTTGCGTGACCAAATTTTCTGAGTGTAATGTGTATGTTCAAGGGTTATTCACCCCAATTTACATGGTTCTATGTACAATTCAAGACACTTCACACACATAAAACATCTCCTATCCCTAAGCTCAATGACCAATGGTAGCAAATCTCAGGCCCAAAACTTGGAATATCCTTCAACACAACTAGAGGGACATATTCAAGGGATGTATGAACTCTTGTATTTGTGAGAGAGGATAGATAGGGGCCTATAGGACTGGAAGGAATACCCAATCACCCTCTCCCCAAAAAGATACAAGTAAAAAAGTAGCTTATGCTAAGCCGAGGATTTTTGCCTCATCTCAAGGGAGACATATGGTGCTCGTAACTTCAAGGTGAGATGCTACACCTTTGGACTGAGAATGACACCAATAAATAACTTAATCAATAAGGGTGGGCCTCTAATTAATTTTCTTCTAGTCACTGCTCAGGGACTTACCACCTTGCAAACATCCAACAAGCCACTAAAGGCTTTAACCAACCCTACTTGGCTACATAGAATACCACTAGGGTACTTCCCCTTTTGGATTGATACTGTACAGTGAAGGATAATGAAATTTTGGACTTGAGTTTTATCTTTATCATTTTATATAGTGGCCTAAGGGAAAAACTGCTTCAAGTCACCGATGTGTTCTTCATACGGATGTGTCTCAATTGGTAGGCCCATCTAAGGGGTTATAAAAAAAAGTGAGAAAAATACAATGTTTTTGATCTCCAAGTCATACAAATATGTGAGGAGAGATCATACAGATGTATTTACTCACACTAGCAAGTGTTCATTAACCTTTAGAAAATCAAATGTGTGGTGTGACAATGAAAGTGTTAAGAATTTTTTTTGATTCCCAAGATCATATAACATTCAAGGGAAGAGAATACACACCTCAAAACATAAACAAGATCACAAGATAAAGCAAACAATTGTTCTTTTTAATCCCCAAATTGAAAATGTGATAAAGAAAAGACACTTGGTTATTTTTAATTCCCAAATCCAAATGTTCCTATTTAGAAATCAAAGTCTCAATAGAAATGTCTTGTCCCCATGAATGCCATAAGCTTCCAACCAAATATCAGTAACACAAAAACCTCTAATCTATTGAATGGACAAGAATAAAATGAAAAAATCATAATTAAATCCCTAATTAAGAATACAAGATAAATGCAGCTCAACATGTCATAGATGCGGCTCACTATTCTAGAATATATGCAATGAACTAGACTACGACTGTGGTAAACAAGATAGCGACTACAACTGAAATAAATGTGGTGAATCCCCAAACAGATGCAGTGCAAAACCTATAAGTTGTAAAAACACTCAAATCTAGAAAATATTGAAATAGAAATGATGTAATTATTCTGTCGAGATGTGAAAATAAAAACCAGAGAGCTGAGAAATGATAGAAAATCATGAAAAGAGACTAATGAAATGATTTTCCCAATATTCAAATAAATGTGGCTCTTGAGACAATGACTGCAACATTATTTCTTCACAAATGTGTCACAAGATCTGTCGACTACGTCGTGTCGTACTATAAATGCATCGTACTGTCTCTCAAATGTGTCATTCAGACTCACAAATGCATTGTGGACCTCAAAGTCAAAAATTCTTTCAAATCCATTTAGTTCATGTCGGGTTCACCAATGTAGAATAGGGTAAAATTAAGGTGAAAGACATGAATCAATAAAACTCAAACTCTAGAGCCCTAAACCAACAATGAAGCACAAATGAACATAAAAACATAAAACATAAAGCAATATTACCAATATCTCTATGTCATTATTGATTCACCTCAATTGACCTTCTCCATTTTTCTTTATATGCTTGATTGCCTTCAGATTTTGAGTATGTAACAATAATCCTAGTAATAATGATAACAAAATATTGAATATTGTACTTGTCTCCTTGAATAGCATGAACTAGTTATCCTTGAAATGACAATGATAGGCATCTTTTATAGAAAACCAATTTGAATGAAGGGCTAGGATAAAAAGATAATATGACATGAAAAACAATGGCCAATATTGCTTGAGAAGCAATGAAATAGGGTTAGGGATAAATTAGGGCAAAGATAGGACTTGGTTAAGGAGGGATGGTTGAGATTAAATTAAAAAATAATTCAATCAAGGGGGAAAATTAAATGGGATATGAAGAGACAAGAATGACACACATAAAGAGGTTAGCATAGAAAAAGAGGTTGTTGGAGTAAATTAAATGCTTATAAAATTGTTTAATCTAGGAGGGAAAGTGAATAATAAACAATTAAAACAATTATTTAATTATATAAGAAGAGGGAAAATTGAATTTTAAATTAAATAATGATTTAATTTAAAAGTGGAAGAAAAAGGAAAATTAGTAAATAATTAAATAATTAAATAAATAAAATTTATTTAATTAATAGAAGAAAAGGCCAATGAATAAATAAATAACTAAAATAATTATTTAATTATAGTAGAAAATTGACAATAATTAAATAAATAAATAATTATTTATTTATAGAAAGAAAGTGACATGAGCGATGCAAATAAATAAATATTATTTAATTAATTAATCCAAAGGAGAAAATAAAAGGAATGAAATGAATTAATTAAAGAATTGAGATTATTTAATTAATACAAGTAATATGACTTTAAGAAATAATGAAATAATTAAAATTATTTAATTATGTAAGGAAGAAAAGGGATTGATGAGGAAAAATGGTGTTCATAGGTGAAGGACAATTTTTAGTGTCAACACATAGTCCTAGGATGTGGTACTAGAAATTTGATACATATGTGTTGGGTTTGGGATTTGAGTGTTCTAAATCAGATCATTATGTTTATTAAAATTTATGGTGATCATTATATTTATTAAACACATTCTTGGGATGGAAATTAAAAGAGATAGAGTGAACAGAAAGATATGGCTTGTCCAAAGTAAGTATGTCAATTCAATTTTACAGAGGTTTGATATGCAGGATTGTAGACCATTGTGTGTTCCTGTTTCAACTGGAACAAATTTATCTATTTCAAATTGTCCAACATCCCCAACAAAGATGGAAGACATGCGTAGAGTGCAATACCAGAGTGCAATTGGAAGTTTGATGTATGCTATAATTTTTACTAGACTAGACATAGCCCAAGTAGTAGGAGTTCTTTTCCAGATATATGTCTAATCCTGGTAGAACTCATTGGGATCTAGTTAAAAGAGTCTTCATATATTTGTGTGGTACCTCTAATTATTCCTTATGTTATCATAGTAATATGAATGAAGATGATATTCCCCTTGATATTCATGGTTATGTGGATTTAGATTGGGAAGGTGATGTTGATAGTAGAAGATCCACCAATGCTTATGTGTTTACTTTATATGATGGTGTGATTAGTTGGATGAGTAAGCAACATGTTGTGGTTGCTTTGTCCACTACTGAAGTAGATTATACATTAGCTACTCATGCTTGTAAAGATGTCATTTGGCTTAAGAGAACGTGTTTAGATATTGGAATAAAACAAGTTGTAGTGACAATTTATTGTGATAGTCAAAATGTGATATGTCTAGCCAAGAACCCAAAATTTCATGCTAGGACAAAGCACATTGGTGTACAATATCATTTTGTTAGAGATATGGTTGAAGATGGTAGGGTAAAGTTGGTCAAGGTAGAGACTTCGATGAATATTGTTGATTCTTTAACTAAGAATGTGAGCACAAATAATTTTAGATGGTGTTTAGAGACTATAGGCCTTTCAATCCCTAATAATTAAGAGATGGGGTTTGCACCCTCTTGTTGCTTTTGTAAGGTGTTCGAAAAGTGGGAGATTTATTGCAAAAATGTGTCTCAACCTTGTAATTACATAAGTTACTATTGATACATAAGGAACTATTGATATGATGATGAAGGTGGGGCATCCCCCCCCATGAGGGGTTTGGGGGGATCATCCCCCTGACTAGGGTTTAAGGGGTAGCATGCCTTGACAAGGGCTTGAGGGAAGCACCCTTGGAAGCCAAATTTTGTGTACACTTTATTATCGGGTAAGTGAAAAAATATGGGGGGCCAAAAAGGGGGCTTAAGTGACCACTTTTTTTTTGAAATTAGGAAATACTGACCTTGGATATGAAATTGAGGATAGTTACACTCAAAATTTTGAGATGCAACGAAAAAAAGGATCATAATGCTCTGAGTTTGCTTTCTAAATTACTATTTAAAAAAAAAAATGGTTGAGATTAAGGGGTTCAAAAGAGGGCACCACATAAATTGGTGTTGTTTTGGTCAAAAAAATATAGCATAGCAACTTTTGTGGCTCCCTAGCACGGTGAAATTTTTTTAGTATTTTTAAAATCGCTTTGGTGAGAAATTAGCTAACAGTATGTAGTTTATGCTTGATTTTATGATAATTTTTTGATGACTATTTGATTTTTTACTAATTTTCAAAGTGGAAACTTCCTAAAAAATAGAATTTCGGTCATGATACCCCTATAAATTTTGGAAACTAATTGATTTTTTTTAATGTGTAGAATGGAGTCTAGTTTCTAAAAATGTAATTTATTTGAGATTTTGATAAACGATTAATTTATAATGAAAAAAAACCAAACATTGGTTTTTGCCAAAAAACAAACACACATACAAAATAAATTATAGATCAAAGGCTTAACATTGTCAATAAGTGAAAAAAATTGCATCGTTAGATAACAAAGAGAGATCCTAACATTACCTAGGTGTTTGATTTGTTTGACATTGAAACACATGCAATCTTGATGACAAGCAGAAACTCAATTATGTGAAATATTTTATAATTTGCAAAAACATGTCTTTGGATGTTGGGAAGGCCCTCCAAGCCTTTGGGTTGGTATTTCAAGGAAAATACGAAGCCCAAGGCTTGGGGATTCCCAAAGCGAGATATAACACGAGCACGTTATAATGTGAGCGTTTTATAACACACTCATGTTATTTCTTAGTTTTGACATGTTTTTTTCCTTTGTGCAAGACATAGTGCGAGAACGTTATAACACACTCGTGTTATGCCTTGATTTGTGTTAAATGCTACTCTATTGAAGGTATGCATATATATTTATATGTATGTATACTTTTATTACATGTATGTATGTATGCATGCTTATATGTATGTATGTATGTATTTTTGTATTAGTGCATGATTTTATGTATGTAAGTATGTATGTATATATGTATGTATGTACATATGTATGTCTGCTTATATGTATGTATTTATGTATGTCTTTAGAGGGAGGCATAATTTTAAGAGAGAGTTGTCTAGGTAGGGTGGGAGGGAGGGAGGGAGGGAGAGACCTGAGAGAGGGATAGGGGGTGGAAGGGAGAGACCTAAGAGAGAGGGAGTGGGAGAGAAGGGGTTGGAGTGAGGGACTTAGCTAGGTAGGGTGGTAGGGATAGAGTGGGAGAGAGAGAGATATCTCGAGAGGGGGTGGGAGAGAGAGAGAACTGAGAGAGAGGGAGAGAGAGAGAGGGTGGAGATAAAAGAGATAAAGGGAGAGAAAGAGAGTTATGTAGGTAGGGTTCCAAAGGGAGATACTTGAGAGTGTAATGGGGGTGAGAGGGAGATACTTGAGAGATAGGTAGTGAGAGGGAGTGGGAGAGAGAGGGAGTGAGAGAGAGAGGGGGTGTGAAAGTGAGAGGCCTGAGAGAGGGAGAGAGTGTGGGAGGGAGTGAATTGAGAGAGAGGGAGTGTGAGAGAGGGGGTGGAGTGAGAGGAAGTTATCTAGGTAGGGTGGGAGGGATAGATAGAGAGAGGGTGAGAGAGAGAGAGAGATAGTTACCTAGGTAGGGTGATAGAGGGAGAGACGTGAGAGAGAGGAGGGTGGGAGGGAGAGACCCGAGAGATATGGAGAGAGAGGGAGTGATGGGGAGGAAGTGGGAGGGAGACATATACATATATATATAGAGAGAGATAGAGATAAAGGGAGTGAGAGAGACTGGTAGGGATTGATTGAGCGAGAGGTACATAGAAAGAGGGAGAGGGTAGATAGAGACAATTAGAGAGGGTAGGAGAGAGGGAGGGAGAGAGAGGTGGGATGGATATATAAAGAGATATGGGTAAGGGTTGAGGTTATAAGGTTGAGGGATTAGGTTTGAGGTTCCAATGTATAGGGTAGAGGGTTGAGGGTTTACATGTTTAAGGGTTCAAGAGTTGAGGGATGAGATTTAGGGTTGAGGGTTGAGGGTATAGGGTTGAGTATATAGGTTTTAGGTTATATGGTTGAGGATCAATGTATAGAGTAGATGGTTGAGAATCGAGGGTTCAGGGATTAATGTATATTGTAGAGGCTAGAGGGTTGAGCGTTTAAGGGTTGAGGGATTAGGCTTTAAGGGTAGAGGGTAGAGGGATTAGGGTTTAAGGGTAGAGGGATTAAGGGTTGATAGTTGAGGGTTTAGGGATTGAGGGTTGAGGGATTAAGGGTTGAGGGTGTAGGGTTTAAGGATTGAGGGATTAAGGGTTGAGGGTTGAGGGTTTAGGGTAGAGAGCTTAAGGGTTGAGGGTATAAGGTTAAGGGATTAGGGTATTGGGTTGAGGGTAGAGGGTAGAGGGTTTAAGCATTGAGGGTTTAGGGTTGAGGGTTGAGTGTTTATGGGTTTAAGGGTTGAGGGTATAGGGTTGAGGGATTAGGGCAGAGAGGAAGGGATGGATGGAGGAAGAGATGGAGGGAGAAGCGGGATAGAGAGAAGGAGAGAAGAGGAGGGAGGGATAGAGATAGATGAGGGTTGAGGATCTCCAATGTATAGGGTATAGGGTTGAGGACCTATACGGTTGATGGTTTAGGGTATTGGATGGATCATATAGGCTTGAGGGGTTAAGGTAGAGGGTAGAGGGTATTGGGTTGAGGGTAGAGGGTATAAGGTTTAAGGGTTTATGGTTTATGGTTTAAGGTTTAAGGGTTGAGGGTTTAGCATTGAGGTTAGAGGATTTAGAGTATAGGTTTGAGGGTATATGGTTTAAGGATTAGGGTTGATGGTCCAATGTATAGGGTAGAGGGTATATGGGTATAGGGGTATAGGGGTTGAGGGTTGAGGGTTGAGAATTGAGGTTTGAGGGTTTAATGTATAGGGTAGAAGGTAGAGGGTAGAGGGTTTAAGGGTTTAGGGTTTAAGTTTTGAGGTTTGAGGGTAGACGATTGAGGATTGAGGGTTTAAGGGTTGAGGGATTAAGGGTTGAGGGTTGAGGGTTGAGGGATTAGGAAATTTTTTAACTTCGGTTTAAGGGTTTAAGGGTTTAAGGGTTGAGGGTATAGGGTTGATGGATTAGGGTTGAGGTTAGAGGGTATTGGGTAGAGGGTAGAGGGTAGAGGGTAGAGGGTAGAGGGTTTAAGGGTTGAGAGTTGAGGGTTTCGAGTTAAGTGTTTAAGGGTTGAGGGTATAGGGTAGAGAGGGAGGGATGGATAGAGGGAGAGATGGAGGGAGAAGTGAGATAGAGAGGAGAGAAGAGGAGGGAGTGATACAAATAGATGAGGTATTAGGAACCAATGTATAGGGTAGAGGGTTGAGGACCTATAGGGTTGTTGGTTTAGGGTATTGGGTTGAGGGTATTGTAACATAGAATAAAACCTGGATTAGTAGATCTGCAACTAGAATAAATAATGTTAATTTTAATCTAACCAATAATAATCTAAATAAAAAACAACAAAGAAAAAATAAGTAAACATAATGAATAAATAACAAACGAATTGAAAAGGTCTCACCGAATATATGTTCACTCCTTCGAATTATCTTGATTTATCTTCTCCATTTTGTTGTTTTTGTATTCTTGCCCTCAAATTTTCAGTATTGATGCAAGCATAAGTGTCTAAGAAAAATATCGAAGATAAGTTTCTTCTCAAAAGTGTATGATTTCAGGAGGAGGAATAATGATAATGACAGGTCATTTTATAGATTTTGGGTTTTTGAACGATCAGCTTAGATTGAAAGAGAGATCGACGGATGAGATTGATGAATGTCATGTGATACGAGTTATGTGTAAGATAGAACATGAGTTAGAACATGAGTCAGAAAAGACTGCGGGATAAAGATTAAGTTAGAGCGTGAGTTAGAACATGAGTTCAAGATTTTAATCTCTAGTTAAGAGTATTCGAAAATAGAAGAAATAGACTTTGAATGTCAAAGACAAAGTTAGAAGTTGAATAATAATGCATTCAAAAGAAAACATGAGTTAATTAATTAAATAAAGATATTTAATTAACAAACAGATCATGCATATGAGTTAGAACTAGTTAACTGACTAGTTGTGACAGAGAGTCCTCTGCAGAGATAATCAGATGTTGAATCCAGAGATAACTAGAGAACTAAAAATAGTTCTTGAGTCGGAAGGTGAGTGAATGATTAGTCAACTCATTGATAGAAGAATGTGACATAAATAATTAATAAATATGAATTAAATGCTAATTTAAGTCAACATTCGAAAGTGAGAGATTTAACTAAATTAAATAAAGATATTTATTTAATTTGACTGTTGTAAAGGTGGAATTGAATAAATTAAATAATAAATATTTAATTATAGATAAAGGGGATTAAATGAATAATTTAATAATAAATATTTAATTATAGTTGAAAAATGACAAAGGGGGTAATTAAATAATAAATTATTTAATTAAGAAGGAAGAATTAATTAGTTAGCGACATAATTAAACAAATATGATTTATTTAATTAATCAAGTTGAATAAATGAATTAATGAATTAGTGAAAAAGGGGTATTTAATTAATAGAGGAAATATGTGTTAGAAAGGGTAATTAAATAATAAACATTATTTAATCATGACCATGGATAATAGAAAGTTATGTGGAAAGTGGTGTTCATAGGCCTAGACCAATTTTTGGTGTCTACAGTTTGCCCCTCTTTGATACAATGTTTTTTCGGCGTTGTGTCAAAGAAAATACGCCCCGATCGTGCACCAACATGAAACAGGTTAGGGTATGCCCCCTCGGGAAAATTGATTTTTTTTGAAAAAATTCAAAAAAAAATCAGGAAATGTTCTCGATAAGTCAATTTGACAGTTAGAAATGCTATGGAGTTGACGGAAATTAAATTGGAGGTGATATGGACATGTACAGGTCATTTGAAGTTGAAAGGTTAAGCGGCCAATAGACAAGGGCAGAAGAAATGCCACCCAAACCTTATCTATAAATAAGAATTATGTTGAAAACTAATTCATTTGCACCCAAAAGAGTTTGGAAAACTGAGAATTTGCGTTGACTAGCAGACAAAGATGGCACCCATTCCCTATGCTGCTCATCGAGGATATCGGATCCGGACATTCAGGCGGCCAACCGATGTAGGACCACCAGTATGTACCTGAAAATGAACTCTTGAAATTTATTTTTGCACATTTTTTTAGGCCTTAAAAAAATTAATTAGCATATGCGGTCCTTCGTGAACGACGCATATGTCGTCGTATTCGCCGCATGTGACTGCGAAACGATGTATTTGCAAAAACACGTCTAGGCTAGGTTAGGCATATTAGTGAATCAACACATTTGAAATATAATGCACCACATATGTAGTTATGGAATGCATCTGCATTAGGAATAAACACATGTAGGGTAGTGAACCACATGTGCATTAGTAAAACGCATTTGCATGGAATAGAGAGGCTTAGAAAAAATGCACCGCATTTGCAGTGGGTAGAAACGGGTGTAGGAAATGTGCAATGCATATGTAATATGCAACACAAATGAGTTGTCATGCAATGCATTTGTAAGAGTGCACCGCATCTGTTATAGTGAGCCACATTTGGCTGGTAAAATTTTTGAAAAAATTTTCTAAGGAAAAAGTTTGAAAATCTTGAAATCTTGGTTAAAATGCAGGTTGTATTGGATCCTATATATACACGGGAGACTCATCCTAACACATTCAATCTGAGAGATCATCTAAGTAGTGTAGAGATACGGCTCTTGTGGAGACTTGGTATATGTCACTGTCTGTCGATGCCCACCATTCGGGCGAATAGGGGGATGCTTACTGCGTTGTGCGAGTGATGGCACTCTGAGACATCATCATTTCATTTTCTGACTGGGGAGGTGACTGTCACATTGGAGGATGTGTACAAGATACTTAGACTACCTATTAGAGGAGAGTGAGTGATGTATGATACCCAACGCAGATTGACCGAGCTAGTGAGATTTTATCAGGTGGATGATATCAGTAGGCTCGGTATTGAGCATTATGAGATTAGATGGCTAGTGTTGGTGGATATATACAAGAGGATTGATTGCATATTATGTACACTGATAGGGGGGATAGTTTTACCAGATCGATGGGGTCATGGTTTTCCTGTTGTATGGGGAGAGATGTTGGTTGGTATGCTGGAGAGAGAGACCATGTATGCTTGGGGTCCATGTCTATTAGGGATGTTATATTTTCATTTACATGATATTGCATACAGAGACACACAATCGCTGAGTTGTGGGACCACTCTGTTGATGGTGTGGGCTTGGGAGAGGATAGCTGTGTTTCATCGTTCAGTTATTGTAGAGCGACGGGAGAGAGATCCATATGTTTTCCAATACACGGGGCACATCACTCAAAGCCATGTGGGGGACACTGGATATTGGAGACATGCACTCGAAATTATAGAAAAGTTCACTTGGATACCATACATGGACTGTGAGGAGTGGTCTGATGAGGATATACATTTTTTCATTTTGCAGATAGGAACACTACCTGATTGGGAGGACTATCTCGAGTGTGCACATCATAGAGCGACACTTTCCAGATAGAGTTCTAAGACAATTCGGCGAGGTTCAAGATGAGCCTCGGAGTAGAGCAGATTTTTCTCGTTCTTTGTGAGAGGTTCCATATTGGGGGCCCATGATTCTTGTTGCTACCGCAGAGGTAGAGATACATGCTTTATAGCCAGTATAGTGGGGATGGAGAGATGGAGAAATAGACCCAAGGATGACAGCTGCATATGATGCATGGTGGGCGGAGCATCATCCGATTCCATACACCGATCCAGATCAGCCAGTACCAGTGGAGAGATGAGGCACATGGACGAGAGGACGACAAAGAGGTGGAGGTGCTAGATTTGGTAGAGTTGGAGGGAGAGGTGATGATGGAAGAGGTTGAAGAGGCTGGAGAGGGGGTCGGGTAGGTGGAATTTCACCTATCCGAGAGGGAGTGGTAGAGGATGTACCGATGTTGGACATCAGAGGTGGAGCTAATGTACAAGGCAGAGATGAGCATGTTGCAGTGGAGGCGGGTGTAGAGGAGTTAGCTGGGATGGATATTGGGGGAGAGGATGTCACTGATGATGTGGATATGGATATGGATATAGATCCTCTCGGTATTGTAGCAGGATATGGGGAGGATGATGTTGAGGAGGAGGCACCGATGGAGGAGCAGGAGAGAGAGCTTAGGGATCAAATTATGGAGGGGAGACGGGAGGATGATGCCCCTAGGGATGGTGAGAGGGAGGCCATGGAGGAGAGACTGAGACTGATGACAACAGAGCTCGATGCTATGCAGATAGAGAGAGACAATAATCATGTAGAGAGAGATAGTGCTCGTGCAGAGAAAGACAGTGCACTCATGGAGAGGGATCAGGCCATAGCTCAGAGATAGGAGACCGAGCAATAGTTTACAGAGGTCAGACGCCTTTGCAGTGGGTCTTCATTTGATGGCATGGTATGGGGGTTAGTCAGAGTTGTGAAGAGGGCTACATATTATAGGGATTTATATGAGTCTATGGTACCAGCAGAGAGACGAGCTCCTAGCTTCTCAAAGGTTCGTAGCCATAGGTCTCAGAGCTAGAGTCACACCAGGACACAGAGTACAGAGGGTGTGGTAGGACCACCGAGGATAGGTCCGTATGATAGGACTTCCACCTCATAGAGAGCACCTCTGAGGCAGTTTCCACCACCTTCACCATGAGATAGTAGTGGCAATGGGACACGATGACAGTTGTTATATATGTAGACACTATATTTTGATCAGAGAGCCTGCGAGCTCGTTTTTATTTATGGAGACGTTATGACATTGTTTTGCGACACATTATTTTGAGTGATATATATATATATATATATGATTTTGACGGCTTCTATATGATATGCAGTTCTATTTTATGGTGATGCATTGCTTCTGTATGATTATGTTTCCTAGATGATGTATGTATATGTGTTATGAATGAATGCTTCTATATGATGAGTTTATGCAGTTTATGATGTTATGAATGATTTTATTTACTTATGATAATGGATGTAATGAATGTATATGATGTTATTTATATGTGATGGTGAGATGTACATGTGCAATGTTTCCATTATGTATGATGATGAAATGCCTATTTTATACAATGATTTTGTAAATATGTAATGAAGATGTTATGCAATGTAACTTATATGAAATTTAATTAACTATATGAAACGTTTCTAGAATGTATGCAAATGTAGATTATCTAATGTTTTTTTTGTGTCACAGGACTTTGTCATTATGTCAGAGAAGAAATTTTAGCATGAATGATTTTTAGAATTAGTAAGAAATAACAAAGGTTGATTGATTGAAAAACACATGATCTTCGATATTTTTCCAAGTATGCTATGCTTTGCTTGTTATTATCATTGGGCAGGACATGACACAAATGGATAGTACACACTATGATATGAGATATACCATAGTGTACAAATTCATCCATCTGTGAAAAATAAACAGTCACAGACAAGGAGTGTCTTAACTCATACTAAGGACAAGATTGCCCCAGTCATTTTGTCTTAACAAACCACAGACAGTAAACAAATAAAAGATGGGTCATGAGATGTCATCGCTCCTCTAAATCCTTGATAGGACATCCCTGAGGAAACTAGTAACATGACTCAAAAACCAATGTTAAAAAGATAGTTGACAGACAACAACCAAAGAAAAAGAGTCCTGAGACATCGTTGCTTCTCTAAATCCTTCAAGGGACATCCTTGAGAAAGCTAGTAACTGGACTAAATTCACAAATTGATAAAAAGATAAGACAAAATAAGATATAAAGTCATAAAGCCAAATAAATGTATTCACCAAAACTTGATCTTGTGGGATTGTTTGATGTTTGACATAGTGTAATGTGATGGATAACACATACTGCAATAAGACATTGAGTCTGATTTCGACATGGTGACTATTTGTATAAGGCATGATAAAGCCTGGTTTCAGAAAAGACATGTATCGTATTGTAAGTGTGGAATAAGGTAAATAATATAATACACTTCTTAATAAGATATTATATCAAAGACAACTCAATTTGAACTAAATCAAAGTAGTAATCAAATGAAAGCGTCATATTGTTCTCTATCCTCAAAGATTTATTAAACCACTATTGCTCTCAGATTGTTAAGCACTATGATTGTTAAAATGAATATCTGAAGAACGAGATGATACTAAAATGCAATGCTAGATGATAAACAATGTAAACCAGCATGTATGAAATAGATAATTGCAGCTACAGGAGGCAACCATGGATGTGAAGCTTGATTGTTGAATTGCTTGAATGTTGATACTTGATACTTGATGTATGGATTCCTGTAGAGTAATAGTGCAAAAGCTTGATTATCTGGATCCTTTTCTTGGTTGAATGAGACTGTATTTATAGATTTCCTAGCTGTAGAAATGCACAAGGAAAGCTTTGAAAGGCTTGGATTCAATCTGGAGAATTGAATGGTGAGAGATGGAGGAGATTGAGAGAAAGATGGAGATTGTCTCTACCCATGAAAACACCAGGCAAGAAAAGAGGAAGAATTGATGGAAGAGGATTGAGAGATCAAATTCCAAATTTGTCTCCAAAACTTCCCGTGAAGTTTCAATCAATTAATTTGACATATTTTTGACATAAATTAGACATAAGAAATCTAATTCATTTTTGAGAGAATATGGATGGAATATTCCTTGTGCTCTAATTCAAATATTTTTGATTTATTTGAATAAACAAAGGAGAGATAAATAATTTAATAAAATGAACTATAGGATAGTTGTTTATTAAATTAAAATAGAAGAATAATGGCAATTAATAAATAAAGTGTTTTGATATTTATTTAATTAATTTAGAAACGAAGTGATAGATTGAAATAGGGATTTGATAATTAAATCGAACAAAGTATTTATTTTTGTTTATTTAATTAAGACGAGATTTAGAAGAAATTATGAAGAATGTGAATGTGAACTATATTAAATAAATATTTCTATTTATTCAACAGTAGAGGAATTTAGGATAATTAATCAAATAATTTGTATTTAATTAATCGGAATGCTCCAGACCATTTTTAGGTGTATACACGTATAAGACATTGGATTCTGATGATGTGGATGTGACAAGCCACATGAGACTATGACATTTAACGATGTCTATTGACAAGAAATACATATCTTGCAAAGGCATAAGTTGATCGTTTTGACAATGTGTTTGATATTGACTTAATGATTGTTTGAGATGTTGCATTGTTGTTGCACGACTTGTTTTGATTCCTTGATTGATTAAAAGCATGTGTACGTGTATTGACAGTGTATGACTTGAGATGATACCCTAAAGTACTAACCTAATGCGGCTAAAGACATGCATCTAAGTGAATGATAGTGAATTAAATGTGAATGAACCCTATTGGAATAGCCTAGTGTGGTCTCGGGACCTCATCAATTGATTAGCCTTGCCTACATTGTACATGCAAATACCTCGTAGTTCAACATGACCAATGACTTTGAATGTTCAAAGAGTCACGATTTTAATGTGTGTGATACATGACAAACCTAGACAAATAGACCTAATGCCTCTGGGGCACATCGATTGATGGCCTTGCCTACATCCCAGTTGCAAAGGAAGCGTAGTTCGACTATGTCTATGACTGACTTAACATGACCGAATTGACATGATTGACAAGACATGACTGACTTGACTTTTTTTTTGGGATTTTCTGACATGTTTTGATTTTTTTGTGTTTTTGAAGTTTTCTAATGTTTTTGGATTTTTTAGGACATTTTTCGATGGTGTAATGCTATATACAAGGTCTTCATGGAACAGAACAAGGATTTTCCCCCAATTGGGAATAAGACCTATGAGATGGAGTGGGGAGTGTGACGGAATGGACGTTAGATGTCAATCGTTCCAAGAAATGGATAGGACAACCATTTATTATGAGGGATGGTGCAAAGTTTGATTTGAATGATGGTAGATGGAAGAGCGAGTTTGACTACACATAGCGCCTATTTTCTAGGTTTTCACCATGGTACTTATCCATAGCACCACCAAAGCGGTTTTCACTATTGGAAAAATTGTTTCTCTTTACTTTTTTGTTATTTTTGGTGTTACAAAGATGCCTGTTTGCGAGGTTTTCATCAAGGTAACCATTTTTTTATTTTTTTGTGGTTAAGACAAAGATTCTCAAAAGCTACGCATAAAACCTTTTTAGATGGAGGTTGTTGATTGGTGACAAAAGTGGCTCTCCTTCAGGAGTAGAAAATTGGTACGCTCCTGATCCAAAGGCTTCAATGACAATATAAGGCCCTAACCAATTAGGTTCAAACTTTCTTGGCTTTTCACGTTCAACTTGATTCTTGGGATTCTCCATTAAAACCAGGTCACCAATGTCAAAGTGTCTATTTATCACTTTCCTATTATAGATTTGATGAAGATGATTCAGATATGCTTGCAAATGGTCTAGTGCTTTTTGTCTTCATTCATCCAGTAATTCTAGCTCTTGTAGTCTGGATACACGGTATTCTTCATCGTTAATGTGACCTTTCAAGGATACCCTCAGGGAAGGAATTTCAACCTCAATAGGTAAGATAGCTTTGGCTCCAAATACTAGGGAATATGGAGTGGCGCCAGTGGGAGTACATATGCTTGTATAGTAAGCCCATAAGGCAGGATTTAGCTGTAGGTACCAGTCACGACCAACGTCATTGACAGTCTTCTTTAGGATTCTAACAATGGTTTTATTAGATGCCTTAGCTTGGCCATTACCTTGTGGGTAATATGGGGTGGAAAAATGATGTTTGATATGGAACTCTTCATATAAATGGCATACTTCTTGGTTTTTGAATGGGCGGCCATTGTCTATGATTATGGATTGGGGTACACCATACTGAAAAATGATATAGTTTAAGATAAACTTGGATATTTGTGTGTTGTTGATGTAGGTCATGGGAATAACTTCGATCCATTTGGTGAAGTATTCAGTGGTGGTTATGATGAATTTATGGTCGTTGGATGATGGAGGGTGTATCTTACCTATGAGGTCAAGTCCCCATTGGGAAAAAGGCCATGGTGATGTAATCAGACGAAGCTCCTGTGTTGGTGCTCTTATCAAATCTCCATGTATCTGACATTTTCTACATTTCTTTACAAAGATATATGAGTCTTTCTCCATTGTAGGCCAATAATAACCTAATCTCATAATCTTATGGGCTAAAGTAGGACCACTTGAATGGGATCCACATATACCCTCATGCACCGCTCACAAATTTGTTTGTGCTTCTTCAACATCAATACATCTCATTAGGGCGTTATCTAAGGTACGTCTATACAGGGTATCTCAGATGATGGTGTATTTAGCTGACTTACAAATGAAGGTTCGACGTTGGTTATTTGATAGGTCTAGAGGTAAGGTTTGGTTGGTTAGGTAGTCGAATGTCTTTATAATAAGGGGAAGTAGGACCAACAATTGTACACACCATCACGGAATCGGGGACATCATAGGCGGGGACCAATAGTTGCTCAACTAAAAAATCAAACTTAGGCATGTTACTCGGAATATCCAATAAGGAACCCATGATTGCCATAGAATCTACAACCCTATTCTGAATACATGGTATTTGTTGAAAGGAAATATGATCAAATTAAACCTTGAAACTATCAGCCATGCGCTTGTAGGGGGCAAGTTTCTCATCCTTAGTCTCATAATCATCATTTACTTACTAGACTACTAGCTGAGAATCGCCAAAAACACATAGACTCTTAATCTTCCATTGTGCTGCCATTTTTAATCCTGTCACCAAGGCTTCATTCTTTGCTATGTTGTTGGTGCAAGGGAAAGAAATCCTGAATGATTTAGGAATGGTGTCACCTTGAGGTGTAACAAATAGAATACCGGCTCCTCAACCATGTGTATGTGACCCGTCAAAGTATAATTTCTAGTCTGTTCTAGTGTCAATATTAAAGATGAATTCATCAGGAAAATCTGCCACTAAAGGATGGTCTGCCTTCATGGGTGCATCTGCTAATTGATCTGTAATCACTTGTCCTTTTATAGCCTTCCTCTCTACATATTGAATTTCATACTTGTTAAGTATCATAACCCATTTAGCCAATCGACCTATTAATGCTGCCTTACTTAGGAGATATTTGAGGGGATCAATATTTGCAACCAACATTGTTTGGTGATTGATCATATAGTTCCATAGTTTTTGAGTAGCAAAGACTACCGCAAGACAAGAACATTCTATGTTGCTATAGTTTAATTCATATCCTACCAAGGCACGAATGATGTAGTAGACTTCTCTCTCATGACCTTGATCATCATGTTGTGCGTGAAGAGCTCTTAATGCTGACTGAGTTGCTGAAATGTATAATATCAATGGTTTTCCATCTGTAGGAAGCATGAGAATAGGTGGAGTGATAAATTAGTCCTTGATTTGTTGGAAAGCGTCTTGAAATTTAGGTGTCCACACAAATAGTACTCCTTTCTTGATAAAATGTTGAAATAGGTGTATTTTATCTACTAGTTGTACAATGAAACATTTGATGGACTGTAATCTTCCTTGTAGTGTTCTTAGTTGACCAATGCTAACAAGAGGAGGCATTTCTATAATAGCTCTTACCTTCTTTGGATTGACTTCAATGCCTCTTTGGGAAATGATATACCCTAATAGTTTCCCCGATTTCACTCCAAAGACACACTTCTTCGGATTTAGCCTGACGTTGTAATTCTCTAGCCTCTGGAATATCTTGTCTAGAACCTTCAAATGATCTACCCTTATTTCTGGTTTAGCTATAATGTCATCTACATAATCTTCCATGAGAGTGTGTACAAAGTCATGGAAAATCATAGTCATTTCTCGTTGATAGGTAGCTCCTGCATTCTTAAGCCCAAATGGCATAACATTCCAATAGTACATGCTCCATGGAAACGTGAAAGCTATCTTGTGTTGGTCTTTAGGTGTGATTTTGATTTGGTTATATCCAGAGAAACCATCCATGAGGGATAGCATCTTGTATCCTAATGTAAGATCTACTATCATGTCTATGTTTGGCAAACATAAGTCATCCTTAGGACATGCCTTGTTGATGTCTCTAAAGTTTGTGCAAATGTGAATGCCCCCAATTGGTTTAGTCACTGGCACAAGATTCGAAATTTAATCTGCATAGTCTATAGTTCTTATAAATCCAACATCCAAGAGTTTCTTAAGTTCTGCCTTGACTAATAGAGCAATCTGTGGATTCATTTTCCTTAGCTTCTTTTTGACTGGCTTAATACCCGACTATAATGGTAGGTGGTGCAAGATAAGGTCTGGATCCAACCCAGGCATGTTAGCATACGACCATGCAAATTTTATCTGTCTCTTTTTGAAGAATTCCTTAAACTTAGGTTTTTCTATCTCGGTTAAAGAAGCTGAAAAATATACCATCTGAGGATTCTCTTTTGTACCTATGTTGACTTCAACAAACTCTTCTACTAGCATTGGTGACTTTTCTTGTTCAACGGGGATAATATTTAAACCTCTATCCTTAGGTGCCTCATAGAGGTTTTTGCCCTTGGAAACGTCCTTTATTTTGATTGTTTCATCTTCCAAAGGTGCCTTTCGTTTTTCACCTAGGGACTCATCATTTTTCTCATTTTCATCTTTTTTCTTTTTATTTTCATTTTTGCGACTAGAGGTGTAAATAGACTCCCCAAAATATGCTTTGTCATCCAAGTCTATTGTAAAACCAGCTTTATGATCCCCTCTTGGTATGCCTTCTCGAAGTCCCATGAACTCAACAATTGCTTCGTCATTCTCGAATGTATCTATGATGGGTGTACCTTGTTGATCCCAGTCGATAAGTTTAGGATATATGAGAGGCATGTCATCATCGAATTTTTTAAAGGTAGCAGTTGACAAGGTGAATAAAGAGTGGTTGACATGATCACATAATTTTTGGACTAACTCCTTGTTCTTCTTCCTATAGGTAGGTATATTCTGTTGTGGGACTGTAGTAAGGGTTGAGTTGTCACAAGATGGTTTGGCAGGTGCCCAAGATGCATGATCAAGGGTTTCCAAATAACAGTATTTATGCCATTCTTCTTTAGACAAGTGCTTCCTATGACGAGGACTAGTTGGTTTTGGTACAGGTTTTACCTTTAGGTCCAATTATCCAAAGAGATCATCTATGTTCATGGTACTAGTAGAGGAAAAAGAATCCCATTCCCAATCGCTTGTGTCGGGAGATTCATTGTAAATTGGGGGAAGTGATTCATGAGACTCATCTTAGACTGAGGGAAGTCATTCGTGAGACTCATTGTAGACTGGGAGAAGTGGTACGTGAGATGTCTCGATGCCTGCATAAGCACAATATTCCTCTTGAAATGGTAATGAAGTACTAGGAAACCCAATTCTAAGCGACTGAAACCCTAGCCCTAGGTATTTCGGTCATGGTGAGATAGAGATCAGTTTTGTCCTTCCATTATGATGTAGTCCTAACCCACTGTGCCTATTATAGCCTTCGTTTTGCATAATATTAAAGCCTTTTCCATATTGGTCCTTAGCTATTTGAATAGATGGTGGGGGGTATTCATTGTCTTCTTGATACAACCAGGAGGTAATATCACCGTGGTCCACAATTTCTTCACCTTACTCTCCCCATTTGGTCAATGTCACTGTAGGGAGAACATGGAATGTGACTACTGACTACCTTCTATCTGTCATGGGTAAGCCATATGCCTTAGGTGGAATCAGTTGACTGACACAGTATGATGCCTTTATGTAATATTCGCCACAACCCTTGTCTTGGATCTCGACCTTAGGAGTGTTTGATGGTGGTTTGAATGAAATGGACTTGGTAAGATGTGATGGTTCAACGTATATGGATAATGTGGATGCCGAAGCTTCTTGGTTAACTAGTACTTTTTGTTGTGGAATTTCCCTTAGGCTTGTACAATATTGAAAAGGATATGGATCACCATCAATCGTGATCTTAGTGCCATTATAAGGGAATTTAAGACATTGGTGATATGTTGAAGGTATGGATTTCATTGTGTGTATCCAAGGTCTACCTAACAACAAGTTGTATGGAAGGGTGAGATCCAAGACTTGGAAGCTGGTGTTCATAATTGTTGGGCCAATTTTGATAGGGAGTGTGACAACTCCTTTGGATGATCTTTCCTCATCATCATAAGCCTTGATGACTATACTCTTAGAAGTGTCTACACAGTCTTCTAAGAATCCTAATGCCTTAACCAATTTTAGGGTATATAGGTTCAAACCTGCTCCTCCATCTACCAAGACTCGTCTGACTTTGGTTTGATGGACTAGGACTTCAAGATGTAATGGGTCATTATGATCATAATTTTTGGTTGAGTAATCTTGTTGGGAAAATGTGGCATGATGCAAGTTGGTCAAATATCCCACCATTTCTTTGAAGTGATTGACATCTAAGTCTATTGGAACGGTCATGTTCTGCAAAGCTTTGTCAAGAATGGCTCGATGTTCTCGTGAAAAATTCAATAGTTCCAAGATAGATATTTGTGCAGGGGTTTTTCTCAATTGATTGAGGAGATTGTGTCTAAACTTGGACCTTTATGTAGGTGGCTCAGAAGGACCTAGAATAGTTATTTTAGTTTTGCATGTGTCCACAGTACATTTCAGGTGCTTCTTAATGATGATGGTGTTGATGTTTTCAGTTACAGCTCGGAGGTGATTTACGATTGATCCTTTACCATAGTCATACTTGGTATTGGTGTAGTTGGCAGATGGATTGTTCTTGGTTCCTGAACCAGAGGCTTTTCCTTTCGTGTGGCCATGTAATGGGTCTGTGAAGACCTTATGATCATTGTTCTTAGTATTTTTCTGCCCATTTACCTCTATGGTGCCGTTTTCAACAAAGTCTTGTATGATATTCTTTAACTGTCAACATTGGTGTAGGTTGTGTCCTTTTGTGTGATGATAGTCACAATAGGTGTTGTCATCCCACCATGAAGGTTTGAACTATATAGGATCATATTCTCATGGTTCCAAAGGTTTAATGAGATTATGTTTGACCAATTCTTTGAAAACCATCTCGATTGGTTGTCCTAAAGGTGTAAATTCACATGTAGGAAATCTCCTTTGTGGTCTTTGTTGCGAATTTTGGACATAATTAGCCATTTGATCTGGACTATTCATCATGTCTGCATTTTGGTTGTATCCTCTAAGTGTGACAACTGGTCCCGTATGTATGTTTTTAGCATCAACAATTCTGTCATTCGTGACATTCTTGTTTCTAGACTAGAATTTGTTTCTATCATTTAACGCATTTGGATGTTGGACAACTGGGCTTTTGCCTGGTACTTTTATTTCGCCTTTGTCAATAAGGCCCTTTTCAAGGATGATGCCCTTTTGTACGAAGTCTAGGAATGAAGTGCAACAATGTACCCGTAAGTCACCTCTCAGTTTTGGATTGATGTTTTCGAGGAATATTGTGACCTTCTATTTTTTGGGTATTTCGACTGGATATCGGCTAGCTAGACTTATCCATCTCTGGAAGAAAGTGGTGAAATTTTCACCATCTTCTTGTGTCATGTGGCACAAGGTTTCTATTGTTACTTCATTGTATATGTTAAAGGAAAAATGTTCAACAAAATTCTCAGCTAATTCGCCCCAAGATCGTATACCATATGGTAATTTAGAAAACCATTCCAACGCTATCCCTATGAGGGTTCGTGGAAATAGTCGCATCAAGTATGTGGGGTCATATGATATGTCCATGCATGCCATTGAGAATTCTCTAATGTGTTCCAAAGGATTCTTCCTCCCATTATACTTTGGAAAATTCGGTATAATGTATCCATGGGGGAAAGGTGTCATATAAACCGCTTTGTCGAATGGACATGGACATAAATCTTGCACTGAGATAGTTCATTCTCCAGACATAGACATGTTGTTCATCTGTTGTTGAAGATTTTTCATTTGGTTTTGGAGGAAATCTACTTGTGTCAAGGACATGTTTTTGGCGTTGTTTGGATCAATGTAGATGTTTTGAAATGCCATGTTCTACGACGGGTTGTGATTTGGCAAGGGAATGTATCCTGTTAGAATGTTTTGATTCAGATTGGGGATATTTCCTATTTGAATATCTAACTTGGTATAGGAATATATCCTGTCTGTGTGTTCTGATTTGGTATAGGAATATATCTTGTCTGCGTGTTCTGATTTGGTATAGGAATATATCCTGTCTACGTGTTTTGATTTGGTATAGGAATATTTGGAGTTTGTGTGTTTAGATTTGGTATAGGTATATTCATGCCAACTTTGGATCTCTTACCAATCATGTTGGTGCCAAAGGGGTTTGATGACGTTGCTCCTGCAGTAAATTGTAAACCTTGTGCTATGTTGAAAGGAGTTGTGTTTACAATTGATGATGTTTGAGTTGGTATGCCGTTTGGTATTTCTGCGATGATTTGGGGAATTGAAACACTTGATGTCGTAGTTTGTATTGGTTGAGTAGACTGTGTTTTCAAAGTATGAATATCAAATCCTAGTGGTAGTGTGGCACCTTCTACTAGAAACTTTGCTAGATAGCATTGGGGATCATTTGCCAAACACTCATCTATGAAGGATGCAAATTCAGGATCTTGTATTGTTGCGTCTATGTCTTCAATGTCCATGTGTGTCCCTAGTGACGTGTTTTTAAAGCAAAGGTCTGTGTGGTCTTTCTTTCCCTGACGGTTGATTTTCGAATGGTTTAACAAATTCGGTAGGATCCGACATTGCTTTTTGTTTCTTTTGAGACCTTGTTTCGACCATGAAAAGTTTGCTCAAATGGGGTAATGCAGACTATGTCTAAAAAGTGATATGTCCTATGTCTATTTTTTTGGATTTTCTGACAATAAAGGATGTTGCTAAAAGTGATTTCTAAAATGATGTATACTAAGATGACGTATGATAGGACGAACAATATGAATTTTTTTGAGTAGACTATGACAGTAAATGATTCTAAAATGGGTATAACTTACCACCTATGGAATAAATGCATACAAGGATTTGTGTTTAACCAAGGAACCTAATTGTAGGATAAGGACAGTTGACAAGGTGAATTTCCTAAACTATACTGTTGAGCTAGAAAGATTTACAAATAGGACTAAAGTGACTAGGTTCAATGACTTGTGACAAATTAGAACATGAACGTATCCAATGATGAGGAAAGTTATCTATTTCTACGATATGCAATTTTCTAGGAAGTATCTATATGCATGCAACTTAGGATGACTATGACTAAGATGTTTGGCTGTGACTAAGACGTATATGACACCTAATAATGCAAGGTTTTTGAGAAAAGTTTTTCCAGTTTCTGTCCAAGTTTGATCTTAAGAAACATAAGCGGAAATTACTATTATATTTCAGATTTAGTTTGCGGTTTTTTGAAGTTTTTTGTTGACAGTCAAATGCGGTTCACCTAACAGTTGTGGTTCAAATTTTGACAGATGCGGTTTACCAATGTGCATGCGATGATTTGACTAAAACCTTGTTTCAAATACTAGCAGAGTTTGGAATTTTTAACAGATGCGGTTTTATTTATGACCGATGCGGTTTACCAATGTGCATGTGGTGATTTGACAGATGCAGTTTTTTTTATGACAAATTTGGTTTAGCAATACACATGCGGTGATATATATGGACTCTATGAACCTAAATTTTTTTACAGACACTTGTGGCTTGAAAAGTGACAGATGTGGCTTGCATGCACACATGTGAATCAAAAGTTTACAGTTGTGGCTCGTAATATCCAGACTGTTAAAATGAACTTTTTTGACAGACAGATACGACTTTTCCCCTAACAGATGCAACTTGCTAAATCAGATGTAGTGTTAAAATTGACAGTTACGACTCACTTTTTGACAGGTGAAGTTTTTCGGAAGTTTTTTTGACCGACTCCATGTGTTGATCAATATTTTTGACGAATACAACAAAAACAAGCACAAAAATCAATGTATTTTCACTTTGTGATGAGAGGACTGTTAAGACCAAAAACATTTAAAACCTAGGCTTTGTGGACAATACTTTCTGAGTTCTTACTTGGATTTCTCCAGCTACGCATATTTATGGCAGATGACTAGTAGCTTGACCCCACTGGCTCCCCTCCACAACACTCACTTATACGAGGCAGCCAAACTACTGTACCCATGAAACTCCCATGGCATACATCTCATCTCCACACAGAAACCATAAGAATGTAAGATGGCTTCACAGGGCCGACCCTGTTGCGCCAACAAATAGATGGGATTTTGGAAAATCTACAACAAGGTGTTTAGTAAGGGCATTCCATTCGTGGGATATTATCCAACGTCAGCGAGAGTCCATTTTTGTCCATATCGTCGAAATAGTGTGTGTGATTCTTGGGGTTTCCCTAAGAATCCACTTTTATATACTGGCTGGAAGTCACTTGGCGTCTAGTGTGTTACCGATCTAAGTCATCTTAGGGTGAGTACTTTTTCCCACCAAGACAGGCCCAAGTTCTAGAGTCAGTAACTATTTCTCTTACACCCAAGATCGCATGACTGCACAAGGGGAGAGGATACTTTGATATACTGAATCATGAAGGGTTACAAAAATGTGCTTTCACACCAATCAAAGCCAACACAGATTCCTTTTGTTCCAAATGACAGTTATCTATCTACCAAACAAAAAGCTTGCTAAATAAATAGAGACAAAGGCATTAGGTCCTGCATGCAAATTGATTAATAGTTCATGTTTTTGGTGTCTTCGAATTTCGTCCTGTAGAAAACAATGGTTTGTGTTTTTATAGTCTTCTATGCTTTGTCCTGCAAACACTAGGTTAATCCACCTTAACACAATTGTAAACAAAAATTAGCAAAAATCAAAATAACCTAAACAACAAAAATGAAAAAATGAATGTATGAAAATGACTAAAAAGCGAAAAATTTATTACCAGGCAAATGCGACGTTTCGAGCCATAGATGCGGCTCGATGTTGATAGGCGGATGTGGTTCGTGAATTTGTTGACAGGTGGATGCGGTTCAGGACTTCGCGGATGCGGTTTGAGATGATAGATGTGTCGCTGAATATGGCAGATGCAGTGCATGAGGACAGATGCATCATTTTTCTGAACAGATGCAGTGCGCCATATGATAACCTGCAAAAAAAATAAAAATGGAAAAATGGAAAGACAAAAGGATGTGCGAATTTGAAGCATGTTCACGTCAGGTTCACCAAATGTAACATAGAATAAAATTTGGATTAGTAGATCTGCAACTATAATAAACAATGTTAATCTTAATCTAACCAATAATAATCTAAATCAAAAACAACAAAGAACGAATAAGTAAACATAATGAATAACTAACAAACGAATTGAAAAGGTCTCACCAAATATGTGTTCACTCCTTCGAATTATCTTGATTTCTCTTCTCCATTTTGTTTTTTCTGTATTCTTGCCCTCAGATTTTTAGTATTGATGCAAGCATAACTTCGTCGAGTGTCTAAGCAAAATATCGAAGATAAGTTTCTTCTCAAAAGTGTATGATTTTGGGAGGAGGAATAATGATAATGAAAGGTCATTTTATAGATTTTGGGTTTTCGAACGATCCGCTCATATTGAAAGAGAGATCGACGGATGAGATTGATGAATGTCATGCGGTACGAGTTTTGTGTCAGATAGAACGTGAGTTAGAACATGAGTCAGAAAAGACTGCAGGATAAAGATTAAGTTAGAACATGAGTTAGAACATGAGTTCGAGATTTTAATCTTCAGTTAAGAGTCTTCGAAAATAGAAGAAATAGACTTTGAATGTCAAAGACAATGTTAAAAGTTGAAGAATAATGCATTCAAATGCAAACATGAGTTAATTAATTAAATAAAGATATTTAATTAATAAATAGATCATGCATATGAGTTAGAACTAGTTAATTGACTAGTTGTAACAGAGAGTCCTCTCACAGTGATAATCGGATGTTGAATCTGGAGATAATTGGAGAACTAAAAATAGATCTTGAGTCAGAAGGTGAGTGAATGATTAGTCAAATGATTGATAGAAGAATGTGACATAAATAATTAATAAATATGAATTAAATGCTAATTTAATTCAACGTTCGAAAGTGAGAGATTTAATTAAATTAAATTAAGATATTTATTTAATTTGATTGTTGTAAAGGTGGAATTGAATAAATTAAATAATAAATATTTAATTATAGATAAAGGGGGTTAAATGAATAATTAAATAATAAATTATTTAATTAAGAAGGAAGAATTAATTAGTTAGCAACATAATTAAACAAATATGATTTATTTAATTAATCAAGTTGAATAAATGAATTAGTGAAAAAGGGGTATTTAATTAATAGAGGAAATATGTGTTAGAAAGGGTAATTAAATAATAAACATTATTTAATCATGACCATGGATAATAGAAAATTATGTCGAAAGTGGTGTTCAGAGGCCTAGACCAATTTTCGTTGTCTACAGGTATACTGTTGAGGGATTAGGGTTGAGAGTTGAGGGTAGAGGGTAGAAGGTTTAATGGTTTAGGGTTGAGGTTAGAGGGTTTAGGGTATAGGTTTGAGGATATATGGTTGAAGGATTAGGGTTGAGGGTCCAATGTATAGGGTATAGGGTATAAGGGTTGATGGTTTAGGGTTTAAGGGTTGTGGGTTGAGGGATTAAGGTTTGAGGGTTGAGAATTGAAGGTTGAGGGTTTAATTTATAGGGTAGAGGGCAGAGGGTAGATGGTTTACGGGTTTAGGCTTTAAGGGTTGAGGGTTGAGGATTTAAGGTTGAGGGTAGAGGGTTGAGGGTTGAGGGATTAGGGTTGAGGAATTAGGGGTGAGGGTAGAGGGTATTGGGTTGATGGTAGAGGGTAGAGGGTTTAAGGGTTAAGGGTTTAGGGTTGAGGGTTGAGGGTTGAGTGTTTAAGGGTTGATGGATTAGGGTAGTATAGAGGGAGGGATGGAGGGAGGGAGATATATATAGAGAGAGAGGGAGAGAGATATAGGGTAGAGGTTTAAGGGTAGAGGGTAGAGTGTTTAGGGTTTAAGGGTTAAAGATAGAGGGTAGAGGGTTAAGGATAGAGGGGAGAGAGATAAAGAGAGAGGGAGTGAGAGAGAGAGGGAGGGAGTGGGAGAGAGATAAAGGGTAGAGGTTTTTAGGGTTTATGGTTTAAGGGTAGAGGGTCAAGGGTTAAGGGTAGAGGGGGAGAGAGAGAGAGGGTTTAAGGGTAGAGGGTTAAAGGTAGAGGGGAGAGAGATGGAGAGAGAGAGAGAGGGAGAGAGATAAATGGTAGAGGGTTAAGGGTAGAGGGGAGAGGGTTTAAGGGTTAACGTATAGGGTAAAGGGGAGAGTGATAGATATAGAGAGATAAAGACATAGACTGAGACTAAGATTGAGATTGGGACTGAGACTAAGAGTGAGATTGGGACTAAGACAAAGATTGAGACTGAGACTAAGACTAAGACAAAGATAGAGATAAACACAAAGACAAAGATAGAGACAGAGACCGAGATAAAGAGAAAGGGAGAGAGAGAGGGAGTGAGAGAGAGATAGAGGGTAGATGGTTAAGGGTAGAGGTTAGATGGTTTAAGGGTTAAGGGTAGAGGGTAGAGGGTTAAGGGTAGAGGGTAGATGGTTTAAGGGTTAAGGGTAGATGGTAGAGGGTTAAGGGTATCTAGGGGAAAGAGAGACAGAGAGAGGGAGGGAGTGGTAGAGAGATAGAGGGTAGAGGGTTAAGGGTAGAGGGTATAGGATTGAGGGATTAGGGTTGAGGTTTGAGGGTTGAGGGTTGAGGGTTGAGGGTAGAAGGTTTAAGGGTTTATGGTTTAGGGTTGAGGGTAGAGGGTTTAGGGTATAGGTTTGAGGGTATATGGTTGAAGGATTAGGGTTGAGGGTCCAATGTATAGGGTAGAGGTTATAGGGGTTGAGAGTTTAGGGTTTAAGGGTTTAGGGTTGAGGGATTAAGGGTTGAGGGTTGAGAATTGAGGGTTGAGGGTTTAATGTATAGGGTTAAGGGTAGAGGGGAGAGAGAGAGATAGAGTGAGAGAGAGAATGAGTGGGAGAGAGATATATGGTAGAGGGTTAAGGGTAGAGGGGAGAGAGATAGAGGGAGTGAGTGAGAGAGACTTGAGAGAGGGAGAGGGGGTAGGAGGGACAAACTTGAGAGAGAGAAAGGAAGTGAGAGAGAGGGATTAGGGTTGAGGGTCCAATGTATAGGTTAGAAGGTATAGGGGTTGAGGATTTAAGGGTCAAGGGTATAGGGTTAAGGGTAGAGGTTAGAGGGTGGGAGAGTGGGAGAGAGAGAGAGGGAGAGAGAGAGAGAGAGGGGGAGAGAGAGTGAAAGTGGGAGAGAGATAGAGGGTAAAGGGTAGAGGGTGGGAGAGTGGGAGAGAGGTAGAGGCAATGAGAGAGAGAGGGGGGAGAGAGATAGAGGCAGAGAGAGAGGGAGAGAGTGAGGAGAGAGAGAGAGGGAGTGAGAGAGAGAGGGAGTGGGAGAGAGATAGGAGTGAGTGAGTGAGAGAGATCAACTTGGGAGAGGTAGAGGGTAGAGGGTTTAAGGTTTTATTTGAGAGTAGATGGTAGAGGGTTAAGGGTAGGAGGGAGAGAGATAAAGGGAGTGAGTGAGAGAGAGATAGAGGGGGAGTGAGAGAGAGATATCTAGAGAGTGTGAGAGAGAGATATTAGGGTTTAGAGTTTAAGGGATTAGGGTTTAAGGAATAGTGTCTAGGGTGGAGGGTTTAGGGATAAGTGAGAGACCTAGATGGCTAAGGGGGATGGATAGCTAAGGATAGAGAGAGAGAGAGAAAATAAACCTATAAAAAATCAAATTTCTCATAGCACGAGTGCATTTTGAAGAAGCTGATATTTAGCCATTTGTTTAACAATACATAACACACTCACGTTATAACATGAGAACATTTTTTCTTGCTCTAAAAATGGTAAGAAAATAAATATACCCATGATCTCTAGGCCCACATTCTCCATATTCTCTTGGTTATGCACGTGTTCCAACAAAAAGAAGCTTTTTGATCATTTTGTGAAGTGTGCATGCAAGTTTTTCATATTCTACTACCTTTTTTATGATCTTTCCAACACCTTTGCATGAAATAACAAATTTTTCATGTCGAAAGGCATATGATATCAATTCAATTCAAGAGTGATATACAATTGAACATTGAAAAGGAAAAAAGATTTTGAAGAACTCTAAATTTTGAGGATTTTGATGCAAGAAGTAGTAAAGGCTACATAATTGGGTAGAACTCCTCCATTCGAATCTTCATTTGTAAGGTATGTGAAGTCTTACACATTTTCTTTATATTTTATTTCATTCTATTATGGCTTGATTTGATTTTGTTATTTTGCATTTATATGTTCATCATTGTTTGTTTGTCATTATAACCTTAGCTTGTCAATGCAAATTTTAAATTACACAATTCTTTACACTTTCCGATTACATTTTTAAGCCACATCTCTTTGAGTCATTTTGTTAAACAATTGAACTACCTTGTGTATGCTTCCATATTTTGTATACACATATTTATGAGAGAACTTATAAGTATGTAAAATAATACATCATTTCTCAATCCTTTTCTATGGAAGTGCATACCCATCTCCAAAGATTTCATTTGGTATAGGCATAGGGGATGTTGGAAAATGTAGTGGAATTTGGTTTCACACATAGAAATTGCATATTCTTGAAATTTTCTAAAGCCTTTTCAATAAATTTACTTTGTGCATATCCTGCAATCATTCTAGTCCCCTAGGACATATCTCATTGAGGTGTTTTGTCAAACAGTTCTACCAAGTAGTTGATATACTTGTCTATGCTACCAAATTTTCCATACATGTCTACCAAAGAATTTTACAAACATAATAGACAAGGCAATCAGTTGTTTGAAGAAATACCTCAAAGAAATGGGGTCTCATGGTGATGTGCATTTTTTCAAATAGATGATTGCATTGTCTATGCTACCAAAATTTCCATACATGTCTCTACAAAATTGGAATATAATCCTCCCATATTGATATATCTTTGAATATATTTTGGTTTTCATCTCTATTTCTAAACAAACCTCATCACTAAACTTACCTCATCACTAATGTGATATATTTTAAATATTTCCTTGATTAGTCTATCTACAAGGGATTGTAACCCTTCTCTCCATTGTTTCAAGACTCTTTATTCAAGGATAATTTAGAAACATGAGGAAAGGTTCAGCCTATCTTGCAATAATGGCACGCCACAAGAGAACATTTATGTAAGGCATTGGATCCAAAAATTTATGTGAGAATTGACAACCTAGTGAGCTCACTAGCTTGTCAATGATCACATTTTGCATACATTTATACCATAACATTAATGTCAAACAATTAACATGCCTCTTCCATGCTTCCATTTTGAGCCTATCTTGCAATCATGGCATGTCACATGACCACATTTATTTAAGGAATTGGATCCAAAAATTCATGTGAGCATTGACAAGCTAGTGAGCTCACTAGCTTGACAAAGGTACCACACTTTGCATACATGTCTACCAAAACATATTAGACAATAAATTCACATGCCTTGTCCATGCTTCCATTTTGAGCATATCTTGCAATCAAAAAATTCCACATGACCACATTTATTTAAGGAATTAGATCCATAAATTCATGTGAGCATTGACAGGGTAGGGTCTACTTGAAAAAGAGCCTCATAGAAATGAGGTCTCACAGAAAATGCCTTATAGAATTGGGGTCTCACGGAAAATTACTCATAGAAATGGGTTATCATGGTGATGTAGATCACCGTGAGACCCCATTTCTATGAGGAATTTTTTCAATCAGCCCCTACCTTTTCAACCCTACCACATTGACAAGCTAGTGAGCTCACTAGCTTGTCAAAGGTACCACATTTTGTATACATGCCTACCAAAACATATTAGACAATAAATTCACATGCCTTGTCCATGCTTGCATTTTGAGTATATCTTGCAATCATGGCATGGCACATGACCACATTTATTTAAGGAATTCCATCCGAAAATTCATGTGACCTTTGTTTATGCTAGAAATACTCTTTTATAGGATGATTGTAAGTATTTTGTATGAAGCCTTGAATTACATATATTTAATTTATTTGTATGCTACATGTAAAATTATCTACCATGGTGAGGAAACTAACAAGGAATAAACCAATAGAGAAAGAGTAGAAAACTAATAAAGAAAATTATAAAGAACATGGATGAGGGAACATCATCAAAAGAAGGAATTGGATATAGTTGATGAAAACAAGCCAATTGAAGAGGAACCTCAACCATCAAAAAGATAAAAGGAATTGGCAGCACAAAGGGTATGAATGTGAAAGAATTGTGCTAAGATAGATTTAAATATTGTAGTTGGAGACACACCCTCTAGCATAAGTGAATACAGAGGGACACCATCTACCACAAGTGAATATGGAGGGACATTATCCAACGCATCTCAAGTTGAGAGTACATCATCACTTGCATTTGAGGAAGGAGGTAAGTCATCATCCCCATGTCAACCTCAAGGTATGTCATCTATTCCACCCTCGATCGAAGGTACACGATCTAGCCCATCTCACTTAAATATTGATTAAATTCCTAATGTTGAGATGTATGTACCTAGGAGAACACCACCTAGAATTTTTCATAAAAGCCAAATTTTTTTATTAATAGTGATGAGAATATTTTAAAGCCAATGGAACATAAGATTCTAGAAGATATGCTGATAAGATTTGGAAATTTTTCTTTGAAAAGTTAAATGAGACAGCAAGATGTCAACTATTTGTTGAAATTATGTGAGGTATAAAGTATAGAAACATCATAAGATTCTTTGGTTGAGAACATTGAATGCTTCAAGTGAAAATACTATTGTGAAGAATCTTATGGATGCTTATGAGGGTGTGGGTAAGACCTCACACTCAAAAGATAGTAATTTCACCCAACGTGTCATTACATCAACTTTGGTAAGTAATCAAACAAGGAGATCTCATCTCATTAGAAAGACAAGTCAAAAATTGAGAATTAATAGAAAAAGCTTATCAAGAGTCATTCAAAGGCACCAAAGAATTGAGGACACCAATTCAACTGAATTGTGGGCATTCTCGAGGAGACTCCCATGAAAATATAAACCAGATGTTGAAGCATTGAAAATACTAATTAAAGACTATTGGAAGAATAAAACAAGGCCATCTCTAAATCAAAGGGATGTGGTAAGAAGGAGAATTGGTAGTCAGAACCATGAGCCACATCCAAATAATTTTTTGCATATGACTCAACCCCAATTTTTTCATAAATTTAAAGAGGATTATCCTCAAATTCAAATTTGTCAAAGATATTTTGAAATGATTAAACCTTTTTTATATCAATATAAATCACACATGCACTAATTTTTGTTGTAGATTACATATTGAATTCTCTAACAATTATGATGTTTATCATTCTATATGTTTATATTTACATACTAATGATGTTTTGCAGGATTGTGGTATACATGCCCCACCAACATCTTCAAGTGAGTTCTTATCAAAAAATTATGTGAAAGAGAGGATGGAAAAATATTCTATAGGAAACTATGCTTGGATGGTTCATGTTAGAAATGTAGTGGCTTGCAATGTATGCCAGTAAATCAACATATGAAAAGAAAACATGCGGTATGAAAGAAACTAGTAGAGTTTGGGAAGTATAAAACAACGACATACATTAAAAAAGATGGTAATCAAGAAAAAAGGTGTGATTTTTTTATTCAAAAGATGTTAGTGTATTAGTTTATGTCTACATTTCGTGATAATATAGTGTATGAGTATACAAGGCATACCCATAGAGCTTGATGGTTGGACTTGCAATTCAAGCTATGTAAGGGCACCTTTATAGTTGGTAGAATAGTTTTAAGTGGTTTAGTTTGCAAAGAAATACACTCTAAAACCATAGTGCGAGGTGTATTCACATTATTACAACTCCACATAGGTTTCTATATTTGTGCACATAGCATTCATTCATGCAACTGAGAGTACAGAGGACCAAAGGAAGGTATTAAGGGAGTACCACTTTTATATTAGTGATGATCATACACATTATCCAAAGTTTGTGCAAGGTTTCTTCTAGTTGTTCTACAATGATTTGGCTCAAAGGGGCATAGCATACAATCGACATATAATATTGTTGGATAGTTGTGCAACACAGTTCAAGAACTTGTGGATGTTCTACTAGTTGAGCAAGATGCATGTCATTACAGGTGTTCAACATATGTGGAAATTTTGTGAGGATGGGCATGGAAAGGGGGAGCATGATGGTGCAGGAGCATGTGTCAAAAGAGAATTAGCATGAGAAGAGTTAAAGTATAAAGGCAATGCAAAGTTGACAACTAAAAAATCAATCATCGAGTGGCGTAATGATTTGATGGGTCCAAGTAATGAAGGTAAGGATTCAGTTTGTAGATTTTTTGGTTGATGGATGATACTAACGTTGAACCATACTAGAATTGTTGTAAATTGATAGGATCGAGTGAGCTACACCCTTACCTTAGCTCAAATGTAGGTTCATGGGGTATCCATACGTGGAAGATGGCATGCTTTTGTTCTTCATGTACAATACAAGTTTGGGATGAGTGCAAGTCAAAGGAGTGCATTGAGAAATGGTGGTTAAGTTATCTTAGCCCACTTCACACATATTGCCCTCCGACGACATTGGAATTGACACAGATGGAATCATCGGTTGACTTTGACCACATATCAGATCTAGTTCAACTAGGTGATATATCTACTTGCATAGTTTTTGAAATTCCTATTGTTATCTTACTTTGTAGTGTATTTGTAATAATGACTAATTTCATCTAATTTTCTACACATATCAATGTAGAGCATGTTTATGTAGTTATTTTAGATGAAGAGAATGAAGAGGGAACACATTATTACTTGTGTCATTTTATTGAGGCTAAAAATAATTTGGAAGCCCCAATTATAGATAGAGAAAACATCAAATACCCTACAGGCTTAGTGGTTGTTACTGGAATGTGGCTTATAAGGTACCCACATAAGAGTGTTAATGTTTGGTTGTTTCATGACTTTGACACATATCAGAAGATTCTTCACTACTCAAAAATTTCCGTGGCATCCAATGTTTGTTTGATCAAATATGGGGGTAGACCTTTGAACAAGACCTTGTGGAAGGTGTGTGAGTTTGACCATGAGGCAATACTTGACACAATAAAGAGTAGAGAAGACCTCGATGGTTCGTTGGATTAATTTTTAAGTATGCACATTGGTTCTTATTAATTTGTAAGTATGCACATTAATTTGTATGATGCCAATGCTATCATCTAATGTTTATATCATATATTTAGGTGATTTATGAAGATATTAGACTTGTAAATGTAGCACACTTTATGTTTAGAACTATGGTAAAGAATAAAAAGTTCGATGGTATTTTATTTTTTCTCAAAAATATGCAAACAAATTGATGTAGGATATTCTCAATATATTAGTAAACTAAGTGGAAGATTAAATTGTGTTGTTTTTATAACAGGGTACAAGTTTCCAAATGGTTGGAAAGTAATAGTTTGGTTACGTTCTATTCATGTTAATCCTCATTAAATCAAGGACCCTCTAAAGTTTAATCTTGATAGATGGGAGGTATGCTTGATATTCATATAAAAATTACTTTTTAACATATTCAATGGACTAGATTGAGTAGTGATAAGTTATAAGATATATTGCATAATTGAACACACAAGTTTTAGATTATTAACATGTCACATGTTTATTTGAATTGATTATGTGATTATGTGATTATTAATATTTACAATGTCTTTTCTTTGTTTAGGTAGGAGCTAGTAAACCCAAATGAACTTATAAATTATATGCCAAAGCCAAGACTAGCAGATGGTACTAGATTATTCATTTGAAGTTAGCCTCATCATGACCACCTATGATGTAGACATTATAAAAGTGTGTGTCAATCCTAGCGAGGGAATTTCAAGTCGTTCATTTGAAGTTAACCTCATCATGAGAAACTATGTTGTAGATATTATAAGAGAGCTTCTCAAATGTATGAGTGACATTGTAAAAGATCTATGAGAACACATTACCTAAGGTATCCTTGAATTCTATTTTTGGTTATTGTAAGATAATCTTATAAGTTGAGTTTGTGTGCATGAAAATGGGGCACATTGATTCAATATTTGATTTAAGTTGGGTGTTGGAATTCACATAGGTTGATTTTTTTTTCATGATTTTGTATTACCACTTGATAGTTTTGAGAAAGAATTGTGCCTACAAGTACAAGCACTTGGGTGTCATATTGGTGTATGAATCATATTAGAAAATTGTAGCACACACATAAGAATTAGGACTGCCAAATAAATCTCATTTTATTGTAAACATCATATTATTAATTTAGTGAGTGTAATAACCATTGATGGTTACCAATCATTATTTTTCTTCTTTTATTCTCTCCCTATTATAACTAGCACCAATTGACTAACTCATTATAAAAACATTTATTAGAAAAAATCAACCTAATGATTATAAATCAATATCAATATAGTATACCATCTATTCACATAAAAATTTAAGAATTTCAATTTGTAAACATTTTTTATGCATAATGTTAACATATCATAAAAATAATCATATTTACAAGCAACAAAAGCATGTATGACTTGTTAGATATTGTTCAAGTAACATGAATTAACTCAAGTACCCCACAAGTTCTTCATAAATGTTTTCCAACTAAAAATTTATGGATGCCCTCAAAAATTTGTAATTGGGTTTGGGATCTAGTTCCCTAGTGCTTATTTATTGTTTCCCTTAAACACTTGTAATTATATTTACTCAAATTTTGAAACTTATTGCTGCCCTCAAACATTTGTAATTCATGGAGTGTAATATCTTAATAGTCCAAATTGAAAAGGGTAGCAATCTTTGACGACCTGTTACCTAGAGACCGTGTCTATTATGGGAATTTCATCTGAGGCATAAGGATCATGTAGGGAACCTATACAATAACCTCTCCCAATTTTGGTTATCTCAAAGTTGTTTTCCCATGGTGTCCAGTTTTCACTTGATGGAAAAAGTGTCAAATGCAAACAATGTAAAGTTGCAAAGTGGTGCAACTTTCGTTTTGCAACTCGTGTGACCAAATGGACTATTCCAATGTGTCTGTATGGGTACTTTTTCACTAGGAATGGTCCTTTTTCACACCCAAACACTCTGAATCACTCCAAGCTACATTCAACTGACTTGATCCGTTAAGAGTCCAAAGTGTAAAATGGTTGCAATCTTCGATGGGCTATTACTCAAAAATTGTGACACTTACAAACTCTCCATATGAAGCCATATGATCAAGTTGGGCCCCTCTACAATAACCTCTTTCTTTTTTTGTTATCTCGGAGTCGTTTTCCCATGGTGCCCAGTTTTCACTTGATGGAAACGTGTCAAATGCAAGCAGTGTAAAGTTGCAAAGTGTTGCAAATTTTGTTATGCAACACATGTGACCAAACAGAATATTCTAACATTTATGTATGGGTATTTTTACACTAGGAATGGTACTCTTTCACACCCAAACACGTCAAATCACTCCGACCTATGTTCAACTGGCTTGATCCCTTAAGAGTCCAAAGTGCAAAATGGATGCAATCTTTGACAGGATATTACTTGGAAATCACGACACTTAAAAATCCCCATTTGCAGCTACAATATCAAATTGGGCCCCTCTACAATAACCTCTCTCATTTTTTCTATCTTGAAGGAATTTTCTTGTGGTGACGGCTTTTTAGTTGAGGAAAAAGTTGTCAAATGCCAATAGTGTAAAGTTGAAAAGTGGTTCAAATTTCATTCCGCAACTTGTGTGACCAAACATACTATTCCAATGTGTATGGATGAGTATGTTTATGCTAGGCATGGTCCTCTTTTACATCCAAAAATTTCGAATCAGTTTGAGCTACATTCAATCAACTCGATCCCTTAAGAGTCCAAATTACAAAAGGGAAGCAATCTTTGATGGAATGTTACTTGGAAACCGTGATTCTTACAAACTCTTTGTCTGAGGCTAAAAGATCATGTTGGTCCCCTCTACAATAATCTCTTAGTTTTTTCTATCTCGAAGTCATTTTCCCATGTTGACGATTTTTTAGTTGAGAAAAAAGTTGTCAAATGCAAGCAATGTAAAGTTGCAAAGTAGTGCAACTTTATTTTTACAACTCATGTAACCAAATGGACTATTCCAAAATGTCTAGATGGGTATTTTTATGCTAGGCATGGTCCTCTTTCTCACCCAAACATGTCGAATCGGTTTGAGCTACGTTCATTCAACATAATCCCTTAAGAGTCCAAATTGCAAAAGGTCAACAATCTTTAATGACCTATTACTCAAAAACAATGATACTTAAAAAATATCTATTTTAGTCTATAGGATCATGTTGGGTCATGTTGGGCCCCTCTACAATAACCTCTCTCGATTTTTCTATCTTGGAGCCATTTTCCTGTGGTAACAACTTTTTAGTTGAGGAAAAAGTTGTCAGATTCAAGTAGTGTAAAGTTGCAAAGTGGTGCAACTTTTATTTTGTAACCCGTATGACCAAACAAACTATTCCAATGCATCCAAATGGGTACATTTATGCTAGAAATGGTCCTCTTTTGCACCCAAACATGCCGAATCACTATGATTTACATTCAACCAACTCAGACGTCTTAGAAGAAATTAAATCTTAGTGAGTTCCCACCACAAACTAATGACACCTTTGAATCTTAGTGGGTGACCACCATAAGCTAGAGATTATTTTAGAATACAATAAGGTAGAGGTGAAGACCTAAAAGAGGAGAAGGAAACAAATTGAGAGAAGTGATCATCCACCTATGAAAATGGGATATGACAAGTAGAAAATAGAATAACAAAGCATAAAAGAGCCATTAGAGGTTTGTGTAGAGAAGGTACAATAGGTTACACTATAAATATCTATCTTCCCTCTCCTCCTAGCTTTGTCCATTTTAAATTTTTCCTTTGTCTCCATATTGAATTAGCACATAAGTAAATGATACATCATTGTTGAATCATTTTTGGAAATATTAAATTTGTTTAGCATCAATCAATAAATATTCAAGACAAACCATGAAGGACAACAATGAGTAATGCTAGGGCTAACCAATTAAAAAGTATACACATGAATAAGCCAAGTATACATGTGAATAAGTGAAGCACAAGTACTCAAATAAATGTAAGCCTTGAATTATACACATGAATACATAGTATACACATTAATACAAAGTATATGCATGAATACAAGGTATACACATGAAAACACATAAGTCACAAAGTATACATTAGAATACATGTAACTCAAAAATTATACACGTAATTTGTAAAGAATACACTTGAATACGTGTAACTCATATCTATTGAATCATGAATTTATAATACAAATATGGAAACCATCAATAAAAAAGATTTGTATTAACCAAATAGCCATGTAGGCATACATCAATATATGTGGATATAAGTATAATATATATATATATAATAACCATATAGGCTTACAAGAAATCCATATAGGCATACAATGTCAAATATATGCAATACAAAACATGTCCAAAAATGCCATATAGGCATACAACAAAGAGCCCTGGAATCAAAACTCTTGCCATTTTCTTGTCGACCAGATGGTGATAAGCATGTCACTCGTTTATTTTTAGGTCAAAGAGTGCTCCTACTCCTCCTCCTAAGTTCTAGTTCCCGATCAAGCCTTATCATTTACAATAACAAGTAAAGACATTAATAAATAGAAATTACATTATAAAAAATGATATATTTAACAAAATAATCACTTACTGCCTCTAGACGATCACTCTCCTTGAGGAAAATATTCACATTCCCATATTGTGGTGTGCTGAAGCCCTATAGAAACCATCCAAAGATGAATTAAACTATGAATCAATAATGGTTTGATTTTTCACTAACTAACAACTATAACAATGAATGTAAATTGAAATTTAGTAATCTGCTACATACCCCCGTGAGAGGCATCGAGGAGTGTATAGCAGTAGAAACACCAAGCTCCATTTCCCTATTAACATTTGGAGGTTTTTCTACTTGCAACATCTGAAAATAAAACAACAAATTATTCAATCACAAAAACTACAATAGTGATGCATGCCATGGCTTATAATGTATGAGATAATGAACAAAGTTTTGAGTACTTATTGAACTATATTTCTTACTATCATGCTTACTATTTTCCCTATCCATAGCTTGTTCGAAAGCACCTATTTTATGATTTTATCCATAGTGGTAAGGCGGCAAACCATTTAATGAAATTCTTTGGAAGACATGTATGAAAATTGTGGTAGCATAGAGAGGGCAGTGAACTATTTGAAAAAATACTTCAAAGAAATGCAATCTCATGGTGATGGAATTCCATTACAAACAAATGTGTCATGGAATTCCATCACTATGAAACCACATTTCTTTGAGGTATTTTTTCAAACAGTTCATTCCCTTATCTATGGTATTATGTTGGGATGGGGTGGATGGTATAGTGTGGTCTTGGTTATGAGATGGAGGGTGATCATGACATGAAGAGGGAGGGGTGGGGATATGAAAAAGTGGAATAAAAGGTGGAAGGTTTCATGGATTGGTAAATTGAGGATGAGGATGAGGACCTTGAAAATAATTTCAAGGGGAATTTTGGCTAAAGGCTTGGTTTCTATTCTTAAGGTAGTGATTAGTTTGAAAAAATTCCTCAAAGAAACGTGGTCTCATGGTTATGGAATGAAATTCAATCACCATGAGACCACATATCTTTGAGACATTTTTCAAACTACTCACTGCCTTGTGTATGCTATTTCTTACTATTATGCTTTGATAGATTTTTTCCAAGCATCCATAGTTTGTTGGAAATAACCTATTTTAGGCTTTTAGCCATAACAACAAGGAAGTGAACTACTTGGTAAAATTATTTGGTAGACATGTTTGGAAAATGTGGTAGCATAGAAAAGGTGGTGAGCTATTTGAAAAAATGCCTCAAAGAAATATGGTATCATGGTGATGGAATGGAATTCCATCACCATGAGACCACATTTTTTCGAGGCATTTTTTCAAACTACCCACTACCTTGTCTATGCTATTGCTTACTATTATGCTTTGATAGAATTTTTTTAAGCATCCATAGTTTGTTGGAAAGTGTAGACATGGAAAATATACAATTTGATCTGACGCACTTGATCCTGATTACTAATGTCAGTTCTTCCTGAATCATCCTCTCAGCTTATCATCACCTTTTGTCTCTTAATTAGATAAATCATTATTTATTTAATTAGGTCTTTCTCCTCTGTTGATTAAATTAATCAATTTAATTTAATTAACTCTAAATCCCTCTTTAATTAAATAATTCATCTTATTTGATTAAATCCCTAAATTCTTCTCATTAAATTGAATAAATTAAACCTTATTTGATCTAATATAACATTATCCCCTTTAGTTAAATAAATCAAAACATTTATTTAATTAAACCTTTCCTCTCAATTTTGATTTAAATTAACTCATAAATTTGAGTCAAAATTGTCACATCTCCTAAACTCTCATTAAATTAATTAATCCATGTCACATCCTCTAGAGAATGCAACTTGCACAATAAATCAATTGCTTTGATTAATTAAATTGTCTATTTTCTCTCAACATGGAATAAAGGAGGAATATTCCTTCAAATTTGAATTCAAAATCCAAGTGGATTTTTCCTTCCAACAAAGCATTCACTCCTCTTACATGTCCTTGTGCATTGAGATAAGTGGAATTTATTTCATTCCTTTTCCCTCTCACATGTCATTTCCTCAAATTCAAATTTCACCTAATGGCATTTATCATGCACATTGACTAAAATGTGCACAACCTTCAACCATTCACATCTCGACAAGTGGCACTTGGCCATTGGATGTTGAATGATCCCACATTGTTCTATTCCACTATTTATTCCAATTTAGAAATCTATAAATGAGAGACTCTTCCTCTCATTCATCATCCACAATCTAGAGCAAAGTTACTCTCTTCACATTGAGAGCTAATTTTATCCATTTCACATCAAGTGTCCATCATTTTCATGATTTCATAGCTAGGTTATTGCAAAATTGTATCAAGGAGCTTCAACCATCATCAAATCATCAAAGAGCTTACAAAGGAGTTGGGAAAGGGCTAGGCACCAACTCCCCCATGGGATCAAGAGTTTGCATGTTTAATTAGGATTTCACTTATTTTCCCTGTTTTGTTTTATCATTTTCCTATTTTGAGCATTATAAATGTATTTCATGGGGAATCCTAGTTTTATCTTGCATATGAACCTAACTATGTGTTTGTTTCTTGTGTTTGTGCAAGTATAGAATTGGGGTTCACAAAAAGCACATTTTTAGGCTTTTAGCCATAGCAGCAAGGAAGTGAACTAATTGATAAAATTCTTTGGTAGACATGTATGGAAAATGTGGTAGCATAGAAAAGGCGGTGAGTAGTTTGAAAAAATGCCTCAAATAAATGTGGTCTCATGGTGATGGAATGACATTCCATCACCATGAGACCACATCTCTTTGAAGCATTTTTTAAAACTAATCACTGCCTTGTCTATGCTATTGCTTACTATTATGATTTGATAGATTTTTTCCAAGCATCCATAGTTTCTTGGAAAGAATCTATTTTAGTATTTTAGCCATAACAACAAGGAAGTGAGTATTTTGTTTAAATTGTTTGGTAGACGTGTATGGAAAATGTGGTAGCATAGAAAAGGCGATGAGCTGTTTGAAAAAAATTCCTCAAAGAAATGTGGTCTCATGGTGATGGAATGGCATTCCAACACCATGAGACCACATTTATTCAAGGAATTTTTTCAAACTAACCACTGCCTTGTCTAAGCTATTGCTTACTATTATAATTTCATTGATTTTTTTCCAAGCATCCATAGTTTGTTGGAAAGCACCTATTTTAGGCTTTTAGCCATATCAACAAGGAAGTGAATTGTTTGATAAAATGATTTGGTAGACATGTATGGAAAATGTGGTAGAATAGAAAAGGCGGCGAGCTGTTTGAAAAATTGCCTGGAATAAATGTGGTCTCATGGTGATGGAATGGCATTCCATCACCGTGAGACTACATTTCTTCAAGGAATTTTTTCAAACTACTCACTTCCTTGTCTATGCTATTGATTACATTATGCTTTGATAGATTTTTTCCAAGAATCCATATTTTGTTGGAAAGCACCTTTTTTAGGCTTTTAGCCATAGTAACAAGGAAGTGAACTGTTTGATAAAATGCTTTGGTAGACATGTATGGAAAATGTGGTAGCATAGAAAAGGCTGTGAGTTGTTTGAAAAAATGCCTCAAAGAAATATGGTCTCATGGTGATGGAATGACATTCCATCACCATGAGACCACATTTCTTTGAATCATTTTTTAAAACTAATCACTGCCTTGTCTATGCTATTGCTTACTATTGTGCTTTGATAAAAAAATTCCAAGAATCCATAGTTTCTTGGAAAGCACCTATTTTAGTCTTTTAGCCATAACAACAAGGAAGTGAGTAGTTTGCTAAAATGTTTTGGTAGACATGTATAGAAAATGTGGTAGCATAGAAAAGGTGGTGAGTTGTTTGAAAAAATGCCTCAAAGAAATGTGGTCTCATGGTGATGGAATGCCATTCCATCACCATGAGACCACATTTCTTCAAGGAATTTTTTCAAACTACTCACTACCTTGTCTAAGCTATTGCTTACTATTGCAATTTCATTGATTTCTTTCCAAGCATCCATAGTTTGTTGGAAAGCACCTATTTTAGGCTTTTATCCATAGCAGCAAGGAAGTTAACTATTTGATAAAATGCTTTGGTAGACATGTATTAAAAATGTGGTAGCATAGAAAAGGTGGTGAGCTATTTGAAAAAATGCCTTGAACAAATGTGGTCTCATGGTGATGGAATGGCATTCCATCACCATGAGACCACATTTGTTCAAGGCATTTTTTCAAATAGCTCACCACCTTGTCTATGCTATTTCTTACTATTATGCTTTAATAGATTTTTCCAAGCATCAATATTTTGTTGGAAAGCACCTTTTTTAGGCTTTTAGCCATAGTAGCAAGGAAGTGAACTGTTTGATAAAATTATTTGGTAGACATGTATGGAAAATGTGGTAGCATAGAAAAGGTGGTGAGCTATTTGAAAAAATGCCTCAAAGAAATGTGGTCTCATGGTGATGGAATGACATTACATCACCATGAGACCACATTTTTTGAGGCATTTTTTCAAACTAATCACTGCCTTGTCTATTCTATTGCTTACTATTATGTTTTGATAGATTTTTTCCAAGCATCCGTAGTTTTTTGGAAAGAACCTTTCTTAGGATTTTAGCCATGGCAACAAGGAAGCGAATTGTTTGATAAAATGCTTTGGTAGACATGTATGAAAAATGTGGTAGCATAAAAAGGTGGTGAGTTGTTTGAAAATGCCTCAAAGAAATGTGGTCACATGGTGATGGAATGGCATTCCGTCACCATGAGACCACATTTCTTTGAGGCATTTTTTCAAACTACTCGCTGCCTTGTCTATGCTATTGCTTACTATTATGCTTTGATAGATTTTTTTCCAAGAATCCATAGTTTGTTGGAAAGCACCCTCTTTAGGATTTTAGCCATAGTAGCAAGGAAGTGAACTGTTTGATAAAATGCTTTGGTAGACATGTATGGAAAATATAGTAGCATAGAAAAGGCGGTGAGCTATTTGAAAAAATTCCTCAAAGAAATTGGGTCTCATGGTGATGGACATCACCATGAGACCCAATTTCTTTGAGATATTTTTTCAAACAACTCATTTCCTTGTCTATGCTATTTCTTACTATTATTCTTTCATATATTTCTTCCAATCATCCATAGCATAGACAAGGCAATGAACTATTTTTAAAAATGCCTCAATAAAAAGTGGTCTCATGGAATGCCATGACAAGAAAATGCAATTGGCAGCTACTCCTAGTTATTACTTATGCTATGTGAAGTAATTGCATCACTTCTTATTTTGACTTTCTAAAAAAATATATTGTAATTGAACTTTTGTTATCTATTAATATCTAGTTATTAGTTATACAATGTGGAGTAATTCTTTGAGATTGAAATATGTGCAAAGCAATGTAGTCAATGATATGAATATAACTGCATAAATCTATTAATTATAATTCATTAGTTAAATTCTTTATTGTATTACCTACATGAAGGTTTGTCCAACTCCACTAGCACTGGGAGGTGTTCCCACAAAACCTCCAATATTAGCCTATTCAACATCCAAAATCAGATATTATAATACAATTCATATAACAATGTTATTCACATGTTATAAATTTATAGTCATTTATTAGTTACATACCTCAACGGTAGATGCAGTGGAGTAATAAATAGGTGGAGGGCCAATGTATCTATTATCAACACTATGACCTTAAAATTTTATTACAATCATTAAAATAAATTAGTTAATCTTGCCTTTCAAAAATGAAATTTAATAAATTAAATTCAATGAACATGCTAATATTTACTTGAGTATTGATGCTAAAATCCTCATTCAAAATGCCAATTTCCATCACCATCCCCACGACTGCAGACGTATCCTGTGTACCATCCTCCCGAGTGTCTACAGGGTCATATGTACAAGTCGAACCACAAACCTGACAAGAATGGGGTGGAAGCCTACCCCTCGAAGAATCCCTTGGATGGTGTTGTACTACAGGACTAGCATGTTGGATGATACTCTGGGTCAAAGAGCTGATAGATTGCAAAGTGTCCACCTCAACATTGACCTTCGTGACAAAAGGGATAATGATGTGCTCATGACATTGCCTAGCGAGAGCTTGTCTCCCTTGCCGCTAAGGATCTTCTCATGCACCAGGTCTATCTTGTGCCGACTCTCCACCTCTCACTTGAAAGTCCATCATATCAAAATAATTAAGAATTTTGTTAAGGATGAACTCACTATAGAGTTTCCTTAAGAAATATTAGGGGACTTCACAATTGTTGCATGGTGGATAGTCAAAAACCATGTACCACATATCCCAAAAATTATTCCTAATCCCTTGATGGTGGCACCAATGGATAGGAAACCTCTTGGCATTAAGGTCAAGATTTTGATTTGTGTGTGGGTTAGTGAATAGTGAGCACAAATCATATTTTGTATTTTTTTCATATTTTACTTCTTTATATGATAATTTATCTACATAAAAATCCCTTCACGCCTACCTCCTATCTACCCAACCACTTAATTGTTTGTTGATTGCATCTACATGTTTTAAAATGTATTGAAGTGAACTCAAAAGTGTTCTTTGAATGGTTGAACTTATAGGATCGTTCAACCTCGTGATTAACTCCTCAATCTATTTTTTGTTGTTTTCAATTACCCCAATTAAATTTTGCTAAGTGCCAGGAGGATGTTGAGGAATTGGTGGAGGAGATTGTTGTTGTGGTTATTGAGGATTTTGTTCGTGAATGTTGTGGTTGTTGAGGATTTTCAAGAGGGTTTTTTAGGTTCATTAACATCTTCTACAAATCAAACAAATGAATATCAAAAACAACCTAAAATTACCTATTTAACAACAAATTCACAAAAAAAAAATGCTTACTTGTTTGACCTCCTCGTTGACGTGGCAACATCTTGGTGATAAATTGCAACAAATCAATGAAGTAATTGCAAGTTTACCTCCTTCCAAAATGTGAGCACACAAATAGAGGGTTTCTTGTTCGCATACAGTAAAAAACATAGTGAGAATGAAAATAATGTCGGATTTGTTTTTTTTTTAATAGGCTATAATGTGCTTGTGTTATAATGAAATTTCATTATAGGTTTGATGTGACTGAGCCTTTGGATCAGTTGCACCAAGCCATAACACAAGCGCATTATAACACGCTCGCATTATAGGGCCTATCCAATTATTTTTAAAATTTTGACCACAATTTGGCCCCCCCATCTTTTTGAACTTGCCCTATTGTAAAACTTGACCATTCATCATTATGTCTCATATTTGATGGTCAATATTTTTGTTGGTTTGAATTTACCTAGAAGGAAACCCTATTTTATAAGGGCATTGTATTACAACTATGTATTTTTATGTATCTTGAGAGTTTTATAGCGGTCGTGTTGCCTCTAGATCTCTAGTTGGTGATACTCCTATGAGAATCTTACTCTACAAGTATATTGTAATCTTTGTGATTTCTAAATAATATATTGGGTGGATTTTGGAGTGTGGGGTTTTTCTCCTCAAAGAGTTTTCCCCACGTAAATCACTATGTTGTGGTATGCATGATATTAAATGTTTATTTATATTTAAGTTTTTATAATTGTTAAAGATCTATACATTTTTTGCATTATTCTCCTCTCAAGATTAGTGTAGGAAGTTTTTCCACTACCTTAGCTTCCTTACAAAATGTGTGTGGGAGAAGAAAGAGGGTTTTGTATAAAAGTGAGGGAGTCATGCTTGGTCTAGAGTGCAAGTTTGAGAATTTGCACAATATGGTTTTAATTTACATTTAGTGGTAAAATATTGAGGTTTTGAAGCTTTACTATCATTTTATATAGTTATTCTTCCCATTTAAGGTTAGGGATTTTATTAGAGCATGTAGAAATCTTGAATATAAATCTTTTCAATGATCACTTGGAAAAATAATTTTACTAGATTGTGTAGAAATATTGGATATAAATTCACTCGGCCATCCCTCATAAACAATTTGAATTAGCAATATGTAGCTAAACAAAACCAAGAAATTTGTAATAAGGTATGGACTTTCATCAAGGATAATGAAAAGGGATTTTAATCATTCTCCATGTTCCCATACATTGTTACAATTTTCCAAAATCACATTTGGGATTCCCATGGTAGCATTTTTGTTGGTCAAGGATGAACATTTTGTAATTATCTCACCCTCTTGTTAATTGAGTGGTCACTAAACATGAGTCCTTGTCCCGGTCATAAAATTCCATGTTTGTCTCATATTTTGTACATTAACATTGTTTTATTTTGATTGTTGATTTGTTTCATTGTTTACAGTTTTATAATTACACTTATAAGTGGTGCATTCTCATTTGGGTTTCTTGGCATTATTGGTTATCACTTTGCTAAGACAGAGAAGTTGTTAGGTCCCATGGAAATAAGATCAATATTTTTTTAGTTTTATCTTTCCATTTACTGACACCTAACACAATAACATGAGATGATTATAGGAGGATCATTGTTACAACCCTTAATTGTTGAACATGTGGCTATTGAACATTTTTTTAATTAAAGCTAATTGAGTTTAAAGCTACAATTGCGATTGGTTATATTATGTTATAAATAAAATTGCTATAAATTTTTACGTTAGATTTTACATAAAGAATGAAAAGAAATAGATCATCATTTTAGTCCATGTTTTATTGTATCTAGTTGGCTAGGAATGAACAGTACTAGACTGATCCTACAATAGTGTGTCCCGTTTTTGGCCAATGTAGGACATTGAAATCAACATTTTAAACCAAAATTCCACTTTTTGATACCTATATCAACTAAACCATTAAGAATTTAAAGATGACGTGAAGTAGTGATTCTTGAGATTTCCTATGTGAATTATAAAGCATTTATTTAAAAATATTAAGAAACAATTTATGATTTTTTTATGTAACTTTTAATAACTATTTCTAATAGTTAACAATTTAAAAAAAAAACTGATGTTAATTCCATAGAACATAACTTCTTTTTTAGAAAGGATAAAATCATCAAATTTAAAACATAGACTTGTAATACTAATATCTGGTGCATAGATATTTTTTCATTATTTTTGTTGCATTATTTTTTAAATAATTTTTTAGAAGTGATATTAACTATAATTTAAATATAGGTTACTTTCATAGATCATAATTCTTTTATTTATATTTGAATCAACATTATTTTTGTTGCAATAAGGATATCAATCCCTGAAATATTCTTCAATTTTCTATAATCTATTTCACTACTTTTCCATATGTGTAGAACAAAGACCTTAAAGATTGTTGAAAAACCTATGCTCACTAAAAATAGAAAATAAACATAATAATCAAACTAAATATATTCAAAATTATACTCATTGGAAAGCTTATTTCAATTTCTATGATTTTGTAAATTTTCTTGTCTAATTGATTCCATTTGAAGGTCCAACCTAAGTTTTGAAATTAAAAATGCTCAGTAAAGTTTCAAACAAGAAAGTTGAGGTCGTTCTAAGACCTTCATTCAAAGGTCTTTCAAATGAAGTTACTTTGATGGCCATGAAAAATAATAAAATAATTCATTTTAATGACCTTTGAACAAAGGTCCTAAGGCTATCAATTTTCTTAAATTAATATGAAATATATATAAATATGAACTTAATATAATTTCTATATATATATATATAGTGAGAGAGAGAGAGAGAGAGATGCCAACAAATCCTAGTCGAGAAACTCTTATATGTATGTATGTATACACAGACACACATATATTCTAATAAATAATTACCTTTTATAGGGTTGTATGCATATATCAAAGCAAGATTCTCACTCCAAGGGTTGCTCAACTAGGAGTTGTTGACATCTCTCTTTGTCTATATATATATATAGAGAGAGAGAGTAGGAGTTGCTCGACTAGGAGTTGTTGGCATCTCTCTCTCTATATATATGTATTTATATATAGAGAGATGTCAACAACTCCTAGTTGAGCAACCCTTGGAGTGAGAATCTTGCTTTGATATATGCATACAACCTTATAAAAAAGTAATTGTTTATTAAAATATATGTGTGTGTATACATACATACATACACATATATATGTAACCTCAGTGTCTCTTAGTTTAATTAGATACTTCAATTTCATCCCTCCCAATTAGTTGTAAGTAATATATACACACACACACACATATAGTTACAACAACCTTTAAATATTAATTATTCATAATTTAAAATGGGATTTGTGGATATTCACTATTTAAAATGAAGAAAGTGAGATATTTAAAATTTTAGTGGCTAATAATAAATTCAAGATTAAAACAATTAAATGGGTATAAAAAATAACCATTATATGTGTGTGTGTATGTATGTATGTATGTATACAAATAAAAATAATTAGATGTAGTGAGTTAAAAATTAATTATCATTTACTAATATATTTTAAATAATGAATTTTAAATATACTTATAAATATTAAAGTATTAACGAGTCTTAAATTGCGAGTTGTGGGGACACACAATTATGGTTAAGAGAAAGGGAAATAAAATAAATTTAACAAAAGATAGGATGCAAATCTTAGAAATTTAAGGATTTAAGGGATTAATTTTTAAGATACAAGTTGACATGAATAATTTATAATTTTTTATGGTTTAAATAAAATAATATGAGAACAAAAGAGATGACAAGATTCAAATTAGCATTAGGGTGGCATGTGTTGAACTCATAAATTAAACTATTATTATTATTATTATTATCTAGTTGTTTCTCTTTAAGGGTATTATAGTAATGATTTTAGATACATTAATAAATCATCCTTAGAGGAAATCCATAATCGAGGGTCACTCTTGATACCCCCCAAATAAACAACACATACCCAAATGTAAGTACGAATAATGATGGTAGTATAAGGATCCTACAAATAAGTTGGTGTATGATAGGAAATCAAACCTAGAGCAATAAATTTAAGGATAAATTGGGTTACTCACTTATGTCTTTTAAACTTACAAGAAAACATTTTAAGTCCAGATCTCGTCATGAGAACTTGAACCTTCTTCATTTATATAGTTAGCCCAAGGAAACTTTCCTATGAAATAATCCCCTTGAACATGAATTTTCTATAATTCATTGACGTAAATCAGGTTAGTCATCATGTTAGGTACGATGCTTGATAAGATTGTAGTAATACAAAAAAAATTGAGTGTTGTGTTATGTTCTTAGGTTAAATTTATGGGCATGACACATAAGTAATAATATATTGAAATCTATATTCTCACCCATTTCAATCCAATCCCTCTCAATCATCAACTCACTACTGTATATAGGCAACATGGGTGGTTATAACAATGAAGGTTGTGTGGAGGCACTTACTACACATCAAAGTCCTTATAAAAACCTAAATTAGTCAAAGTAAAATAATACAAATACGTGTGGCTAGTTTGAATAGGTAAGTAAATAGGCCCATTGATATCAATTATGGAAAAAAGGTTTCTCTTAGAGTAGTTACAAGTAAAAAAAAATAAGGAGAAAATCTTACCCCAAGAGGTATGCATAAAGTGAAGGAGTTGGATTTAATAAGAGTCAAGAAAAATACTAAATGATGGTATCTTGAAGCTTGTTCATGATGATCACCTTGATGCCTCTTAGTTATGAACTAGAAATTTAACCTTCTCAATGAATAATACTCTTATATGTTAAATATTCTCATAGTGTTACTAGGCTTTTAGTCTATTAGTAAAGTTGACTAGTTCTAAATGAGTCCACTAGAGATCAATTGCGTGTAGTGCAAGGCCCCTACACCATAAGGGATGATGTAGAGATCATATCTTGAATAACTTGGGCATAATGGGTACCACTTGATCTTTGGGTCTCAACTAAAGAGGTTGCATCCTAAGACACATGCTCCTGTATCAAGTAGGTAAATGATTCTATGGGTTTGATATATAGCCCTCCAAAAAAAAGATTCTTAAAGTAAGAACTCCTACACTTAATCCATAATTTAAAATAATATATAGTTAAAATGTTACATCAAAGAACAATAATTTGTTAGAAAACCAAAAGATATTTTATGATTGCATATTTTATATCCTACAACCATAAAAGTATTTTGATAGTAGGAATTATGCATGATGTTTAGTAGAGGAAGTATGAACTATCAATGTTAGAATGTTTGCTATTAGATACAATGGTTAGAAAGATAAGGATGAGAACTAATGGGTCCTTGTATAAGTATACACAAACTTATGAGATGCATGCATTATCTTATGTATGGAAACTTTGTTATGGTGAAGCCAATAATGAGCCAAGATTGTCTAAGTTGATGTGGGAGAAATGTAATATTTACCATCAGAGATAACAACATGAAGATAAAAAAGCAAGGTAGAAACAAGGAGTAGAACATAGGATACAAGGATCCACATGGCCTATTTTGGTTGGGTAGTGGCCAATCACAATGAGTAAACTATTGTTGATCATTTCTTTTTAGCTGCTATGTGTTATTCATTCATTTTCCCCCACCATATATTCTTCTTTACACTTGAGTTGTGGTCTAAAGTGGTAGGGCCCATATGTGAGGTTGACATTTTTCCTTTATAAAATTAACCAAGACTCAAGTAGTTTATGAGAGCATCTAAGGACTATGTCAAAGGTAAGTGATAATATTTTATCTCAATTAAATTCCCCCCTCTCTCATTTAGTTTTTTAATGTGTGGGATTAAAGGAGATTTTAGCATATTCTCCCTATATTCTAAGGGAATATTGAAAGAAGGTTTTAAATGTTGCTCATGAAAATTAAAATGGTCCCCACATATTAATTTAATCTTTATAATAAGACATAAAGGCAATCTAAAGGCTTAGCTGATTTGTTTTTTTACGGGCAAAGCAAGGGAAAAAAAAAGAACTTTGGAGTTGAATATTTCATATAGAGGACGAATATTGAAAAAGTTCATTTTTCACGGGAACATAAATTTCTAGTCTTAGGTGATTTCTTTTATAGTTATGGGAATGTTTTATTACTAGAGAGGTACGGGAAAGGAGTACTTTTCTCCTATTTATATAGGGTAAATGTTTTATATTGGAAAAGGGTAAAGTTAGTTGTTGGAGTTGTTTTTAAGGGTAAAATTAATATTTTGATGTGAAGAAATGGGTATGAAAAAGAGTAGGAATCATTGTGGTATATTTGTTACGTTTTTTGTAAATTAAAATATATTATTTTAAATGAGAGAAATTTTTTATTTTATTTTAATGTAATTTGAAATTTTTTTTGATATATATTGTAAATTTATGAGAAAAGAATATTTTAGTCTTAGATATTTTTCAAGCTATACTTTGAGTCTTTAGGTCATTTCTAAATTATTTTTACTAGAATTGCATAGCATTTTCTAATTAGTGTGTTTTAGTATAATAAAAAAATTTATGTCTATTCGAATGAGATTTTCATTATATTTGCAACTGTTGTTAGTGAACTCTTTCATAGCAATGTAATCAAATATACTGGTATCCTGAAAGGTAAAAGTTATGCATCATTTTGTTCATCAATGATGCCCCTCTCAGTTTAGAATTATAATCAGCTAGCTGCATAAGCCTTGTCTACAGACTGGCTCACTTAATGTACCTGTCTCGATTCTAGCCAGTTAATCAATACTGGCATTTTGTAATCTATTATTATTATAATATAAATATATAGGCTATACGCCTTTTGCTTAAAAAAGAGAGAAGGTATTTGCAAGTAGAAACCTAAAAATAAAAGTTCCACATTTGAATGTCTCTAAAGGTGATTAGTAGGATTTAGGAAATTTGACCACATTAAAGGAATTTGGTTAGTTTTTGAGAACACATTTGCTAGTTTGGTGACATATCTTAGTGTTTTTTTTTTCAAGCACGCATATAAAATATTTCTATTAATGTCATTTGGGATTATTTGATTGTCTTTGAATTGAGAAGTATGTTCAAGTGTGTGAAATTCTTGAGCCTTTGGAAATCTTGCTTGAATGAAAAGATAACAAGATTGGTATGATTTCATGTGTAATTTTCTAGTTATCTTATATACAATTGTGATATATGTTTGCTTATTACTTTTGGATTTGACTAAAATACCCAATTGACCAAGAGAATAATCATGCTCTTCATTACTAAATCATCTACCATTATCATGATACATTATGCTTTAACGATATGTATATAGTCAAAGCTAAAATAGTCTACTATAACTTTGTTGAGCATACTTCTATGAACTTTCTATAGAGAGTTATACATATTATTGGTTTTTAGGTTATGGGTGAAGTATGAAATCCTAACAAATCACATGGGGATTATTACCCACTTTTCACATTGAGTTGCACCCTAACCTACTTGTTCATCTACTATTTTAAGTGATTTATGATTTACAAGATTAGTAAACTACTATAGGGACATGTACTAACAACCTATTTGAGGAGTGCCTTTATGTAGGGGATTGATTAGTCTATTTGACCATTTTATATTTATATATTCCACAAAGATATCAATTCCATGCATGTGTATCTCAATTATATAAATGATTAGAGAATAATTATTATATGTCTATGATTATTCCATGAGATGTATTGTGTCTTACGTGATCATATTTATGCCTCATTTTATTATTTTATTGATTTAGCTATATATTTACATGATATATTTAATGTGTGTTTAAGTGCTCAAGCGACATGTATGAACCAAAATTACAAAAAATATGGAGATATTTATATGGATTTATGTGTTCTAATCATCTAGCTCCATGGGGTAAATATAAATGACTTGTGTTATGCCCATGCATCCAAGCAATCTAAATTGTATTAAAATTCAAAACCCCCTTGTGTAAAACTAGTAAATTATGGTCGAAGTAATTATATTATATATTACCATGCATATATGTATCTCATGTATTGAAATGAACTTTATGCTTGTGTAAAATAATTTAAATCATTTGAGAATGTAACGGGTTAGATTTGGAAACAAGATAAGTTTAGATGCTTCAAAACATGTAATTTTTTAATCTTACTACAAAAATAAGCCTTGGATATGATTTAGAAGCATATTTGAAGATATTTGTGTTAGATTTTAAATATTATTTTATTTGGTTTGAAGTCTTTGACCCATATAGGTGCAAATATATATTTATGAAAATATTTTATTTATTTATTAGTTTGTATCTATCTTCTAAATATATTACTGAATCTTACACGTAGTTACAGACTTTGGAAACTTGACATCATTTTATTAATAAGGATTTGATAAGATTAGAATATATTATTTTAACCAATGTATCAAAAAATGTATTATTTTAATCCTTTTAGGTGGTTTTATTTATGGTTTACCATATTCTTGGGTATGCATTATTTATTCTACACTTAGCGTGATTGTAGAGAGAATCTTAGAGAAAGGATATTTACAAAATTCTAGAGTAAGTTCTTGAAATTAAATGTGGAAGGTAGTAATAAGTGTGGAATGGTGGTGAAGGTTTGGTAGCATAGTTCAATTTTTTTGGAGGTTATAATGGCATAACATCCTCAAGAGTAGGAAGATGATGTGGTGGTGGTGAATGAATTGATTCTAAGCCATTTATTGTAGTGTATATTTTCTTTCTAAAACCTAGCTATGTTTGGGTTTATAGAAGGGGCATGGGAAACTGATATTTATAGTAGGATAATGCTCAAAAGTCATCATTCATGGATATTTTATTTTAAATATGGAATTATATATCCTAGGTGAATTTATATAACGGTAAGTGCACCAAGTTGTGACACAAAAAGGTGCCACATTTTTTAAAAAATATGAAAAAGCACATTTGGCGAGTGCTAAATTAGGCGAGTGCCAAATGAAAAAGGTAAATAAAAAAACACCCTATATTTTTCCCATCCACAACTTGTGCTTCCAATTTTTTGTCTCTACAACTCGTGCTCGATAAAAGGAGATCACTTTTTGCACTCTAAGCTTGTGACTCTTCACAAGGATACTGCCAAGACATTGAAGAGGTCAAAAAGGTATATTTTTCTATTGTTTTACTTTTGAATTTGAATTAAAGTGTAGATTGAAATATGTTTTTCAATTTTTTATTTTTTTAATTTCCAAGAAAACAATCTCCACCTCCAAACATTGATAATTCACAATCACCCCCTCACAAAGACCTTCCCAAACAAGAAGAACCTCAAACCCCTCTCTCAGTTCATAGGCATCCTCAAGGAACTCAAGAAAATATTTTAAATCAAATTGAGAACAACAAAAGAGAGCTTGAATAATTGATTGCAAGATTAAATGAACATGTTGGAACCCACCCTTATAGGAGAGACATTGTTGAATCACTAAATTTGATTGTATCTCATGTAGGAGCAATGAATGAACAAATTAAATTTTGGTCAAATAAGAGGGAGGAATTAAAACAATTTTATATGCAAGTGGACTTTCCTATACACAAGTGAAGAAATAAAAAATTATCAAAGCCAACTTGTGTGCCCTTTTTACAGACCCAATAACCAATGCACCTTTATCACATGCATGTAGGAGGTTCCCCATCCATTGGTGCTACCATGAATTAATTAAAAATATTTTTTGGGAGTGGTGGTGGATGGTTTTTGACCAACCTCCATGCAATAACTATGAGGTACAATAGTATTTTTTGAGGAAACTCTATTGTGATTTTGTCCGAGCAAGAAGGTGCCAAATTCTTTTGACTATTTAGACTTTCGGGGTAGAGGTGGGGGCTCCACACATGATAGACCAAGTGCACAATGTAATCCATAGTTGGCACCGAGACCCTTGGCCAAACCTATGGTGGAGCATGTCATCATTCCTTCCATTATGAAGGATAATATCGAGGTGGACACACTAGACTTGATTAGCTCGCTCACTCAAACCATTGTATAGTGTGCAAGGCCTCTAGTAGAGCCTAATGTCAGTGAGACTTCTAGGCCTAGAGTTCCAACCCACCATTATCACTCTTGCAATGTTATTTGCATGTATGATGGTGAGAGTGCTCGGGATGCAGCTACACAACATACATTAGCTACAAATTAGATGGTTATGATAGATGCTTTTCTAAATGAAACATTCAACATTGATACTTAGGTAAAATTTAGCAACTTTATTTAATTTCATTTATTAAAATCTATTTTTAAATGTAAGAATAACTAAATTAGTAGAATGAATATGATAAAAATTCAGGGTCAAAGTGTTGATGATATGTGCACTGTTCCTACAAAACCCTATATTTTTATGATGTTGAGTCCATAGGTATGCAACTAGTATTAAAGAAATCATTATTGCATGTGAATAGTTGAACATTATATGAATGATTATCTCATAGCATGCTTTGGATGTCAAACAATTTATTAGTGGACCTTCAACCTCAACACCTCACTATTCTTATCCTCAAATAACTTTCACTCAAGTAACCTTTATTCATTAATGGTATTGTAAAACAATGTTAGCTAGTTTTGGTAATTTTGCGTGTACAAATCTAAAATAGTTCTTGAAACTACATAACTTAGATAACTAGGTTCTTTAAAGTGATGGGTACAAGATAATTCATTAGTATTTTAAATAATGCATCATATATATTGGCTTTGAACTAATCATTTTCACTTTCCTTTCAATCTCAAACCCTTTGACATATTAATTTTTCTATATTATAGCTTTATCTTTGATGACAGTGTCTTCTTTATGATTGAAAACTATCAGTTTGTGATGAAAATCACAAAGGAATTCCATTTTAAAGTTTTAAACTACCCCTTTTTATGGCTATTTTGAGTTTGATGTGAAGTTAAGTACACTTCAATAAGTTCCCTATATCATTTGACTATCCTTAAATTGAACCTTGTATTGTCATCTATGATGAAGTGACTACCTTCTTTCCTTTAATGCTTTGTTACCCTTGAAGTCTACCCTTTGTAGTGAATAGCCTTTCTTGGAAGCTTTTCATCTCAAATCTCCCTTCCATATCTACCCTTACTCATCATGGTTTCACTATTCTATGCATTGTTATCCTCAACCACTTACATGCATTTAGTGTCTAAAAGAAATTCATGGGCTACCGTTAAATCCTTGGAGACTATTGTACTATCAAACTATCCTTTGGATCTTCTTTCTTCCTTGACAGACCCATTTGAAGCTCTCTTGAGGTCTTGTACACTATCAACAACCTCCAAGACATCTTTTTATTTTTTCTTATGAAAGTATTATAACTTTTGACATATGACTCCCCACATCATTTGTCTTGATTGTCATTTGTTGTAGACTATCTTATACCCTTTTTCACTATAACCTTAGCCTCTTTAGTTATTCTCCTCCCTTGAATATTTGACTATGCAATAATACAATGGCAAATTTTCTCCTCATACTAGAATTTCCTATTGGAATGATGACAATATGACTATCCTCAATTAGTAGTTGTTTTCCTTTATTTTATTGAAATTTGAAAAACTACCCCTTGATTGTCTCTCATGCCTTAATCATTGATGTTTATTATCCCAGGTCGCCCTTAGGTTGATTTTCCTCATAAGGTATTTGCGACTTTAAATTTTTAATTTTCCTAATAAATGTCTTTCATAAGGATCCATAGTACAATCATAAATACTCCCCTTAGGTCACAATATAGTCACAATTATTTTATGAAATGACTTTCCTTACATGTATGAATGATGTCCTTTATCCATACTTTCCTCTTTAAAACTTTTCCTTTTTCTTAAATGGGCAAACCATAATCATAAGAATCATTGAGAAATATGAATAGTCACATGAATTCATTGAGGACAAACCATTACACTTAATGAGGAAAAACCACAAGGTCTTTAGCTTCATTGTAAAGCATAGTCACAGTCATTAAGACTTCATTTAGCACACTTTCAAATACATAAATCGCATTCCTTAACCACTATCTTAAGGTATTCATCCAAGGTCATTGTACAATCATTAAGACTAACAAAAATACAAAAGTATTCATCACATTCATGAGGACTATCAACAATATCAATTCCCTTCAAGAATTATTGCAATCATTTAAAATCATAGTCATAAATTTTATGTTAAGGAAAAATTAAGAATCCTAAATCATGGTCATTTATATATTTATCACAATCATTAATAACTACCCTTTTTTTCCTTCTCATAAGACTTTCGTTATCCTTGCATTTACCTTCTTGGACTATCACCCTTATCTTCATTTTCTATGATCTCTTTCATAGGGGTCATTGTATAGTCGTCAAGACTTCCTTCAAGGTGGTGCAATTATGAATTACTGTGAAGGAGGTCATTGTCTTGACGACTTGTTTGTCCTCTGTGAAGAGATTTTCCTCCATTGTTAGCTTGATAAATGTATTTTCTTCATGAATGCTCAAGAATATAACCCTTCACTTCTTTCATCACAATGGTATTCACTATTCTTTTTGTATAGTGACTGATACTAATGCATGAGCATGGTTTAAGGTTTTCCTTAATTCTTCAAAAACCTTCCATTATTAAAAGAGATTTTTATATTGTATTATTGGTATGATTGCCATTTAAATTTTCCTATGGCTATCCCTTTCTATTTGAGATTGTGTCCTCTTTGTCATTGTAGGTGTTTCATCCTACATTATGAAACTCTTAACATATATTTTGTAATGTTTTAATTTTTCCATATTGAGACCGAAGGTCCTTATCTGCTACAAGTTTATATAAAGTAGGTGAAATATATTTTTCATCACGAGGTCTCTCAATAAGCCTTTTTGTAAAATTCAATGAATATCAACAAGTTCTCTATTCTTTATAGATACCATTGGAAATATATGGTTATATACCTTCAAAAATACCCTGATAACTACCTTATAAGCAATCCAAAAATAGACATCAAGACAATCCATAAAAATTTCTTGGCATGGAATTCATCATGGCATTTTTCATTTCAAACATAAATCACTACCTTGTCTATGCTTTTAATTAAACAAAGAAACTAATGAAAGTTATAAAAAACTTCATATATATTGTTTCATTTTGAGATGTTGACATCAAACAACCTTAGTAATGTTTGTGGCCCGATGGATCATGGATTTTTTGTAAAAATAGCCAATTCAGATCCTTTGGTAGAGGTATGTGACATATTAGTAGATTTGACATCTCTTCTATGGTCTATTATTGAACATTTTCATGATACATGCATGTAGTTTAATTGATATCTTGATGTTTCCTACAGGTTCTTATCACTCCTAATCATCGATGTACTATTGTTGTGGATGAGCATGGTGATTATTTGTTTGTGGTAAGTGATTATTTTTTATATACCATTCCATAATTCAATTTATATATATTAATGTCTATACTTCTTATTGTTTTAGTTTCATCTCCAGATGAGTGAAGAGAGGAGGACTAGTGAGTGCATTCAAAAGAAAAAAGAATCAATAGAAACTCCATCCAGTCGACCATCAAAGGTAGCACATGATCTATTCCCTTCTCCTAGTGGGAAATGACTATGTATTAGGGTCATTTGTTGTATGCCTACATGGAATTTTTGAACATATGTTTTGTACTATCGATATATGTGACATTTTATGTTCATATGGTTCTTTTGTAGTAAGCCTGTAATATGACTTTATTGGATAATTGTATACTTTTATCGACATATATCATTATATAGCCTTATGGCTTATTGATTAATGCAAATCTTATTTTACCACTGCTATCAAATTATATAGTTTTATCTTTAACTTTGTCAACATGAGGATTAAGTAAATCTTATATTTGATAGCTATTCTTGAATGATGTTATCATGTGTATTGTGTAAATTTTATTCTTGAATGTTGTAGGCATGGGTGTTGTTTACATCTTGTTCTTGATTGTTACTATTGAATATTCACCATTATTCATCTTATGCTTAAATAATTATTGGTGATTTTTATTACATTCAAATTTTCACATGTGCCTATAGCTTTCTAACATTCATGACAAATGTTACTAAGTAGACATTTAATCATCTAAACACTCTTGCAGTGAAGGCTAATAAACCTGTTAGATTCTTTAATAAACTATTCAACCTTCTTCTTAAGTAGGCCAATAATGCATTTATATATGAGGGTGCATTTCATGTGTATACTGGTGACTTATGTGTATTCATGCTTTCTGACTTACGTGTATACATTTGAATACTTTGTGACTTACGCATATTCCTATGTATACTTCATGACTTGTGACTTATGACTTACATGGATTTAAGTGTATACTTTGTGACTTACGTGTATTCCAATGTATACAAGTTATGACTTACATGTCTTCATGTGTATACTTTTTATTCATGCGTATACTTCATGACTTACGTGTATTTGAGTATATTCTTCACTTATTCACGTGCATGCTTCCTACTTTGTGTCTCATGTGTATTTATGTTTATACTAAATATATTATATGAATCCACATGTATGCTTCATGCTTCTTGTGCATACTTCTTGTATTCATGTATATGATTCATGCTTCTTGTGTATATTTCATGTGTTCACATGTATGCTTCATGCTTTCTATGCATATTTCATGTGTTCACTTGTATGCTTCATGATTCCTATGTATACTTCATGTATTATGTGTATTCGTGTGTATGCTTCATGCTTCCTGTGTATACTTCATGTGTTCATGTGTATGATTCATGCTTCCTATGTATACTTCATGTATCCACGTGTTTGCTTCATGATTTTCATGTATACTTCATGTATTATTTATATCCGTGTGTATGCTTCATGCTTCCTATGTATACTTCATGTGTTCGTGTGTATGCTTCATAATTCCTGTGTATAATTTATGCATTACGTGTATTCATGTGTATGATTTGTGCTTCCTATGTATACTTTATATATTATTTGTATTTACATGTATGCTTCATGCTTCCTATGTATACTTTATGTGTTCACGTGTATGCCTCATACTTCTTATGTATACTCCATGTATTCACATGTATGCTTCATGCTTCTTGCGTATACTTCACGTATTACATTTATTCATGTGTATGCTTCATGTTTCCTATGTATGCTTTGTGTTCACATGTTTGCTTCATTCTTTCTCTATACACTTCATGTGTTCACATGTATGCTTCATGATTCCTATGTATACTTCATGTATTCGTGTGTATGTTTCATGATTCTTGTGTAGACTTCACATATTACATGTATTCACATGTATGCTTCATGCTTCCAATGTATACTTCATTTGTTCACATGTATGCTTCCACTTCCTTTGTATACTTTATGTATTATGTGTGTTCACATGTATGCTTCATACTTCATGTGTATACTTCATGTGTTCACATGTATTCATGTGTATGCTTCATGCTTCCTATGTATATTGTATGCATTCACGTGTATGCTTCATGCTTTTTGTGTATACACATGTATGCTTTATTATTATTGTGTATACTTCACATATTATGTGTATTTATGTGCATTCTTTATTCTTTCTATGTATACTTCATGTGTTCATGTGTATGTTCCATGATTCTTGTGTACACTTCATGTGTTGTGTGTATTTACATGTATGATTCATGATTCATGTGTATACTTCATGTATTCATATGTATTCACGTGTATGCTTCATGCTTCCTATGTATACTTCATGTGTTTACATGTATGCTTCATGTTTACTATGTATACTTCATGTATTCACATGTATGCATCATTCTTCTTCTGTATACTTCACGTATTATGTGTATTCGTGTGTATGCTTTATGCTTCTTGTGTATATTTCATGTATTATATGTATTCACGTGATTCCTACGTATACTTCATGTGTTCTTGTGTATGCTTCATGCTTCCTATATATAATTTATGTATTCATGTGTATGCTTCATGCTTCTTGTGTATACTTCACGTATTATGTGTATTCACATGTATGATTCATGCTTCCTACGTATACTTCATGCTTCCTATGTATACTTCATGTATCACATGTATTCACATGTATTCTTTATGCTTCATGTGTATACTTCATGTGTTCATGTGTATTCACATGTATGCTTCATGCTTCATGTGTATACTTCATTTGTTCACGTGTATGCTTCATGCTTCATATGCAATGTAGTTCAAACCACTCTGGCATGTTTGGGTGCAAAACATGAACTTTCCTAGTGTAAACCTACCCATTTGAATATTTTGGAACTATCAGTTTGGTCACACGATGAACAAAATGAAATTCATGCCACCTTCCAACTTTACACTACACGCATCTGATACTTTTTCCATCAACTGAAAACTTGACACCATAGAAAAATGGCTCAAAGATATTAACAACTAAGAGGTTATTTTATAGGGGACCTACATGATCTCATACTTTTAGATGAAATATTTGTAAGTGCCATGATTTCTGAGTAATAGGTCATAAAAGTTTGTTTCCTTTTTGCACTTTGGTCTCTTAAGAGATATCATTAGTGCAATGTAGCTTAGACCACTATGGAATGTTTGGGTGAAAAATAGGACCTTGCCTAGCATAAACCTACCCATTTAAATATTTTGGAACTGTTGGTTTGGTCACATGACAGACAAAACGAAAGTTACACCACCTTGCAACTTTACATTGTATGCATCTTATGTTTTTTCCATCTACTAAAAATTTGACACCATGGAAAAATGAATTGTAGATGTCAAAAACAAAGAGAGGTTATTGTAGAGGATCTAGATGTGATCCTATAAATTTAGATGGAATGTTTCTAAGTGCCATGATTTCTAAGTAACAGGTCGTCAAAGTTTGCTACCTGTTTACATTTTAGTCTCTTAAGAGATATCGTTGATGCAATGTAGCTCGAACCACTATGACATGTTTGGGTGAAAAATAGGACCTTTCTTAGCATAAAACTACCCATTCAAATGTGTTGGAATTGTTGGTTTGGTTGCACAATAAACAGAATGAAAGTTACACCACCTTGTAACTTTACACTGCATGCATTTGACGCCTTTTCCGTCAACTAAAATCTCGACACCATAGACAAATGGCTCAGAGATATCAAAACCTAAGAGATTTGATTGTAGAGGGGCCCTACATGATCCCATACCTTTAGAAAAAATATTTCTAAGTGCCATGGTTTCTGAATAATAGGTCGTCAAATTTTGTTTCCTTTTTTCACTTTGGTCTCTTAAGAGACATCATTGGTGCAATGTAGCTCAGAACACTCTGTCATGTTTGGGTGCAAAAAAAGACCTTTCATAGTGTAAATCTACCCATCTAGATGTGTTGGAACTGTTGGTTTGTTTGCATGATGAACAAAATGAAAGTTACACCACTTTGCAACTTTCCACTGCATGCATTTGACATTTTTTCCATCAACTAGAAACTCGACACCACAAACAAACGGCTTGGAGATATCATAAATAGAGAGAGGTTGTTGTAGAAGGACCTACTTGATCCCATGCCTTCAAATATAATGTTTCTATGTTCCACAGTTTCTGAGTAACAGGTCATCAAAGATTGTTGCCTTTTTGCACTTTCGTCTCTTATGATATATCGTTGGTGCATTGTAGCTCAAACCACTTCGGCATGTTTGGGTGAAAAATAGGACCATGCCTAGCATAAACCTACCCATTCGAACGTATTGGAACTGTCAGTTTGGTTGCATGATGAACAAAACAAAAGTTACACCACCTTGCAACTTTACATTACATGCATTTGACACTTTTTTCATCAACTATAAACTCGACACCACAAGAAAATAGCTTGAAGATATAAAAAATAAAGAGAGGTTATTGTAGAGTGCCCCTATGTGATCTTGTACCTTTATACATAATGTTTCTAAGAGCCACGATTTTTGAGTAACAGGTCATCAAAGTTTGTTTCCTTTTTGCACTTTGGTCTCTTAAGACATATCATCGATGCATTATAGATTTGACCACTCTAGCATGTTTGGATGTGAAACATGACCTTTCCTAGCATAAACCTACCCATAGGTTAGAACTATTAGTTTGATCGCACAATGAATAGAATGAAAATTACACCACCTTTCAACTTTACACTGCATGCATTTGACACTTTTTCCATCAACTAAAATCTCGACACCACGGGAAAATGGCTTAGAGAGATCAAAAATCAAGAGAGGTTATTGTAGAGTGATCCCATAAATTTAGATAAAATGTTTCTAAGTGTCACAATTTTTGAGTAACAAGGTGCCAAATTTTGCTGCCTTTTTGCACTTTGGTCTCTTAAGAGATATCACCGGTGCATTGTAGCTCAGACCACTCTGATATGTTTGGGTGTGAAACGAGACCTTTCCTAACATAAACCTACCCATTTAGACGTGTTGGAAAAGATTTGTTTGTCATGTCATTCCATCACCATGAGACCACATTTTTTTGAGGCATTTTTTCAAACAATTCATTGCCTTATCTGTGCTACCACATTTTTCATACATGTCTACCAAAGCATTTTATGAAACAGTTAACTTCCTTGCTTCTATGGCTAAATTTTTTGCTTGTCATGGCATTCCATCACCTTGAGACCACATTTCTTTCAGGAATATTTTCAAACAATTCACTGCCTTGTCTATGCTATTGCTTACTATTACATTGATAGATTTTTCCAAGAATCCATAACTTGTTTGAAAGCACCTATTTTAGGATTTCAGCCATGTAAATAATATAAAATGCAATTTTTTCATGACAAGCCAATACAGTGTTTTCATCTATCATCTAGTTATTAGTTATGCAATGTGTTGTAATGCTTTGAGTCTAAATGATGTGCAATGAAATGTAATAAGAGATGTGAATATAAACTACAAAAATCTATTTTTAACAATTCATTAGTTAAACTCTTTAGAATAAAGGCAATAAACTATTTGATAAAATGCTTTGGTAGACATTAGTAGCAATTAGCAGTGAACAAAATCTATTTTTTAAAATTCATTAGTAGCAAGGCAGTGAATTGTTTGATAAAATGCTTTGGTAGGCATGTATGAAAATTGTGGTACCATAGATAGGACAATGAACTATTTGAAAAAATGCCTCCAAAAAATGTGGTCTCATGGAATTCCATGACAAGCAAATGCAATTGGTAGCTACTCCTAGTTATTAGTCATGCAATGTGAAGTAATTGCATAATTTATTTGGTTGAATTTATAAAAAAAAATATTGTAATTGGAATTTTGTCACTTATCAACATCTAATTATTAGTTATGCAATGTGAAGTAATTATTTGGGTTTGAAAGATGTGCAATGCAATGTAATCAGTGATATGAATGTAAACTACAAAAATCTATTTTTTACAATTCATTTTTTAAACTCTTTAGTAGCAAGGCAATGAACTATTTCGTAAAATGGTTTGGTAGACATGTATGAAAAATGTGGTAGCATAGACAAGGCCATGAATTATTTGAAAAATGCCTCAAAAAAATGTGGTCTCATGGAATGCAATGACAAGCAAATGCAATTGGCAGCTACACCTAGTTATTAGTCATGCAATGTGAAGTAAATTCATAACTGCTTTGGTTGACTTTGCAAAAACTATATTGTAATTAAAATTTTGTCGTCTATCAGCTATGGTATATCCTAGACCTATTTTTTTTACTTATTTTCTTGGGATTTTTACCTTTGGAACTCTATCTTCTTTCAATCATAGGGTCTTCCCTTCTTGCTAAAGAACCACATAGAGCATGTTGGTTTAGAGTTTGGCATTGATAAACCTTATAAGGGCATGTATTCTATTGGTGCTCCTTTGGTCGATCACAATACCATCCCACCATTCATGCTTGAAGATTGCAAATAATCTACATATAAGATAGCTGATTTTGATGATGATAAATTCTCTACACATAAGGGAAAATCAACAAAATTGTTGCATGACAGTCAAGATCACTTTGATGACTTTGAACAAAGGTCTTTAGCATTGCAATATTTAAAATAAAAAGTTGATAAAAATTCTTCATTACCTACATCAAAATTCCAATCTTCTATGGAAGCCACATCTGAAGAAAGGCACAAGGTAAGGTCTGAATTTCTAACTTATAACATCAGTCCTAATTTTTTGATTTCCAACAACAAAACTTTACCTTTTCATACTCATAAGTTAGCAGCCCATATTCATGGAGAAGACAATGTTATAGAGTCTTCCAATGTTATCACTAAAGTTTTTTATGTTAAACATGAATAATGTATTGTGGATTCAAGCCACAAAGGTTTTGATTTTAGACATCACACCATGGAGGATGTTAAGAGGACACAAGATATGTGTGATGGATGATTACAAAGAGCTAGGAAGGAAAATATCTTGGCTACCCAAGAAAAATAGCACTTGCAAGAGTTCAATTTGACAAGCATTTTTCTAATTCATATCATCAATATGTGGTGGATGGGTATGATTGATTATGTTACACCTATGATGATCATTCTTCACACCCATGAGAGTTCATTACCATATAGATGGACTTTAGGCATTGGCATGTTTGGTGCACTACTTCATAGGGATAATATTATAAGGTCTTATTGAATGGAACAAGAGGTAGATTATGGTCATATACAATGCAAGTGATGACCTAGTGTGACCAGTAAAAGGAAATCATGACAAAAACATGTGATGAGATCAAAAAGGTGTATTTCAAATGATGACTAATGGGGGAAAAAATTTCATATAGATAAAATACTATTAAACACTAAGGGACAACAATCATTCAATAGCCTAGATCATATACACATGATCACAAATAATTACATTCTTTCTACTTGACTGAAATGAATAATATGTAGAAGGTGAGATGGAGATATATGAATGTAACCAAATTGCACCCCAATGAAAACAAGCAACTTACTGATGTAATTTAACATGTATATGGTTGCAATGGACTTCAAATTGATGTTACCTCTATAATCTAGAAACAAATATGAAGTCATATTACAAAATTAAAACTTTATAATAAATGCCCTTTTCTCATTTCCATAGCAGTTAGAACACAAGATAATGATAATTTTTAATAACCCAATTTTTTTTATCAATTTATCATGAATTTATAAATTCCATGTACATACTTAAAAATCAATCCAATGAACCATCCAAGTATTCTCTACTCCTTATTGTGTCAAGTATTGCCTCATGGTCACACTCACACACCTTCCACAAGTTCTTGTTAATAGGTCTACCCTAATATTTGATCAATTGAATGTTGGTTGCCACAACAAGGTTTGAGTAGTGAAGGATCTTGCGATGTGTGTCAAATTCCTGAAATAACCAGACATCAAACTTCCTATGAGGGTACCTTCTAATGCATGTTCCAGTAACAACCATCAAACCTACAGGATATTCTATGTTTTCTCCATCTATAATTGGGCCCTCCAATTTATTTTTTACATCAATACAGTGACACAAGTAATAATTTGTTCCCTCTTCATTATCTTCATATGCAATCATTTCTTAAACATGCCCTGCATTGATATGTGCATCCAATTATATGAATTTAATGAACATTACAAAAAACTACAAAGTAAGATATAACATAGAATTTTGTAAACTATGCAAGAAGATATATTACCTGGTTCTACTAGATCTGATACATGGTCAAAGTCAACAGATGATTGCATATTCATAAATTGTAGAGCCATCAAGAGCCAATACTTGTCAAGTGGAGTTAGAATTATTAACACCCATTCAAGTCAAACCACTCCTTTGAGTCACAATCATTCCATATTTGAATTATACATGAATAAAAAAAGCATGCCATCTTCCACGTATGGATAGTCCATGAACCTACATTGGAGCTTCTAAAAGAGTGTAGCTCACTCGATCCTATTAGTGTACAACCGTCATCATATTTTACAATGTTAGTATCATCTACCAACCAAAAAAATATATGAACTAAATAATTAACTTCGTTACCTATACCCATAGCATGATTGCACCACTAGACAATTGATTTTGCATCTATCAACTTTGGATTGTCTTTGTACTTTAACTCTTCTCATGCTAAGGCTCTTTTGATACATTCTCCTGCATCATTTTCTCCCCCTTTCCATTCCTAGCATCTAATAAATTCCACATATGTTGAACACCACTGACCCTATGCATCCTACTCAACTAGTAAAACATTCTAGAATTCTTGAATTGTGATGTACAATTATCTGACCATATGATATGAGACTGAATCATATGCCCCTACTAGAAAAATCAACATAAAACATCTGAAATCAACCTTGAAAAAACTACATAGAATGTGTGTGATCATCATTGATGTAAAAATGATACTCCCTCAATACCTTCTTGTTGTCCTTTGTACTATCATTTGTATGAATGAATCCTATATGCACAAATATAACAACCTGTGTGGAGTTGTATTATGATTTCACCTCATTTTGTGGCTATAGTGTGTAGTTCTCTGCGAAGTCAACAACTAAAATGATGATATGAAGTGGAAACGTGTCCTTGTATAACTTGAACTACGAGTCCAACCATTGAGCTCTATGTGTGTTCCTTGCATACTCATAGATGAAATGATCATGAAAAAATGCCCATAAACTGATGCACTGGAATCTTATCATTGACCATTTCACACTTTTTAGCTTCTTTCCCATCTTGTAGATTGTAGGCTACTATCTTGTATTTTCCAAATTCTACAATTGTGTTTCTAACTGCATGTGTACTATCCATGTGTTGAAAAATTGGAAAATGTTGCATGCAACCGCAATGAATGCATGTACCATCCAAACATGATTTCCTATAAAAACTTTGGCCATCCACTCTTTCACATAAAATGGTAGATAAGAAATCACTTGAAGATCTAGGTGGAGGCCTTATGTTACATTCCTGCAAAACATTGTTAGTATGTATATCTACACATATATGTTGATAAACATCATAATGGCTAGAAAACTCAATATGTACTCTACAAAAACAACTAGTGTGTGTGTGATTTATTTTGACATAAAAAGGCTTTAGAATTTCAAAAACCTTTGAATTTTTTTAACGATACATTTCTACAAATTTAGCAAAAATTGGGTTTGAGTCATATCCAATTTTTTTTTTTGATGTGGCTCACTAATCTGACTACCAATTATCCTTCTTACAACATCTCTTTGATTGAGAGAGACCCTAGTGTTATTCTTCCAAAAATCTTATATTAGAGATCTCAAGGCTTGAACAATTTCTTTATCTTTTTGTGGTAGTCTACCCGAGAATTCCCATAACTCATTATTATTTGGATCCTCCACTCTTCCACGCCTTATTTTCACTCTCATTAGATATGATCTACTTATTTTCAAAAAAATTCTCATCTTTGAAGGATCATCTTATTTTTGGTTTGACTGCTTCCCAATGTTGATGTCATCATACGTCGTATAGAATTACTATCTTTTGTGTGTGAGGTAGAACCAATGCTCTCATATGCACTCATTAGATTCTTTAAAATGGATATATCACTTGATTCATCTGATGTTTTTAGCCCAAGAATCTTCATGATGGGCCTAAAATTGAGTTGCCTCATCACTTCAACAAATAGTTAACATCTTCTAGCCTCACTTAGCTTCTCAAAAAATAATCTCCATATCCTCTTCACATATCTTTGACATGTACATTTTGGAATCTTATCAACCATTGGTTTCAAAACATTAGCATCAATATCAATCAAATATTTAGGTTTTTGAAACGAAGAAAATAGGGGGGGCTCTCTTTTTTCTTCTAGGGTTTTGCACCTAAAAGGAGAGAGGTTATTTTCTATGTTTCACTCAAGAACAACCCTTGAGATTTCAATGCAAAGGAGAATGAAATCTGACAAAGGGAAGGTTATAAGGGATTGAGTGATGTAAAATGAGGGTTCACCAACAAGTTTATACTTGGAAAAACATTAATGCAATGCATGATGAAATGTAAAACCCTAGTTTGATGCAATTCTTCAAACAATGATCTAGAAATGCAAGCAAACAATAATAGAAAATTGTAAAACTAGAAATGTGCACCTTGGAAATCGGAGAAGGCAGAATGGAGGTCTGAAACCATGAAAAATTTACTGTTGAAGCCAATTGGGACTCATTCACAAAGTTGGGTGAATCGGTCCAGTTTCAGGAAAATTGTGCTGGAATAGGTTTCAAACAAATGGGTACTCAAATATGCAAAAACCTCTAAAAAATAGGTACAGTGGGACTCATTCAACAATAGTGGTGAATTAGTCCACTTCCAGGTTTCTAGAAATTCAAAGTTGGATTTTGTAGCTCTCAGTTTGCTTTGTTGTTACCAATTCATATTTGGGTCTAAAACTGTATAATTCAACATGTAGGTCTTCTCCAAGTTCCTCCAAGGTTTGTTCACAATATTGACAACTTTGACTTGCTTTGACAACTTTTCCAATCTTTCTCTTTGATAAATATGCAACCTAGACCTGCAAATCACATACAAAGAGAGGGAAAAATGGTTGTGGGGTTAGAGAATAAGGATTTTCCTTGGTTAAACCCCTTGTTGCTAATTAAAACCTGAAATGAAAAACAAATGTAAAGGAGATTGATGAATGAAAAAAATATGATGTTGTAACTCACAAAACCCTTGAAATAAAGTGTTACAATTATGCTTGAAATGGCTGCAATGGATGTGGTTCTTGATTCTTGCTTGAAGGAGATAGATCTTGAATGCTAAGCTTGCTTGGATCATGAACCCTAAACCACAATTGTCAGCACAATAACAAACATCAAGAATGTGATCTTTGACATGATGATCAATGCTTGAAGAATGCTCTTGAAAGCTTGATAATCTGCCCTTGAAAGCTTGAATTCTCTTGCTCAAATTCTCTTTTGAACTCAATTTTCTATTAGGATGATGACTTGAATGCTTAGGGTTTTAGAATGAAAATGAGAGAAAGAACCTTGTATTTATACCCAATTATGCGAAGATTCCCAAAATTACAACACTACAAGTTGACATTGGATCATGGAGAATAAAATCCTGCCAAAGATTTAAATAATTTTTGTGAATGGATCCCATCGAAGGGGACTCATTCACCTAGAATGGCGAATGAGTCCCACCTTAGGAATTTGAGATGGGTTTTTGGGGATTTGATGTTTTAAATGCCATTTGTCAGGATTATCCTAAAAAATACACATAAATAAGGCTTGTGGATGTAAAAAGGGGCCAATTAAAGCATAAGAGAGCCCAATTATTTATTGAAAAGCCTAGAGGAATGTGAAAGTCTGTTACAACACTTTACAACACACTAAATAAGGCAATATTAAGAGAAATTATGATTGAAATAATGTTAATTATGCTTAGAAATCCTAGAAAAGTGTGAAAGTGTGTTACAACACTTTACAACACCTTTACAAGGCATCATTAAATTCATTAGTTCACAAGGTCCCAAGACCTAATGTGAATGTGTTATCCACATTACAACACTAAATCAAGGCCAAAATAAGCCAAAATCTACAAGGAGCTAAACAAGTGCAAAAAAGGCTAAGGACCCTTTTTTTGATGTTACATTTAGCCCCCACTTTAGTGAGAGGATGAACCTGCTTCAAAATCACACTCAAGTAGACAAACACACATCAAGGGGGGTTCCAAAGTACCAACACTAGTAAGATGAGACGATAATGATCAAGAGGGATGATCAAGCCCCCAAGATCAAGATCTCGTGGAAAACCAACATAAACACAAATGAACACACATGAAAATGATATGAAGAACAATGACAAGGCCGATTATACAATGCAAAAGAAGAAAAAATAAATGAAGGAGAAATCCAGAATAATCTTTGATCATTTGTCCAATGCGATGTGGATCAAACCTAGGCTATTTGTCCAAGAAAAATGCATACTCAATCTGAGGTAGCAAAAATCATGGCTATCCACTGGGTGAGAAGTCCTAAAAGGGTGAGAAACATACACTCATGGATGGTATGTACTCACACACACACACAAGTGGCTATGGGGAAAGTCATGCTACTGGTTCGGCTTCTCGCTTAAACCATACCAAAGTTATACCTTGCGATAACTTTAATAAGGCGTCACACAAAAATGATTTGGTTTTCAAACTTCATGAGACAAGTATAACTTTGTATGCTTGGAGGTCATGAACAAACAAGATGGATCCACATGCATGGAAGTTGTGTTATGCAAGGTGGCCATAAATGCAACATAGGAAATGTTCAAAGGAGTCATGATTAGTTCATGTGAGGTCTTTAACTTAGGGAAAATTGTGCCTAATGTCTCCAAGAGAGGACCAATCAAAGAATAGAAGATTCACAACTTAGGGGATGCAGTGTGTCACATCAAGCCACTAAGAGGAATGTAATATGCTAAGAGAGATCACACTCATGAAGGACATCACACCCAATGTCATCCATCAAGAAAAAAATGCATCGTATGAAGCAAGAAGGCTGCACTAAGAACCATGAAAAATAAAAATGCAATAAGAAATAATGCCAATGTATGCCCCCACTTTAAAGAAATTGCTAAACACCATGTCGTGAGGAATTAATTTAAAGGGGAAAATGAAAAATTCAAACAAGAAGAAGACATGAGAGCCAACTTGGAAATCTTTATGCCAAGTCATATGTTTTCGAGTAAGGCTACATCATGTGAGGGAAAATAAAATAAAGAAAGGTTGCCCCAAAAATGAAAAAACCAAACACATAAGGGATCTATGGGTTTGGGGTCAGTATGTTCTTTGTTGCAATATTTTGTAAGGAGCTTGGAACTGTCATCATTCTCCAAATACACATAGAACTGGAAGAATGACACAAAGAGAGCGAAAAAAAACAAAAACCTCTTAGGTCAACATGGAAGAGACATAGGGTGTCTCGATGCCTTGCGTCATCCCCAAAAGGAAAACACAAGAAAGAGGATAAAGATGAAGGAAAATGATAAAAAAAGAAACCCTTTTGGGTCAACATGAAGGAGACATAAATGTCTCGATGCCTTGCATCATCTCCAAAAGGAAAACACAAGAAAAGGATGAAAAAGAGAAAGCAATGCATGACATAAAGAAGAATGAAGGTACAAATAGAGGAATGCCACAAAGAGAGAGAAGAAAAAATGCAATGGTGGATAACATTACGCACATGCAATCACACAAAATAAAATGAAAAAAGAAATAATGCAAAATACTAGTAAGGAAAATGTGAGTCAACCTATGAGCAAGTCATCTGCCTCCCAATCTCAGTCTGTATAAGCGAAAGGTGAATGATAAATTGAAGGGACAATGATAAATGCATTACTAGGACAAGGCTAACAACTTCTTCTCTCCACTGAGTGTGAGACAAGAATGAGCCGAGGTAAGTGATGGGAAAGGGGTCATGTAACAGTGAGAAGAGGATGTTCTACAACCGTTACATGACAAGGGGGAAACAATGCTAGGCGATCACCCGATGGAATTCATTACCATCAAAGTGAAAGTTCTTTAATATTAATTGGAATATATGACACTCTTCAATATTGTGTCTGAGGAATCTGTGATATGTGCAATGTGGGACTTTAGCATCCTTAGGATAGAGGATTAATCTATTCATATGAGGAAATGTTATGAATCCTTTGTTGAGAAGTAGTTGTAGCTTCCTTTCAATTTTAGGTGGTGGACGAGGGGGTTGAAATTTTTGTAACTTGTAAGGCTATTTGTGTTTGCTAGATTCACCAGCTTCTCTAGTTGAAGGTTGAGGAGGAGGAATTGAGGAGATCATGTCATCATTGTCACTGTTAGGAATTATTGGGTGTTCTTTAGAGAGAAGAACATTCATATCAGGATGATGATCTAACATAACCATACCATCGCTACGAAGTCTTAGATATTATTTAGGAACATGTTCGTTGTGAGGGGGATCTTGGTATCCTATTTCCCTTCTATTTTCCTCAACTCGTATTTGTTCTAAGAGTTGATGAATTTTGTGCTCACTTGTTGTATCACACCCTTGTTTGCTCAAGATTGTGAAACCTTTTCCATATGTTTCTTGAAGATTGATGGGAGTGTTGGTGACCTTGTTATTATAAAAGGGTTGAGTAATTATTTGCTTAGAGGAACCAGGTTCACCTATTGTAGGAAACTTAGGTTCAATTTTTTGTTTCAGGATGCAAATAACCAAACATCTCAAGAGGTGTTATGGTGGGAGGTTTTGGTTAATTCATGGATGGATAAAAGGATGCATTAGCTTCAAGGTTGTTAAGATAATCGTTTAAGAACCTATTCATGTTGTCATCATCTTCTCCAATAATGACAACATCGCGAGGAGGACATTCATTAGGAGTTGGGTGAGCATGAGTGAGTTCAAGGTCATTAGGGTCATTTTTGAAGGCATAACTTGACACATCTACTAAGGATTTTAAGGACATCCAAAGTTTTCCAAAGCACATATCCATGATGCAAATTTTAGATTCTAGACCATGCAACAATGTTATAAATGCAATTTTGATCTATGCACAAGATAAATGAATGTAAGCTAAATGCAATGAATTGAATGAAACAAAAAATCTACAAACCAAAATAGAAGGGTAACAACAAAAAATAGAAACTCAAAAAATGAGTTGTAAGTGCTAGAAAATGCAATGCAAAATATGCAAAGGGGCTGATTCACCCATGGTGGCGAATGAGTCTAGGTATTGATGTTTTTGAAAATTTTCATAATTTTCAATTGAATTTTATGTTTTCTGATGCAAATATGAGATGCAAATGCATAATTTTATTGATTTTCAATGAAAATAAGTGCAATAATGCAAGCTAAATGAGCTTTACACTAATGCAAAAATTGAAACCCTAGAATGCAAATTAACCAGTACAAAACCTAATGCAATGTTAATGCAAGGTAAATCTAGGATGTAAATGCACTCCAAATCAAAATTATAACATGTTCTAAATGTAGGTTCACCAAAATGAAATGATGAAAATAGGGGGGGCTCTCTTTTTGCTTCTATGGTTTTGGACCTAAAAGGAGAGATGCTATTTTCTATGTTTCACTCAAGAACAACCCTTGAGATTTCAATGCAAAGGAGATTGAAATCTGACAAAGGGAAGGTTCTAGGGGATTGAATGATGTAAAATGAGGGTTCACCACCAGGTTTAGACTTGGAAAAATAATGCAATGAATGATGAAATGCAAAACCCTATTTTGATGCAATGCTTCAAAGAATGATCTAGAAATGCAAGCAAACAACAATAGAAAACTGTAAAACTAGAAATGTGCACCTGGTAAACCATAGAAGGTAGAATGGAGGTCTGAAACCTTAAAAAATTGACTATTGAAGCCAATTGGGACTCATTCACCAAGCTGAGCAAATCAATGCAGTTTTAGGAAAACTGTGTCAGAATAGGTTTCAGACAAATGGGTACTCAGATCTGTAAAAAACTCTGACAAATAGGTACAATGGGAATCATTCGCCAATAGTGGTGAATCAGTCCACTTCCAGATTTCTAGAAATTCAAAGTTGGATTTTGTAGCTCTTAGTCTGCTATGTTGTTCCCAATTCAAATCTGGGTCTGAAACTGCATAATTCAACCTAAAGGTCTTCTCCAAGTTCCTCCAAGGTTTGTTCATAATCTTGAAAATTTTGAATTTCTTTGACAACTTGATGACAACTTTTCCAATCTTTCTCTTTGATAAATCTGCAACCTGGACTTGAAAATCACATACAAAGAGAGGGAAAAATTGTTATGGGGTTAGAGAATAGGGGTTTGCCTTGGTCAAACTCCTTGTTGGTAATTAAACCTTGAAATGAAAATAAAATGTAAAGGAGATTGATGAATGAACAAAATATGATGTTGTAACTCACCAAACCCTTGCAATAAATTGCTGCAATTGTGCTTGAAATGGATGCAATGGATGTGGCTTTTGATTCTTTCTTGAAGGAGATAGATCTTGAATGCTAAGCTTGCTTGAATCATGAACTCTACACCATAATTGTGAGCACAATAATAAAAATGAAGAATGTGATCTTTGACATGATGATCAATGCTTGAAGAATGCTCTTGAAAGCTTGATAATCTTCCCTTGAAAGCTTGAATGATCTTGCTCATAATGCTCTTGTAAAATTAATTTACTATTAGGATGATGACTTGAATGCTTAGGGTGTTAGGATGAAAATGAGAGAAAGAACCTTGTATTTATACCCAATTATGCAAGAATTCCCAAAATTACAACACTACAAGCCGACATTGGATCTTGGAGAATAAAATCCTATCAAAGATTTAAATTAATTTTGATTTTTGAGTTAAAGGGGACTCATTCACCACCTTGGGTGAATGGGTCCCACCTAAGGGGACTCATTCGCCCAGAATGGCGAATGAGTCCCACCTTAGGAATTTGAGGCGGGCTTTCAGGGATTTGATGTTTTAAATGCCATTTGTTGAGATTATTCTAAAAAATACACATAAATAAGGCTTGTGGATGCAAAAAGGGGCCAATTAAAGCATAAGAGAGCCCAATTATTAATGAAAATCCTAGAGGAATGTGAAATTCAGTTACAACACTTTACAACACACCAAATAAGATAGGATTAAGATAAATTATGATTGAAATAATGTTAGTTATGATTAGAAATCCTAGAAAAGTGTGAAAGTGTTTACAACACCTTTACAAGGAATCATTAAATTCATTAGTTCATAAGGGCCCAAGACCCAGTGTGAATGTGTTATCCACATTACAACACTAAATCAAGGCCAAACTAAGCCAAAATCCACAAGAAGGAGCTAAACAAGCGCAAAAAAGGCTAAGGACCCTTTTTTCGACGTTACAATTTTCTATGCAAAACTCTAGGAGGATTTCTCAAAGGTAAAGTTGTGTCAACATTAGGAATGTCAAAAAAATTGGGGGTAGATGGTGTACCTTTAATCATAATGAAATCGATGATGTACCTTGAAATCGATATGTAAATGATGTTGTAACTACAACTTGAGATGTGGTATGTGGAGTTTCTTGAAGTAAAGATGTGTTTGTTCGTGTAATTTTAAAACCACATGTTGTTGATGGTATGTCTTCAATTGGAGATGTGATTGTTGATGTAATTTGAACATGACATATTGTAGATGGTGTGCCTTGAACTTCACTTATGGTTGATGATGTGCCCCCAACTTTAGGATTCATTTATCCTTTCACAAAGTTTTTACATTCATTCCCTTTGTGCTACCAATTTGACATCTCGCTTAGATTGCACGGGAATTTCTTCTTTTATGGGGTGCAATTTATTTTTTTCATGAACTTTCCTTTTTGTTTCTATTCTCCTTGCATTTTTGGCTTCACCTTCATCTAGAGTTAGATTCTTTGCTCATTTCCTTGGCACGATTTTGAATGCTACATGTTCACAAACACACAAAGAACAAAAGTAAGTAATGATCACTAACCATAGCCATAAATACCTTCATAACCATAGTAGCAAAAATATTTTACTAGATACCACATGCAATTACTAAGTATTTTTTCCAATAGCTCATTACCTTGTCTATGGTACCACATTTTTCATACATGTATACCAAATAATTTTATCAAACATATTCATATCATTGATTACATTGCATTGCACATTTTTCAAACTCAAAGAATTAATTCACGTTGCATAACTAATAACTAGATGTTGATAGATAAGATTTCAATTAAAATCTATTTTTTTCAAATAGCTCACTACCTTGTCTATGGTACCACATTTTTCATACATGTCTACCAAAGAATTTTATCAAACATATTCATATCGTTGATTACATTGCATTGCACATATTTCAAACTGAAAGTGTTACTTCACATTGCATAACTAATAACTAGATGCTAATAGATGGAAAATTTTCAAATACATTCTATTTTTTTTCAAATTCATGCATTCCATGAGACCACAATTCTTTGAGGCATCTTTTGAAACAAATCACTAACATTTCATGCTACCACATTTTGCAATTTCTTGTCATGCATTCCATGAGACCACATTTCCTTGAGGCATCTTTTCAAACAACTCACTGCCTTGTCTATGGTACCACATTTTTCATACATGTCTAGTAAAGAATTTTATCAAACATATTCATATCATTGATTACATTGCATTGCACATCTTTCAAACTCAAATAATTACTTCACGTTGCATAACTAATAACTAGATGTTGATAGATGAAAATTTTTTAATTACAATCTTATTTTTTGAAAGTCATGCATTCCATTAGACCACATTTCTTTGAGGCATTTTTTTAGACAACTCACTACCTTGTCTATGATACCACATTTTTCATACATTTCTACCAAAGAATTTTATGAAACATATTCATATCATTGATTGGATAGCATTACACATCTTTCACATTGCATAACTAATAAGTAGATTCTAATAGATGACAAAATTTCAATTACAATATATATTTTTTGAAATTCAACCTATTAAGCAGTTATGCAATTAATTCACATTGCATAACTAATAACTAGGAGAAATTTACAATTGCATTTTCTTTTCATGCATTCCATGAGACCACATTTCTTTGAGGAATTTTTTTGAATAGCTCACTGCCTTGTATATGCTACCACATTTTTGCATATATGTCTAACAAAGTATTTTATCAAATAAATTACTACCTTGCTACTATAGATAAAAGCCAAACATAGGTGCTTTCGAACAAGCTATGGATGCTTGGAAAAAATATATGGTAGTTATGGCATATCGTTGATTACATTGCATTTTACATCTTTCAAACTCAAAGCATTACTTCACATTGCATAACTAATAAGTAGATGCTAATAGATGATAAAATTTCAATTAAAATCTATTTTTTTCAAAGCCAACCTATTAAGCAGTTATGCAATTACTTCACATTGCATAACTAATAACTAGGAGCAGCTACCAATTGCATTTTCTTATCATGCATTCCATGAGACCATATTTATTTGAGTCATTTTTTCTAACAACTCACTGCCTTGTATATACTACCAAACAAATCATTGCCTTCCTGCTATGGCTTAAAACCAAACATGGGTGCTTTCAAACAAGCTATGTATTCTTGGAAAAAATCTATGGTAGCCATGACATATCGTTGATTACATTGCATTACTTCACATTGCATAACTAATAAGTAGATGTTGATAGATGATGAAATTTCAATTACAATTTAATTTTTTTCAAAGTCAACCTATTAAGTAGTTATGCAATTATTTCACATTGCATAACTAATAACTAGGAGCATCTGTGAATTGCATTTGCTTGTCATTCCATTCCATGAGACAACATTTATTTGAGGCATTTCCTTGAGGCATTTTTTCAAATCCTCTATATAAGTTTACATGAATTCATCTAAATTAAGCCATGTTTTTCATTTTTTTTCTTCAAACTCCTAAAAATTAATTTTTTTTTATGCAACTTCCATCTAATTCAATGTTGGATTCTATGTAAAACAATTATGATTAATAAAATCATGAAAGGAATGGTCTATATTGTCAAAACTAAACAAACAAACTCAATATAAACATCTAGCTAAAATGAAAAAGAGTGAATTCCACTAACCATGATGGAAATGGACTACTATAAGAAATGCAAATGGAATACATAAGAAAGTTTGTGTTAAGTTGAAATCCTCTATATAATTTTACATGAAATCATCTAAATTATCCCTTGTTTTTTATTGTTTTTCTTCAAACTCCTAAAAATTAAACTTTTTTATGCAAATTCCATCTAATTTAATGTTGAATTGTATGTAAAACTATTATGATTAATAAAATCATGAAAAGAATGGTCTATATTGCGAAAACTAAACAAAAAAACTAAATATAAACATTTCAATTCTACAAAAATGAAAATATTACCTGAGATAATCAAATATGATGTAGAAACTTCAAATTATCTTCTTCTATGTTGCCCAACAAGAAAATTGGTACTCAAAAGGTGATGGATCAAGTATAATATGGTACTAGAACAATTCAACTATATAAAAAGGTGTTTGTGAGTTCCATAGTGAGAAGAACCAGACAAATGCAAAGAATTGTAGGCCTGAATCATGGGTCAACTCCCCTTTTTACCATTTTTGGAAAATCACATTTGGTGCTTGCCAAATTTGGTGAGCACCAAATGTGATGCAAAATAACCTTCCAATTTGTTGAGTGCAAAATGTTATGTTTGAAGGCTTTGCACTTTGGTGAGCGCCAAATGTTCTCTATAGAAAATTTATCATTATGTAAGCCTTGACCCTACACGAAGATCTACAGAGAGGAGAGAGGAGAGTGGGGTTAAGAAGTAGACAAGAGTGTAAGACTTTCAGGAGGGATGAAGAGGTAGAGAAGGATGAAGAGGAAGAGAGGATATTTTTATAATTAAGTTTTCCTCAAACATCACCAAGAGTCGGAAATTATCATCAATTGTCTCTCTATCTCACCTATTCCTTTCTAACTCTCCCTCCCTCCAACCTCCCCTCCCTCTCTCTTTCTCATTCTCTCCTTACCTCTCTATCTCTCTATCTCACCACTCTCTCTCTCCATATCACCCTAAACCCTCCCTCCCTCTCTCCCTCCTATCCCTCCCTCTCTCCTTCCCTCTCTCTACCTACCTCTCTCTCCACTCCCTACCACTCTCTCTACCTCTCTCTCCCTACCCTCTCTTTCTCTCTTAATCTCTCCTTCCCTCTCTACTCTCTATCTATATATATATATCTCTCTCTCTCCCCCCTTCCCCCTCCACTCTCTTTCTCTCCCCTCCTCTCTCTCTCACACACACACACTCACCTCTATTGTAATGTCCCACCCCAGGTGGACACTTACTAACACAAATTTTCTGCCTTGTTTGGTTTGTTTTGATAAATGTTTGTGATATATTGGAAATTCTTGATACAACAATATAATGTACAAAAATAGGAGATGTTGCAATAATAATTTTTTAACTCAAAATTCAAAATTGAAATTACATTGGGAATACATAACTGAAAATTCTAGATTTTTTATACAAGCATAAATACTCAGTATTTTCATAATATATTAACAACCTAGACCATAAAATAACCTCTATTATCTAAAACAACAATACCCTAAAAATCTAGGAGTTACAATTCATAAACTCATAGGCAAACATGCCTTGAAACCCTCTGAAAATGGTTTCCAGGAAGAAGTGTAAAGTTTGAAACAGTCATACAACAAAATAGACACCTCTTTGAATTACAAATGATCATACTCAGACCCAAGCCAATAAATGAAAGTCTGAGAACTTTATATCAGGAAACTGGAATCTTCCATTAATGGATGCCTAGCTTCATAAGACAAGTTCTCCAACATGTAACAAAAACAATTTGTTAATAGCAGTTCAGATGCCTCCAAAGAAGTTGATTTCAGCTCCTAACTCAAAGTGATTCACCCCAAAACTCAAGCGCCACCCTCTAGCTATTATATGACTAGGCTAAAATAGAATTGTATGGCCTGAGAGAAGCTACAGTATGGCCCAACAATGATTATCCAATAGAAAAAAACATCAACAATGTCTTTCAAATTTACAAATGAAAATATCTTCAAACCCTTAAGAAAAACTTCTCAATTCTTCTCCAATGAAGCACAATTGTGACCACTAGTTGTAGCCACCTATATAAGAAACCTTCAAATGGTCTCTCACACCCTCATGAACCTAAAACAATGAAGAATCTATGCTCTCCAATTCCCAAGAATGCACAAAACCTTGGTTTTCTCTTATCCACAACAAAAGCTTTCAAAATGCACAAGTGTTGATTGAATAATAGATAGCTTCATTTTCTTTTTCAATGCCTTTTATACTCTTCTCCAAATGGGCCGATTTCTCCAAGAGGATTTTTAAATCATTTAATAACATTAAAATATATTTTCTTTGCACTTTATAACATTTCATCAAAGTGGGTGCCCAATACAAGTGTATAATGACTTGACTTTCAATTTCATTAAATGACCCTTTATAATAAAGTCAATTCAAGTAATTAATATATGCACTTTAATAACTTGACTTTATAATATTAAATAACCTTTATAATAAATTCAAATAACTTTAATGATTTGCACTTTAATTAATTAATTATTATTAAAGCTTAACCTTAATAATAATTAAAACTCCATAAATAAATGTCATTCTTCAATTTTGACTTCACCATCAGCTTACCCACTGCACACTCTACCCAACCAGATGCCTTACTAAAAATAGTAATGTTGGCTTCTATCAACATGTTGACCTACTGTAAATAGTAAGTACATACAAATGAGGCCAAAAACCCCTGGATAACTTAGCCTCAGAATATACCGACGATTTGGAGAGGAAAACATTATCAACGACCACCTAAAGAGATCGTTAACACCCAAAATGGACCCTCTAATCTACAACACTAGCCTACAAGGGTCAGATGATAGGCTAATCCTAAAAAATCTGATGCTCACAAAAAAGGGGACATTACAGTCTACCCTCGCTGAAATTTCTTGTCCCCAAGCAATATCCACTGCAAAGAAACTCCACTCCATCATAGGCCTAATGGAAGAACTACGAAATGTCCCACACATCTATAACCAACTCTTGCGACACCAGAATAATCGTAACTGTGAAAGGATAAACATCATATTGACTGTCCAACTCATGCACACCAAAATTGTGCATTGTAATCAAAACATGTACAAGTAGATAAGAGATGAAATTGTATGCTCTATGCACACTATACATGTGTAAATCACCAGTAAGCTTTTTCTAGAATCCCGATACACCAGAAGGATCCCAAACTCTACGATCAATGCTCAGCTGAATGTTAAGATCCAAAATCACTCTGTAAAAATCCCAACTACTTGTCCACTGGACCCACTAGATAGTGACTAAACCATGCTCAGTACTGTTGTGAACAACTACCACAACATAGAGAAATCTACCAAACAAGAAAATCCCTAGATCCCACAACCAAAATGGAAATATTTCATGTGAATCATCCTCTGACTTCCACTGCGTTGTCTTGACATCAACTTCACCACGTTGAGAATGATGAAGTAACCCATTGGAATCCACCCAAACTGCAGTGTCGACCCTGTCACCACCAAGATCCCAATACAAATTGAGCTCACATTCATCAGTCAAGAGGAAGTAAGAATATCTAGAATGATCTGCACTAGAACATTCCCCTTCACCCACTATAATACTCCTGAGGATGTGTTGACTATCCCACATAGGTGCTAGAAGATATGTAACTACTCCCAAATCGAGGGAATGATAAAAATCTCCTCCATCATCGTTGTAACAACTAAACATGCCATCATGCCTACTACCATTATAACCTCCCTAAAACCATGTCTCTAAAGATTTTTTTTGAGACCAAGGAGTAGAAAACTCTATCTGATACATATGAACATGATGGTAATATGATCTCTAACCCTACAAGTAATCCTTGAATATAACTGAGTCAAATACCTGTAATCTTTGGTTCCATCTTTTAAAGATGGCAACTCTTCATCCCACAAAGGATGATAGGAATATTGAGCCAAACCACACCTATGCATCATCAAATCATCTATGTGAGAAGTGATGAGCACTCCTAACTATGCAATCAAGGTAGAATGCACCTGCCTATGTCAATGGATGACCATCATAGTCATGGGGGATACTCTCCTCATCACTGGAATCACTGGAATCAGGAGATGATTCACATCTCCGATTCTGAGGGGCTAGCTAGGTAGGTACTCTATAAGACCTCTTTGCAAACCTAACTACAAAATCCATGTCAGATAGCAACTGAAGAAAATTTTAATTAATTCCCTCCAAAGCACACACTATAGTCTACAAACTAGATATGGAAGTACCAACTACTACCCCCGTCTGTCTTTCCTCTAATTGTGCTGACCATAAGAGGTACTCCAAAAACTTATGTTTACTGTCAAAATAGGATAAGGTTTGGACAACGCTATCCTCAGTAACTATCAGATACTCCTTAAGTCCCGGTGAATCAATAGGCTCACACAATCCATCCACCTAAACCAAGGTATTACCCAAACTACCAAAAAATGTAGGAGACATGCTCCCACCAGTAGATGCCCTACAATCCTCAAGAAAATGAGACCGAGCAGCATGATGGTTCAACACACTAGTCATGCATGACTCTGCCTCCTCGGCACAAGAATCAACAATAGGAATCTTTACTCCATCAATGTAGAGACTAGTACTCCTGTCATGAAGGAATGCATGCACCTCACTGAAAATTGGCCCACAAGGTGTATGTGTGTCTTCCTCTATCATGTATATATCTTGGGCCTTCAACCCATAAGTAAAACTATCATCAACAATTGTTATGGTAGGCCTTGAAGTCTGAACTTCCATTATGGATGATGCTAAACGATCCAAACTCACTTCCTCACAAAGCTCGACAATCTAAATTTGTGCCTCTTGAAGAGCTCCCTGAGTGATCTTTAAGGAATTATCCATGACCATAAGCTCATCAGTAAGCTTATCGACTTCCCTATCTTTCCCCTCAAGTGCATCATAATAGATCTCACCAAGCTGAAGTGGGTGATCTCTATCTGAAATTAGTTGCATGTAATTAGTCTTTATTTTCATCAACTCCTCTCTGAGTGCATGGTAACCCACAAGGGAAATACCTCCTTCAGGACTATTCTGTATTCTCAAGATCCTCCAACAATACTTGTCCAACAACTGAATAATTTCATCATACTATCTAATGGCTACAACAATCTTATCTTCATTCACCATCAGTTGTTTTGCTAGATGATGTGACCCCTGAGACTCATCAATCTCATGCACTTTTTTTGATATGCTCCCATCTCCTATGGTTTGATATACAAAATCAGACTTGTTGTGACATGTATCCACAACACCAAATGCATCCTTAATACCCAAATCTTGATTATTTGCATTAGATAACCTCACAAAACCATCTTCCTCATGTGTAATGGTTGTAAACTCATGCCGATGCAAAGATACCAGACTACTATCACAAAAATCATAACTATTATGGCTTATATTATCCATGCATTCTTCGTGTTTGGCACTCATATCTTGTGTGCCAACAATAGGATACCCTTCTACAATATTATTCTCATGTGCCATAACATCTAACTCATGGTCAAGCTCAATAGTATGACTGTTGTTACAAAAATCAGAATTGTTATCAGGGCTGATAACAACTTCTTGGGCACTGAAAGTAACATCAAGAGCTTCTGTCAAACTATTATCAAGATGTAAATTCTTCTCATCGTCATTCACTTCAAATTTTACCCTCTTTTATTGCACTTTCTCCTCTTCAAACAAATAGGGTCTCAACTTGTCTTCACATTGTTCAAAGAAACTATGCAACAAATCATATGTAGCTAGAGACAATACCTTTTCTTACTTTCAAGAAACTAGTAGAAAGCATAAAAGAGGTTGATAAATATCATCACCTTAATTAATAATTGACATCATGATAGTCCTCACATTTTATTGGATAGTCTTATCATGTCTCTCGCTGATTGAGTCCAAGAAGAGATGGAACACCTGTAAAATAAGATCGTGACAATCATAGTCAATCATGACAATGCATGATCTAACTTGTGCCATCAACTCAAGGATTTTGATCTTCTTCCCAAAATTAGGATTGTCGACGTCACCTATCCCATCAAAACTATCAAATATCAGCTGCAATACTTCTCTCATTTTACCAATATTATAAGGAACCTGAGGAGTTGTGATCCTTATAAGATGACTAATACAAAGGGCAACAATTAGCCTAATCTCATTGTTGTCATGTCTCAAATACATAAGCTCACCAAACGAAGACACTATTGGAGTCAAAGCAATCTGTAACAAGAAAGAAGGTGACTGTCCAACAAGGTTTAATCATTTTCCTAGTTATCTGAATGTGACCAAAGTATCATACACAGATTTAGGTTGACTTCCAAGTTTGATACCCTATTCATAAAGAATTCTAGCTAACCACTTTCTATCTCTTGATACTAGTTATATGTCACTGTCTGAACCCATAATTAATACTTATTGGAAAAACAATGAAATTGAAAACAAGAGCATTGACCACTCAAATGATGCCAAATGTGAGCTCACTAAATATTGATTAAACCCCCAACAGGATAGTAGGAGACCACTCTGATACCACTGTAATGTCCCACCCCCAGTGGACACTTGCTAACACAAATTTTCTGCCTTATTTGGTTTGTTTTAAAAAATGTTTGTGATATATTGGCAATGTTTGATACAACAGTTTAATGCAGCAAAATAGGAGATGTTGGAATAATAATTTTTAACTCAAAAATCAAAACTGAAATTGCATTGGGAATACACAGCTGAAAATTCTAGTTTTTTATACCAGCTTAAATACTTAGTATTTTCACAATATATTGACAATCTAGATCATAAAATAACCTCTATTATCTAAAACAACAATACCCAAAAAATATAGGAGTTACAAATTATGAACTCACAAGTAAACATGCCTTGAAACCCTCTAAAAATAGTTGCCAAGAAGAAGTGTAAAGTTTTCAGCAGTCATACAACAAAATAGACACCTCTTTGAATTACAAATGATCATACTTGAATCCAAGCTAATAAATGCAGGTTTGAGAACTTTATATCAAAAAATTGGAATCTTCCATTAATGGATGTTTGGCTTCATAAGATGAGTTCTCCAACATGTAACAGTAGAAATCTGTTAACAACAGTTTAGACACCTCCAAAGAAGTTGATTTCAGCTCTTAACTCAAAGCGATTCACCCCTAGACTCAAGCACCACCCTCTAGCTGTTGTACGACTAGGATGAAAGAGAATTGTATGGCCTTAGAGAAGCTACAGTATGACCCAACAATGATTATCCAATAGAACAACAACAACAACAATGTCTTTCAGATTTACAATGAAAATCTCTTCAAACCCTTAAGAAAAACTTCTTAATTCCTCTCCAATGAAGCACAATTGTGACCACTGGTTGTATCCACCTATATAAGCAACCTTCAAATTCTCCCTCACACCCTCAAGAAGCTGAAACAATGAAGAAGCTACACTCTCCAATACCAAAGAATGCATAAAACCTTGGTTTTCTCTTCTCTAGAGTAAAATCTTTCAAAATGCACAAGTGTTGAATGAATAATAGATAGCTTCATTTGCTTTTTCAATGCCTTTTATACTCTTGTCCAAATGGGTTGATTTCTCCAAGAGGATTTTTAAATCATTTGATAACATTAAAATATATTTTCTTTGCACTTTATAACATTTCATCAAAGTGAGTGCCCAGTACTAGATTATAATGACTTGACTTTCAATATCATTAAATGCCCCTTTAAAATAAAGTCAATTTAAGTCATTAATATATGCACTTTAATAACTTGACTTTATAATATTAAATAAACTTTTATAATAAAGTCAAATAACTTGAATGATCTACACTTTAATTAATTAATTATTATTAAAGGTTTACCTTAATAATAATTAAAACTCCATAAATAAATGTCATTCTTCAATTCTGACTTCACCATCAGCTTACCCACTGCACACTCTACCCAATTAGATGCCTTACAAAAAATAGTAAGGTTGGCTTCTATCAACACACAAAATTACTATAAATATTAAGTACATACAAATAAAGCTAGAAACCCCTGAATAACTTAGCCTTAGAATATACTAATGATTTGGAGAGGAAAACACTATCAACTACCACCTGAAGAGCTTATTAATGCCCAAACTAGACCCTCTAATCCACAACACTAGCCTACGAGGGTCAGATGATAGGCTAATCCTAAAAACTTTGATACTCACAAAAAAGGTGACATTACATCTATCTCCTCCCTACCACTCCCTACCTCCCTCCCCTCTCTACTTCTCCCTACTTGTTTCCCTGTCTACTCTTTATCTATACTCTCCCTCCCTCTACCTACCTCTCTCTCTCTCACACACTCTTTTCCTCCTCTTTCTCTCTCACTCTCTCCTCTATATCTCACCACTATCTCTCTATCTCTCCCTCTCTCACACACACCTCTATCTCCCTCCCTAACTCTCCCTCCCTCCCTCCCTCCTTCTCTCTCTACTTACCTTTGTCTCTCATCTCCCTCCCTCCCTCTCTCTACCTCAATCTCCCTCCCCTTCTTTATATCTCTCCTCTCAGTCTCTCTCCCTTTTGTCCCTCCCTCCCTCCCTCCTCTTTCTCTCTCAATCACTCCTTTTCTCTATCTCACTATTCTCTCTCTCTCTCTCTCACACACACACCTCTATCTCCCTCCCTAGCTCTCCCTCCCTTCATCCCCTCTCTACTCTCTCTCCTTTCCTCTCTACTTATCTATATCTCCCCTCTCTCTTCACCCACCTCTCCCTCCATCACTCTCTCTCTCTCTATCTCTCTCTTTCTCTCTATCTCACCTATATCTCCCTCCCTACCTCTTTCACTCTCTCCCCCTCTCTTCCTGCTCTTTCTCTCACTCTCTCCTCTCTATCCCACAATTCTATCTCCCTCCCTCTCACTCCTCTCAATCTCGCCACTTTCCCTCCTTCCCTCTCTCAATCTCACCTATCCCTTTCTACCTCTCCCCCCTCCTTCCCTCTCTCTCTCTCTCTCATTCTCTCCTTACCTTTATACTTCTCTTTATCTCACCACTCTCTCTCTCCATCTCACCCTAAACCCTCCCTCCCTCTCTCCCTCCTACCCCTCCCTCTCTCCTTCCCTCTCTCTACCTACCTCTCCCTCCATTCCCTACCACTCTCTCTCTCCCTCCCCCTTTCTCTCTTACTTTCTCCTTCCCTATCTACTCTCTATCTCTCTTTCCCCCTTCCCTCTCTACTCTCATTCTCTTTATCCCCATTCCTCTTTACCCTATTTCTCTCTCTCAATATCTCTCTCTCTCTCTCACACACACTCACCTCTATCTCCTCCCTCCCCTCTCTACTTCTCTCTATCTCTCCTCTCCCTCCCTCTACCTGTCTCTCTATGTCTCTCTCTTTTCCTCCCTCCCACCCACCTTCCCTTTCTACTTATCTCTATCTAGTATATCCCTATATACCTCTTTCTCTCTCCCTCCCTCCCTTCTTACCACTCTCAATCTCTCCAACTTCCTCCTCCCTTCTCTACTTATCTCTCTATCACCTCTCTCTCCCTCTCCCTCTCTCTAACTTCCTACCTCTCCCTCCTTCTCTCCTTCCCTCCCTACTTCTCTCTATCTCCCCCTCCCTATCTATATACCTTTATCTCTCTCTATTGCTTTCTCTCACCTCTCTCTCCATACCTACCTCTCCCTCCATCTCTCCTTCCCTCTCTACTTATCGCTACCTACCTATCCCTTTATACCTCTTTCTCTCTCCCTCCCTCCTTCCCTCTCTCAATATCTCCACTTTCCTCATTCTCTCTTTATCACCTCTCTCTCACTTCTCCCTCCCTCTCCTCTCTCTTTCTCTCTCTCCTTCCCTCTCTACTCTCTCTCGATCTCATCTCTCTCTCCCCTCTTTCTCTTTCAATCTCTCTCCCTCTCTCTCCTCTTTCTCTCTCACTCTCTCACTCTCCCTCCCTCTTTCCCTATTTCTGTAAATCTCCCCACCTTCCTCCACTTTTTGTTTCATGTCTTAGTACACATTAGAGAGAGAGAGAAATAAAGAGAAAAAGAGAGAGAGAGAGAGGGGAGAGGGTTAGAGATAGAGAAAGGGGAGGAAGGGAGAGGTAAATAGGTATAGGTGAGATAGAAAGGTAGGTAGAGAGAGGGATAAAGGAGATATACATAGAGAGGTAGGTAGAGAGAGTGGTATGGAGTTATAGAGGGAGAGGTAGGTAGAGATATAGAGAAGGGAGATAAAGAGAAGTAGAGAAGGAAGGAGAGAGGGAGGGAGAGAGGGAGGGAGAGAGAGGTGAGATAGAGGTGAGATGGAGAGAGAAACAAAGAGAGAGAGAGAGGGAGGAAGAGAGTGAGGGGGGGAGAGGTAAAGAGGGATAGTTTAGATAGGTAGAGAGAGGGTTGATAGAGAGAGAGAGAGTAGAGAGAGGGAGAGGAGAGATAGATGGGGTAGGTAGAGAGGGAGAGGAGTGAGAGGTGAGATAGAGAGGAGGGAGGGAGGGATAGGTAGGGAGAGAGAGGTGAGATAGATAGAGAGAGAGAGAGAAGGAGAGATGAAGGGAGAGGTAGGGATAGAGGGAGAGATAGTGATGGAGGGACAAAGGTGAGAGATAAAGCGATAGAGAGAGGTATGTAGAGAGAGGGAAGGAGAGAGGGAGGGAGAGGGAGGGAGGGAGGGAGAGGGAGGTGAGATAGAGAGAGAAGAGGGAGGGAGGGAGATATGTAGGGAGAGAGAGGTGAGATAAGGGTATGTGTAAGATCATGATGGGCCAAAAAGTGGCGATATGTAAGTGATATGATGGCCCATGTGGATGACGTTTTTTTTTACCCAAAATTGATGAAACGAAAAGGGTTTTTAAAGGAGATTCTCAACTTTCCACCAATATAAATTATTCTTTACTTTGAATTTAATAAATAATTATTATTCATTTTCTATTTGAATTACGACTAAAGTCCTGATTGATAGGCTAATTGAAAAACATCTATAGCTTTAAACGGTACACATTTTTCAATCCAAAACATCTATAGAGAGGAGGAGAGATAGAAAAGGAAGAGAGAGAAGATAGAAAGAGGGGGAGGGAGGATGGAGGGAAAGTTAGGGAGAGAGAGTAGAGAAAGGAGAAAGAGATAGAGAGGGAAGGTGGATAGATTTGAGAGAGGGAAGCAGGGAGGGAGGGGGAAAGAAATATGCATAGAGGGATAGGTAGGTAGAGAGAAGTAGAGAGGGAAGAAGAGATATAGGGAGAGGTAAGGATGGAGAGAGAGAGGTGAGAGAGAAATAGAGAGAGGGAGGGGAGATAAAGAGATGTATAGAGGGAAGGAAAGAGAGAGAGGAAGAGGTAGGTAGGGAGGGAGGGAGAGGTGAGAGAGAGGGAGGGATAAGTAGGGAGAGAGGTGAGATAGAGAGAAAGAGAGTAGTGAGGGAAGGGGGGAGAGAGAGATAGGTGATAGAGATATGCGATAGAGAGAAGTAGAGAGGTAAGGAGAAAGGTGGAGAGTTTGAGAGATGGAAGGATGGAGGGAGGGAGAGAGAAAGAGGTATAGAGGGATAGGTTAGATAGTGAGAAGTATAGAGTGAAGATGGGTGGAAGGAAGAGAGAGAGGAGATAGATAAAATTACAGAGAGGATGAAGAGAGAGAGAGAGGTGATATAAAGAAGTAGAAATGGAAGGAGAGAGGTGAGATAGAAAAAAATAGAGAGGGAAGGAAGGAGGGAGAGAGAGAGTGGTGAGATAAAGAGAACTAGAAAGGGAAGGGGAGAGAGAGAGAGAGAGGGAGAGGGGGGTAGGGATAGAGAGAGGTGAGATAGAGAGTAGAGATAGATATAAAGAGATATAGAAGGAGAGGGATGAGAGAATTATATAGTTTTCCTAGTAGAGAGAGAAAGAGAAAGACAAAAAATAATGAAAGAGTTCACAAAAAATGCATTCCAAAAAGTCATCCACTTCATTTGGCTTGTGCCAAATTGCTTGTATTGGGAAATACCAACCCAAAGGGTTGGATTTTTCCTTGTTGGCTATTTGATGCCAATGACATGATTTTCTACAAGGGTAACAAAATTTCACACATTTTTGGTCGTGCTACCTGTGAGGTTTACATGCATTTCAATGAAATTTTATAAAAGTTGTGATGACGTCAGGATATCTCTTACCTATACAACTATATAATTTTTTGAATATTTTGATTATGTTAAGGTTTTCATCCATAAATTCTCTTGTTGGTGTCTCCATTTTTTTTAATCAAAAACCAACATGCACTAGTTTTAGGATATAATTTTACTCGTTCATTGAATTTTGAAACAAATTAATTTTTGTATAAACTAGACTTCATTCTATACAATGAAAAAAAATGATTTTCTATTGGTTTTCAAAAAATTTAGGGGGGAGCATGCTCAAATTTCAGCTTTTCAGGATGTGTCCACTTTGAAAGAATTTAGAACATTAAATATATTCATTAAAAATTAGCTAAATGAACGGGGATAAACTACATGGTGTTAGCTAATTTCTCACTATTCGGATTTTTTAAATTCTAAAAGAAAGTTAACAAAAAAGGGAGGGGACCACATACACTATGTTGGTTTTTTGATAAAATAGGATCACTTTTGCACCCCCCTTTTTGAAACCCTTAATCTTCCATATTTTCAAAAAAAAATTAGTATCTTAGAAATTAGACTTGAAACACTTCAACTCTTGTTCTTGTTGCATCTTCAAATTTTGAGCATAACTATCTTCATTTTCTCATGAACAATAGACTTTGCTGATTTCAGAAAAAAGTGGCATCTTAAGGGTCATTTTTTTGTCACACCTTGGTGCAATTACCCATACCTATGATTACTTCAATAATATTTTTCAAGCAAGTCTTAAGCATTTTAGATTACTAGGAAGGACTAAAAGAATGAAATATGCATAAATCCTAGGAGATAGGGGGAATGATTGGTCTCCAACCCTATTGGGAAAATGTATACAAAGAGAGAGTGGTTATAACTAAGGCATGGGGTTGATATCTTACATGCAATATAATTATATTTTTCATGTGATGGTAGGACTCCATTTTCACCAATTTAGGGGAAGATTGAAAGTTGGTATCAATCACATTTTACCTCATGTTTTACCCTCATTACACAAGACTCATTGATGAAGGGATATCTATTATGGGGTAATGTTTCTCTCTTTATTTGGTCCTTGAGGTGGAAATAAGGTGAATTGTATGAAATAATGGATTAAGGAGGTGGTAGATTTAGGGCATTATACACTAGAGAACCAAAATCACTATTGTTAGGAAGATATAGTAGTGATGTTTCTTATTGCTATTGTGTTCAAAATGATTTTTATGATATTATTGTAGTATTTTTAAAGTTTGAATTCTTTAGAAATGATAATCTCTAGGGTTTGATATTATGTTTTGCATTAGGGTTAGCATCCTAGGTGCCTTCATTGCCCTATGTCTATATTTTAGTTGGTGGAGATGATGTATTTTTATTTTCTAGGTGTGATTTCAAAATGATTATGTATCATAGAGATTTATGAATATATTTATTTTATTGAAGGGTAGGGGCCCCTATATAACCCTCACTATCTTATTTGAAAAATGGATATTCTCTCTATTTCCTTTAAATACTCATAAAAATGTGGAAACATGTCACCATTAAAGAGTGCATTCCTTGATCATATAATCAAATTTACTTTAAAAATCAAAAGTTGCTAAAATAACATTACAATGTTCATAGGTAATTAATTATCATCCTATAAGATATACCTTAAAGATAAATTATACTTCAAGCATAAATTTCCTATTATAATTATTGTATTGGATGCATGCACTCCAAGCTCTAAGAAAATACACCTTTCACATTTATAAATTTGTTAATTATATGAAAATAATTGCTTTAGAATGCGTTATGTTTTAGAAAATGAGGTGGTAGATACTTTAGCATGAGATGATAATATTTTTTTATAATTTAATCAAGGTCAAATTAACTAATAATAATAGTTTTAGATCTAGGCTTACATTTGGATAATAAAAGGAGAGTTAAAATATAAAATTTAAATAAAATAATTATGATATTTAATTCAAATTTTAGGAGGAATATGTTGAAAATGTTGAGAACAAAGAACCTTACAAGTTGATGTATTTTCTCAACTTTAATAAATTTCTATTATAATTGGGCCCATATTAACATAACAATTCAAACTTAAAACCAGGTAGAATTAATATTCATAACAATTGAGCCCTTGTAATTTACTATGATAGTAATTTTAAATTAATAAATGTAAATGCAACTTTCCATTCTTAAGAAAACTAATTTCCATGCATATTTTAATAGAAAAAAAAATAGCTTATTTATAAAATAAGAAAATTGTTATTCCAAGTTAGGATTATTTGGAATAAGTATTAATTAGCTATAATATGTAAGTTATAAGTTTCTTTATGTGTGGTGATGAACAAATAGAATGGTCCCACAAAGAATGTCGAATTACCATTTGGAATAAGAGATTTAATGATCATGCTTCATCAATATCAAACAACCAATTTAGAATAATTTATAAGTCCAAATTAATTAGAATTATGTAGATAAACAAGTCTTAATTAATTATATTTTAATAATAAAACATTTCCAAACAATATCCCAAATTCATAAAGAATAAATTTATAAGTCCAAAGTAATCATAAAAATATTATTTAAAGTGAAAATTATGGAGAAAAACTCCAAATTAATTAGAACTATGTAGAGAAGTGGGTATAGTTTTTTTTGGAATACAATTTCTCTCCAATCTAGAAATGGGGCCATGAGCTCAAATTATTTCAAATTGTTCATACAATAAAATTATGAAGTTGACCTCGATTACAAAATTATGAAGTTGACCTGGATTACAAATGTGGCATCAAATTGTAAACTAGGTCTATATAGTAATTTAAATCTCAAGAACTATGATGATGCATGACCAAGGGACAAACTGATAACTTAGAATAGGCAAATAAATATACTTAAAAAATGGCAATTATATAGAGAGGAAATTTATCCTTCTTCAATATAAAGTTTAAAACTATTTTCTCTCATGACACTAAAGGGACTATATAGAGATAAATGAAATGGTTTTTACTATTTTATTGGAATTTCATATTGATTTTTGACAATTCTCCTAACACAATGTGGATTTCTTATTGTTGAGTTAAAATGCACTTGGGACCATGAAGAAAGATCATTCAAATTATAATATTGTCAAAGCTTTATGAAGATCTACTATAGAAAAGGAAAAATTGTGATTTAGTAAAAGTATAGCTAAATGATTTCCCCTACTTTACATAGGATTGTAAGAAAATTCTTGTTTTGTTTTTGAAAGATTTATTTTTGTTTTTTAAAAATATTTTTTTTATCAAGAAGGTTTTTAAGTGTAAGAGCAGTGGATTTACCAAAATGTAGAAGAGAAAAAATTATGATTTATCTAAAATTTCTAGCTAAATGTTTTTACATACTTTACATTAATATTGTATTAGTTTGCTATTGTTTAACAAAGTAATTCTAAAATCATATAGATGCTTTAAATTTAGAGATAAAAGGTTTATTTAATTAAAGAATAAAATAAAATAATTAAATTTTGTATAATAGAAATTGGAAAATAAATTTACAAAAGAAAATAACAATTTACCAACGAAAAATTCGTCGCCAACAATTCACCATGGTAGAAAATTCACCACCAAGTAAAATTCATAGTCAGTAATTCACGACAACGAAAAATAACTGCATTAATATTTTTTAATATATATTTTGAAAATTTTGATTTTATTATAAATATTAATGCGATTAATTTTTCGTGGCACTGAATTGCTGGTGGTGAATTTTACTTGGCAATGAATTTTCCGCCACGGTGATTTTTTGGTGTTGAATTTTCCGTCGGTGAATTGCTGGTGGTGAATTTTTTGTATGCCCCCAATAATAAAATACTTCCATAAAATTTCTCGAACTCATCTAATAGTTCACCTAATATATTCATTCAGACATAGGAACACACTAGTAGTATATCAAATAATAAAATAGATTAAAAAAATATTAAAAATAAACAAGAAAACACTTGCAAATCTCCATGTGGTTGGGTGCCTTCAAAATAACTATAAACATAAATAAAAATATTTTTTTATTGGTCTTCCAACCTCCACAAATAGCAAGATAAAGTGATTGAAAAATAGTGTGTTCTTACTCTAAGTGCATCTAAAAAATAAGAATAGTGATAAAATATATTATAAAAAGAATGAGAGATTGATAGGATGTGAATATTCCAATGTTCTTAGGGGCACAACAAAAGAAATCTATAAAAATAATGAGGAGATAAAAAATATAAGTATGAATAAAATAAGAATAATATCATTTGTAAAAGATTGAGGAAGCCAAGGAGACAAGAGTAACTTAATGAAAATATTATAGGAGAAACCAATGTCAAAGAAATAGTGTATAAAGTTGTAGAGAGCTTGAGAGAGCTATGCAATTCCAAGAGAGCTTCAATGTGTGTGAGAGTGTAAAAAATGGAAGTTAGATTAAAAAAGAGATAAAGAGGCAAGATGAAGAGACTGAAGAGTTTTTTAGATTCACTTTGTGCAATTACCACCAACTTGGGAAATTAACAAGTGGTGAAACACTCAAAATGGTTTTTTAATGAAAAACTACTATAGGACATGTTAGCATGCCATAGAAAAATCAATACAAATCCCTAGTGTCTAGACAACTTGAGCTCTAGAAAGGATGAACCATAAGAAAAATGCAAGACTTGAAATATAAAATTGACAAAAAGAGACCATTGGAGACAAGGCCCTCAAACTGGATGGGAGGAAAAAGGTCAATGCAAGGGTTGAGATAAACCTAGAAAAACACTAAGGGGATGCATACGGAAGTGATAAAAAAATAGTGTGAAATTACAAGGGTGAGCAATTTCCAGTGCTAAGTCTATTGAAAACCATGGATTATGGAGCTGATATTTAATGAATGGGACCTTTTAAAAGAGGTTATTATAAAAAAATATGAATAATTCCTATGGACCATTTATTATAGAATTAATGCTTGGAAATGGGACCATCATGATGATTGTGAATAAGGCATCTTATTATTTAAAAATTAAATTAAAGCTTACCCCTTTTAATTTGGGGGCTCTTATCTTGGAAATTCAAATTGAACTTATCTTTAATGGAAAATTCTTCCTTTCTCTATGAAACATATAAATTCCTTAATAAATGACTTTGCTAATAATAAATATATTTTTTATTTTTTTTCTAATTTGAGTTATGGTATCCTTATCTCTTATTTTAAATATACTTAGGTATTTGGATAATCCAAATAGGTGTTTTATATTTTTGTTTTAGTGTTGTTGATTATGAGATAATTGCATGTTCAACCTAAGCATTCTAATTGTGTACTTCATGAAATATATTTTGTATAGAGGATTGTAAGGGGTTTGTGTATTTAATTTGCACAAGGAATATGGTGGTTGATTTCACTTTCCTTCATAATTAATTTATCTTTGGAGAGCTACACCATCTTATGTTGGTATTTGTGTGAAGACAATTCAAGCAAAGATATGTTTCAAACTATATTTTTAATACTTTTAGAATGGTGGTAAGATTGAACATACTCCTTAAACTTTCTCTTTTCTCTTATTCATTTGTATTTTCTTTCAAATCTCATAGAATTGGGATTATATTGACATTTAGATTAGAATTTTAATTTAGTCAATCTTTTGCCTTATTTCTAAATTTACTAAATTATTTTGGTTATAAGTATTTATTACTATAATTTATGCATAAATATGATGAATAGGATCTCAAATTAGGCATGTTTACATGTATGTATCTCTTTTGTTTAATAGAATATGGTTTGAAACAAGGTTTTGTGTCTCATTTTCATTAATTTTCATTGGAGCTTCTTGAATAGATTAGTGGTCATTAACCAATGAGTTACCCAAGCATGCAAAGACATGGTGATAAACTCCTTGGCGGAAGTAATTCACTTTCAAGAAGTGATTGACCCAATACTATTTATATTAGTGTGTTAAAATAATGCATCAACTTGCTACAACCACACATTGTTCAAATCTTATTAACTCAAGTAAAACAACATGAAAAATGTTGTGGCTTGCATCTTCATTTCTTTATTTTTTATGTGGGTCAAGATCTCCATGTGATTATATATTTCATTTAGTTGTTGAATGGATAGTTTTTTTGTGTGGCGAGACCATGGGTGAGGAAGTATGAATGTTCAAAATTAATTATATAGTTTAGAAATGTAGATTCTCTAAGATCTTGGGAATGCCTACAAATCAAATAGAGAAATTATGGCTTACCACTAGATTTCTTTAGTTTGCATAAGTTTAATAAATCATGTGTGTATTGTTTTTAGGCTTCAACATAACAAGAGAGCTTCTTCACACATCAGATCATTATTAGAGCATTGATATTTGCATTGCATCCTAGACATACTACATGACTACCTTCTCTTTGAACATTGTACATATCTATTAAATAGGTATCCAAAAGTTTGAATAAAGGAGAATAATCTTTGTCTAAATCTATAAACATTTGATTGATTTTCCTAATACGTAGGACACTCCCAACACATGCACAGTGACCCAAACAATAAGAAAAAAAAATAAAAATCCATATTTTATTAGCCAATAGATTACATATAGTGTGATATTTTAATATCAGGTAAAAGCCTCCAAAATCTCACTAATCACATAAAAGCCAAATAAATATTGATTTGAGAACTGGATGGGAACATTCTATTTCCATTTCATTTGCATTGCTTTATGTTTTAAATCTGTATGCAAATATTTCATAATCAAAGAATACTTAATTTCTTTAAGGAAAAAATCTAGATTTGTCTAAATTTATTTCATTCCATTATTTAGCATTTATTATTAATTGTTTAATCCACTCACATGCAATTCGAATTTGCATGCATGAACACGTACTCTCTAATATATTAACATACATATGATTTTATATTGGTGTAATCCTTTATCGTGCACGGACGAATTTGATGGAATGGATACCCCTCAGTCCTTGGCTCTTAATCGAAGAGATTCAGCCCAAAAAGACTTGTGCTCCCATATCAGATAGCTACAAATAATTTGTAGATGACCTAAAAAAAAGGAAGCTAGCTTGTAGAACCAAAGAGAAAAGAAAGAGAATCATATTTTGCTGAAGTTTGGGTACGGTTCGGTTCTCCCATTGCATAGGGCGAAAATACGATCGGGAGAGAAATTACTATGTAATGCTTAGCTTTCAGCTATTCATGTTGGTTTTATTTACATTATTCTACTCTTTAATATAATTTGATTGTTAAGAAAACACTAAAATTCATAATAAAATTCCCCCATAATTCAATTTCTTCCAAGCCGATTATGGAATCGGGTAAGTGTGGGAAGTAAATTCCAGTTATTAGAAATCTGCGCGTTAAGAGCAGCCTTAAAAACTTAATTTTAGATTTTATGAAGGCAGTTGAATTTTTAAATGCACCAGAGATTATAGCGCTTGCAAATACCTCAATGAATTATGTTTTCTCATCTAATTAACAGTTATAATGGAGCTGTTTCATCTTCTCAGTATGTTTACTTAACCAAAAGAAAATCTTGTTTAACCAAAAGAAGAAGAGAGTGAAGGAAAGAGACGATGAATATATCGATCTCAAACATGCAAAACATTTTTTCACGCGCTGTTGGACATGCAAGAGTTCAGTTCATCACCTTGATGTCTCCAATGGACTTCACGTTTACAAGATTGAATCCGTTAGAATATAAATTACTCAGACTTCATGGGAGTTTACGGTTACAAGATTGATCCTACATAAAATAAATGCTTTGTAATTGCCGGATGAAAAACTTCGTTAACGTCTACAAATTATTTATTATAATCTTAAAAACAAACCAGATCCATTAGATTTAAGATAAACATTGATAAAAGTGGTTGCCAATTTTTTGAGCCTCTAATTTTCCATCTTTATATAATTCTTTTAACATTTTTATATCAAACCAACATAATTTTTTAACATTTTTATATCAAACTCACATAATCATTTAGTTATTGGATATATCAAATTATTTTAACAAAACAATAGTCAAAATCAGAGCTATCCCTCAATTTCAATGTTAATTGTTGAACAGAATACATGACTTGCAAATTGCTGGAAAAAACTAAATCTACGGAGAATTTTGATTTACATAGTTTTGATACTGAGTACTATGGTTTTGCTGATGCTGTTGGCCTATGGAATTTCATATAAATTAAAAAAGGACTAGTCTACAGACTCAAAGACCAGTTGATGTTCCCCATTCAATTCATCTGGTTCCTGCACATCCTGATTTTGCTGGAGAAGACTATTTAGTGTGAAATCTGCCGAAGGGACTCCAGTAGTATCCCACAATGATTCTGGTTCAGAAATTGAGGTTGATTTGGTAGAGTTGAAACTTGAATCTAAGGAAAAAAGATCATCTGAAACTGATTGGCACAAATTATATTCTGTCTTTCTTGAATCAGGAGCCTCAACTACTCCCAGCTGCTCTAGAAGTTTACTCAGGTCTTCCTGCTGGGAGCTTTCAATCATCAAAGGAGGAGGAGAAGGAGTACGTATGTGACCAGGGGCTAAATCTTGTTGCAACAATGCCATATGAAAATCAGAATTACTGTGGGTATTGTGATCATTACATGGAAGCAGGAGGTTTGCAACTCCTGGCTTTAGGTTCTTTACACCACAATCTTCCTCCTCCAGGTATTTCATCTCCTGCACCAGAAGTTCGCTCAGGTCTTCCTGCTGGGAGCTTTCAATTATCACAGGAGGAGGAGAAGGAGAAGGAGGAGTGTTTATCTGACCAGGGGCTAAATCTTGCTGCAACAATGCCATATGAAAATCAGAATTACTGTGGGTATTGTGATCATTACATGGAAGCTGGAGGTTTGCAACTCCTGGCTTTAGGTTCTTTACACCACAATCTTCCTCCTCCAGGTATTTCATCTCCTGCACCTTGTCCCACTTCGAATGGAGATTCCCCAATACATTGGTGTTCATAGAAGGACCTGAAGTTGGTTCAGTGCCTGAAGTTCCATTTCCCTGGCTCAAGTGATCTTCCATTGATTGACCCCTTACTTCAGAGTTAGGCAAATGGTGATTCAGTGGAGGGTATAAATGGCCACCCCATAAAGCTCCCCACTCCTTGGTCGAGTGCTCTCCCATCGGTTGACTCCTTTCCTCAGAAATTCTGAGGGAATCGGAGTAATGTGAAGAGAGACAAGGAAAATTGCATTCCACAGGTGGAAGGTTCAGACCCAGAGAATTCTTCGATCTGGCAAACTCATTCCAGTTTCTATATTGAGATCTAGCAATATTTTGATCTGCTTGCAATGCACCCACCATTGACCCACTTTCAAGATTAGTTGTATTTGTAGATGGACCTTGAGGGCATTCCTGCTGAAGCAATTCGTTGTACCTTTCAGGAAAATTCAGATGAGCACCTAGACCATACAATTTTATAGTAGCTTCATCATAAGCAATGGCGGCTTCTTGGGCTGTAGGAAAAGATCCAAGCCAATGCCTGGTTCGCTTTCCGGGCGCTCTGATTTCAGCCACCCATTTCCCCCATGTTCTCTGCCTCACACCTCTGTAATCACATTTACCATTATCTGGCCCTCCTTTACCTCTTGTAGACCCCTTTTTCCATGTTTTTTTAGCCTTTTTAAACTTGACAAAGCCTCTCTCCGGACTTGATCTATTCGCCTTTAGATAATCTTTCTTCATGACCATTTTCATTTAATCAATATTTGTTCTCTCCATTTGGTAGAGATTTAGCTCTCCTTATGGAGCTCTTCTGCTAAGAGAATTAAGCTTCTCTTTAAGTAGGCTCGAACTTTAACAAAAACGAGTAAATTATGGATCGGAAATGACACTGAAGATTACCTCTAACGCCATTTGCCAAAACCCTAATATGAGAAAATAAAACGATTATTGCGTTAACAATAACGTAAATCACATGCAGAAAGATAAGTCACAATGAAATTTCCTGGAAGAGAAGCTCGCTCTCCATGCGTCTTGTTTATATCTAATTTTCCCAAGTCTACGAGCATCAAATATGCTACATGCAAAAATATAAATGGAGCATCTTAATACTTTCACAAGACTTTGGACAGGGACGAGAAATTGAAAAAAAAACATTAACAATATTGAGATGGAAATTCATAATGGGTATTATTGAGATTTGGAATTCATAATATACTTTTTTAGTATCTTTGATTTAAAGTTGAAATTGATTATAGAAAAATATAAAACTAAATTCACAACTTTTATTTTAGTTTTAATCATGTATAAAAGATGTAGACTGTATATTTTTTATTAGATAAACATTTTTTATTGGAATTAGGAATTGTGAATTCGAAGAGGATTTTGAAAAGACCTCAAAATATTGTAAAAAGAACATGTGAATAATGAAATGATAAAATTAACAAAAGATAAAGATAAAATATATTATATAATTTCAAATTTTCAAACATTTTCTATTTGATTAATTAATACTATATAAAACTTATCACTAATATAGTTGTTAAATTTTGAAATTTTTAGTCTGATACTAATCAGAGTGGTTGTTTTTCAGAACCTCTTTCCATCTTGCATTCATAAATTTGTCAACATATCACGTCTTTAACCATCACACCACATCCTTAACAGCTCTGTCCTTAAATACATTTAATTGTGAGTAACTTCTAAATTATATTTTAATTTTATGAACCATTATTAACTTTTCAACTATTATTTTCTCTCAAGAGAGACTTTGGAGGTTGTCTAACAAAACTTGTTCGTTGTGTAGTTGAATAGTTAAGATTTTAACGCATTGGCCAAGTTGGTTGTGAAGCTGTATGCTTAAGAATTTGCTCGATCTGTAAAGATTATTTTTGAAGGAAGAGCTGGATTGATCATCTGAAGCTGGGCAATTGTTTCTTATCTGAACTTTGAATGTAAAGAATGACAATATGCTTGTAATTATGTATTGTTTCTCACTCGCACAAAATACACAGACAATAATTCATTGTTTGCAAGATAAAGAGATGCTTTAATTGTATAGAACGAAATTCTTTTGTATCCGTTCCCAGTTAAATTCTCATTCATATCTATACATTTAAAGCAATAACAAAACATAGAAAATAACGACTTCAAATCTAATTCACTTCAGACTAATCCCTGAATTGAATGTATAATGCATAGAAACTAGAATTAGACAAGGTTAACAAGGTGGTTTGTGGGAAGAGAACTTTCAAAGTTTTCATAATCCACACTCTGATTTTGATGCTGCTCCTGCTGTTGGTCTTCAAAATCCCATATAGACTCAGAGAAAGACTGCAGTTGGGTTTGGCTGATTTGGTTATCAATGTTATTCTGGTTCTCCAAAAGATAATCATTTTCAATGAAATCAGGTAGAGAGACTCCTGCAATGGGATCCCATGATGTTTCATCGAAGGATTCCATTTTGGTGGAGTATTGACTTGAGCCTATGGGTAAAATGAATTCTGAAACTGGTGGGCATACTTCAACTTCTTTACTCCTTGCAGAAGGAGCTTCAATTACACCCAACTGCTCCAAAAACTCTCTCAGGTCGACCTGCTGGGAGGCCATTGAATTGCAATCCTTTATCTCTGTACTCTCAGGAGGAAGATCAGTAGCATCAGTCATGTGACCCTTCTGCAACAATGGAATAGAAGAATTGTAATTGCTGATGGTATTATCATCATAATTCAATAGAAGGGGAGCTTGATCTGGGAAATTATGACCCTTTACACCATCACCATTGTTGTTCAGGTACTTCATCTCCTGCAGCTTCTGCCGAATGTGATGGAGATTTGGCCACACATTCCCATTTATACTGGTGCATAAATTACCTGAAGTTGGTCGAAGTTGGGTGCCTAAAGACCCTCTCCCATTGATGGAGTGTTCTTCCAATAATTCAGTCCTTAACCTTAGATCAGATAGGGAGCCTAATGACCCTCTGTCACTAATTGAGTGCTCTCCTAATGACTGAGTCCTTGTCCCTAGCTCAGATTGAGTGCCTAAAGATCCTCTCTGGTTAATTGAATGCTCTGCTAATGGCCGAGTCCTTAGGTTAGGTTGAGTGCCCAAAGATCCCCTCTCTGCCAATGGTTGAGTCCTTGCCTTAAGCTCAGGTTGAGTCTCTAAAGACCCTCTGTCACCCAATGGCCTAGTCCTTACCTCCAAAATTCTAAAGGGGTTAGTGTTTGAGTAGGATGAATGGGATGAAGATGTAATTGGTAGATCAAGAAAATTGCAGCCAAGAGGTTGGAGGTTGAAAGCTGGGGAGTTATTGAATCCTAACAGTTTTTCTCTAAGATACCTAGATCTAGCAATACTATCATCTCCTATCAATGAAGCCAACATTGACCCATTAGCACTGGATGAAGCTTGAGGCTTTTGCTGCTGCTGCAAATTATTGTACCTTTCAGGCAAATTCAGATGTGCACCTGGACCATACAATCTTCTAGCAGCTTCATCGTAAGCTATGGCTGCTTCTTGTGCTGTGGCAAAAGATCCAAGCCAAAGCCTGGTTCTCTTCTTGGGCTCTCTGATTTCAGCCACCCATTTCCCCCATGTTCTCTGCCTTACTCCTCTGTATTCACACATAGCATTCTCTGGCCCTCCTTTACCTCTTGTAGGCCCCTTTTTCCATGTTTTTGTAGGCCTCTTACACTTGTCAAAGCCACTCTCTAGACTTGATCTGTTCACCTTTAAAGGATCACTCTCCATTACCAATGAAAATTTAGGCGAAAAAACTTCTCCCACTTTTAGCACTGGTTGAGAATCAAGAATCTGAAAAACTGAAAAACCACAGATTCAATCAATTATCACAGTTAAACATGATTTTCTTTTCAAAATGCTTGCCAAAAATGTTATTCCACATCAACATAGACCATTTCTTAAGAACCAAATATCAAATCTACAGATATAATGCAGAGAAATGGGGTATATAAGATGTACAGGACTTAGCAATAACATTAACAACATGAACAGAAGAAGTAAACAGTTGTCAGGTTGAATTTTCCAAAGAAAATACAATATACGGACTGTTCAAGCTCCTGTTATAATATACATACTTTTCCAATTACGAGAAAAACCATAAGCTGACATACCCGATACTGATGTTTCCTGAGCTGATGAATATAATACCATCACCCACAACGATCCGGAAAGATATACAATGTATATATGTCAAATGCAAGGCAAGCAAGAGACAAAGTGCGGCTTAGAAAGAAAGATACGAAGGGCCTCGAGAGTGTGAAGGTCGCTTAAGAAGAGAGCCGCCACGAGGAGGAGGAGAGTGCGTGAAGATGAAAGCTCTTACACAAAAATATTTAAGAGTATTCACGAGGAAATTCATAAATATAAGTGGCCGTTATAACTATTCGAATTCATCCGTTTTCCTTCTATTAATGCTTTTCCTTCACTTTCATTTTTTCCAATCTCTTCGTTATTTCGCAATTTACACTATCCTTTAATTTATGTAACATGAAAAATTAAAAATAATTTATGACATTAAAAATAATTAATGTTGAGAAATATTTTATAATGGGTGGAAAGTGGAGTGTAATAGCATAAACGTATTAACAAATATTTTTATTTTTAAGTGTGGATTTTATAAAATTTATGTCTGTAAAATAAAATAACTTTCAATTAAATAAATAAAATTCAAATTCATTTTTTATTTATTTTTAAATAGAAATATATATATAGACATAAATTTTATGGTCAACAATTCACTGAGATGGAAAATTAACTCCATTAATACTTTAATATATAAATTTCCTAATTATATATATATACATATATATCAAATAAAAAATATTATGTAAAAATATGAATATCTGTATTATATAAATTAAATTATTATTAAAATTGTCTTTATCATATATTTAATAGTTATTTTAGATTTTTATAATTTAAATTATACTTTTTAATATTCTGTACGTGAGATAAAGCCGAATTATTATATTTTAAATTAATAAAGCATAGGTAGTAATTTATACTTCAGTCGCTTTACGTAAACACTTTTGGCTTGAGCATTAAAAAGGTTGGTGAAAGACAAATACATATTGTGGATTTCTTAAAGTTACAAGTTTGTATCATGTGAATATCAGACGGACCAATGGAAGACCTAGAAAGCCATTCACTTGATTTCTAACATAGTTTGACAAATGATGCTCATGAGCTTTTCTTTTTATTTTTTTATTATTATTTTTGTTATGGTAGGATTCTATAGTACACAATCTAAATAAATAATTAAAGTCAATAAATCAATCATATTATTATTATTTTTTTTCTAAAATTTGATAATATTCTTTAATATTAATATTTGAAAAATGGTAATATGATTTTTTTTTCATATCGTATTGACTTAGTTTGAATTAAAACACAATTTTATGTCTTTCTCTTTGATCTAATATCATTTAATTCTAATTCATTATTTTAAAAGGCCAATCGCTTGACTTTATTTTTTTCTCAGCTATAAAACTTATATAATTGTTATGTTCTTTTACCATATCATATATGTTTCAAATGATACTGGAAACTATCATTGTTGTCATCATAGTCCTTTTGTCTTGTGAGGTGGAAAGCTAAATCAATATGGAAATTATTTGTAACATTAAAGAAGTCAACTTTTATAAAAAGTACATAATTATTATGGTTTCCCATTATATCTAAAGTATAGATATAATGAGAAACTTGTTTTTTCCTTAATCAAAAACTATAGATGACGAAATATTTGAAGATATGTTACTATATACACACATCTTATTCAAATATTAATTCAAGACTAAAATGTCAACTCTATTGATTATCCATATTCGGTTGAAATGGCATTGCCAAACAGTTAAAAGATAGATTTGTATCTAGTGGTAGTAGTCATAATTAATGCATTTTATTTCAAACTTCCTAATATGCTAACGTAAGTAGTGTCATCAATATTGGCTTATTGTTTGATCTGGTCCTATAGTTTCATGATCTCACTTTTGTCTTTAGAGAGGTTGTCGAGACCAAGTTTAAATTACAAGCCAATTAGCCTCTCCACATCTAGTGACGCATCCTTGTCCTTGCTCTCCATCCTTTGGATGACCTCCTCCAACTCACATATTAGGTTCAAATCCTACTTATCCCACTCAAAAGTGTTTTTAAAATGTAAATTTATATTATAAATTTACAACCTGATTAAACTTGTTCAAATTAAATGAATAATGTTTTACCCTCCAAATATATTATTCACTACTTAATAATTGTATTTTAGCCCAACATTGACCCGTGAGTTCCCAATATTTAAATTTGAATTTGAATTTAAAACCTGTTCAAAGTTTAAATTCATGCATGTGAAATTGACTTGGGCCAAGCATGCACCCAAAAAGCTTGATTCAAGATGGTGAATGCGAGATGTGTAGGAAATAAGACTAGTTTTGGAAGATGAGTGGTGATGGAATAGAGATGAGATAAGATCATGAGTTGAATTTTAGAGAAGAATGTGACTTCTGTATACTTTTTATTGTATAAAGGACACACTAATTGAAGTGTCCCAATACATAAGGGTAAAAGGAAGGTGTATACAAATTTCAACATTATATTTTATCTCCACTTTGATATGCATGAGAACTATAATGAGAATGCATGTCAAAGTAAAAAAATAATTTAACATGGAAATTAAATATTTTAAAACATTCAAATGATTCAAATTTATATGGATGATGATTATGGTAATCTCTTCATAATGAATGCTCCATAAAATCCTACAAAATAGAAAAACATGCAATAAGTAGCATCTATGAAACATTTAAAATAGGCACTATCTACAACATTACAACTTGCCTAAAAAACATATTTGAAAATAGTAAAAGTAAAAAGGAGAAATGGTGATAAATTATCTCTATGAAGAAATCACATGGTAAATTTGTAGAAATAGCCAAAAGAACTAGGACTTTGAACTAGAAAAAAAATTAAAATATAAAAATCAGGATACAATTCCCTTTAATATGGAAATTCTTACAGTGAACATGTTGTAAAATGTAACTCACAAAAGAAACATTAGATAAATATCTACACCCATCCAATTGATTGCATGGAAATAATGAAAAGGGTTATAGAAAATGAGAAAAAAGTATTGATGATAAAGTATATAAATAATGTAATTTAGGTATCATTATACAATAAACATGTAAAAAATATAGGTAAGATGTTATCATGATAGAAAATATATAATGTTGGGAAAGAAAGTGACCCTAATTAAGGAAAATACCAAGGTAATGGTAGTCATGGACACTAGATAAGGATCATGTAAGCATGAATAAGATGTAAGAGATAAGTATGATAATGATCATAATATACAAGCATGTAAGGATAATATAAAATGTAAGTATAAACATGATGGAATAAAATAGGATCTCCATAACCATATGGACAAATGCAAATGTAATAAATAATATAGCATGTGTAAGCATCATAATGTGGAAACATGGTAATAATTATTATGTCACGTGATATATATAGTGTAATGATGATACCATAAGTAGATTTAAGAATGATGAACAACATAACAAGCATGAAATGTAAATACTATAAGAGCTAAACATCATAAAAATGAAATTTAAGAAGCTTTAAAAATCATGGGTATGTAATATAGGAGCATAAAATAAAAAAATAACATGAAAAAATAGGTGCAAATTATAACAACAAAGGGATCCCATATATTAGCCAAAAAGGTAACATAGGAAAGCATGTATAATCATATGGAACATAAGATCAAATAAGGCATACAGGAAGGCATCGAAACAATCAAGTTGAAAGATTCCCCAAGTTGGAAAATATCTTCATAAATCATAGTAGAGAAGGTGAAATAAAAATAGGATACACACAATAAAAATGGTGTAACCAAAATTTCAAAGTGTAAGGACACAAAAGAAGGAATATTAAATGCTTAAAATTTAATGAGAAATGAATAAAGCATATTGAATCAAAATTTCTCAAGAAATAAAATTTGAGAGATCAGCATCGAAGAGGTCATCCTCATCCCAAAAAGTAACGTCAAGTTCTTCAACCTCAAGTAATAGATTTTATATTGATAAAAAGTGACACTTTTAGAGAAAACACTAACAATAGGTGTAATTGTAATCAATAGAGGTGTGTGAGAAGAAGAATATGTATATTGATTATTGATGTAGTCAATAGTAAGGAACTAGTTGAATGAAAAATATTCAATAACTATAGTAATACATCCAAAAAATCTCCTAAAAGTTTAATCTTTCTTTCAAAATATTCACAAACGAACATAGTAGGATTCACACTTTATATTAACTATAGGGAATGAAATTACAAAAAATAGGCACTAGATTTATTAAACTATTTTATTTTATATTAATAAACTAACATAGTAGGATTCACACTTTATACCAATCTTAGGGAATAAAATTACAAAAACTAGGTATTAGATTTCTTAAACTATTTTATTTTATATTAATAAACTAACATAGTAGGATTCACACTTTATGCCAATCTTAGGGAATAAAATTACAAAAACTAGGTACTAGATTTCTTAAACTATTTTATTTTATATTAATAAACTAACATAGTAGGATTCACACTTTATACCAATCTTAGGGAATAAAATTACAAAAACTAGGTACTAGATTTCTTAAACTATTTTATTTTATCTTAATAGACTTTCCCTTGTATGATTATTACAAAAAAATGGGTAATTAAAAAACCTTATAATACAAAAATTTGAGATTAACAATCCTTAGAATTGGAATAATTTAGAGACTTGATGAAAACACATAAATTGTGGAAATTCTATTATTTCAGTAATCTATTATTCACAATTTTACATTGAACTACCTTGAAATTATTTATGCATCATATCCATTGGAAAACTAATAAATAACTATCTCTCAACTTCATACAACATCTTAATACTAAAAGATATCAATTACAACTACAAATCCACATACAATTATCATAAATTATGTGCTGGAAAATGATAATTCTATCATTTTTACTTTGAGCTTCTCATCCTATAATAGAGTCTTCATTTAAAATTTTATTTTAAATTAAATAATGAAATATTTGACCTTGATGTTTCCCAAAAATTACCCTCTATAAATCATTGCATAAAAGGTTCCATAAAGGAGAAAAAGATAAAATTAGAGAGAAAATAGGAAGAAACTCCTTTGCATTGGCATGCAAATAATAAATACTCTTATAAATATTTTCACTAAACCAAACATGTGTGCCATTATCCAAGGGTGATTCCAAAATACTTGTGAGCCATATGCAAGACTCCAACTAGATTTAGTCAATTAAACATACAAACTTCAAATTGCATATGAGAAATTCCCTCTATTTGTAACTCCTTAAGATGGGTGCATGGATTGGGAACACAAGAAATACTAGTAGGAATAGATCATGCAAATTGATAAGTTCCATTCATTTCTAACCCCACAACCCCTTAATCCATGCAAGTTGGGTGTTTGAATCATAAATATTTATTTTAATATATGTGGAGTCCTTCGGGCAAGTGTAGGGAACCAATTTGAGAGGGAAATATATTCAAACTTAAACTTAAACTTAAATTTAAATGTTATTCAATTTTTATTTCAATGTGACTTGCAAGTAATAAATATCCTTCACACCTTGAAATCCAAACAATAAAAATAAATAAATAAATATTTTCAAGTTTATGATGATTATCCTTTCTCCTAGGTTGCTCATGTATTAGATATCCAAGGTGAAAAATAATGTGAGCTCCTTCTCACATGGTGGTTTATAAAAATAGAACTTCTTTACTTGTCTCTTAAAAATTCTAGTTGAACCATATCCCTTTTTCCTTTTCAAAATTTCATTTTCCACTTCCACTATTATTGTAGACTTCTTCCCTACTTTATTCTACCCTATAAAATGAATACCTTTAGCTTTATTTGTGTATTTTATTTCTATTGATATTTATATAGACCCTATACGGAAGACACTCTCATTTCTTCCACCCATTCCATCTCTAGATTCATTATTTGAAACATGATTTTGTTGAATTATTTCTCTTCTTTTGCATCTTGTTGAACATTCTACATCCAACTAGAAACCTCTGAGCTACAATAACCCCACTCCATTCAACAGTTGGTTCTATTTTAAGACAATATTTTCCACGTGACATCTAATGCTCTATTGTAACCTTAATGTCCTCTAAAGATGTAAGGCAACACATTTGTACCTTTATATTATATTAGATTAGATATTATCTATGGTATCATATGATGTTTTGTATTTGTATTAGAAATTTGACATGCTTATTCTATGATAAATGCTATTATTATGTAGTTGAACTCGTATCAAGACTTATCTATATTCACTATTTTCATTTATTATGAGATGTTAGTATATATTTTTAGTGGTTTAGTATCATGGAATTTATCAATAATTAATTATGTAATATAAGAAAGCATTCTTGTATTATCCTTATTATGTTTATTTAAAAGATTAACATTGAGATAGGATAGATTTTTTTTCCTTTATTTATTTATATTCTCATATTTGTTTTTGATAAGATAAGCACCATTTATAGGGTGTTGTTCCCTTCACACAAAAAGCCCAAAGGGCCAAAGGAAAGCATAGTTCAAACAAAAAATTGAACTAGATGAACAAACATAAACAGTTGACCGACAACTCTAGAACAACCAAAAATACTCATATTTGTTATTTTTATGTTGTGCTTTGAATATTATTATGTAGATATACATTTAACATTTGAATTATGCAAGCATCGAACTAAAACTAATGACTTGACTAATTCAAATGTGTTCACTATATGTATGTTTATATATGTAATCTATCTTACTCAATTTAGATTAATAAGATGTATGATTATATATATTCAAGACACAACCCTCCAAATAAAATATATATATATATCAGCTATGTTTTGAATATTATATAAATAATTACAACATGATAAGCCATACATCAGGGAATACATAAAACACCTCTCAATATAATAAAAAAATAACTAAATATTTTACAAAATATAGCAAATCCAATCTATAAGAATTGACTCCAAGGACAACGGATGATAATAATTGTAAGAGCAGCAAACTGGAACATAACAAGTGGTAGGCTACCACGTGAACTCAACAATATTCATTCAATTAGTGAGTTCTTTAACCTGTCATTTCGGAATGGCTGCTGTAATTTTGACTTACATATTCCAAACTGTTTTGCTCTTGATTCATTTTCTCTAACCTAATATTTGGGTTCCTTGTAATCATAAGTTTGTCCCCATTAATTACAAAACCATGGCAGATGCTCTGAATCAGAATTTATAAGTTCAAAGAATCTCGCAAAGTGGCAACTCACAATCCATTTACAATACTTCTTTTTAACAAAAAGTCACGGAATGATGGGACTGCAACAAAAAGAATGTTGGATAATTAAAGTATTGCTTGATTCAAATATTTATAATCATAGTTAATATGAGACTTGACATTCACGGACCATTACCACCTAACTAGACAAAGTTCTAAGGAAAAAAGGACATAAGTCGCTTTGGAGGGCACATCAGATATAGATCTCTCAAGAATCTTGATTCCTACGTTCACATTCATATACAAAAATATTCAGAGAAAATAATTTAAAAAATTAAGATTTTGCTGTTGATTTATTCATAAGTGAGCTGCACCAATCTTATATATATCCATTTCATATATATATACATTTATCAATTTTATATATGACAGTTATATATACAACAATATCATATACACACACCAATCTTAAATATATAACAATTATATATACATCAAGTGAGTTGCACCAATCTTATATGTATACCCATTTCATATATATACACACATACCAATCTTATATATAAACTCATTTCATATATATACACATATACCAATCTTACATATAACAATTATATATACATCAAGTGAGTTGCACCAATCTTATATGTATACCCATTTCATATATACACACACCAATCTTATATATAACAATTATATATACACCAATCTCATATATATACATACAACAATCTTATATATATAACAATTATATATATACACCAATCTCATATATATGCACACCTATCTTTTATATATAGAATATACATGAAATAGATCTAAACTTTATGTAAAGATGTAGTAAAAGTTAAGTATGAAGAATTATAAATATATGTTGTCCCAAAAATCTATAACAATAAGTTTGAAAAAAAATTAATAGTAATAAGTAATTTTTAGAATATAATGTTGTTGGCTTGGGATGCAACTAATAAGTTAAATACTAGGTATTTAAAATCGAAGTTATCCATGATGTCATGGATGGTCTCACATTATTGTGTGTAAGTGCTTAAGCTCATTATTGAGTACTTGACAATATATAGAATCTTTATAGATGGAATTTAATAATTTGTTCATGTGAATGCACATGCTTTTGAGACTATCTTTTATTCTAAATGCGTAGTATTCCCTTTTTCTTTGTTTTTGTCGTGTGTGCTCAGACACACTCCAATATGAAGAATGTCCTCCCCCATTTCAACATTTGTCTCTTTATTAAAAAAAACATCTATTCATTGGAATAATTCCATCCACCCCAAGAGATTAATTAGTTATCTTTAATGTACAATATGGCATGGTATGTGTAGAGGTTAAGAGTGAGTATCTGCACTTTTTGTCTCATTAAACATTTACTGTTAGTTTTTAATTCTTAACAATAGGTAAGTTATTATCGTATTCATTAGGTTTTTAATAGGGGATTAATTTTTTGATTATTTGATCAATAGATTTTTTTTTCAAATTCTTCTCTATCACAATGTTCAAAGAGCCACTATGTAGAGAAGTGTGCACTTTTTAACAAAGAAGAATACAAAAAATATTTTAATTACATAATTAACTCTTAGATTTGAGGCCTTGTCATTTTCATAGTTTTGAAACACAATAAGACTAATCTTTTTTATGTACAAGCTAATAAAAATAGTAAATAAATATTTCATGAACTTTATGATTGGCTATTGTTTTGCCTTAATAATTAAACCAAAAAATGTGCATCTTACTAATGATCAAATGATTGATGGTCACAAATAACAAGACCTACGAGCCATCTAACTACAATGAGATAAAATATGTGAGAAAATAAAATTCACTACAAAGGGGGATCCCACTTAAAACGAACCAAAATATTCCATGTTACCCACTACACACAAGTAAAATAATAATGTGTCAGTATCAATTTGCAAGGTCACCTAATTCTCAACACATGTATCCTCAACCAATGTATTCCTATGATACTATCATAATATGGCATTCAAAGTGCTATTAGATCTTGATCCATATGGATGTACCCAATATGATGATGACATGTATAATTTATGGGCTATGATAAGTGGGAAATGACTAGCTAAGCCATTTTCCTAAAAATATAATATGTGCTAGTAGAACTGGTAATTGGTCAGTAGCTAAACATAAGAACACTTTAATCACGAGTGATAAATTGCAAAAATTTAACATTCAAATATAACATAACACATGAAGAAAATTTATAAAGGCTTGAGTGCAACGAAAACTATTTTGAAATATCCAAAAAATATTTGAAAACATAAATAGAGGTTAACTAATAAACATAATAATATGATCAAGCATGAGATAGGGGAGGGAAAAACATGGGGACTAAGGGCCAGATAGGAATGATATAAATTCACCATGAATATAAAGTATGAAGCATAATGAATTAACATAAATGAATGTAAATTTTTAAGGGAAAGGAAAAATAGGGAGACGTGAGGCCATATCACAAGACAAAGATTGAGCCCTTTATACTAACAAATGTTCCTATCTAGCTATTGTTGAAGAAGCAAAATATTCTCAAATCAAAAATAAGGAAGGGAAAAACCTAAAACTAAGAGTCATACAAAAAAAAAAAATTTATATACCTACCTATAACCTACTTCATCAAATGTCTCATCTATAGTATATACTCTATCACAATGTAACCCTCCTAGCTATCCTTGAGATTAGCTTCAATTAGCACATTAAACTTTATCAACTCATGTACAACTTATTTCAAAAAAATTCTTGATCATGCCATTTTTCATTATAAAATTGTATAAGCACTTAAGTTTGAACAATTAACATGACACTCCTAAACCTTCCAAAGCAACATCAAATATACAACATAGATCTCTAATTAAACATAAGATTTATATCTAGCCAACCATAAAATTTCCATCCAAAGGACATGTGAAATATCCTTAGTCACCACCAATATATCAAGTTAAATCCCATCGAGATATGACACGTTAGTTTTGTAGACTAAAAATTTAATCAATTATTTTCTCTCCCCATTTAGACTTCTATAAAGTAGAGCTATACAATCATGGATTTAGTCATTAAGACTAAACATATTCCTAGAACACTTTCTAACATGTGGTGGCACCTCATTTATTCATTCTAAGTGCATACTAATTAAAGGCTAATGTCCCACTAGAAATGAGTGCTTCCTTATGGGAAATTAGATAGGCAATGATCATTGAGTTCAACTTGATTAGAGATCTTTCAAGAATTTGGCTTGTCATAATATAAAATGATCCCATTGAGCTCCAAGGGTTTCTCATCTCAAAATGAGACAAATGGTTACCCTGACAGATTTTCTCCATGTTTAAACTCTTTTGAGGATTCTATGATGAATTTTCATCAAATAGTTATTTGAACATTTTTTTGGAAAATTTATAAATTTTCCTTTGAGTTCTCTAAGAACTACTCAATCCTTCATGTCATCTAATGATCAAATGGATTAAAAATCTAATAACAAAATAAATGTATATTAGAGCTCATAGGACCATCACTATGCCCTTTAGAAATGAGAAAACTTGTTGACACATTCCATACACACAAATAGAAAAAATAGAAGAGGTCTAACTCATGGTAACTCATTTAAATGTTTTTCTATTACTGTTGAAAAATTCTAAGGGTTTTTTATCATGCTCTTTATCCAATGTTCCTTTTAACTTACAAAACTTTAAGAGATTTAGCACCTTTAGGAACTCTAAGGATCATTTTATCAAATATGATTAGATGGTCCTTATAAACCCTCATACATAATGGCTCCATCATTTATAATATATTTATCAAGTGTTAGCTCATAGTAAATGTGATATTTTCCAAGCTTCATAACATATATCAATGTTCTCACTTCTTCAAATCTTATATAGTTATAAAATTATCATTGAATTTATTAAATTAGTTATCAAAATAAGGACACCAAAATAATACCAAAAATCTAGGAAAATATCAATGAAACATTGGGTGTCAACAATATATTAGGTTTGGAAATGTACACACCTTTTGGGTGTAATGAAAATCCAATATGGCGGTCCCATTCTTTGATTGCACTAATAGGGTATGTGCAAGATCATCATGGAAAACACAAGCCCTTAAGTGGCAATGAAAACTCAAAAAATCAAAGTTAGACAACTTGACGTAAAAAATTGAATAAGATATCTATATTATTTCAAAAAAATGTAAAAATAGAATCTGTAAAAAAATTAATGTAGTTTCTAAACTACTAGACCTTTATTTAAAAAAATAAAATCTATTTAGTCAAAATTTAAAATTTCAATGAAGTAGTACTTAAATTTCAGGGTAAAAATAAGTAGGTGTCTATCTGACCACCCTAACCACAATAAAATGATAATATTTTTTTATAATCTTTTAGATATAAGTATAGGACTCATGTCGTGATGTGATGCATATTTTTTTTAATTTTTTTTCCAAGTAAATAATTAATTATGAATTTTTTATTACTTTAAAAAATATAAAAACTCGTCTGTCTAACCATCTTAACTTGGTCAAAATTTAATGATATATATATTTTTAATTATCCTATAGTATGTGAAGCATAAAATGTGACGCATGTTTTGGATTTAAACAATGTGATACCGTTTGAAAGTTATAGATGTTTTTCAATCAACCTATCAATTAAGACTTTTTTCATAATTCAAATAGAAAATGAATAATAATTATTTATTAAATTCAAAGTAAAGAATAATTTATATGGGTGGAAAGATGAGAATCTCCTTTAAAAACCCTTTTCATTTCATCAAATTTGGGTAAAAAAAAAGTCATCAACCACATGGGTCATCATATCACTTACATATCGCCACTTTTTGGCCCATCATGATCCTGCACATACCCAATAAAATTTCATAAAATTGATTTGTTACATTATTGAAGTGTAAAATAAATCATAACAAACTTTAATAGTATAACACTTTAAGAATAAACTCTTAGATATAAATTAATTTTGACCATTGACTGTTAGGTTTTCAACGACAGATATCTAAAAGCTAAATGCAGATTTTATCAAATAAACCAGAAATAAACCACACAGAAAAATAACACAGAGAATTTAACGTGGTTCACCCAATGTGGGCTACATCCACCAAACCGCAGCCATCCAATGATTTCATTAACCAGTATAAAACCCTATTACAATATCATGAATAATCACATTTTCTTATACTACTGTAACTCAATTACAAACCCCTTATAACCAGCTTTTTAGAAGCTTCAGAATTAGGGTTATACAAAGTTGGGGTTTTCCCCTTTTCGGTGATTTTTCCCTTTCTCGGTATACAATGATCAGTCGCCACGTACCAACATTGACCACCTCTAAGGACTATCATATAAATTCCCACAAAACCACTCTTGAATATTTCCTTGACACTTTGGTAAAGTCTCTTAAATTTTTTAGGGCACTTAAATCTTCCAAATCATCTAACAACCTCACAATCTAGATTTTTGATGATATCATCCATAACAAAAACAAAATTCATGTGACCACCACATATAATGATTCTATCCAATGAGAATATTGTGATAATATAAACCATATGAGCATAACTAATAAAGGAGAGGAACAACCATCAATAATCAATGAAATCCAACCAAATCTTAGAGCCTTTTGTTTGAGTGCATTGCTATCATGAGAGAGATTTTGAGTCACTGATCATGTTCATCATTTGATAGTACTTGTTACCTAGAATATATTAAGAGCTTTCACACATTCATCTGGGAACTCAGAGGGCCATTCCATGAAAGTTGATCAAATGGTTATTGAAACCTCTACTAAACAATAGCTTTATGATATATGATATATATATATATATATATATATATATATATATATATATATAATTCCCTTTAGCTCATATCGCATATGATCAATATTAAGTTTCATAACATGTATCACTATCCTCACTTTGTGAGAATCATCATTCATAAACTACCATAATTGTTACTTTGGAGCTTTACTATTACACAAGAATTAAAAAATTAAAATGATTCAAAACTTGATAATGAAAGGAAGTAGGGTACACAAAAATGCTCCCTACACTAATATTTTGATGAGACTGTTGTGAACATTTTAATCATTTAACAATTATAGAAAACAAAAACATATTTGAACATAAAATAAATCATATATCATAGCAAGTGTACATTTGGAAAGAAATTTTAGGCGAAAAACCCCAAAATCCAAAGAAACTCAATGTATTATTTAGTAAAACGTGGTTGCTTGATACACTTATAGAGTAAGACTACATAGAAATATCACCAACTAGATATTTGGATGAATTTTTATAGCTTAAAAATATATACAAAACTCTACACACAATCTACATCTTTTAAGCTCCTAATATATAAGAGACACAAAATGTAAAACCATCAAATGGTAATTGGAAACCCATAAGCTAAAACCACTCAAAAATTGGTGCCCAAATTATCCCTAATAAAATGTCTTATGATGTGTTATAGCATGCATCATAGGTTGTTCAATAGGTGTAACTACCATTTACAACTCTTTTATATATCCAACGAAATTTTATATTTCATATAAAAAAATTTGAAGGCCATAACTTTTGATCCAATGGGCCAATTGGGTCCTTTTTAAAAATTGAATTAATTGAAGAGATCTATGTAGTATGTGTGAATAATTTAGAATATTTTAGCTAAAAACCAACTCTAAAGACCAAAAATTGAGGTTTTTCATTTTATATCTAAAAATTACACTTTTATAATCTTAACATTAGGAGCAAGGTCGAGACATCTTTTGTAACAAATAAATCCATTCAATGAGGCTTGTTGAGTTACTCAAAATAATTTTCACCATTAGGGAACTATAGAAATATAAAAAGTTATGAAAACTTTCCAATTTAATATTTTGTGTCAATAATGATTTTCACTTGTATAATACATGTCCATTTTGTCCACTATGCAATCCACATGGAAATACCATAAAAATACTCCAATAAAGCTCACAATTTCTACTGCATAGCCACATGGAAATACCATAAAAACACTCCAATAAACCTCACAATTTCTACTGCATAATTAATGTTGGTCAACATATTCTGGGCCCATATGAGCTGTTTGAATCTTTAACCTAGGATGAACTAAAAATATTCATCTACCATATGTTCATTGAAATGATTTCCCTCATCTTAAAACTATAACCAAAATCTACACATCTTATAGAAGACCGAATGACTAGGAATACCAAATAGAAATATCTATGGTCCATATTAATATAGTGAGGTGAACCATGAATTAAAATAAAAATATTGTCAAAGGGGTATCTTGGTTGTAGCCAATTGAAAGATGTTGTGTTGCCCACTATACATAACTAAAATGATAATGTTCCAACACATTCTTCTAGGACCGTGCCTATATTCCAACACATATTTTTATGATCAACACATGTCTACCATATCATCACACCATATAATTAAATCTATCACCACCTAGATTCCCTTACACACTTAACATGCTAACGATATGCATCATTTACAAGTTAAGGGAAGTGAGAAATGGCTAGATCTTAAGTTGTCTTCCAACAAATCTAGTTCATATTCCCATAAAATTGGTAAATCTAGTCATTAAATAAGCATACTAACATCACTTAAGTCTCAAGTGATCAAAAAGTCAACTTTTAAATTTCACATAAAGTGCAAGGACAATTTAAACAAGCTTGAGTGTCACGAAAGTTAATTTTAAAGAGTTGAACAAAATATTTGAAAATATACAAAGCCAGTTCATGTTCCCATGAGATAGAGATAGGGGAAACACAGGGTTTAGGAGCCCAATAGAAAATATAGAATGCTACATGATGAATATCAAGTATGAAGCACAATGAAACACACATAGCTGAAATTTTTTGGAAAAGGAAATGGAAAAATAGGGAGACAGAGGGCCATAACATAAGATAGTTTTTTTTTTAGGGTAAAATAGGTTTTGAAGGGGCACCTAAACCCTTTATAGATAGGTTTTGAAGGGACCTGAAATCATATCATAACAAAGAACATTGCCTAAGATAAACCATAACCAACCAACAACCAAACCACAACAGTCAAAAAAGAAATACACAAGAAATAGCTAATTGTGCAAACACAAAGACAATAGCCTCAAAAAAGACCATTATAGGAAAACAAAAACAAGGGCCTCAATCGTGAAAACACTTACATTTTTTTGTCTTTGATGTGGATATAGGATCCCATAAAATTTCTTGGCCTCCACGTCAATAACCTTAAGATGCAAATCAAAGATCCCATCAACTTCCTTAAAATCCACCTCCATAGGAGTAAAAGAAAGAAAAACTAAAGAAATGACAACAAAAGACCCATTCAAAATAATTCTAGTTTTTCCTACATTGAAACTCTTCACCTCAATAGGAGAATACACCATCAAGAAAGTAACAACACTTGCAGATCCAATATAGCCTTAGCTTTCATGAACTCCACCTCAATAGGAGTAAAAAGACAAAATCTAAGAAAATGGTAGCCTAAGCCCCCTTGAAATAATTCCAAGTCTTCCTATATAGAAATTCTCCACCTCAATAGGACAAATACACCAACAAAAAAGGCAACAAAACCCTAGCCTCGCCAATAATATAAGACTCCACGACTGAGGTAGAGAGAACCCCACCAACACCCAAAGGAGTAGGCATCACCAAGAGGACATAAGAAATTGAGACCCAACTCCTCAATAATCCAACAAACCAAATAGGGGAACAAAAATCCCCACCTTCCAAACCCCTAAGGAGGGTTTCAACAACAACTCCATAAAAAAGAACATCACCCAAAAAGGGGTAAACTCCTACACAAACTAACTCCATCTCCATAGGAGCAGTCTCCACCTCAAAAGGAGATCCAAGAAACAAAAACTACTGAAGAGAAAAATGAACTACAATATCTCCCATAAGTGCAAAATATAGCAAAACAACAGCCTCCTTAACCAAAGCAGTTAAATAAAAAAGCATCTCCTCTCACAGAAGGAGCACAAGGAACCTTCAAAACCAACCACTTCCACAACAAGCCATAAAAGAACCTTTCCAACAAAAAAGAAACAACTAGACCCACCTAACAGAGGCAATCTTCCTTCACAAGCAAATTTCATCAAACTTCTAAAGCCACAACAAAAAAAACCCACTTCACAAAAATGAAGGGAGCCAGAGAGTAGGCATCCAAAAAAGAATTTTGCAAACACTTGGCTAGAAAACCAATGACCAAAGCCACATTAAAGAGGTGCCAGTAGTGAAATAACTTCCAAAGAACCACAAGGAAAACAACAATAAGAAAATATTCCACCTGTAACACACAAGAACCAACAACACCATCATTTGGATCATCGTCACCTTCCTCTACATCAACATCTCCAATGCAAACTCCACCAACAAAATTCAAATTGACTGCTTTGCTCCCAAGCCCGCCAATTGTTACCAAGTCTAAGATTTGTTGAAGTAGGTAACATAAGATAGTTATTGAGTCCTTTACACAAAATATTTGTAGACATATAGAAACCCTAATTTTATATTTCTTAAATTAGTTATGAACTATTGGGACATCAAGGTACTACAAATATCTATAGAAAACTAATTATGAGATTGTGTGTCAACAAAGTATTTGGTTGGGAGCATGAGCCCCCAATGAGTGCAATAAAAATCTAGACCAAAATCTAGGAATAAATTAGACCAAATGAAATGAGAGAGAAAAAAATAGGTGGCATACACAATAACTCAAATGATCATGTAAAAAAAAGAGGAAAACCTAAAACTAAGAGCCATATGACCCAAAAAAAAATCATAAAAATCTATAATAGGTACTAGATAATATATTACATCTATAAATCTATACCTTGTTGTCATATCCCTCCTAGCCATCCTCAAACTCAACTTCTACCAATGCATTGAAACATCATCTACTCGCTTGAAGCTTATTTCAACATTGTTTTTGTCCATGTTATTTTCCATTTTAAATGTTATGCACACTTTAGAAATGAACAAATTACTCTCAAAATAGTTTACAAAGTGAAATCAAATATAAAACATAAATTTTCCAAATAATCAAATCTAATTCACTATAAGTCTTCCATTGAGGGACATGTGGCATCTCCTTATTTGCCACTATTATTGAGTAGGATCCACTAGGATATATAATGGTATTTTGAGCTAATAGAAATTGATCAACTAAGTCATGCCCTCCTAGAGTAATACACTTGTGAATTTAGCCACCAAGACTAAAATGCTAGGTGTACTTGGTGAGATGTGCACCTCACACCTCATTAGTTATTATTGAGCACATAATGATGCTAGGGTGATGTCCCAATAAATAAATAACCACATCCTTAGATGAGATCTAATAGACAATGATCAATGAGCTCAGTTCAATTAGTAATGAGAATCTATATCAATTTCTATGAGTAAACTAAACCAAAATAAAATAGGGAATATCAAAATATGGAAAGAAATGATTATGTATAGACATCGAAACAAAAACTCCAAAACTAAGAGCTATATATCCAACAAATTTTTCGTACAAGTCTATACCCTATCAAATCAAACATCCCCTTTATATATTTATATCATATTTCCATATGCCTCCTATCCATCCTTAAGATTAGCTTGCACTTGCACATTGAAACTTCATCTATCTAAACACAACTTGTTTCAACATTATTCCTATTTATCTATACAATTTTTCATTTTTAAGCTTTATTGACACTTAAAAAAATAAACATGATGACACACTTAAACCTTACAAAATAGCATCAAATATACAACATAGCTCTTGAAAAATTAAACATATTTAGTCCACCATAAATTTTCCATCCATATACAAATGCTACCACTATTTGATGTAGAACCTACCAAGATATTGCACATTGGTCTTGTGGACAAATATAAATTGATCAACTAGTCCATATACTTCTATGAAGTAGAGATATACACTTGTGTCTTTAGCCACTAGGACTAAACACATGCTAGGCACACTTATGAATCTGACCTCATTTCTTCTGTTGAGCAAGTAATGATGGATGTGGAGCAAGGGAGGAGGTGACTCAATCACCAATCGTGCTAAATTCAATATGGTAACATGTAGGCAACTCAAGTGACATCATCAACATATGATAATCTAAAAGTCTTCAAACTTCATGGTGGGATGGGTGAACAATCAAGAAATTCCAATAAAATCCATCACTGATAGGTCCATGAATGTCATTTGCATTATAGTAAACGAGCTTTCATTACTACAAAAGCCTTGCATTATGTTAGGTAGTCTATGAAGAAATGATGATCACAAATCATTATGGTATGAATTTCAAAACCAATGGTTTGTCCAAACTGTGGGAAGATAAAGATGCGAGCTCAGTTTAGTTTCCCATAGTAATGGCTTGGCTGCAACCAATAATACATTGCCACAATCCAGTCCAATCAAATATGATAATGAACCAAAAAAGCAAAAATGGTCACCAATTCTTATAAAATAGGACCCAATGTTTACTTCAAAACTGTGGGAAACTACAGTAGATTTGGTCGCCCACAACTTGGAGAACCGATAGTTACTCAAATTTGCAAGGCACTTATTAACTGTCAATGTTAAATTAGAACATAAAGTGCATTCGGTTTAAATAAAATAAATTTTGATATCAATGAATCAGACTCGATATGGACTTCGTCTCCATGGGAAGTTATGGTAGACCTAGTTACCAGTCACCATTCCATTGTAACATATCACTTAAATCCTTGGGTCAGGCACAAAGTGCATAGCTGCCTTTATAATCTCTGCCAGGAATTTGGTTGTGCTGTAATTCTTGTTATTTAATAAACATAATTATAAATTGTCTTTTAAGTCTTATAATCTGTTTTACATTTAGGCTTTTCATTTAAATATTTCAATTTCACTTTAGTCTATATTGTTTCATTATTCTAGATAGTACTATTATTTTAGTATTTCTTTTTAGTCAAGATTATTTCAAGATCACACACACGAAATTTATTCATGACAACACAACACAAAACTCACAAAAGAAGAAAGATTCTACACATGACCAACAACAAAGTAGAAGCTATATGTTTGAGAAACATTCCATTACTATGCTCACACACTCATATAAATACAAAAACTTTTCTTTTTTAGATTGCAGGAATCGGTCAAGTATTGTCCCCCTATAAACTGTAGTGCGCATAGTAGACTTTTTTCACGTGACCGATGATGTTGACACGACATGCCCTCTGGTACCACGAGAATGGTGGGGAGACTAGACCTTGTGACCTCTTGCCTGCAACAAAATGCTTTAGTCAATCGAACTAGGCTCACTACCCCTTATAAATACAAAAACTTGATCACCTAAAAATTGAGGATATTTTCAAAGGATCCCTTCCAAATATTTTAAATCTTCTATAGGGCTTGATCATCATCAATGAAGTCTTAAAAAGATCCAAAAGGTGCTTATGCCAACACTTAGTTTAGACAACAAATTCTCATTTTAGGTAATAGGTTGTAGGATTGTAGAGGACAAACATATGATTGTATAAATGTAACCAAGTCAAAGAGGATGAGGCCATCCATGTTCACATATTCAAGACATATATACTAGGAACAAAGAAACACAGATCTTGATATAGATTTTGAGTAAGTGCAAGAAGTTGGGCCTACTTTTAGTGAAAAAATTGTGAAGTAAAATTTTTGAGGAGTGGATATCCATTATAAATAATGGATACTCATTTTGGTTTGGAAGCCTTTGATTTGGTTTTAGGGGATTTGCAAGTACAATGTCATGGTAATGACAAAAGTAAATATTGATTTTGGCAATATAGATGACATTTTCTTTAAAAATAGACAAAATTAAAATCTATTACAAATGACTATCTAGTTTTTAAATATATGATTTGTTTAGTGTTGAACTTAATTTTCTTTGTATTAATTAATTTTAAACAAAAATCCTCATAAATTTGAAATGTCATATACTATTTTTTGTGTAACCAATTTAGATATCATTATCTAGATAATAAATATCATGTTAAAAATTATTATAGGTCAAATTATGTGGGTCGTACATGAAGGGTTTTTAAAAACACCATAATCATAGTAAAAAAATAATTTACTAAAAAATTACAATAAAATCTTAACCAAACTTCAACATCATATGCATCTTTCCAAAAAATTAAAAAATAATTTTATTTACTACTTAATTTTTGCATTATACACATGCATGTTTTGTCTTCTATCATATTTTTTTAAAATATCATTTTGTACATCCTAACAAAACTAACATTTATATAGGTATTACAATAAATTACATATTTAGAAAATAGAGATAAAATCCTACCTTTCATATTTTTACACCATGTTAATATTCTATGTATAAGTGCTTCACATTTTTGTCGGTGAACTTTTTTGATTTTCAATTAAAAAAATGGTCACTTTTGATCAAAAAGTGGAACCCTTATCTTGCACTATACAAAACCAACATTTATCATCTAAGTATTACAAAAAATTACATATTTAAAAAATAGAAATAAAATTCTACCTTTCATATTTTTACACAATATTAATATTCTATGTTATAAAGTTCTTCACAATTTTACCTCAACAATAAAAAAAATTGTTTTTCAATAAAAAAGTGTCACTTTTCACAAAAAAAAAAAAAGTGGAACTCTTATATTCCACTAACCCTTTCTCATTCTTCCTCCTAATCTAGAATAGAAAATCAAGCTACATCAATGTTGAATATAATACACCATTTTATCCCTTCTCTTGTGATTCTTCATTTTTATGAGTAACCTCTTCTAGGTTATTTAGTTTATAATTTGAAATGTATTTTAAAATTTTTTAATTCATATTCTAGATGTAAATAATATATTAATTAAAACTAGAAAATATTACTTATTTTTAGTTTATATTTTAGTGAACTTAACGATTGACATGGTCATATAAGATCCTTTTCCTTAAAAATTCATTGATGTTTTAATTATCATTTAGTTTAGGGCTACCCTTAATGTTTTAATACTTTCTTCAACCTTTAACCCTCTTTTCCTCACTTGGGGCATTGTATTAGGATTTTAACTTAAAATGTTGGCTATTTTCAATTGTAATTCTCTTCATTTCCAATTCAAAATTATTTTTCTTACCCATTCAATCTATGCAGTGGTTATCTTCCATTACTTATCTTTTTAATATATATCTATTAAACACCCAAAATACTGAGAGGGGGGTGAATCAGTATTCCTTGAAATTCATCACCTTCATCAAGTTTAAACATCCATTCAATGTATCACATTAAGCTTGCAATAATAGAAAGGAACATAAAAAGCATGCATCACATCAAAGAACACAAGAACACCAAATTTACATGGAAAACCCCAAAAGGGAAAAACCACGATGAAGATTAGCTCACAATATTTTATAAGTGGATATAAGATATTACATAATGGCTCACTACTAGGTGGACTCACTATTTAGAGGACACATTGTCCAAAGAATATAAGAAATGGATCATTGCCAAGATAGAAAAGAGGGTGGCTCACTGCCAAATATTTAACTGATACAATGCATCTACAATATGTTGGAGATTGTTCCAATTAAGGCCCATAAACTGACTCAACACACTTCATGCTTCACAACTATCATGCTCTACTCTAGATCACATTACATTTGCATCACACACTATCACCTTTGCATCAATACATTCACTCTATTGCTTCCACTCTCCTACAACACCGAAATGATCTTACATTTATATGAATTACATTTGTAAATAATTACAACATCAATTAGGTCAGCCTAATTAGATGAAATGTACAATACTTCAATCTTTCAACTCAAAAATTAACCACACATGCCTCAAAAAATAAACCAAAACATATGAAACATCAAAATAGGTCAAAATGACCTATAATTACTCTCATAAGTCTAATCTATACATCCTTTAATTTTGCATGACCTCAAACCCTTTAGGTCAGTGCCATTGGTGAAGCAACAATAGAATGAACCAACTTCCCATTCAAAACTCAACACAATGACTTCCAAAATTCTTTCCACTAGGATCATACACACTTTTGGCACCTGTAAACATATCCTCAAAATCACATAGTATAAAAATAATTTGTGGTGGAATGCAAAGAATTCCAATCAGGTACTTTGTCACTATAACTCTACCATATCCTGAACGATACACTATCAACGCTAACTTCAATTGTAGAGGAATTCAAGGCTTGAAAATTTGGATTTAGATTCCTCCAACATGCACCAAAATTACCTTGGAACTATATAACAAGATTCTTCACGAAAAATCAATACGAACCGCAAGACAAGTTCTTTGAACATTGAAAACTGCATTCCAGACTTAAGCAATTTATCCAACATATTTTCTCTTCTTCGAACCAACACTTCTTCAATTGTGAAATGAGTTGACATCACTGACAACACCATATTCAATTTAATTCTTATCAAACATCAACTATGTACATCAATGTTGACATTACAACATTGTTGACATCAATGACAACACCATAGTAACATCATTTGTCATACATCCACCAATATTCTCAATGAAAAACACACTTCCAACAATCTCCCCCTTTGTCATTGATGGCAACACATCCATCAAAAACTCTCAAACTACTCCCCCCTTTGACATCAAAGGAAAAGGGCTCTAAATATCAATCTTTTCAATTGATCTCAACTATTTTCCCCCTTATGTAGATATATGTATATATGCATGAAAATAGATCCTCTTTACAATGTTATCCATAAAAAATGACCAAAAATGTATCACAACATTCTCTAATACATCCGCACATGTACAAAGAAATCTAAAACTGTATAAATAAAACAAAAATATGCATAGTCAATTGGAGGAGGGTAAAATACCCTTTTAGGACACATTCAATTTTTCAAGGTGTGCCTCCCAAACCTTCTTTCCAACTTCATAGTCCTTTTGGGTGAAGGCAAGGATGCAACACTGGTTCTCAAATTTCATAAGGAGGTATTCTTCTTCATCTAGTGAACTAGGCACCAGGTTATTTTGTGCCATCTTCTTTGCACTTCCTAGTACACAATTCAAGGGGGTAAGCCTTGCACTTACTAGATCTATAAGTTGAGTGTATTGCACTATTATCTTTTCCTTTTATTCTTATAATTGGAAAAAATATCCACGTAGATTCTTAGTTGTAGTCCTTGTAGCACCATCTGGATAATTTAACTAATCATATACATCTAAGGCCTAAGAAATCTATGACTCTATTGATTCCATCTAGTTCTTAATGCTCTTCATTGAGTTAGGCCATTTTTTTAAAAAATTGAAAAAAAATCCTTATTTCATCTAATCACTTACACATTTTTCAGATTTTCCTATAGTTTTCCATGTGTAACATTGCACTTGTTAGATATTTCAGTCAATCTCCTATCATTTTCCTTCTTTGTCATTTATTTTTCCAACCTTTCTTCCAAATCGGTAGAATAGTCTTTGAAAGAGTTCAACAACAACTTTAATTTCTCCACACCAAATAAGGAATCATCAATAATTGCTCTAAGAATTCCTTCTTCCAATACTTCAACTACTTCCTCGATAAATTATGTGATCTTTTGGTGTGTTGATAGTATCTCCTTCCTTGCGATGGCATGAAATACATCACCAAGTTGAAGACTCTGTAGGGAAGAGATTTTTTCCATGTCCACTTGTCCTTGTTGCATTGGAAGTTGTAGTAGTTGTGCAAATACTACTAGTTCAAATTTTAATTGCATGTCTAATATAATCTTCAATGAATTTCTAGAGGCTTCATACAATTCACCAATAACCTTTGCATTTTCTTCTTCCTTTTGCTCATAATTTTTCTTTCATTACAGTTGGATTGATCCTTGGCCTTTTTACTTCTTCTATAGTTTTATCATTATTTGAAGGAGGCATATCTTCGATATTTTGTGCCTTTTATTTCTTCATGACCTCTTCTTCTTTTTTCTCATCATCCTTCTTCATATCTAGAGAGGGAATATTCTTCTATGCTTGTGATTCATCCTTCTTCAGGATGCCTTCTCTCTCTTTCTCTTGTTCCTCTATAATCATATTCTCCACATCCGAAGGGATATTTTCTAGGATCACATCCTCTTGAACATCCTCTTTTGCAAGTCCATGTTTCGGTGCATGCTCATCAATTTCAATTTCAGATTCATTAACTTATGGGACAAAATTATCATTTTGCATTTGATTTTCACTATTCAAGGGCACTTCCAATTCTTTTGCCAAGTTTTCAACCTTTTGCAATATTTCATCCTTCGGTATCTCTATTTCTTCTTTATCTATGCTCAACAAAATTATCTTGAGCTCTATTTTTTTTTTAACTCTTTGTTGTACAATCGAGCCAATTTTTCTTTATCTTCATTAGAAATATAAGAACCAATCTTCTCCAAGGAAAATTCCTTAAGTTTGTCATCTTCTTCAACAACTTCTTACCTTCTGGAACTCAATACATTCTTCAAATCATTAGGAAATTGATCTTCAATCTGTGTTAAGCTAGTACAAAATTTCACCATGTACTTCACAATAGCTTCTTCTATAGTTTCCATATCCATATCATTTGATTCTAAATACATTATTATAGTTGGTTCCAACATCCCATGTTCAACAATACCATTGAATAGCGCATCTAGCCTCAGTGGGATATGTTTTTTTTTCAGAGGAGTCTTTTCTTTCTTCTTCCCCTTAGCCTTGGGTAATTTTTCTTCTTTTCTAGACCTTGACACTTTCTCTCTCATGTGAATTTTGAATGTTTTCTTTTGCTTCTCAACTTCTTCTTCACTATCAGTATTGACTATGTCTACTTTGGTTTTATTTGCAGTTGCCTCTACATATGAGACACTAAATTTCCTTTTTCAGATCAACTATGGTCCTTCTTCTGTTATGTCCTCTTCATCCTCATAGCTCTAATATATATTTCTCTTGTATCTTTTTCTTTCCTTCTCCTATACGAAGGATTTCATTGTGCTATATGGGCACTACATGTTGCTTTCTTATTTGCACCAACAATAGGCTTAGTTCTAGAGAATTTATAAACTATGGGAGAGGGGGTAGAGGTCTTGCTTGGCCTTTCGATGCTAGGAGAACCTTTCGAGGAACTAGATATGCCTTTGGATTTCTCTGCAAGACTCTTTGATATACCCATCATTTCCTCAACTTGTACCTTCATCTTCTCAACATTTTTCTTGATCTCCTTTTTCCTTTGCTCCATATGTACTGCACTATATTTTTATTCATATGTGTCATGTATCTTACTTCTATAGGATCTCTAGGAATACTCAACATATGTTTTCATATACTGGTAATCACATCATCTACTACCTCATATCCCATTTCAAGAATCCACACTGTGTTTGTTCAACAACTTCCATAATGTAGTAAGCTTTACTGACCATGAAGATAATATCATTTTTGTATTTCTCAACAACACTTTTGGGAATCCTTTATCTTGCTTGCATGATTTCTTGAATTTTTTTAAAGAAACCCCATAAATTATACTTTTGAGTATCTGCATTACCCAACCTTTTCAAGTGGTCTCTGATTTGTACAACAACTAGAATATCGCTCAACCACACAATGTTCTTCGTACTAGGAACTTCAATAAGAAAGTAAAATAGTAAGCATATAATTAGGGTACCATACCAAAAGGGGTACCAAGACTCTTTGGTTTTCTGAAGATTCTCCAATAAGTATTATCTCAACAATTCACACAAGTCTACATCCATGCCTTTCTTCAACATCTCATAGGCAGTGTTGATTGCGGTGGAAAAAAATAGAGTTTTCTTTTTTTGTGAAGAAAAAATTATATCCTATCATAATGGATGCATACTTTACTATTGTATCCTCAATATCCTTCACTATTAAGGAACATTTATCAAATTTTGCACTAGTTAACTTCATTAACACTTCATTCTTTACAAATTTGAGAGCTGGAACTGGTCTGGTGGAGCATAACCTAACACAACCCTAATGGATTCCTTGTTGATCATGTGCGGAAAATCTAACCAAATGAATCTATTATAAATTATGCTCAACACATATCTAACCCATCCATCCACATAACAAAAAATAGGTAAATTGTTTCAAACATCTAATTTATTTTCAACCAAGCCCGTATATTCTAGTTTCAATTCAAAATCATCACTATTTAACTTGTCTACCCAAATTTCTTCCAACTTTACATGATTATACTCATCCAATTTTGTGTGAATATAAATCCTCATATCCTCAGTATGCAATATACCATAGGAATATTCAAAAACATGCCTTCTGAATCTCTCACCATGGATTTATTAGGGTGCTTCTTAAACTTAGATGTAGGTTGGTCAACAACTTTAACTATTTGAGGTGTAAACATTTTGAACAACTTCTGAAATAGGGGATAAGGAAGAAACTATAAATACCTTTGAATCCTTGCTAGTTAGGGTTTTGTGCAACACTTTGGAAACACTTCACTTTACCTATTATTCTCTTCACTCTTCAAGAATTCAATCACAAATTAATTCTTTATATGCGAAACCAATTATACACACCTTTTGGAAGACCTAAAATGCATTAATTGCAGTGAATAAAGTTAGGTCAAAAAGTAGGAAAACCTTATGTAGTCACAACCACCCTAAATATCTCCATAAATTTCTAAATCAAGAGATTTTTTATTAAAATTTTTACTAATAGATCAAGCATATCAAACCACACCTTGTATCAATGTGGTGAAGGCATCAACACAATATATTTGGCAAGGGCTTAAAAATATTTTGTTAAAGCTCCCCTTGAGCCAAATCTCTTCATCTAGTTTCTGAAGGAAACATCCATGCTAAGAGCTAGCACAAACTCATTCTTCACCTCACTCCCTTCTTTCTTTTACCAGATCTTGTTCATTTCCTTATTCATCTCAACTCAATCCACATTATTTACTAGCTTATCCTTCTTTGTGAAACACAGGGTTTCACATTCTTGCTTCTGCAAAACTTAGCAATGTGTCTTGATTTATTGCATTTGTGTCATATGACACTTTTTTGAACATGTTCACTTCTAGCCATTCTAGATTTGTACTTGTTAGACTTATTTCCAAATCCATTACATGTATGGGAATATGCAGGATCGTCATGGAAAAAAACAAGCCCTTAAGTGGCAATAAAATTTAGAAAAATCAGAGTTAGGCAACCTGACGTAAAAATTTGAATAAGTTAACTATATTATTTCAAAAGAATTTAATCATAAAATTTTTTGCAAATTAAATGTAGTTTATAAACTACTAGGTTTATTTTTTATTTTAAAAAATCTATTTGGTGAAAATCTGAAATTTCAATGCAGTAGTACTTGAATTTCAGGGAAAAAATAAGAAGTAGGTGTCTGTCTAACCACCCTAACCACAATAAAAAGATAATATTGTTTTATAATATTTTAGATATAAGTAAAAGACTCATGTCCCGATGTGATGCATATTTTTTTGTAATTTTTTTCCAAGTAAATAATTAATTATTATTTTTCTATTACAAATTTTCAAAAATATAAAAATTTGTATGTCTGACCACCTTAACTTGGTCAAAAATTCATGAAATTCATTTTTTTTTTTAATCCTATAGTATGTGAAGCATAGAATGTGACACATATTTTGAATTCAAATAATGTGATACCCTTTGAAAGTTATATATGTTTTTCAATCAGCCTATCAATCAAGACTTTAGTCATAATTCAAATAGAAAATGAATAATAATTATTTATTAATTCATAGTAAAGAATAATTTATATTGGTGGAAAGATAAGAATCTGCTATAAAAACCCTTTTCGTTTCATCAGTTTTAGGTAAAACAAAAGTCGTCAACCACATGGGCCATCATATAACTTACATATCGCCACTTTTTGGCCCATCATGATCCTGCAAATACCCGTATAATAGTAGTCGTTGAAAGATTGAAACCTCATGCCATTATTGGGTGATCCCACAATACTAGTTTACAAATTTTTGCCAAACTGGACACTGAAATATTTTTTTCTAACTAAATTTTCACTTCTGGGCACCTATAGCGGCTAAACCGTGAGGAATTTGAAGATGATGCAAACTAGTGATTTGTGAAATTTTTTCTATAGATTCTAAATATATTTTTTTCAAAATTTTTGGAATTAGATTGCACTTCTTTTTCCATCTCCTTCAAAAACTTTTTTTTTTCAGTAAACAACATTTTTAAGGAGTGACGCTCACCGTATACATCATAACTTATTTTCCATTAAGGATAAAATTCTATTTTTTTTTAATTTAAATTTGTAACTACGATATCTAGTGCTTCCAATTTGTTTTATAATGTTTGATTGAATATTTTTTCCTTAATCAATTTTCAAAGTCATACCAATTACAATTCAGACATAGGTAGACCGTATACAACATAACGTTTTCTGTATGTATCAAAATTCAAATTTTTTTGTTGGATCAAGGACTTCAATATTTGGTGCACTCATATTTTTCAAAAAAAAATGATAATCTGCTATTTTTCCACATGTGCATCCTGGAACAAAGAGCTTGATTTTTGGTGAAAAAACTATGCTTTAATAAAACTATAAAAATAAATACATAATAAAACAAAAACATATTAAAATTATATTTGTTAGATAGCTCGTTCTAAAGACTACCATCATACATTTGGGTCTATGAAGTTTCCTCCATTTTCATCCTCAACTCAAGCTTTGAAGGGAAAATTTCTAGAGTTTTTTTGGGCCAAAGGGTGAGAAGGTGGGAAAAGGGGGCTTCGGGTGAACCAGGGGGGTTCAAGCGAACTCCCTTTCAAAAAAGTTTTTTTTTGGTTTTTTTGTAGGAATGGTGGGCCCAGGGCATTTAATGGGTTTGTTTGAACCTGTGTTCTAGCAAACCCTCTTTCGGTTTGCTCGAACCAATAAGTTCGTTTGAATCCCAAAAACAATTTTTTTTGGCATGGGGTCATTTTTTGCAACTTTTCCTTGCTCACTCAAATTGTAAACCACTTTTGTGGGTTTACCCTATTGTAACTACTCATCATCTAATTTACACATTCACTAGCTCTATGGACAAATCAATTTCATGTAAAGAATTGAACAAAAAATGATTGAGTATTCTGATTCATTCTACTTCTATAATCTATAGCTTTATGTCCAAATCTATTACAAAAATAACAATAACCACTAAAAAATGGGCACCTTTGTGCATTTGGTTATTTGATAGGTAGTCTCTTGAAATATTTCTTCTAGTTATGGGCCTAGTTTCCATTATTCTTCTTGTCATTCTTTTTCTCAACATTATTTGGGGTCTGATCTACCTTTGAACTTTCTCCTTTCTCAAACCCTAAACCTTCTTTGTCCTTTGAAGCCTTTTGTCCAACAATCATCTCATCAATTAGTATGGATCTCTTCTTAAATTTGTCTTCTTGATTCTTTTCTTTCTCCAAATATGATCTCAAAATCACAATCTCTTGTTCAAGATTTGAACATTCTTTATATTTATCTTTCAGTTTGGCATTTAGACAATCTTCAACTCTTTTTCCTTCTTCAACTTACACTTTCAGATTGCTGATAGTCTCATTTGATTGCTTGAGCTACTCATTTGTTTCCTTGACTCTTTTTTTAGCCTTCTTGAGTTTCTCTCTCAACTTATTGATACATTCGTTTGCATCAATAAGATCATTTTTCAGATCTCTATTCTCAGCTTTTCCTTTATGAGTGATCCCACAATGTTGGTTTACAATTTCTAGGAGATTATATTTTTTGCTGAAATCACATATTTTTAGAAAATATAATGATTTAAGCCTTAAAAAGTTCCATTTGAAGGATTCCACTTGAAGAGGGTTTGATCAAACCACCTTAGATCAAACCACCTTAGATCAAACCCCCTTGGATAGAACCCGACTAGTTTTAAACCATACCTATAATGGAGTCTCATTTACACCTATCAAAATGTTGATAAAAGACCACTTTTGATTTACTTTTTTGGGGATCAAATGAATTCATTTAAAATTTATTTTTTGTAAGTATATATTCCTTATTATAAGCTTCCCAAAAAGTATAATTTTAAATAAATTTAATTTAATTATTATATTTATTTTTTATTTCTTGTGAATGTAGGGTTTTCATTGAAAATCAAGCTCTCTATTCTACACATGTCGAAAAATAATAGATTATCAAAAAAAAAAATTGAAAAATATCAGTGCACTAAATATTGAAATCATTGATCCAACCAAAAAAAAAAATGAATTTCGATAAATGTTATACAAAAAAAATTATGTTATATACAGTCTGCCTATGTCTGAATTGTAATTGGTTTGACTTAGAAACTTGATTAAGGAAGAATATTCAATAAAACACAATGAAACCAAATGAAAGCACTATATATCATAGTTACAAATATTAATTCAAAAAAATATATATATATATCCTTCATGAAAAAAAAATTATGTTGTATACGGTGAGCATCACTCCTTAAAAATGGTGTTTACTGAAAAAAACTAGTTTTTGAGGGAGATGGAAAAAGAAGTGCAATTTGATTCCAAAATTTTTGAAAAAAATATATTTAAAATATATAGACAAAATTTCACAAATCACTAGTTTGCATCATCTTCAATTTCCTCACGATTTAGCCACTATGGGTGCCCGAAAGTGAAGATTTAGTTAGAAAAAATCAGTTCAGTGTCTAGTTTGGCCAAGAATTATAAACTAGTATTGTGGGATCACCCTTACCGAAATCATCAAGAGCTAATTTGAGTTCTCCTTCCATGACAACTTCATAATATTCTTCAATAAACCCTTCAAGTATTGTCTCTTTTAGAGGAATATGATACTTCCCTTTAGCCATGTGTTCAAACTCCAAGGTCAACCTCAATGATCAAGCCAATTGAAGGAACCAAGCTCTAATATCAATTTTTGAACACCTAGAATACTAAGAGGGGGGTGAATTAGTAATCCTTGAAATCTATTACCTTCATCAAGTTTAAACATCCATTCAATAAAACACATTAAACTTGTAGTAATAGAAAGGAACATAGAAAGGATGTATCACATCAAAGAACATGAGAACACCAGATTTACATGGAAAACCCAAAAAGGGAAAAAACAGAGTGAAGATTAGCTAACAATATATTATAACCAGATATAAGATATTACATAATGGATCACTAATAGGTGTATTCGCTGTCCTGAGGACTCAATATCCAAAGAATAGAAGAAATGGATCACTGCTAGGATAGAAAAGAGGATGGCTCACTGCCAGAGATTGATTTGATACAATGCATCTACAATATGTTGGAGACAATTCCAGTTAAGCCCTATAAATTTACTTAAAAAATTTCATGATTCACAACTAGATCATAATATACTCTATCACATTACATTCACATCACACACTGTCACTTTCCATCAATACATTCACTCTATTGCTTCCACTCTCCTACAACACCGAAATGATCTTACATTTATATGCATTAAATTCACAAACACTTACAACATCAATTAGGTCAGCCTAATTAGATGAAGCATACAATACTTCAATCTGTCATCTCAAAACTTAACCACACACACCTTGCAAAATAAACACAAAAATGTACAACATGTCAAAATAGGTTGGTATGACCTATAATTACTCTCATAAGTTCGATCCATACATCCTTTAATTCCTCACTACCTCAAACGCTTTAGGTCGATGCCATTGGTGAAGCAAAAATAGAATGAACCAAATTTTCATTCATAAATTGACACGCTGACTTCCAGCATACTTTCCACTTGGAGCATACACACTTCTAACACTTGTAAACAAAATCAAAACTGCATAGCATAACAATCATTTGTGGTGGAATACAGATCATTCCAATCAGGTACTTTATCATTGTTACTCTGTCATATCCTGAGTGATACACTATCGATGCTAACTTCAACTACAAAGGACTTCAAGGCTTGAAAATTTGTATTTAGATTCCTCCAACATGCACCAAAATTACCTTGGAACTACATAACCAAATTATTCATGGCAGGGCAATATGAACCACAAAACAAGTTCTTTAAACACTAAAAATTGCATTTCAGACTTAGGAAATTTATCCAACATATTTGCTTTGCTCTAGACCAACACTTCTTCAACTGTGCAATGATTTGACATCATTGACATCACCATATTCAATCATGCTTATTGAACATTAGCTATACATCAACGTTGACATAAATGACAACACCATAGTAACATCATCTACCACATATCCACCAATCTTCTCAATAACAAACATACTTCCAACAATTATCACCAACACTTATCTCTTACCACCATTCACACTTATATTCAGGGGCTTGACACATTTTAATAATGTGCTATGTTTAATACATTGATCCTTAATTCTCTCCACTTTTTAGCATAAATATTGTGGTGCATATTCCATGAATTTCTAATTTCATAAAAAAATTAATTATTTTCCCTTCTATTCTAGATGCATTCATTTCACTTATCCATTACACTTCATCTTGACCATACTTCTCAAAAGGATAATATTGGTGATGATGATGCAGTTATTGAAGATTCACATAATAAGGTGGAAGATAAATCTTCTTATAGATATGATTTTTATGGGTTTGATTCATATTTTAAGATAGATCAACATTGAAATAATATTATGCCTAAGAATTTCACACCAATGTTGGATATGAGAAAATTAATTTCAATGATCCGACCAATTTTTTCTACCAAATGGATTAGTTATTTGATCTTCATCATGTTACTATTCAATAAAATGTGGCAATAACATATTTATACTTGGAATCACACCAATCCATTTGGTATTATTAGCTATGTGAATACAAAAATGGAAGGGTTGTGTGGTCGCATGTTTATTATTTCAAGAGGAACTCATTACACATTATGGAATCTTATGGATATCAAATTTAGCTAACTTATTGGGTTAAGGAAAATAGGGGGTTTAAAGGACCATGCCAAATTTGGGTTATGCATGTTCTATCCAAGTTTTACATCCCAAGCCATTATTATGGAAAGAAAAATAAAAGAATTTTTTTGGCTAATAGAGGGGAGGGATTACTTAGCAAGGGAGATTGGAGGGCCTCAACATCATCATTTCTTCAACCTATGAGATTGACACCTCAAAACATTGAAGAGAAAAGGAAAAATGGTTATGTTTCAATTGTAATGGAAAATATAATAAAGGGAATAAGTCTATCAAGAAGAAATTATTCTACATTGAGGGTAATTGTGAGGAAGAAATGGATGAAGAAGAGAGTGTAATGAGTGTAAAAGTCTCAAAATATCTCCACCAATCTCTTAGACATAATACATTATTATGTAGTAGCAACCCACAAACTCTCAAGATAAGGGGTTTCTTGAAACAATAGTAAGGTAATTGTATTAATTGAATCGATGATATGCATAACTTCATCAATAATTAATTAGAAAAATAATTAACTATTTTATTTACTTAAATTTAGAATTTTACGTTATGACAAGTGGTGGTATATTCAATTGAAGAAAATGCCATATTATTACTCTCACTAGAGACTACATGATAAATTGTCCTATGTTTGTTATACCTAGACTAGAGCAGGTCCATTGTTTTGTGTATCCAATGGATCACTACTTTGGGCACAATAAAGATGAAATTCTATGAACTATTCATGTGTTTCCACTCAGGTAGAAAATTTGAGCTTAGATGATTGTGTGTAAGAATTCCATAGATGGTAAGTTCCCACCATATGCAAAAGTTTCCTAAACAACATGTGGATGTGGCTCAATTAAGTTATCATCAAAAGTGCAACCAAGTATTCATACATCATCTAGTTTACAATCAAGTTACAATTTTGGGGGATATGCCAAAAAGATGACCTCCTAATAGCAAGCAAGATCAAGCCCTTCAATTACCAAAGAACCCACCACCATCCATCACTTGTCCCTTACATGCACACAATAAGCTCAAATTAGCTAACAAAGTTGTATTCAATACCAAAAACAGTCATATAAGTCATCCTTGAAACACCAAACATTGGATAACAAGTGAGAACCCAATTTGTATGGGCCTTATAAGGGTTCACAAAGGACTAACAATGTAACACACAAGTTGGAGCTACATAATTCAAAAAAGTGGCATCCAATCTTCAATGCCTTTAGCTTGGTGAAGGCCGATGAACACAAATTTTCACTCCAAATAATGTTACAAGAGCTAGATAAAGAAGAGTCATTTTGGATCCAAAGTTGGGAACTCAAACAATCATAGAATTTCTCATCAAATGAAAAAATTGTTCAATAAAAAATGTCATGTGAGAAGAAAGAATTTTTGTAAGCATCTGGATAGTTGATTAGCATTAAGGACAATGCTTCTCTAAAAGAGGGGGCATATTACACCCTTAATCGTATAGTGTTAATAAGATAATGATTTGTCAACTTGTGGTTACCTGAACTCTTTATTAAGTCACATGGTTTCAACTTAACTCTTGTGTAGTTCATTCTTACCCTTTACACCACCCTTGAATTTGGCTTTTCCAATTCAATTTTGACATAATTCATTTGGTATTGTAAGGGGCCTATTAAACCCCTCTACTACCATTAAAAAAAATTCTGCTTGCAAAGCTTAATCACTTATCCCCTGATGTTCATGTTCCGGTTTAGAATTTCTTTCCAACTGGATCAAATATTTCAGAAGATACAACAAAGAACTTTTATCTAGAGGATGGGCATGATGACATACGTGCACGTTACTTTGTTTCAGATATGGCACCCAAATTTATGTATATATAACAGCTAAAAGGATATATGCACGTTTATGGATATACTCACATGTGGAACAGACGATTGCAGACGCAAGAATCCTGTAGATAGAACCGTGAATATTAATCAAAGAAACAGAAGTCCTGAAAGAAAATATCCATTGTTAGAAAAACTAAAAAACAATATGAACCACTTTAAATAAACCAAGGCATGAAGTGATTGAATGTGTCACAAAGCTTTTTCTCAGCTTGCATGTGTTTCCACGTGAATGACAGAATAGACAGGATTCCCCTCACAAGGTAACGAGGTATTTGGGATGGCCATTGGCATGTTCTTCTTTTTCCCGTTAAAAGATCACATTCTTACACAGAATGAATGAAGTGGGCATTGGAGCCCGTGTTATTTTGTATGGAACCCTCGTGGATGGTTTGTACTGAGCCTTCAATGCCTTTCAACGCCACCTCCTTTCATTTCTTCTTCTCACGAGCGCCTATGCACTCGTAGATGCTTCTACGAGGCAATGTTTATTCAACTTTTCATGGCCCAAAAAAAATTTCTAACTCTTATTTAAACAAGATTCATATTTACATAAATTAAATGGGTATGCTCTTTCTTTAAGAAAATTGGATTGAGTGGAAAAAAATATTATATGGAATTTGCAGCTATTCTAACATAGTTTAATGGTCAAATGTAAATTTTGGATAATTATTTGTCGCTTTTTGGTAGGGATGAAGTGGAAAATTGCTATTGATTGTTTCACCGTTGAAAAGTATGAGTGGAAACTTAGCAACAACAAAATTGTCGTAAACCTATGTGGCATATATTTTATAGTCCGCCTTACCCATTAAAGTGATATGAGGGTGAAGAAGAGAATACATGGTTTTTATGAAAGATATAAGTAAATAATTTAGTTGGAAGATTTATCATCACAATTATTTTAAATAAAGAGTTGAGAAATAAAATCTGAAATTAATTAAGAAGGATATGTACTCTTAGCTCTATGTGCAATTAAGACTATTTCGTTGTGGTATATACTTTGTGACTCATCTAGAAATATTTTCTCATTTTATATTTCTAGTTATCCTAAGAATATGTGAGACTCTAGAGATTGACTTCACCCTACCATCTTTGAACATCATCTTGATCTTATCTTGATCCATGATGTAGCAGCATTTGGGTGCACATGCAATTAGCATCACCTAAAAAAAAATTTAGTTGGTTGTTTCAGTTTTGATTTGTTTCGGTCATGTTTGACATCTCTCAACATAAGGAACTCAGCTATGCAATCAAATTGTTAATTCAAAGTTTTTGCTTAAACAGTGTTTTTAGGTTCCACTGATGTTTTTGAAAATTATTTCTAGAAAATCCATAAAGAATCAAGTAAAATCCTTTTGCAAGAACATTCTTGGAGGTACCATATCAAATGTGCAAAAATAATCAAAGTTATATATTTTATCGTTTGAGAGAAATTAACACTAGAAATTTGTGTTTTTAATGTCAAAAGTGTGCTGCAGGTTTATAGAAAGTTTAAATTTTCAAAATTTACGAGGGCTGGAGAGAAATCATTTTTTAAAGGACTTGAGGACATCATCTCGATACTACTCACCAATTTTCGGGTGAAACATATCACTTTAGATTTTTCTACTTGCAACACCTGAATTCCTCAATTCGCAAAAATTAGTTATGTGCAAATTTTAATATGGGTAAGACTGTTGACAATAAAGATTAATTTTTTTGATATAATCACATTTATGAGAAGGGGAAATAAAATAATAAAAAGAATTTTTGGCATGATGAAGAAGAAGAGACTTCAACAATTGAGAAATAAATGGTTGGGGGAAGACAGGGATCACACATGGTAAAGAGGTAGACCAAATTTAATTGCTATGAAAAAGAAATGCTACTAGAAAAATGAAGAAAGGCTACACCATAATCAGAAGGAGACGCTGCTAGGGATAAAATGTAGAATGAAGAATGAGAATTAAGAGAAGGGAGTAGGTTGCATTTATGTTAGAGACGAGTGCATATTGTAATAAAGGAGAAAGGGAAGCAAATAAGATAGAGGGAAGGTTGTGGAAATAAGAGAAGGCACCACATGATGCAGATTCGATGACAAAAGAGATTATAGAGGAGCTCAGTTGGCATGTGAAGACAACCATGTAAAACTTGCAGATAAAACAAAAGAAGTTGTATTGCAAATAAGAAATGAGTTAAAGTATACATAACAAGGGAGATTGCTTTGTGGATATGTAGGATAAGAAGAAGTATATAGAGGAGTCGTGCCATGGATGTATGGTAGAAAATATAGAAAATTTGAATTTTGTGTATTGTTTGAATGAGAAGTTGAACAATGACATGTAAAATTGAAAATTAAATATCGTATATGATTTATTGCTCGTGGATTAAAAATGAATTTGAATTTGAATAAAAAGGATGTTTGTTGCAATCTTTGGGAAGAATATTGCATGTTTGTAATTGTGAGTTGTGATTAAGTTTGGGTGATACAATAGAGGGAGTACCTCTTGTATCAATTAGTATCAAAGCAGGTAGTCCTAAGAGTGGAGAGGATCCACCAAAACCTGCGAGTGTGGTGTGAACAGATCACCAATCAAGAGGCAGTTCACACTTAGTGGAAAGTGTGTGAAGTGGTTGTGGAGAGCTCGAGAGGGTTGTTGTAGTGTAGCACCCCTCCAATTTGCTCATGTTTTTAGACACTATTTTTATTTCGATAGATTATGATACTATGATGTTGTTATTTGATCGCTGACATTATAGCGATAATGGTTTTTATATTGAGATGTGATGGTACATTATATTGATGATTATTGATCATGACATGCTCTCTGGTTAGCATAGTTGATTATGTGAGTTGATATTCATATATGTTCATTTGTAGTTATTTGATGTTTTAGTTTTGTCAGTTTTGATGTAACACTGTATTGGTGAAGGGAATGGGATTGCATCACTCGCTTGCGAGCGCCTTGCGATTCCATGATTTTCTCTTCACGGTGTGATTGTTCATGATCTATATACATGTATGACATATGTTTTGATTGTATGATTGCAGGTACATAACATCGACTCCACTTGGATTCATAGGTTTGAGCATGTCCATTGCCCAATGGAACAGTTGATTGGGAGGTAGTAATAGGATTTCCTTGTCAAACCACAACCCTAGTCATAATGTGTCATCAGTCCTTGTTTTGGTCATGCTTTGTTGTCATGTTGTCCCCGTTTGCCTTGTCGTTTAATTATTTCGCAAGGTAGGCTCTGTGGGAAATTAATGTTTATAATGTTTTAAATTGATTATTTATTTAATCATGATTAATGTTGTTAGAAGCTTTAAATTTGATTTAATTTATTAGATTTAATTTATTTTGTAGAGTAATTTGATTACTTAGATTAAATTTATTTTATATAGTGATTAAAATTAATTAGATTAAATTTGATATTAAAATTGTTAGATTATAAAAGTTTTATTTAATTAATTATTTAAATTAATTAAATAAAGTTGTGAATTTAAATGAATGGGTAATTAAAATTAATATTTGATTTTAAATTATTAAATAAACAAATATCTTATAAAATATCTAAGAGGAAATATCTTGTGATTTGATTTGGAAAGATATTTTGGGATTGTGACATGAGTTAGAAAATTGAAAAACTGGTGTTGAGAAATAATTCATGAAGAGAATCATTGTGTTAACTGAAAGAGGGGAAAAGGGCTATTTCACGAGAATGAAAATGGTATTTTGTGGGTTGTTAAAAATTGGAAGAAGTTCTCTGAATATTGGCTCTCGTTTTATTTTTAGCTTTCTGGAAAAGAGGATTATTTTGGAAGAGGCTTTGATAATTTTGGAATATGAAGGCGAGGCTCTACTTCAAACTTCAATTCTTCAAGCATCTGAAATAGGTTCTTTATTGTTTTTATTTAAATTCAAATTGGAAAATATTGCCTGTACAATGAAGAAAAATTTATTTGTTTTGAAGCTTTAATATGTTTTGAAAATTGGAAAGATTGTCATGAAAGCTTTAGAGCCTCAAATTAAATTCTTATATTCTTTTGAAAAGATGAATTGTTTTAAAACGATAGAATTCACATAATGATTATATTGAAAATTGGAAAAAAAAACTCTATAGGAATTGATTATATATATATATATATATATGTATGTATGTATGTATATGTATATACATATACATATATATACATATACATATATATATATATATAATATATATATTTATATATTTATATATATATATATAATATATATATATATACATATTATATATATATATATATATATAATATATATATATTTATATATTTATATATGTATATACATATACATATACATATATAGATATATAAATATATACATAATATACATATATACATATATATGTATATATATATGTATATATGTATATATGTATATGTATATATGTATATATGTATATATCTATATATGTATATGTATATACATATACATATATAAATATATAAATATATATGCATATACATATATAAATATATGCATATTTTTATGTTCCTGTTAAATATATGTTGAAAAAATTCGGATTGAAATTGTATGGTGATTTCTAAAATTGCAGGTTTAAGTCTTTAAAAAAATTATAGTTTTAAAATTTATGGGGGGTTGGGGCTACCCCCACAGCCGCCCCCATAGGGGAGGCGACATTGTGGAGGCAGTGCCCAGCACTGCCTTCACAGGTTGCACACCCCTTAGGGGAGTTGGATGTGTGTAACAGCCTGGTAATGGTATGGCTACCAAACATTGCATCTGCCCTTTCTTAATTCGAATTTGTAATTTGGTTTTTAAATATATATAAAATATAATATATATATATATATACATAAATATATATTTATATATATGTATGTATATGTATATATATTTATATATATAATATTTGTTTTAAAAAATTGTAATTAATTTTTAAATATTTAAATAATATATTTGTATATATATAATTATATGTAAATACATATATAATTATATATCTATTCAAATATATATATTTAAATGAATTTTATAATAGGTGGATGTAAATGCACGAATTAGATGTTTTTAAAATGAAATGGTTTAAAAGGGAAATTGATTTTTATATAGATCTAAATTGAGAAATTGAATTAAATAATTAGATGTAATTTCTTTATTGATTTTAAATGAAATTGTATTAAGCTAGATTATATTGAGCAATTTATTATTGTTTCTTCTTGGAATGGAAATTAGATTAAGGAAATCATAATGATAGTTCTATTACCTACTTGAATTGCTTATTTAATTATGATGTATTATGTCCACGTAAGTGGGGAAATCTATTAGTTGGGAATGTGTAAGCCTTCCAATTGTTGTAATATTATGTGGGGGATATTGTGATATTTTGTTAAGCCCTTTGTTTTACTTGGGTAGTGCACTTGGTTGTGATCCAGTTTAAACACCTGGTTTCTTTGAACGGGATGTGTTGCCTCTTGCATTATGGTTGGGATTTAATATCCATTTTTGTGCACTTTGTCTACCCTTGGTTTATGGATTAGATCCTTGTGTTGACAGTAGGGGAGTGGCTCTCAATGGGGGTTGACGCATAAAGTGGTTCCAGGATAACTCATGTGAGAGTTAGATAATTCAGTGGAAATTAAATAAAAGTATTAGGGGAAAGGGTAGCCTTAAAACACATAACTTGTTAATTATGCCTTGCTCATTGGCTCAAGGGCTTGTTAGACTTGAAATGAGATGAGAAGGCCTGGAATGGCAAGGTCATTATCTTGTTCCTTTGAAACATATTTGACTCTGCACCGATTTGCATGCGGGGCCAGGGTTGTGAGAGGCTACCAGGATAACCCAAAATGGGGGTTGGGGCCTAGGAAGATCTGCCAGGATAACCTATGCAACTTTGTGAAGACACTCCTCTGATGACAATAATTTATATTGTTCAGTTGATGTACTTGATTCTTTTAATCTAGAAGCAATGTAACCTTCATGTTATGTATTGTACATGTTTAGTTTAGTCTTGCAGTTGCCTATGTCTTGAGGTTGTTCGTTATACCTAGGAAGACCTTTTACTATATCCTAGCATGGGGGGTGGGCCTTCGGGTACCACATGGTTGGGTGGAATGTGCACCTTACACCATTGGGTTTACACTTCATGTTCGAGATGGCAAGATCTTCAAGGTTGAAGAGCTCGCATGCTCCAGTTTATTTATACCATCTCTTGTGTACTATTGGATCAATTGGATACTTATGTATATGTACTACTCTTCATTTGTATTCAAGGAGAATCCTTGTATCATTGTAATTGTAATATTGTTTGTTTGATCTACCTCATTTTGGAAATGAGCCTTGTAACTACTATATTGAATGAATACATTATATGAATCGTTTTAATAAGTAATTTGTAATATTTTGAAATGATTTTAATTTTATTGGATCTATGTTCTTTATTTCATGAGTATAATTTATATGCTATGGATAATTTTAATTTTGTATGCTATGGGTTTCAAATGTAAGCATTGTTGCATACCTTAGAGGATGTATGCGTTAAGTGTAGTTCACTTTACTTATTGTTAATTGCACTTTCAAAAAAAAATTTGCTATGCTTTCATTGTTATTGTGTCATCCTCTAGGGTTACGTGGCAAGGCATTACACATGGTATCAGAGCCCAAGTTTAAACACTGGGTGCTCTAGGATAATGTTGAACCCATTAAGTTGTTAGTTGTGTAGGATCTAAGTTTGTGTTACCTTGTCTTATACCTTGGTATTTCTATGTAGGATCATGCCACCTAGGTGAGGTCACGATAGAGGTCATGGTTGAGGTCGAGGAGGTGGCCGTAGAGGTAGTCAGAAGGACTCACCTCCCCATGTTCCCCATGACTCAGATCGTGAAGAACAACAAACTTCCTAGAATGCTCTAGGATGCGATGACCAAAATCAGGATCCACCAAGGATCGAGGGTGCTCAGTTGTGTCGATTGTAAGAGGAGACTCTTGCTCATTTTGGGCCGAGGAAGGATAGAGATTAGATAGATATTGGTGAGGGAGAGAGATTACCTAGACAAAGATAGGTTCCAACACAACAGAAGGAGGTCACAACCGCTCATATGAGAGACCTACTTAGAGCCTGTCCACCCACTTTTGATGGTTCTTGCAGCGGACTAGAGGCTAATACATGGTTGATAGACTTGAACCAGTGTTTTTCTATGCACCCTTATGGTAGCAACACCAAGGCCAGATGTTCTATCATGCACTTATGAGACTTTTCATCTACCTAGTGGAGATTGGAGGAGTAGAAGCTCCATATTTACATTAATTCAATTTCTTGGGATATGTTCATCGAGAGATTTAGAGCCAGATTCCTATCTGACCATTGGCGAAAGCATCATGGAGACGAGTTTCATGCTCTGTGACAGATGACCATGTCAGTAGAACTGTATGAGCGTAGATTCTATGAGCCCAAAATAGTACGCTATTATTGGTGATGATGAGGGAATGCTAGTTCAACACTTCATTAGGGGCTTAAATTCCTAGATCAGTGGTGGTGTTCAGGTTTTCAAACCCAAGACTATGGAGACAATAGTAGAGAAGGCCAGATTGGTGGAGGAGAATTTGGTGATGGCATTGGGTGGACATATTGGAGTACAAATAGGCAATGCTTTAGTTGTAGGACCTAGTTCACATAATGGTGAGGCTCAGGGAGCTAGACCACCTAGGACACACTAGGTGCCTACACAGAGTGGTCAACATCGGAATTCACAAGGGAAATAGAAGAATTTCTAGCCTAGACAAGGTGACAGATATCAGTCAGGGGGTGACATAAACTAGAAGCAGGTCAAACACTTCAATTATGAGCAGTCGACATAGAGTACACAGTCTACCTATAATAAGGGTAGCGTTCAGTAGTCGAGCATGCCTTTTGGAGGTAGAGGATTTGACAAGGGTACAAGATGTTTTTCTTATGGCCAATAGGGTCACATAGCATGACAATGTCCCAATACGGGCACATCAGGTTATACTCAGAGGTCAGCAGTGTCAAAGCTGACTATTGGTGATGCAGGTAGAGGTCATCGGGTATTTGTTGCGGTTGACAACTGCCAGGTTGATCATCAGAGCACAGTGGTAAAGACTTCAGGTATGTTATAGGGTAACATGGTTACCATTTTATTTGATTCAAGAGCATAGGATTCATTTATTTCATCATCTATTGTAGAACATTGTAGACTGAGGGAAATTAAATAGTACATTAGGTGGCAAGTCAAATTGGCCTTCAGTGCTAAAGTTGCAGCGCATTCCCTAGTACATGATTGTAGATTGGAGATTGGATCCTTTCATACTACAGTAGACCTCCATATTATATCGTTGGGGTCGTATGACATCATCTTAGGGATGGATTGGTTAGAGGCTCACATAGCTATTATTGACTGTTGACGCAAATCTATTCGATGCATTGATGTATCTAGTAGGGAGGTCGAGATAGTGGGAGTTCATAGACCCATATCGTTGAGGATAATCTCGGCTATGCAATTGTGGAGATGTGTAGGTTAGGGTTGTTAGTTATTTGCAGTGATAGTAGATGACTTGGAGTTGGGAGATAGCGAGGAGAAGGTTTCGCTTGATAGCAACCCCATACTTCAGCAGTATGTAGATGTATTTCCCAGTGAGATTCCAGGGATGCCACCTTAGTGTGACATTGATTTCAAGATTGACCTTATACCTGGATCTGAGCCTATTTCACGATCTTTGTACCGTATGACTATACAGGAGCTTTGCTTGCAGCTAGAGGAATTGCTAGCAAAGGGTTTCATCTACCCTAGTGTTTCACCTTGGGGAGCACCAGTAATTTTTGTGAAGAAGAAGGATGGATCTCTTTGATTGTGCATAGACTATCGTTGGTTGAATAAAGTGACAATCAGGAACTGATATCCCTTACCTAGGATCGATGATTTGTTTGATCAGATCAAGGGTGCTATGATCTTTTTAAAAATTGATCTTAAGTTAGGATACCATCAACTATACATATTTGATTCTTACATTCATAAGACAATATTTTGCACTCATTACAGTCACTACGAGTTTATAGTGGTACCGTTCGGGTTGATGAATGTGCCATCTGTATTCATGAGCTTGATGAACAGTGTCTTTCACACATATCTTGATAGATTTATACAGGTATTCCTTGATGACATATTGATCTATTCCAAGACACTAGAGGAGCATAAGGAGCATTTGAGGTAGGTTTTGCAGTGTTTGAGAGACAATCAGTTGTACACTAACCTATCCAAATGCGAGTTATTTTAGATCAAGGTTAAGTACCTTGGACATGTGATATTAGGTGAGGGTATTGCAGTGGATCCTACGAAGATCCAAGTGATCATTGATTGGCCTGTGCCCACTAATGTGGCAAAGATACGTAATTTCATGGGATTAGCAAGTTATTAAAGATTCTTTCTTCAGGGTTTCTCGAGGATAGGACATCCTATCACTTCTCTTCAGAGGAAAGGGAAGAGAATCATCTGGTCAAAGTAGTGTGAGGTAGCATTTTAGAATTTGAATGAGAGGTGGACAAGTGCACTAATTCTTGCAATACGTGATCCTACTGGAGATTTTGTTGTCTGTACAAATGCATCTTTGGAGGGATTAGGAGCGTTATTGATGTAGGATAGTCGAGTTATAGTGTATGAGTCTCAAAAATTCAAGGATCATGAGTTGAATTTCCCCACACACGATCTTGAGTTAGTAGCGGTAGTACATGATTTGACGAGGTGGAGACATTTCCTTTTGGGGCACAAATTTGAGTTGCATAGTGACCATCAGAGCCTACAATACATCTTCACTCAGCCCAATCATAATGTCAGGCATAGGTGATGGATGGAGTTCCTTTGTGAGTATGAATTCAAGGTGAAGTTCATCTTGGGGAAGGAGAACATAGTTGTCAATTCTCTTAGCAGACGGAGACACGAGTTATCAGTGGTGACTCTTGGTGTGGATTTGAGGATTCGGATCCTTTCTACACTTCCTGTAGACAGCTAGTATCAGGAGGCGAGATCAAATATAGAGATAGGCAAGACTCTTAAGGGCAGATTCTCAAGTTATTCTCTAGAGTCATATGGTTTGTTGAGACACATGGGACGCATTTATGTTCCATCTTCTGGAGATCTTCGTAACTTGGTTATGATAGAGGCACATCAGGCACCCTATTTAGCTAATCCTGGAGTGAAGAAGATGCATGTCGATTTACAAAAGCTATACTTCTAGGTAGGTATTAAGCAAGACATCACTGACTTTGTGTCAAGGTGTTTGGAGTGTCAGCAAGTGAAGTTTGAACACCAGCATCCGACGAGACTTCTGCAGCCACATTTCGTGCCATAGTAGAAATGGGATATAATCTCATTTGATTTCATTGTTGGGTTACCTTACTCTTCACGAAGGCATGATGCCATTATGGTGATAGTAGATAGGTTGACGAAGGTAGCACACTTCTTTCTTGTCCGTTCATCCTATAATGCTTTGTCTATTGCTAGATTTTTCATGGGAGATATTTCTAGGTTGCACGGTATTCCTCATCGGATCATTTTTGATAGGAATCCTGTGTTCACCTCAGCTCTTTGGACATCATTGCAACATGTCATGAGGATGTAGTTGAAATTTAGTTCAACGTATCACCCTGAGACAAATGGACAGACCGAGAGGGTCAACTAGATCCTCGAGGATATGTTATGCATGTATGTGATGGACCAACATACACGATGGGAGGACTATCTTCATTTAGTGGAGTTTGCATATAATAACAACTATCAGAGTTCAATTGGTATGCCTCCTTTCTAGGCATTGTATGGACAACCATGTCAGACTCCTTTGAGTTGGGACCGGTTAGAGGAAAGAGTTATATTGGGTCTTGAGATGCTTTAGGACATGGAGCAGCAGGTGATCCAGATCAGGGAATATTTGGTTGTTGCATAAGATAGGAAAAAAAATTATGCAGATGCACATCGGGTGGACTGTCAGTTTGCAGTAGGTGACCAAGTCTTTTAGCGAGTGCATTCGCGAAAGATTCCAATCTAATATAGAAAGGGCTCTCAGCTTGCACCTCGCTTCATCAGGAAATTCAAAATTCTTGAGAAGATTGAACCAATAGCTTATCATCTTGCTTTGTCGCCCAATATCTCACCCATACATGACATATTCCATGTTTCAGTACTCAAGCTTTACCACCTTGATATATCTCACAACCTTGATTGGAATGCCTTATAGGTAGAGGACGGGAAGCTAACTTTGGAGCTCATGGTCGTCATGTAGCATAGCAGACTTGCCCTCAGGGGTCGAGATATTGAGTAGGTTAGGGTCTAGTGGGATCTGAGAGATGATACATCAACTACCTGGTAGGATGCAACCAGGATGAGAGAGCTCTATCCTAATTTGTTCACAGGCTTCCAGGAGTAAGCTTGATCCTTGGAGGGGAGGATGTAACACCCCTTTGATTTGCTCATGTTTTCAGACATTTCTTTTATTTTGATAGATTATGATACTATGATGTTGTTATTTGATCATTGACATTATAGTTATAATGGTTTTTATATTGAGATGTGATGGTGCGTTATTTTGATGATTATTGATTATGACATGCTCTCTAGTTAGCATAGTTGATTATGTGAGTTGATATTGATATATGTTCATATGTAGTTATTTGATGTTTTAGTTTCATCAATTTTGATGTGACACTGTATTGGTGAAGGGAACGAGATTGCATCACTCGCTTGTGAGTGCTCTGCAATTCCGTGATTTTCCCTTCACAGTGTGATTGTTCATGATCTATATACATGTACGACATATGTTTTGATTGTAGGATTGCAGGTACAAGACATCGACTCCACCTAGATTCACAAGTTTGAACATGTTCATTACCCAACAAAATGGTTGATTGGGAGGTAGTAACAGGATTTCCTTGTCAAACCATAACCCTAGTCATAGTGTGTCATCAGTCCTTGTTTTGGTCATGCTTTGTTGTCATGTTGTCCCTATTTTCCTTGTCGTTTAATTATTTTGCAAGGTAGGCTCTGTGGGAAATGAATGTTAATTAATGTTTATAATGTTTTAAATTGATTATTTATTTAATCATGATTAATGTTGTTAGAAGCTTTAAATTTGATTTAATTAAGTAGATTTAATTTATTTTGTAGAGTAATTTGATTACTTAAATTAAATTTATTTTATATAGTGATTAAAATTAATTAGATTAAATTTGATATTAAAATTGTTAGATTATAAAAAAATTATTTAATTAATTATTTAAATCAATTAAATAAAGTTGTGAATTTAAATGAATAGATAATTTAAATTAATATTTGATTTTAAATTATTAAATAAACAAATATCTTATAAAATATCTAGGAGGAATTATCTTGTGATTTGATTTGGAAAGATATTTTGGGATTGTGACATGAGTTAGAAAATTGAAAAAACTGGTGTTGGGAAATAATTCATGGAGAGAATCATTGTGTTAACTGAAAAAGGGGAAAAAGTCTATTTTGTGAGAATGAAAATGGTATTTTGTGGGTTGTTAAAAATTGGAAGAAGTTCTCAAGATATTGGCTCTGGTTTTATTTTTAGCTTTCTGGAAAAGAGGATTATTTTGGAAGAGGCTTTGATAATTTTGGAATCTAAAGGCGAGGCTCTACTTCAAACTTCAATTCTTCAAGCATTTGAAACATGTTCTTTATTGTTTTTATTTAAATTCAAATTGGAAAATATTGCTTGTACAATGAAGAAATTTTTATTTGTTTTAAAGCTTTAATATGTTTTGAAAATTGGAAAAATTGTTGTGAAAGCTTTAGAGCCTCAAATTAAATTCTTATATTCTTTTGAAAAGATGAATTGTTTTAAAACAATAGAATTCACATAATGATTATATTAAAAATTGGAAAAAAAAACCTCTGTAGGAATTGATTTCAATCTTCCTGTTAAAATTTATAGGAAACCTCTGGTAAATTTGTAAATATCCTCCTGTAGATTTTTTTGTGAAAAATTGTTCATCTAGAGAAATCATTTTGATATATATATTCATATTTTTATGTTCCTATTAAATATATTTTGAAAAAAACTAGATTGAAATTGTACGGTGATTTCTGAAATCGCAAGTTTAAGTCTTTAAAAAAATATACAGTCTTAAAATTTATGGGGGGTTGGGGTTGCCCCCACAACCACCCCCATAGAGGAGGCAACATTGTGGAGGCAGTGCCTAGCGCTGCCTTCATAGGCCACGCCCCTCTTAGGGGTGTTGATTATGTGTAATAGCCTAGTAATGGTATGACTACCAAACATTTCGTCTACCCTTTCTTAATTCGAATTTGCAATTTGGTTTTTAAATATATATAAAATATAATATATATATACATGCATAAATATATATATGTAAATATATATTTATATATATATTTATATATATGTATGTATATGTATATATATTTATATATATATTTAATATTTGTTTTGGAAAATTGTAATTAATTTTTTAATATTTAAATAATATATTTATATATATAATCATATATATTCAAATATATATATAAATGAATTTTATAATAGGTGCATGTAAATGCACGAATTTGATGTTTTTAAAATGAAATGGTTTAAAAGGGAAATTGATTTTTATATAGATGTAAATTGGGAAATTGAATTAAATAATTAGATTTAATTTCTTTATTAACTTTAAATGAAATTTTATTAAGCTAGATTATTTTGAGTGATGTATTTTTATTTTTTCTTGGAATGGAAATTAGATTAAGGAAATCATAATGATAGTTTTAGTACTTGCCTGAATTTTTTATTTAATTATGATGTCTTATGTCCACGTAAGTTGGGAAATTTGTTAGTTGTGAATGTGTAAACCTTCCAGATGTTGTAATATTATGTGGGGGATGTTGTGATATTTTGTTAAGCCCGTTGTTTTCCTTGGGTAGTGCACCTAGTTGTGATCCAGTTTAAACACTCAGTTTCTACAATGAGATGTGTTGCCTCTTGCATTATGGTTGGGATTTAATATCCGTTTTTGTGCACTTTGTCTACCCTTGGTTTATGGATAAGATGGACTTATGTTGACAGTAGGAGAGTGGTTCTCAATGGGGGCCAACGCACAAAGTGGTGCCAAGATAACTCATGTGAGAGTTTGATAATTCAGTGGAAATTAAATAAAAGTATTAGGGGAAAGGGTAGCCTTAAAACACATAACTTGATAATTTTTCCTTGCTCATTGGCTCAAGGGCTCGTTTAGACTTGAGATGAGACAAGAAGGCCTAGAATGGCAAGGTCATTATCTTGTTCCTTTGAAAGATATTTGACTCCGCACTGATTTTCATGTGGGGCCAAGGATCATGAGAGGCTACCAGGATAACCCAAGATGGTGGTTGGAGCATAGGAAGATCTGCCAAGATAACCCATGCAATTTTGTGATGACACTTCTCCTATGACAACAATTTATATTGTTTTGTTGATGTACTTGATTCTCTTACTCTAGAAGCAATATAACCATGTTATGTATTGTACATGTTTAGTTAGTCTTGTGGTTGCCTATGTCTTGAGGTTGTTGGTTATACCTAGGAAGCCCTTTTACTATCTCCTAGCATGGGGGGTGGCCCTTTGGGTATCACATGGTTGGGTGGAATGTGCACCTTACACCGTTGGGTTTACACTTCATGTTCAAGATGGCAGGATCTGCTAGGTTGGAGAGCTCGCATGTTCCAGTTGCTTTGTACCATCTCTTGTGTACTATTGGATCAGTTGGATGCTTATGTATATGTACTACTCCTCATTTGTATTCGAGGAGAATCCTTGTATCATTGTAATTGTAATATTGTTTATTTGATCTACCTCATTTTGGAGATGAGCCTTGTAACTGCTGTATTGAATGAATACAATCTATGAAAAGTTTTAATAAGTACTTTGTAATCTTTTGAAATGAGTTTAATGTTATTGGATCTATGCTCTTTATTTCATGAGTATAATTTGTATGCTATGGATTAGTTTAATTCTGTATGTTATGGGTTTCAAATTTAAGTGTTGTCGCGTACCTTAGAGGATGTATGTGTTAAGTGTAGTTCACTTTACTTATTGTTAATTGTACTTTCAAAAAAAAAATTATTACACTTTTGTTGTTATTGCATCATCCTCTAGGGTTACATGGCGGATGTTACATGTAGATAGAGGAGTCTTGAGTAGCTGAGAGTTGGAAGTTACAACAAAATGTGTTTTGCAGATCTAGGAGTGATTGCAAAAAACAAGATGGGTTGGGTCATGAGGAGACATGTGTGAATATTGTTTGGGAGCAGTATTGGGAGAATGTGGAGGATGAAATGATTGAAGTGATGGAAAAGATGGTTAAAAGAAAAGTGGAAAATAGTGTTGGAAAGAGTGAGAGGAAAGTGGTGAAGATGAGTGAGACAAAGAAAGAGGACAACAAAAAAGAGTATTGCAACTTGAGTTGGATGGAGAAAGATGAGAGAGCAACCCTTATGAAAGAAGTTGCATTGAAGACATGCTATGAGGAAGGCAAGGAGAAAAGGATAAAAATGAATGAAGCGAGTAGTGAAGAAGTTGCAGTGGATGGTGAAGAGAATTTTTTAGCATGTTTGTTGATGATTGAGGAAGAATGGATGATGAAGTTCATTGGTAGCAAAAGGCACGGAGTGAAAAATTTTAGTTGGCAAGGAGGTGGAATATGTCACAGTGAAATTCGATGTTGCAACTATGAATATAGATGAGGTAAAACAACTTTACGATGTTATTGCATTTGAGATAAAATGATTGAAAGTTAGATGAATAGAGTACAAGAGCACATAGTAGATGTTGTGTGGTTGTGTATATAGATGGTTGAGGATGTTGTAGGATTTTGGTGGAGGTGGTCGGTTAGAGGTGGTTTTGAATCCATGGAGGAGAAGAGGAGTGTGAAAATAATTTGGTAGAGGAGGTCGAGCTTTGGTGGACATGAGCCCACAAGAGGAAGAAGGAAGAGAATGAAATGTTTTTAGAGGAAGATGGTGCGTGTTTTGGAGAGATGCTAGAAGAAAAGGAAGAAATAGTTTTGGTGCACTTGATACAGCGATGGAATTTGTTGAAGATTTTTCACAATCTTGAAGAGTGATTTTATCACTCAACTACACCATTACGAGCCTATGCTTACAGTCTTTTTACCCGATGTGTTTGATGCATGAGCATTCAGACGCATGTGCAATCAACATCACCCAAAATAATTTTAGTTGTTTGTTTTAGTTTTGGTTTGTTTCAATCATGTTTGACATCTCTTAGTGTAAGGAACTCAGGTATGCAATCAAAATGTCAATTTGAAGTTTTACTTAAATGGTATTTTTAGATCCATCGACAGTTTTTAAAAATTATTTATGGAAAATCCATAAAGAATCGAGTAAAATCCTTTTGCGGGAAATTCTTGGAGGTACCATGTCGAATGTGCAAAAATAATCAAATTTACATCTTTTATCATTTGAGAGAAATTAATGCTGGAAATTTGTGTTTTTAATGCCGAAAGTGTGTTGTTGGTTTACGAAAAGTTTAAATTTTTCAAAATTTATGAGGGTTGGAGAGAAATAATTTTGCAAAGGACTTGAGGACATATCAAGCCTACTCACCAATTTTTTAGCAAAACATATCACTTTAGATTTTTCTTCTTGTAAACACCCGAATTCATCAATTCACAAAATTAGTTGTGTGTCTATTTTATGGGTAAGACTATTGACAATAAAGATCATTTTTTATGTTATTTCTCACAAAGGTGGATAGCTAGAGCTCCAGTGGCACAAGGTCATCAATGGACGCCAACAAGCTCACCTTCACTCTCTCCTTGGGAACTATCACAGTCCTCCATAAGGATTTCTATCACAACCTAAGGGAATATGTGGTGAGTAAATTCAGAGTGTGATCTACATCCCTTGCACCACACTAACCTAAGTTTGATGACTTTCTAGGTTTATAATTTTTTTAGGGAGTCCTCGATATATGCAAGGTATGTGAGGCCCAGACCATGAACACTAGTCTATGGCAAGTGTGGATCAGGAGATTCAATGAGGTACTGAGAGCTCGGACCAACCCTTCACTCCTAACCTGGAATCACCCTAGGAAATCAGAGCTCCACCAATTACAATGCAACTAGATTAGGGTACAACTTTAGTTCTCCCCCCTTTGTATAGCCCATCGATACGCATGGTTGGGATCATCCCCTAGGGTGATGAAATCCCTAGGCAAGTCCCCTAAAATAAAATGAACACTAAGTGTTTTTGATCCCCTAGATCACACAAAGCGCAAGGGGAGAGTATGCACATAAACTAGTGCCCTTATGTTTACCTATAACATTGATCTAAACAAAATAAAGAGATGTAAAGATTTATGATCCCCAAGATCACACTAGGTGCAAGGGGAGAGCATACGTCTATTACACCCTTCCAAAAATGGAAAACACATTAATTCCCAACTACTATAATTTAGTGCCTAAATTAGTGGAAAAAATAAAATATCTTGGTCAAACATCCTGCAAAACCTCAGATCAGTAGTTTTTCAATATTTTTATTTGAGAATCGACAGTTGTCCCACTTGTTAGTCCAAGAATTAGCTCAAAATATTCAAACCAAAATGCAAGCGTATTTTTACAGAAAATCAAAACGCTAGCGTTGAAAGACAGATTTTCAAAATTTATGACAGAAAACAGAATCGTAGCAAGATGACAAAACAAAGCTTGTGTAATATTAAGTGAAATAATGATTCTAGAGATTAAATATTAAATATGCAAGCTATGTTATGCTTTCTACTGATATATTCATGAGTGTTAAGCTACCGAAATGAGAAAATGTACCAAAATATGTTGTGAAAATACCAAATCATATGTCGTAAACAGAAGCACAGTTCTATGACCAAAACAATGCATGTGCACAAAAACATAATTAGATCTAATTTATGCTCTAAAAATAGAAAAACACTACTTTCTCTTAGCCAAAAGATGTAAATATCTAATATTTTGCAAATCAAAACTAATACTACGCACCCAAATTGATTAAATGTGTATTAAAGGATTTAAATCTAATTGTAAATTGAAGCACTATTTATGGTAACAGAGGCGGTAAAATTCACTATGCAAGCATCGAGATAGAGGTACATCTAGTCACAATGCAATCACCACTTTTTCAAGCAGAGGTGCCAAAAACCAATTACGGCCTAGTTAGCTTAACATTTAAATGAAATGTGAGGTGTTGTCTAGTCAACTTGATTAGCCTAGGTAGGTTTTAGATTAACTTTAACGAGTTGTTGTTTTTAATCTTTTCCTTTAATTGTGATTTTTGTAGTTGCAAAAAAAATAAAACTAAATAAAACTAAATATTAACAAATGATATAAAATGATGTAAGCTACTAAGATCAATAAAATGTCAAACACCACCCTAGATCGCATAGAAAACCTACAAACATAAAAATTTGGTTATCACAAAAGATAAGTAAACCACTGCAAACACGGGCACTGCCACTGTAAATGGAGGTGTCGAAGTTCTCTACACAAGCACCGAGATTTAAGGCACAGGAGCCAAAATCCAAAACACGGGTGCGGAAAGTCATGGTAGGGGCGTCAAAAGTCGCAACGGAGGTGTGTTTGCACAGTGTTTGAACCTGCAAAAACTTTGATACACACAAAATTTACAACAAGTGTTAAAGGGACATGGATCCCACCGGGCATGCCAAGTGTGAAGGGGGTTAATTTATCATCAAAAAGCATAAAAAATATAAGGCAAATAAGCATAATAACAATAACACAAGATTATACCTTTGATGACCCCTCTTGATTGATCTCCAAGATTGCACCCAAAACCTTGTTAATTTTTCTCAAGATGAAATGTGGATTGCTCTCAATAGCACCAACATTTAATTAGCTTAATTCAAGATGGAGAAATGAGAGGATGAAGGCCCAATTTATAGAGAATTGGAGGGTAAAATGAAGGGCTACTATTGAAAGTTGATGAAGGGATAGGATTGAATGTGGAGGTGATCCATGGATTAAGAGATGTGGCCAATTAGCATTGTGATAAGTGTCACAATTGAATGCATGAAGAAGGGTGAGGTGTGCTCACAAATGTGTGAGCACGCCTTGGAATGACACGTCATTTAATTTTGGAGGCTATGTGTAAGATAGTGGAGGTAGGTGGGATTTTTAGCATTAATGAGACAAGATTAGGGGGTTGAGGGTGAATTTTAAATTAGGAAATATTAGTAAAGATAGGAGTTAGGCTAGTTAATGAGGGATTAATTAGCATAATGAGATGGGTAAGTTTAAAAACCATACGTTTATTGACCCAAGTGGAGTCAAAAGTTGGAGAATGGGCTAATGGAGGTTAGCTCATTAATTAATGTAATTGAGTTTAGGGAGAAAAGAGGATTTTGATGGGAATCAATTAAGTAACAAAGATTATTTAATTGACTAGAAGAATTGTAGATTTAGGACATGACATAATTAATTAAATAAAATATTTAATTAATTATGAGAGGAAATAGACTAATTAATTAAATAATATATTTAATTAATTAGAAAGGGTGAATTAATTAAATAATTTTTTTTAATTAATTAAGATGAAGTACAGTCAGATTGGGGGTGAGTACACCTATAAATAGGTTTGTACCATGATACTTACCCAAGGTGCCACCAAAGTGGTTTTCACCATAGGGAAAATTATTTCTCTTTACTTTTGTTTTTTTTTCTATTTATATATGTGTTTGTGTATTTTGAATTAGGATACTCTTAGGATCATGCAAATAACTTATTTAGGTGAATGCTATTGATGGGTTATGTAACATAGAAAATGGGAACCCTAAGTTTACGATGCTGCCACAATAGTGGTTTACACTTTTTGGGAGATCTTGATTTTTGCTGAAATCACATGTTTTTAGAAAATATAATGATTTAAGCCTTGAAAAGTTTCATTTAAAGTATTCCAATTAAAGAGGGTTTTCTCAAACTGCCTTACACCAAGCCCCCTTGGATAAAACCCGACTAGTTTTAAACCATACCTATAACAGAGTCTCATTTACACCTATCAAAATGTTGATAAAAAACCACTTTTGATTTACCTTTTGGGGGATCAAATGAATTAATTTAAAATTTATTTTTTGTAATAATGTAGCCCTTATTATAAGCTTCCAAATAAGTATAATTTTAATTAAATTTAATTTGATTATTAAATTTATTTTTTATTTCTTGTGAATGTAGGTTTTTCACCGAAAATCAAGCTCTATGTTTTGCACATGTGGAAAAATAGAATATTATCAAAAAATATTTTTTTAAATATGTTTAGGCTGGGTATTGATGTCATTGATCCATTAAAAAATTATTGAATTTTGATACATAAAGAAAAAGTGATGTTGTATACAGTCCACCTATGTCTGAATTGTAATTGGTTTGACTTTGAAACTTGATTAAGGAAAAAATATTTAATAAAACACTATGAAACCAAATGAACTAGTTAGATATCATAGTCAAAAATCTAAATTTGAAAAGATTAGAATTTTATCCTTCATACAAAAAAAATTATGTTCTATATGGTGAGCATCACTCCTTAAAAATGTTGTTTACTGATAAAAACTAGTTTTTGAAGGAGATGAAAAAAAAGTGCAATCTGATTCCAAATTTTTTGAAAAAAAATATATTTAGAAGCTATAGACAAAAATTCACAAATCACTAGTTTGCATCATCTTCAAATTCCTCACGCTTTAGCCACTATCGGAGCCCGAAAGTGAAGATTTAGTTAAGAAAATCAATTCAATGTCTAGTTTGCCCAAAAATTGTAAACTAGTATTGTGGGATCACCCTTTAGTATACAAACCTAGAATGAATTTATTCCTTTTTCAAAGGTACATTAGGATGCAAATCAACAAGGCAGTTAGATTAACTTTCAACCATATAGGTGAGTCAGTTAGACCTGGATTTGATCCATTTGAGCCTTGGGAATGGATTGGAATTGATATGTTTTGATTAAACTAATTAGACTATGTGCCCTAATATGAAAATTGCAAGATTCTAACAATTGATAGATTGTAATAGATATTTGCACACAGATCTGAGAAGGGTGAAATATTATGTACCTATCCTAAAAAGTTGGTATCAGTTAGAAAAGGACATAGGCACCCAAGGGCATCTCTATCCTTGTAGGGGTGTCCTAATTGTTTTTTGTAGTCCTCTTCGATGTCAAATCTAAGCTTCCAATTCCCACCTACAAATTTGTCAGATCACTGTCGAATAAGTCTATAGGTGAGTTTCTGTGAGTTGTCAAGGTGTAGGGTCTTGAATGCAACAATGAATTATTAATATTCAAACTTCATTCAATCCTTTCCAAGCCTAAAAAATGAATTATTAATTTTGGTAGGGCCAACCTGGGGTCATTTCAAAATCATAAATCCCACCAATTCAAATTTCAAACATTCAAAATTTTGCCTCAAGGATAGTGAAGCCATTGAATGTCATAAAGTGTCTAAAAATGGCATAAGTGTCCGAGACCTAAATTTTGACCCAAATTTAGAGGGATGATGAGGAATTAGACTATGATGAAATGTTTTGATTAAACTAATTAGACTATGTGCCCTAATATGAAAATTGCAAGATTCTAACAATTGATAGATTGTAATAGATATTTGCACACAGATCTGAGAAGGGTGAAATATTATGTACCTATCCTAAAAAGTTGGTATCAGTTAGAAAAGGACATAGGCACCCAAGGGCATCTCTATCCTTGTAGGGGTGTCCTAATTGTTTTTTGTAGTCCTCTTCGATGTCAAATCTAAGCTTCCAATTCCCACCTACAAATTTGTCAGATCACTGTCGAATAAGTCTATAGGTGAGTTTCTGTGAGTTGTCAAGGTGTAGGGTCTTGAATGCAACAATGAATTATTAATATTCAAACTTCATTCAATCCTTTCCAAGCCTACAACTTGTGCATTCAAAGAGAGAGGAAGGGTTGTGCCATTTAGGGGCTTGCCTTAGTCAAACCTCATGTTAGTTTTTTCACTTCCACAATGGTAATGTCAATGATAAAATGATAAATGATAGGAAGGAATGATGAATCAACAAAGTGCTATAGCTTGCCACCCTCTAATGGCTCCATTGAAGGACTGAGTTCATGCACATCTCCTCAAGGTCTTGGATCTTTCTTGCTTGTTTTGCTTGAATTGCTTGGAGACCTACAACAAGGGTTATCCTTCACAAACATGAAAACATGAACTCACATACACTTTAACATGATTCTTGGATCTAGAATTTCTATAATAATTTTCGCATTTTTTCCCTTGATTGCCTTTGATTGATCTTAGGATCTTCAATTTTCTCTCCTTTCACTAATTGTTTCCTTCATCATAAAATTGTTTTCTAATAGCTCAAAAGGAGATAAAAACATGCTTTTATAGCATTTTAAGTAATCCTTTTGGGTAGGGGCCAACCTGGGGTCATTTTCAAAATCATAAAATCCCACCAATTCAAATTTCAAACATTCAAAATTTTGCCTCAAGGATAGTGACGCCATTGAATGTCATAAAGTGTCTAAAAATGGCATAAGTGTCCGAGACCTAAATTTTGACCCTAAATTGCCAAGTTGTCACCCTAGTCATAGTGTGTCATCAGGTGTTAGTTGGGTTAAGTTGCTTTAATGTTGTTCATCTGACCTTGATTTCAGTTTAAAGTTGCAAGTTAGAAAAATGTTAAAATATATGCTTTTATAGTTAAATTGTCAATTACCTTATTTGGTTTATGTTGAAATGTAATTTATTTTACTATTAATTTAATTTGATTAATAAATAATTTAATCATTGATTAAATCTATTTTATTAATTAATTAAATTTATTTTGTTGAAATAAATTAAATTATTCATTTTGGAAATTTATGCATATTGGTTGAAATTGAAAATTAAAGAAAATATTTAAAAGTCAAATTAGAAAATTTGAATTCAAAATTGAAAGAGGAAGATATTTGCTATTTTGCTATGGGGAATCGATGAGGGTGGTTGTAGGAACTTTTAGGGTTTTTTCCTTATGATTGAATTTTTCTTCACAAGTTTGGATCATGGAGTTTTTGAGAAAATTGAAATAGAGGAGAGGAAGAAATTTTGTTGTTTGTGGGTTTTGGATTGAATCTGAGGAAATTTGTTGATTTGAAGAGGGAATCAAAGCAAGTATCTCTGCACCATCTAGATCATCTCAAACACAAGATTATCAGGTTCATGTTATTTAATTGTTATTAAAATTGAAAAGATTCATGTTTTTGGAATTGTTGTTTGCAAAATCATTGTTTGGAAACTTGAATGATTATGTTTAAAATAAATAAATAAAATCCATGTTAGATCTTACTTGCAAAACCTTGGAAAAACCTCTATTTATGTTTGAATTCTTCTCAAAATTAAAGGATATTCTTGACTGAAAATAGTTATTTTATAAAGGGTTTTCCCATTGGGTTCTAAATATTCTTCTTGAGAAATATATATTAAGTTATTTGTTTTCATTTTGGGGATCACTGTCAAAATTTGTTTTGTAAAATTTTACCCCTGGTATTTTTTTAAATAAAAATAAAAATAAATAAATAAAACGGACTAAAAATCCGTTGGCCGTTTTCATGCTTAAAATAAAATAAAATAAAATAAAATTTAAACGAAAATAGTGCAGAGGGTTTTTGGGGAGGATCGCTGGCCCACCGTGCCCCCCATGGGAGGCGTTGTGGGGGGAGCCGCGCCCAGCACACTCCCCACACCCTGCCACCACCGCCACCCGCAAAGCACCAGACGATTGTGCCTAAACACAACCGCCACCCCAAGGGGCGTCAATTGTGCTTAGCCACACCCGCCCAAAGCTTTGGGGTCGGTTGTGTAAGCCATGGCCACCACTGTAAATAAAACCTGCGGCCAGAAAATCGTGCCCACTGCAAACAAAGTCTGCGGCCAGCCCTAAAGAAAACACGCTGTTCGAGACATGTGCATGGCTCGAGGCACATGAGTGGCTTCTTTTAAAACAAAAACAAAAAATTTATAATATATACATTCATTATTTTATATTATATTAATATAATATTAAGTAATAATATATATAGTTGATATTGTTATTTCTTTAATATATATACATATATATTAAATAGGGAAATTAAATAATAGCATGATTATGTGGCAATTGAGGAATTTGTTTAAAATAATATGTCAATAGATGAATTTTCGATTTTATTTTAAAATAATATTTATTTCTAGAACAAATATTTGATTTTAAAGTAATAGATGATTTAGCAGATTTTAAAGCGATATATATATATGTTTTGGAAAAGAAGAAATTGTTTTAAAATAATATGGTAATAGACGAATTATTGGAGTTGAAAGTAATGTGTTTAATAGCAAGATGGATGATTTTAAACGATGTATTTTTGCAAAGGACCAATAGTATTGTTTTTAAAATGATATTATTTTTGAATAGTCGAAATAAAGGGTTAGTTTATTGTTATTTAAAAAGCAAGTACGAAAATTAAATTATTAGTGTTAATTTCTCCCTTATCTAAAAAGACGTATTTTTAATTCAATTTTATTGATGCAATAAATTACTGAATGTAATGAGGAAATAGATTTAGAATATCCAAAGGTAGTTTCTTTCGATTGCTTTCAGTGAACATTTTTTTCGTGTTCTTGTTTGGGGAAATGGGTTAAGTGACTCTAATTTGTAAGTCTTCCAGAGGACCCTAGAGGTTGGGGGTTGTCATTTTGTGATGTCAACTTGTTATGAATTTCCTTGGGTAGTGCATGGTGTCTAATCAGTGTTGAACCCGGTTTCCACTAATAGGGATGTTTTGTGCCTCCTTGTAAGGAGTGGTTTTGTTATTGTTGTTACCTCCAGTATTTGGAGATGGTTTTATCTTATGTTTCCTGCTAGAGTTGGAGTGGTCATGATATCTTGTTCATATGCACTTTGGCACCCTTGGTGATTGGTTATGTTGGGTATGTTGTCAAGTAGAAGAGTGGCTTTCGTAGGGTCCAAAGCCCAAAGAGGTAAACTGGACAACCTTCAGGGGTGGTTTAATCAAGTGATAAATAAAAAAAAACTTAGAATATTACGTGGTACTTCTCACTAATCAAGATAATTATGCCTCACTCATAGACACAAGGGCTAGTTTAGACTTGGGATGAGTGGGAAGGCTTGGAATGGCAAGGTCATCTATCTTGTCTGTACGAAAGGTATTTGATTCCGTATGAGTAAGTATGGGGGCTAGGATTCGGTAGAGGCCACTAGGATAACCATTAGTGGGGGCCGAAGCCTATGAAGATTCCCAAAGGTAAACCCATGATGAGCTGTGTGATGACACTATGTCTAGGACAACAGTTGGTACTTGATTTTATGTGTATGGTTTCCTTATCATACCTGATGTGACCATAGTTGGTATTTGATTATTATGTGTATGGTTCTCTTAACATACTTGATCTACTTTATATCTGGAAGCAATGTGACCATGTTAGAGTTGAACTTATGTGGTACTTGCATTGTACTCGTGTTATACTTGAGTGGTTCATGTGATTGGATGTGTCAGTTTGGTTTAGTTCGTGTTAGCCTGTGTCTAGAGGTAGATGGTCTTGGCTAGGATTCCTTGTTACTGTCTCCTAACACAAGGGGTGGGCCTTTGGGTTCCACTTGGCTGGGTGTCCTACACCTTAATCCATTGGGCTTTCTTCTTGTTCGTGTGGATGAGGCTTCTGGTTGGAGAGCTCGTGGGATCTAGTTCCATTTCAGTTCTTTCTTTATTTCATCTCATTTGTTCTTGAGATTTATTACCCCTCATTTTTTATCGAGGTGGAAAGATGTAATTTGTAATTATGTTATTGGATTTGCCTCATTCAGGGAATGAGTGATGTAACCTTATTGTTTAATGAATGGATTAATGAAACGGAAAGTTATCTTTATGCTTGATGTAAATTAGCTTAATTGGAATGTATGTGTTTATTTATTATTTAAATAATTGTCATGATTTAAATTCATGTTTTTGTTGAGGTTCTATATAACCTTTGTCTCGTAACCTTAGAGGTTGTTGGCATTAGTTAATGAGCTTGCTTATTAATCGCACTTAAATAAAAAAAAAATAGTCTATTTAAGTAGTTAATTGTAACTTTCTCTAGGGTTGTGTGGCAGGGCATTACAAATTAGCTAACTAGGTAACTAGATATCCTCCTCAACATAAGATCCTACTATATAGGTTTTGTGAGGAGTTCCATTATTCATGGGCTGAAAATAGAATTATGAAACAACTGTCAACTCTCCTTCAAAGATAGGAAGAGGACTAAGTTTGAAATAGAAAAAAATAACTATATGAATAAGGAGTAAAAATCAAATTTGGATTCTATGCCTAATAGTTTAACTACTTATAACAGAAATGTGTTCAAAGAACAGTCATGTCATAAATCAGTCCTACTACAATTAGACCTCTTCTCCTAGTTGTCTTATTTGGAAAGTAAAAGTGATATGTGATTACTCACGACATATCAATAAATGATCACCTTTGTTTCCTTTTGAAAGTCACACACCCTATTCATTTGACTCCTCTGCAACAATTTGCATTCCTTATAATGCAAGCTAAGAAACCCATTGATGTGGGTTGACAATTCTTCTTGTTGCATGTCTTAGTCTTATTCTGAAGGCATCCACATTATTAAAAATCATAAATTAAACATAAAATCCTACTAAATTTCATAGGAATTCATGCATTCATACATACATATCTCAACATAACATATTTTTATTTCCACATACTTAAGACTGCTTAAAAGTATATAAAACTATAAAAGGTCTTAGTAATATCTTGAGACTTAGCAGAAAGAGATAATGAAAATTATAAAATAGTGAAAGTAAACTATCTATTTATGGATGCCATCACTAGGATGTGACTGATATAATATATAGCCATTTCTTTTCTTGGAAATTCATGTTGTGCAAGGAGAGCTCCCAATACTGATGTGGTAGTAAAAAATTATAATAGAAATGGTTTTCCTTGAATAGGTGGCATCAATATTAGAGGAGAAGTGAGGTAATCCTTTAATTACTAAAAATATCATTGATAGTTTTCATCCCATTTGAAGGTGACACCTTTGTTCAATAGATGTGTAAGAGGATGACAATTGTTAGCTAATTGTGCAATAAATGGGCAGATAGACTACAACTTCTATTGTAAAAATTTTATCACATAAGTACGCACCCTTGCTAAGTTGTAGAACATAGCTTATTGGAGAAACCTTAGATATTTTCTAGGTTTGTGGGTCACCTACAATAGAGAATAACCTTCGGGAAGGGTTAGTTCCCCTTGGTGTTCACCTATATTGACTTACACTACTATTTTTGCTATTGAAAAGAGGATAGAAAGATGACATGAAATGAATCTACTACGAGATTGATGCACCTAAATGTGTTTTTCTCAACTTTAGACTAATGTTTTGACATACAACTAATCAATATATAAGGTTGTTTTTGCACAACATTGGTGTTTTGATATACCTATATTTTAGTGTTTCATTGAAAGGTCCACATTTTCTATAGCTTTAGAAGGAAGGATTTAACTGATATTCTTCACAACTAACATCTGCTTAAACTATGACACAAGTAATAACCTACACAAATATATCTTTTTCTACTTGAAAATGATAGAAGTAAGACATTCATCTAAGGATTTGCATATGAAAAAGCATGAAAGTTCCATCAATTACCTGACATACACAATTAACATAGAACCTTTGAAGGCCAAAAAGTGCTCATTTTATTGATAGAAGATGCTTTTGAAAATAAAAATTCTAACATATATTTTTTTTGATTGAAAATTCTCTGAAAATGAAGTATTACAATGCTTTATTTCAATCTAAAAACTGAAAAAATATGAGTTTACAATACACCAAAAAAGGAAAGTATATTTTTTGTAGCTTACAATACTTTTCTAAAAGTGAAAGAACTAACTTAAAATTTCCCCTAGGCGTAATATTTATCTATCCCAAAATGGGAGATAATATAGGATTTAGACTTTATGACCATCTAAGACCACTACTTTGACCAAGTTGTTAGACCAACCTTCATTTGGGCACTGGAAAACTGCCTCCTACTTTGACTCCTTTAAAAACTCGAAGATAGTATTGAAAAAGGATAAGCTTTCTCTATTCTGACCTCATTTTACACATGCTTCTTTGACTAGTTCCCAAATACTTTTAATTTCTTGTTTTCTAGGTCACCTAACTGCTTCGTAATGCTTCTCAACTACTATCCACTAACTTCCACTTCTCCAAACTACTAAGATCACTTTTCAACATTTATAGGACGTGTTAAATCTTTGAAATAGTCAACCTCTTGGATGCAATGGAGAAATTCAAGGGAAATTTCATATATTCATTTGGTCACTTTATTGATGTTCAACTCTTAAAAATTATCAACAAAACCCCTTTATGACTAAAACACTATTATTGGTAATAGTGCTTTTTAAGTGACTTCCTTCAATTCTCGAGGCAAATTCCTCCACCTTTGTGTAGATCTTGAGTATGCACGTGGGCTTGATCTATCTCCAAACTATCTTAAGTGAGCTATCACATGCTAACAAGCATAAAGCACTAACTCAATTAGGTTGTCAAGAAACATTTTTTCCACCATCAAACCTCACTATGAGGATTGTCACTTATGGTTTAATAAGGATCCATTTATGATGACCTTTTCAATAGTCACTACCTTTGAAACACGTTTTCCTTGCATAGGCCTTATGGGATATCATTTGCACATGCATTTTCAGTGTTCATTCAAACTTAGCATGACTATTAGGTAAGGCTTGAAAGGTTCCACTGTCCACTTGTTACTATTCACGTGTAGACTATGTTTTTGTATTGTTATTACTTTGCATGAATTATCCATTTTCCTTGAATTGCCTTCAAATCTGAGGCATGATTACAACCGCTTGTGGTACTCTATCAAATAGTTCTCATGTATTATGCATACTTCAACCTTTTGCATACATGTTATCAAGGAATTTACAACTATAACCTCTGATAAAGTTTCCATTTTCCATAATTCTTTGATAGATGTGCATTCCCCTTTCACTGTCATATTTCTCCATCTTGTTATATGAAGTTTATTGCCATATCAATAACATCTAATTTTTTGAAGGTATTTCTTCTTTTCATGTTCTTCCATCATTGTAACTATATCATATATGGTTTCACCTTAAATCTCTTGCCACAATCATTGTCATCTGTTAGTGATACTATCATTTGAACTTTCCTTGAAAGACATCTCTATCATGAAACTGTCATGGATTGTCATTAAGAATGACTATCATGTCATGAATTCCATACACTTGCTTCTATGGATATTTTTTAAACTATCCTTCCATCCTTGGTGTAGGACTTTGCATTCCTTTTTGACCTTTGTATAAGAATAATATTCAGTCCCTTTACCTTGATAGAAATTTTAAATTTTGTCATAAATTTTGGTTGGTTATATGGCATGTATGGTTATTACCCTTATGAATAGGGGTCTAATGTTAGGGTTTAGGTTTTTATTGCCCCCTTTTAAAATTTTCTCACCAAATAAACCCTTGCATTATATTTTTGCGTTGACCTCTTGCTCTAGGCTGCCAGTTGCTTAATTTATCAACTAAGCCTTTTTGGTCATGCATTTACTGACCCCTTTTACCTGGCCCGTCGGTCTTTTCGATGTTAAGACTCGATATAATTTCGCCTAATGTCGGGTTGGGACATTTACATTTTTTTAGACTTAGGTCTAAACTTTATACCCTAAGGGTCTCCCCTCTCGTATGCCTAGTCAGTCCCTTTGTTATGAATGATGTTGTTGCATGTGCAAGTTTGTGGACCATTGGATCAATTATCTTAATCTCGACAATTCCTTGCTGACCTTGCAAGGTTTTTTGATGATGTCACCAAATATTTGTGAGGTGTGCGAGATGTTGCCACTTGTGATTTACGGTGATGGGGGCCCAGTTTGAATTCGCCAGTGGTATGCATAAAGGTTATCACATTGATGGTTGTCATATGATAATGAGGGTTGATGAGGATTAATTGTAGACATTCCTCGCCGACCGCGCATGATTAAAATTATCATTTTAAAACTACTACAAGGTGTGTGTACTGATGACACATGTTTTTTCCTGGCGGTACAGGGTGGTTGGTTTGGGCCTGCAAGCAATGAGTGTGTTTGCTAACTAGGAAGTGTGTTATTGGTTGATGGGCCTTCCATGTGGTGACATGGGATTTTCAACGATGCTTGACTCAATCTGAGTTGATCAACATGCCAACTCCTTGTTGCATCAACAACCCTAATTCAAAACATGGAACCAGCCATGTGATGGCAGCTTGAGCTCTACAAATTACACATATTAATGGTGCAAGCTTTTCGATGGATATCATCCTGATTTCCATATGTGCAAGCAGTTTTCTCCTGCCAATCATGATGGATCGTATGCCATTTTCCATAAACTTGGAAACTAACAATGGTGAAATTAGCGTCAGCCACTAACCCCTTGCTCGCTCATACTACAATTGGAGTATTAATGGTTACTGCACCAATTTTCTCATTAAATGATTGTTAATTGTTCATTTGTATCATTGCAATTTCGAGTCTGAATTTTTTTGTGCTTCTATACTGAGTGGTTGTTGTTCTTGTGAAGCTTTGGGTATGTGTGTAAAATGAGAAAATCAATTGCTTTTGGTTCATCGTTGCGCAGGAGTGCAAGAAATTCTCAGTAGAAGGTGAAGCCAAGGGAACAAAGTTCCATTCCTGGTGCTCTTGAAGCCAATGAGGGAGGTATAGGGTCCCTCCCGACTCTTGTTAGGAGCAGTCCTCGGCTGAAAGGTCAAATTACATAGGCGGAGGTAATGGGATATGGAGAAGAAAAGAGTTATGCCAAGCATGGTGGAGAGTCAATGATCGAGCCGAAGTTTAGGAAATATGAGTCGCCCATTGAGATCGTGGGTGGCTCTCATAGCGAAAGTTTTGAAACTGACTCAAATTATCGCAACTACCTCGCGGCCTTAACTGAATTGGTCAATGTGGATGAAGAGTTCCTCACGGTGTCTCCTATTTCTGTGGTGGTACTATGTGGTGTTTCTAGTTCTGGTGGTGGTACTGATAAGGATAAGGTGGTGCTCCCACTTCTCACTAAGGCGAGGAGATGGATCGATCACCTGTATCATGGCTTTAAGGTTGTTTCGGGTGCTTGTCAATGGTGCAGACTTTTGGGTCCTAGATTTTTTGTTTTAGTGTTGATGTTGTCTCTTTTTGGTCTAACGTGGAGGAATACAACAAAGCTTTGGTGGTGTTTTGCTTCGACCGATTGGTTTCAAGAGTCATAACTATTTTTTATTCCCTATTACCTAATGATTATATCCATCAATTTGGGAATTGTGAAATGAAATGACATTTTGTTTTTGAAACAAAATTTTGTTAAAATGTAATGGAATGAGCCCAAAGCTTGTTTCTCTCCTATTCTATAAAGGATATTTCAAGACTCATTTTAGATGTTAGATATTTTGAGTCCTAAGGGTATAGGTGTGATATATTGAATGTGCATAATGCAGGGTTTGGAATAAACTAGCTAGTTAGTCATATTGGGTAAGAATTTTACATGAGACACTCTTAATATGTTATATGTAATTACTGATATTGAAACAAATCTAAAAAATTTAAGGAAATTCCTCTCCTGTGTGTGCTATGGCAGATTATGAATGAGATTATCAAGGGTGATTTCATTTGTCTTCAATAATTTAGTTGAATGTACGATTCTCTTTCTTGCTTTAACTTAATGAGTTAATCAAATGCTTGAGAAAGCATTGTAGGTCTATGGTAATGTGCTAAGGATCTAGTAAGGAGTGATGTTTTAAATATTGTGAAGTTTCATCATGTAATCCATAATGAGAGTTGTCCATTAATGTCAAGGTTGAATCCATGTATGACCGAATGTTTTATGTATGACTCCTACCCAATTTGATGAGACACTGGCTAGTTCTTTTCAAATTCTTTCATTTAGTTAAAATCAGGAAGCACCTACATGTGGATTCAAGGTCATAACATTAAAAAATTGAAATACAATTTGTCTTGAGATGCAAATCTCACTTAGCACCTATATTCCTAAGCAAATATAGGGTCATTTATGCAAAGGGGAGCCAAACCTTTGATGAATCACGTATGTCTGCAAGGAAATAGGAATGTATCTGTGTATTGAAGTGTTCTTGAGGAAGGAAATATCATATGAACACCAATAGGAACACCCTCCTTGGTGTCATAGAGCCTAAAGAGTAGGGGTAAATCCCTAAGAAGCTTTGTCTGTCAGTTGGCTACTAGCCTTTGTGATTTTTGAAAATAGAGATTGGCTATCTGTTAGAGAATTATGAAGCCTAGCCAGGAATAAAAAGAAAAGAACCAACAAAATGATGACTCCATTGGGGATGAAATTAGAATTTTTGGCTGCAGACGGTCTTATCAAAAGATTAATTTCAATTTGTAACCATTGATTGAAATTTCAAGTAGCTTGTTTTCCATCTGAATCACCAACAAAATGGTGACTCTGCTGGGGAGAACTTTTGAGAAATATAAAGAAAAAGGAATCCCAGGCGCATATGGTAGTATCACAAATTCAAGTATTTGGAGGATCTAAACTTTAAGTTTAGATGTTGGAAGGTTTTGGACCTGGAAAGGATTGGTAGTAGCATGATCTCAAAACATTTGAATGTGACTCTGTTGTGGAAGAAGACCCAAAACGAGATCTACTCTTGAAATAATTTCATACTTCTTTGAAATTCAGTCCTCTGTTAAGGAGGTGGTGACTCTGTCTAAAGAACTTAGCAGCATTGTTAAAATTTTATTCCTGACTGAAAATCTTGCAAATATAGAAATATTCCTTGTAATTCAACTAGTTCTTTAGACAAAGTCACCACCTCCTTAACAGAGGACCGAATTTCAAAGAAGTATGAAATTATTTCAAGAGTAGATCTCGTTTTGGGTCTTCTTCCACAACAGAGTCACATTCAAATGTTTTGAGATCATACTACTACCAATCCTTTCTAGGTCCAAAACCTTCCAACATCTAAACTTAAAGTTTAGATCCTCCAAATACTTGAATTTGTGATACTACCATATTCCTGTTAAGGAGGTGGTGACTCTGTCTAAAGAACTAGTTGAATTACAAGGAATATTTCTATATTTGCAAGATTTTCAGTCAGGAATAAAAGTTTAACAATGCTGCTAAGTTACAAAAACCAGTTACGGCCCAGTTAGCTTAACATTTAAACGAAATGTGAGGTGTTGTCTAGTCAACTTGATTAGCCTAGGTAGGTTTTAGATTAACTTTAACGAGTTGTTTTTTTTAATCTTTTCCTTTAATTGTGATTTTTGTAGTTGCAAAAAAAATAAAACTAAATAAAACTAAATATTAACAAATGATATAAAATGATGTAAGCTACTATTTTAAGCATGAAAATGGCCAGCGGATTTTTAGTCCGTTTTATTTATTTATTTTTATTTTTATTTAAAAAAAAACCAGGGGTAAAATTTTACAAAACAAATTTTGACAGTGATCCCCAAAATGAAAACAAATAACTTAATATATATTTCTCAAGAAGAATATTTAGAACCCAATGGGAAAACCCTTTATAAAATAACTATTTTCAGTGAAGAATATCCTTTAATTTTGAGAAGAATTCAAACATAAATAGAGGTTTTTCCAAGGTTTTGCAAGTAAGATCTAACATGGATTTTATTTATTTATTTTAAACATAAACATTCAAGTTTCCAAACAATGATTTTGCAAACAACAATTCCAAAAACATGAATCTTTTCAATTTTAATAACAATTAAATAACATGAACCTGATAATCTTGTGTTTGAGATGATCTAGATGGTGCAGAGATCCTTGCTTTGATTCCCTCTTCAAATCAGCAAATTTCCTCAAATTCAATCCAAAACCCACAAACAGCAAAATTTCTTCCTCTCCTCTATTTCAATTTTCTCCAAAACTCCATGATCCAAACTTGTGAAGAAAAAATCAATCATAAGGAAAAAACCCTAAGAATTTCGACAACCACCCTCATCGATTCCCCATAACAGAATAGCAAATATCTTCCTCTTTCAATTTTGAATTCAAATTTTCTAATTTGACTTTTAAATATTTTCTTTAATTTTCAATTTCAACCAATATGCATAAATTTCCAAAATGAATAATTTAATTTATTTCAACAAAATAAATTTAATTAATTAATAAAATAGATTTAATCAATGATTAAATTACTTATTAATCAAATTAAATTAATAGTAAAATAAATTACATTTCAACATAAACCAAATAAGGTAATTGACAATTTAACTATAAAAGCATATATTTTAACATTTTTCTAACTTGCAACTTTAAACTGAAATCAAGGTTAGAAGAACAACATTAAAGCAACTTAACCCGACTAA